>CM052540.1:57121992-57219521 GCA_028533065.1 Trachops cirrhosus | reverse complement strand
ACTTGGTATGTTTAGGAAAAATATCAGGAGACAGTGGTAGATTAATTCAGCATTTAGCCATTGGACAAGTACTTACTGAGTTCCTACTATGTGCCAGACAGATGCTAGAATCTAGAAGTTAAAATAGTGAACAAGACAGATGTCATTTCTGCCCTCTTGGAGCTTATTAACTAGTGGGGGGAGATGATGTCACTAATCACATAAGAATAATATATATAAATTATATAAATTGTTATAAGTTCTTTAGAAACATACACACAGCTCTATGAAAAAAGAACAGCAAGTAACCTAGGGCTCTTCTGGAGTTGTTTCCTTGATAAAGTGAGCTATGATCAGAGATCTGAAGGATGAGTTGCAGTGCTTGCAGCAGACAGGGAGTTTTGATGGAGGTTTGCATCGAGGAGGAAGCGTGGCCTCCTGGAAGAGGTAGCAGTAAAGACCTGACTCGAGCGACCTGGGGTGCAGAGGAGAGGCTCAAGGCCAGTGCAGGGCCTACCTCACAATATAAGTTTGCCCTCTCTGCTCCACTGCTGCTTTTTTGTGGTCCTTCCAGAACTTTCCTAGGATTATATTGTAATGAATCATAATCCTCTGTTATTTCAGGTGATGAAGACTTATAGAAGCAGAATAGCAATGGTGTCACAGTGTCCCAGCTCTTGGTGTCAAATCTTTACAGGGACACCGTTTCAGTTCTTAATGATGGATAAAGCAAACCTACTGTTCATCCGCTTCCCCCCAGGCTGCCCTGGGAAGGAAGTTGATAGGAGATCTTTTGGACATGGGAATTGCTTCACTGTTGACAGAAAGACATGGTGGATTTGATTAAATTAAATTAGGAGCATGTGTATGCTTGACAAAGTGAGCTAATGAAAGAAAATGCATCAAAAGAATTTATGGTGAATTGATTAAAAATTTTCTTTGCAGAAAGCGCTTCTGGCTTAACACTTGGAGTTATAAAGCTATGCTAGTGCTTCTAGGTTCTCACTTGCCTTTATAGTAGGCAGTTTGGGGACTTTCCTTTCCTTTGAGCAGCTGCTCCGTCTGTAGCATGCTCTGTTGCAGGCAAAAGTATTCCCAACCTGCAATCTGAATTGCATGGAGGAAAGAGGATAAAAGGCACTATTTGATTTATTAATTTCTAGTGGATTAGAACTACAAATGTTTGCTATGTTTTTAATTTGAGAAGTAGAGAGAATCACAGCAGCTTTTAATTATGCATTTTGTGTAATGCAGTTCTGAATAGAGCAGAACAAAATTAAAATTGTGGATCAAATACTAAATCTGAGTGGATGCTAAAGTGAGCTGTAGTGTAATGCTAATGGTTTTGCGTCTTCCTGGCATTATGTCAATAATGGCTCTAATCACATTAAGTAGGGAGCCCATTAGCTTTTTCTTTGTAGCAGCATGCACCATAGCAGCATACTATGAGTTCTGAAATAACTTTTGACATATTTTTAAAAGCATTGTCATGTTCAGGCTAAGAGGCAGCAAGTATATAACATGTGCATGTGTGAACACAGTTGTGTTCACAATGCTGTATGTACAGTGATGTTCTTTTGTTAGTATGGGCAGATTAACTCTACCTAACACTGTCTTTAAGAAATGCAACCCCCAATACCATTATCTTTATAAATTTAATAGTTTGTATGCTGTTTTCATGACACTGAAGCTTTCGTGGATTTCAAACATGGTATAAAATCAGATCTACTTCTATGCCATTACACTCAGAGGGGTGAAAGGCCTTTTAATATTTCCTTTCTTTGTTCTGTTCCCAAATGGCATGGCATTTGCTAACTGTGCAGCTCTATATAGTTCTATTTCCAAGCTGAAGTGGAACAGAGAAGTCTGGTTCAGGTTCTTTTGCTTTAATGTCATTTCAGTTCCATTTTGGTGGAGTGCTTTGTGCTACCAAGATGAGCCTACCGTGTGGTGTTTATGATGGGTGTTCTTAGGGACTGGGAGACTAAAATTAGTATAGTATGTGAATGCTCCTTCCTTTTGAGTTGTAACTTGGGAAAAATACAGAATATTTTCACACTTTTAACCAATTAAAGTTTTTTCAGAGGAAGCTACAAGTACAGGGTCTGGCACAAATAACACCCCCTTTTTATTATAAAATCTTTTATTACAAAATCATAAGCATGTAATTCTGTAACATCACATTATCACACTCAAACATACCATATGACATATTAGGTGAAATGTTCAAATTAAAACTATAAATTATTACACCCATATTATTACCCTATCAACCATGCTCAAGCTGGCCTTAACTTCCATGGGACCCTGTATAACTAAAACCCTTTCAGTTTGCTTGTTATCACATTATATGAAAATAAACTAGGAAGTTGAGGGAATTTTCAAAAACAGTAGTACCCAAAAGCCACTTTATCCTCAGCATGTATATGATTTCATGACTTACCTTTCTCTGCAAACCATCTAACCCGTATGTAACTGGACAGCCAGGCTTACAATAATTAGGGTTCATCTTTGATGCCGCCTTTCTCACCTCCTCTATCTAACTGCCCCCCAAAAGAAAGTTGTTGTTTCAGTCTTCTAAGTAAATATTGCTGCTTCAGCCTTCTAAGCAGCCCTTGAACTCATCCCTCCCTTCCTACCTCTATACCTCAATTCAGGCCCTCCTTGCCTTGCTCCTTGCCTGTTTTCATGACAGTGTTCTTAAGTGTCCCTCCTTCTGCTACATTATGAATGATGTTTTTAAGAAAGCAACAACATATAGTGATGTATATATGGAGTTCATTTCTTTCCTAAAATGTGTTCTTTTAATTTAGGATGCATAATCCTAACTTTCATTCAAGTCAGATCAAGAACAAGCAACCCTAAATTTTACAGCTGATCACTATGTATTCTGTTAGTGTAGTTAGAGTCCAGTTTTCTTAGAACTTAGAAAGCAAATGCTACTTCAGTCAAGAGTTGCATATCTTGTCTGTTGATCTTTGGTATCAAAGACCCAGAGAATTTGGAGAAACATCAGACAGCTTTAAAATTATTCAGACAAGCGGTAATATCACATGACTGCTCCCCCAAATGGTAACACATTACTCACTGGATCTTAAGACATTTTAAGTACTTAATCATCGTAATACCTTAATGAGATAGTCAGGAGTGAAATTTAAATCACTTTAAATTGGGGCAAGGAGAGATGAAGTGACTGCTTGAGTTTACTTTGTCAGTGGTTGAACTAGGATAAACTCTGGAGATAATTGCCTTTTTATTTTTATATGTTAAAGAATACTTCCACTTAGCCTTTTAATTAAAAAGAGTTAACCTTAGCTCCTTAAAGGAATTCGTAAGTACCACCTCATATACATGTGTAGCAATCTTACCTTTTCAAAATACCTTCAGATTTGTTTCTCAGTAAGAAGCCCAGTATGGGTTGAAAAAGTAAGGTCTCCTTCTGAAGGTGAGAAATATGAAATGTCTTCTGTAGTGACAGAATCTAAATTTTTCCAACTCTTGGTCCACGGCGTTCTGTTGGATCGTGCTGTCAGAATGGCTTCTCTCTTCTGCAGAGATGTAATATTCTATGGGGACAAGTGCCATTCTGTCTGACTTTACACTAGGAGCTCTCTGACCTGCCCATCAGTATCTTGCCCAATTCTGAGGTGGCCTCCTACATGTCTGTCCTCTAACACTATTGTCTCCTTTCTGTCTAGATCTGCTTTGAAAATTTGCCATAGCTACAGCTCCACCTTTGGGTAGAGGACCCATATCTGATTCCCAAGCTTCCATCTTCCTTCTGCACCATAGTTCCACATTTTCAAATGTTCACTGACTTTTGGTGCCTGGTGGCACTATCAGTAAATCTATACTGACATAACTAAAAATGAAATTTTTTATATTTTATTCCTTTTGATAAGAAATTACTTCTCATAACTTACCACATTGACCTTTTACTTAATCTCCAGTAGTCTCCAAAGGGGGACTGTTGTTTCCCCTGGCCATTCTAAAGTTTGATAAAACATAATTTTTACCTTTAAGGAACTTAAAAAAAAGAAGAAATACAGTGTGGATCATACTTGCATTTCAGAAGTTTCACTGTGTTTGAAGGCTGGGGATGGTTTGGAACTGAGGGAATCAAGACTCAGTCTAAAAGGACTTAGTCTAAAAGGAGATGAAAGGGGACTGAACAAGTGACCTTGTCTGAATTTTTGTCCTCAAGAAGCATACATTCAAGTAGAGGAGAGTAGATACACATAAAAATCTAGGTGAGGTTAAAACAATCAGCACATGTTTAGAAAGCTTAGTTCTCAGTTTTTCCTAGTTTTCATCATTCTCACCTTGTTAGACAAGTGCAGGGCAGCAAAGCATTTCTCATGGGTTATTACCATCTTTTCTAAACACACACCACCTCTCCCTTCCCTCTCTCTTCCTCCAGCAAGTGGGAGGGGAAGAAGAAGACAGAAAAAGGTATAGGTTATATATCTGTCCTAGCCTAGAGTGTTTTCCCCTTTTGTGTCAATGAAGGGCTATATGGTGTTTATGGGGCCTTTACAATTCATCCTGACACACCCTGGAGAATCACTGATACAATTTTAACATCCTCTCTTTTGAGAGCTTCTTATTTCTGTAAGAAATCTTCTGCAAGATTTACTTCTCATTAGCCAAAGTTTGGTTGTGTACACTACCAAGTTTGTTAGCAATGCTTAAAATTTAAAAAGCATACATAGATATAAAATGTAATATTCCATAGCATATAGGTTGAATAACTCATAATTAATTTACAAATGCACGATTTTTAACTAGATATTCACTCACTTGGCAAGCATTTTTTTATGAGCTTGCTGTGTGCTGAGTGCTTTGAATATAAAAGTAAATAACTGCCAGGTCATGTGGACAAAAGTTCGTGTCATGCAAACCAGCAGTTACAGTACTATATAATATTTGTGTTATGGAAGATGTGGACAAATAGAAATACAGGAATATGCACTGTGGTGTCAGACTTGAGCCTAAAGGCCTTCCCTACTTTTTATTAGCTGTGTCACTTAAATAAAGTTTTTAACTTTTACAAGCCTCAGTTTGGAGATAGTAATAGATGGTTCTTGGGGAAATTATTCAAGATAGTGCACATATAGTACATAGCAGAATACTTGGTGGAAAGTGAATGCTCAGAAAGTGTTAGCTATTGTTGCTGTTAATATTAATAGGGAAGAGGGGCCTTTCTGTGTATCTTGGTCAAATCAGGGAAGAATTGCCAAAAGAGGTAGGTAGCAGTTTAAATGACACTAAAAATTATTACAGTAGGAGTTTCTCAGGAACTAAGTATTCCATCCAGGCTAACCCAACATCATCTACTACAGCATAGAATTGTGAGAAGTGGTAAACTGTTTTGGATTTTTGTGATCAATATAGCAGGAGCATAAAAAGATTCATGGGAAATAAACCTGGACAGATAGCCAGAAACCAGGTCTGCAAGGGCCTTGTTGTCCAGAAAAAGGTGTTTTGAGTTTATACTCTGTGTTTGCTATCTTCTAAGTGAAGTGATTTAATTAGATAGTCAGAAATGGAAGATAATGTTATATTTCTGTTTATTTTCTCTTTATCTTGTTTTAAAATCATAGTATATTTAATATATTATAAAGTGTTTATATGTTAGTACAGTAATAATACATGTAGATAGTTTGACCATGATATTCAGCCAGCACACAAGTGCACCCATAGTAATTATTTTTATGGCTGGTGTTTTTCTCATTGGTTATGGCATCCATTCAGATTGATTATTGCCTGGCCTTCCCAGTTATTAAAAAAGTTTTAATATCACTTGTTTAATTAAGTATAGCAGTGTTGGGCTATGCACTCATGTTTCATCACTTAACATGAGTCTGTTGACTGCTGCTCTGGGAAATAGGGAACCACTGGAGGATTTGGGGCAAGGGAGTGAAATGATTAGAACCGTGTTATACTTACCACTAGGGCAGCATCCTGAAGGCTAAGTTAACACTGAAAAAAGTTAGAAGAGACTTCACTTCCTGGTTTATTTAGGTCTAACCACATAGTTCATAGGTGAGGCACACATACCACCATCTTGGTGGAAGACTTACGGAAGGAAAACATGATTGGTTTAACTTCTCAGGGGTCAATGCACAGACAAGATATTGTTCAAATTTTGAAAAACAACATTGCAGCAGTTCTGTCCTAGATGGAGAGTAGGTAGAAACCCTTCACTTCCTCACACAACCAAAAGGAGGATAACAACCAATCTAAAAACAGTAAGCAACCAGAAGTACCAGAAAATCAAACTGCATGGAACTCTAACAACCAAGGAATTAAAGAAACAGTCAATCAGACCAACCAGATCAGTAAGAGGGAGACAGGCAGACAGAGAACCTGGGGCAAGGTGGTGAACCGTGTGGGAGGGACTGGCTAAAAGGACCAGCGGCGAGGCAGCAGAACACGTGGACAGGACTGGCTGCATGGGAAACTGAGACGCAGAGCTGACTGTGGACTATGGCAGGGGTTACCACAGTGGAAGAAACTCCTAGTCTCACAGGAGAGTTTGTTGGAAAGTGGGGCTAGAGCCCAGCAAGCGAGCTGCATTGTTCCCTCTCTGACTCCTCTCCCATAGACAGAGCCACAGCACAGCAAAGAGGGGTGCCCTGCCCTGGCGAATACCTAAGGACCCACCCCATTACAACTTAACAGGTTCATTAGGACAAAGAAATGTGGCCCAAATGAAAGAACGGAGCAAAACTCCAGAGAAAGAGCTAAGCGATAAGGAGGTAGCCAACCTATCTGATGTGAAATTCAAAACACTGGTAATCAAGATGCTCACAGAACTGATTAAGCGCAGTTGAAAAATGAAAAAAACAAATGAAAGATACCCAAGGTGAAATAAAGCAAAATATTCAGGGAACCAACAGGAACAGGAAGGAAACCAGCACTCAAATCAACGATTTGGAACAAATGGAAGAAATAAACATCCAACTGGAACAGAATGAAGAAACAAGAATTCAAAAAAAAGAAGACAGGCTTAGGAACCTCCAGGACAACTTGAAACATTCCAATATCCAAATTATAGGGGTGCCAGAAGGAGAAGAACAACAGCAAGAAATTGAAAAATTATTTGAACAAATAATGAAGGAAAACTTCCCCAACCTGCCAAAGGAAATAGACTTCCAGGCAGTCCAGGAAGTCCCCAAAAAGTTGGACCCAAAGAGGAACACACTGAGGCACATCATCATTAAGTTACCCAAGATTAAAGATAAAGAGAGAATCTTAAAAGCAGCAAGAGAAAAGGAGAGCATTACCTACAAAGGAGTGTCCATAAGGCTATCAGCTGATTTCTCAAAAGAAACCTTACAGGCAAGAAGGGACTAGAAAGAAGTATTTGAAGACATGAAATGCAAGGATCTACATCCCAGATTACTCTATCCAGCAAAGCTATCATTTAGAATGGAAGGGCAAAGTGCTTCCAGATAAGGTCAAGTTAAAGGAGTTCATAATCCCAAGCCCTTACTATATGAAATGTTAAAGGGACTTATCTAAGAAATTGAAGAAGGTCAAAAACTATGAACAGTGAAATGACAACAAACTCACAACTGTCAACAACTGAACCTGAAAAAAAAAAGACAAAAACAAATACCAAAACAAACAACTAGAACAGGAACAGAATCAGAGAAATGGACATCACATGGAGGGTTTTCATTGGGCAGGGGGAGAGGCAGAAGAGGGGGTAAGGTACAGGGAATAAGAAACATAATTGGTAGGCCTAAAATAGGTGGGGAGAGGTTAAGAATGGCATAGGAAACAGAAGTCAAACAACTTACATGTACAACTCATAACATGAACATGGTGGGGGAATGCTGGAGGGTTGGGGGTGCAGGGTGGAGGGCAGATAAAGGGGGAAAATTGGGAAAACCGTAATAGCATAATCAATAAAATATACTTTAAAAATGAAAATAAAAGAAAAACAACATTGCATCATACCATGTAATGATATAGTTACCCAAAAACAAACTCAAGAGACAAAAATTTAAAATTTCTTTCAAAATACTTAGAGAAGAAAGGAAAAGTAGATATATTGAGGATAGAGGCATAATATTTAATAATTTTAATAACCTGAATATCAGAGGTACTGACGAGGACAACAGATGCCCTAGCATTGGCCTGTATTTCTACTACATATTAGCTGAATATTAGTCTGGGGGGATAAATAATAAATGTGTGTGTATCCTTATGTGTGAGTGTGTGGGTGTGTATATATATATGAGGGTTTTTAAGATTTCTTAGCTATAATTAGCCTTACTATATGCCCTGTCACCATTTTTAAGCTATTTATTCTTGTACTTCCTGAGTTACGAATTCTGCACTCAGGAAGAATTAGGAAATAATCTCCCATCACTGTTGATATGTAACCCTCATTTGCAACAAATGGAAATTTAATTCTGATTTTGTCAGTACAGTGAAATGTCACTGAGAACACCTTCTATTTAATTAGATCAGTGAAGGGATTTAGGAGATACATGTATGTTCACCATAGCAAATTTACAATGTCATCATTTTTCTCTACTTTCCAAAACGATCTCAGAATACCTTCTCATTCACCCTCATTTAGTTTTCTGAAAGTTAGCTTTATTTATTTTCCATGAGATTATCTATGTTTTCTTTTACACACACAGCTAACAACACTGTCTTAGCTTTTATCTGTGTGACTGCACACCTTTCATAGCAACCTTCCTTCTCTAAACCAAAACAGAATGAGTAATGAATGAAAGGAAAGTTGCTGTCAGTAATGAAAATGGAAAGAGTAGAATGCAGGAAGGAAGAAACAAGTGAGCTCTGAATTAGGGAAATGGTCAGGTCAGGAGAAGAAGAAGGAGGATGGATCTAGAAATTTGAGAGTAAAACCAGGAAGTCACACAAGAGTGGAAGGGAAAAAAACTTCAGGTAGGGTCATTCGGGATCTGAAGTACAAGAGAAAGAGAACATTAAGTAACTCAGAAAAACATAGATGGAAACAAAGGACAAAGACAGGGAAGGGACATTTCTTCTGGCAAAGGAGATGGAGATAAAGACCAAGAACAAGCAGTAATGGAGCAAATGACCTTTTTGGATTGAGGATGTGTTCTCTCTCTTCCTCATTTCCATTGTGGAAGAGGGAGGAATGATGTAACTGGAAGACTGATTCTTAACTATCATGCAACTAAAACCCTCCCTGTGTGACTTTGTCGTTTTCTTTTTGGTGGAATTTTATGAGGTGTTAGATGGGGGTTTTTCTTCACTTTTCTTCCACCTTAGTCTTTTGACTCCGTGTTAATGATTTTGCCAACAAGAAGCATACGATTTGGTATTGATTCCCACTTCTACACCACTTTGCACTTAAAGGTAAAAATTTATTTCAACCTTTTGAGAAGGTAGAGAAGAGAGAGGAGTGGGTGCCTCTATGTCAATGTGAAAGTTGGGAACAGAAATTTCAGGAGGTTCCTCCTGAGCTGTTTTAGATGGATCGTTTTTTAATTTTTGTAGTAAAGACAAATTTTATTTCCATTGGCATATGATTCAACTGGCATGAATAGTGTTTTTCTTTTGCTAGTGAATAGAGATGATTTTGAGGTATGAAAAAATAAAGAATGTGAGTGAAGAAATCCTGGCTTAGCTCAAAGACAGCAGGAGGATTTCTGAGAGAGTGGGAGTAGAAAAGCAATCCATAGGCTTTTGCCGATGGACACTCATTAAATGTTAATAGGAACTGCATGTGATGAAAGGCAGACTACTCTGAATTTATCTTGTAACTGTATGTCTACAACTAGAAGTATGCAAATGAAATCAAGGAAGGGCATTAAAGAAGGTGCTATGAAGCAGAAGCAAGATTCTGTTTACTCACATACCTTGAGGAGAACACTACCAGCGTTTCTGAACTGGAAGCATAGAAGAAGTGGCCTTCTAGCTCAGTGGCAGGTGGAAGATGTTAGAAAAGAAATAACTCATATCTGAATAAATTCCCAGGAAAGTTGAGAGCCCCTGACATTGTAGGTATGTAAAACCATGTAGCTGACATTAAGGCCAGTTGCACTTTTGTAACCTCCTTGAATCACTGGAGCGATCAGCCCCTGGTGAGGGAGCAAATCACTGGGCTCTGTGTCTTGACAGGGAGTTGCACCTGTGATACCTGAAACCTTACACTCCTGTTTAGTCCTGGGTCATTGGAATGCAGGCACTGGATTGAAACATTTATTCATAGCAGATTAAGAATATAAATATCTGTAAGGCCTCACTTAGGAAGCTCTTAGAGGATTAATAAAATATTTACAAAATAACCTATATGATTGCTTCATTTTTGAGATATTTGGCTCTAATTGCATCATAAATCCTCATTCAAGTTGCTTCTCTGTTCTGTGAAGGAAGTTCCATACTTCTGGAAAAACAGAAACGGATTCCTGCCATACTTCTATTAAAAACAAAAAAGATCCTGGTTTCTCTGCACACACATGTTCCTTTTCTTAGACACACACAGAACCAACACCCAAAATGCCAGTAAACATAAGGATAAAATGACTTTTTAAAAAGGCATCATTGATTCAGTGAATGGAATTCACATGTAAAGCATTCAGAAAATTCATCTTATTGTAAGAATCTTATCTCTGCCTATTTTAACACAGCATCTATAACCAAGAGACTCTTAAGCTGGCCAAAGTATAGTTTTTTTCTGGTAATTTAAAGAATATTTATATAATTTTTAAAACTTTTTAATCATTGTCTTTAAGTCTTGTCACTTATATATTACTATTTTATGTGCAGTCTCAGTAGATCACATTGTATAGTCATATTTCTTGATGCAAGGTCAAGGTTTTGGTTAATCCTTGGATTTTTACTAAAGCTATAACTATTCATATGAGTAGTCATTTACCGAGAGCCTGAACTATGCCTAGAATTAACTGAGGCCTTTTGTATTTGTACTTCATTGAACTCAAACCTAATACTAACTAATGATCTTAGCAGTACCGTTTAGGGTTGTTATATCAGGTATTGCTGTTCTTGTTTCATATCTTGGAAACTAAGGCTCAGTGTGGTCTCACACAGCCAGCAAGTAAAGATGTGGTGTTGGAGCACAGACCCATGACTTCATACCCCACGCTGCACCTTCTTTTCTTTTGCTTTAATTTTATTTTATTTGATTTTCTACTCCATTCATTCTCCCCTTACTTCCATGAAAGGGGTATTTTAGGATTGTTAAAGCCAGAGCATGTCCCTTTCCCCCGATAATCAATGACCTTTTACTGACTTTCTCTTCATTGCATGCCGTTGCTCTTATTTGTTGCTGCCTTTTCTTCTGTGATATAACTTGGAGGTGGCCTCTTGATACATGTTATATAAACTTTAATAAAATATTTATTAGATGATTAAAAATTTTGCCAGAAATCTATATTAAATTGTTCTTCAAGGCTAAAAATTATCTGGTGAAACTCTGCTCTATATAATGGAAATATTTTTACCCCATTTCCTTTATTTTCTCTCTCAGCCCTTGCAGCAAGGGATAATGGAGCTGACAGCTGTGGCCATAGGAAGTCTGTGCAGTCTGTGGCTTTTATATATATGTGTACATGAAAAATATATGCCAAAATATATGTATTTGCCACGATTTTTTTGTTTTTATTTGTTGATAGGTACAGAAGCTCCCAACTTTCCATTTGTCTTACTTGTGATTAATTGGGATGCCTTTGTTCTCTCCAATATAAAATCTAAAAACCAGCCTCTGTCTTCGCTGAGTGTCAGTGCAGCTCCTGTTTGCGTGCTGTTTTCTTTGTTGCTATGTGTGTGGGTGCCTCAGGCCCAGGTCCTGAGTCCCCCTTCTCCTGCTGTGTGTTGCCTGTGTTTCTGTAGAGAATGGTAATGTTCTTGGATCAGGGACTTTCACAAATAGGTGTGTTCTTCCTTGCTGGCTTGGAGTGATCAAAGACCACCATGCTTCATTTTGCCCAGAGCCTCAAATCCTACCCCTCATCTTCAGTAAAATCCATAGCAGAGAGCTTTACCCTAAAGCTACAGAAAACAAATGCAACACCTGTGGCCTGAGAGCCTGGAAACTCCCAGAATGTTGTTTATGGAGTACACTCTCAGTTGGGACTCATAGAAGTTGCTGTGTCTCTTGTTTCTTTTCTACATGTGAGCATCAGACCATTTGGTAGAGAGAGAGGAGAAGGTCATGTTATAGAACAGGATCATATATGTCAGGACAAATGCTAATTCACACATTGAATTCTGACTAATACTCTGAGCAAAGGCAAAATATATGCATATGTTGGCTTCCATTGAACTCTCTAATTGGTGGAGAGGGTTTTTTTCCCCTTAAATAAAGATTTCTGTCTTGATCAGTGGTATTATTCACCAGAGACTTTTGGGTTTCTGCAATTGCCTCACCCTTGCAAAGTGGAAGGAATGTGTTTTCTTTTGCCATATCCCTACTCACCAGGGTTGTTCTTATTAAAACTGGGAAACTATAAAGAAGGGCAGTGCATGTAATTTGCCTGTTGTTTTCCCATTACTCTGGACTTGAGATGAAGTGTAGTTCCTAGCCTTCACGTGTGCACTGTGTGATGGAGTAAGTATATGAGGGAATGCATGTGAAGTCTTTTCCCTCAGTGCTTGGCACATAGTACGTGCTCAGTGAACAGTAGTTAATTTTTTTTGGAGTCAAATTCACATAGTACCTCTCTCTTTAAGGTAGATTTATGATAGCCCCTTAGTTTGGTCTGATGGTTATTTTCTACCTTATCATAGAGCTTTAAGAAATGTCGACTTAAAATCAGTATTTTATTTTGCGTACTTTGATGTATATTTGGTGGATTAGTTTGAAAACAAAATGCTACATTGATTTCCATTTCCTAAATTATGTTATGTTTTAGAAGATTGTCATAAATAAGTTGGGTATCATATTTGTAGACTAAGTACTGACAAACTAGTTTCAGAAAACAATGAATATTTTCTACCCTATTTAAATATAAAATCAAAACCAAGAGATTTGTAAACATCCTCATATTGATTTTTATTATCAGAACTGAATGTTGAAAATCACGAAGGCTGCTTTTCCAGCCTGTACTGGATCAGAGGCTTCTTTGGGGGGACCATTAGTTTCACCTTGTAATAAATAACATTTGATATACTGGACACTCATTTGAATGGGTGCTCTTTAAAGAAAATGAAGCCAGTGTAGTCCCTGGCCTCTATGAGTCTTAATCTCATCTCTGCTTTTTATACACTATGATGGCAGCTTTTGTTTTTTTTTTTCCCCCTTAGATAGTTTTCAGTAATGTTTTTTTTTTTTAACTCCACCTAACTGGGCACTGTAGAAGGCACTAATAAATTATCCATCCCTATGCTTAAATAAAGACAGACATTTCCCTGTCTCCCACCTGTCCACCCATTCCTAGATCAAGTATCAGAGCTGAGTTTGTGGATATCTTCTAGAACCACAGTAGTTTAGTCCATTTTTGTGTGAGATGGCAGTGGGGATGCAGATCTGAAACAGCGGTGAATCTGACACAGTGATGGGTGGGTGCGCAGAGAAGTGTTAACATAGCAGGTCTGAGACTTCCATCCTTAGAAAGGCCTGCATGCAAGGTTGGCCATTGGCTGTCATGTAGAAACTTGGATTTGGGAGCTGGGGAGTTTCCATAAATGATTAGAGTGGCTCACTGTTCTAAATGATCTGTATTGAGTACTTGCTTTCCTTCTGGGAGTCTGGAATTTTGCTTTTGGTACATGCTAGGCAGAGGGCATCCATGTAACCAACCCCCAGTACAAACCATGGGCTGAGTTGCTGATGAGCTTCCCTTGTAGACATCACACATCGTTGATTTTTTTTAATTTATTTTTAATAATTATTCAAGAACAGTTTCTATCCTTTACTCCCATTCCAGACAACCCACCCATCGCTCCCCTCTCGTTGATTTTTTTTAAAGGTGGCTCAAAAAGGTGCATGATGTGGTTCTAACTAATTATCAAAGTAGTACATTTCTAAGACAAGCAAGTCATTTATTTTATATTCTATGGAACCATTACAGTTACTCTGGAGGTAACAAATAACAGGTATGCAAAGTAAAATAAGTGAAAGCCTTTTATATTATATACCTTAGACTGGCTGAAAGGCCTTCTTTCATATTTCTTTTTCAATACATTTTATATTTATTTATCAACACTCATTTTCTATGCTTTTTCCTCCTTGTTCTGTGTATTTATTTTTGGTACACAACCGAAGCTCATAATAAAAATTAAATTGATGAATTCAAAATGGAGCACTCTAGTCTTTACTTTCATATACCTATGAATTCAGGTTCTCATTGCCATTTTGGTTTTATCAAATCTTCTCTAAAAGAGATTTCTCTGCCATTCTTCTCTCTGCTCTGTCTGCTCATACTTACACACCTAAAACTCTGGCCAGTTTCTTGTTGTTTCAGTTAAATTATTTTAAATCTTCTAATATTTACTTTTAACATCAATACAAGTGGGAATTATTTCTGTCAAATTTTAAAGGTATATTCATATCCCACATTTGCATTTTTTAGTTCTCTTTCTAATATTTAGTTCCTTGTCCCTAAATTTCTTTTTTCTCTTAGCTTGTTTTCCTGGCAGCCACTTTTTCTTTTCTGTCATTTATTTTACATTTTAGAAAATTTAAGTAGTTGCCCCATATCTGTAAATGATTCTGTAATAAAATGAACTTAGAAGTATATCCCAACCAAGGCCTTAAAATACTCTATCTTGAGAAATATGAATTTTACTTGCATCAGAAAATATTTATATTTTTATTTCTTAAATACATAATATACAATTTTTGGATATCTCCATTTACAAATTTGACTGCCTAGCCAGACCTTGGACAACTTGTGCTCTTGACTCACGCTGGCTTTTTAGAACTCTAGAAATCATCTGTCTGAAGAACATGTTGAGTTTATGTAAATGACACGTGGTCAGAGTTTATGCTTAAACCCCTTAGCAAAGCAGAGCCATTACAGTTCACTTTGGAGGGAGGGGTTTTAGTCAGATGCGATCAGTGGTATACTTTAGGAAAAGCAATTTGGCATCATAATGTAGTCAAAATGTGAGTGGGGTGAAAGGTGTAAATGGGAAGAGTGAGGCGTGATTAAAATAATCCAGTTAGGAAGTAAAGTGGGACCATTATTTAAGTTTGTGAGAATAAGTATAAAGAGAAAGGTATGTGACTGGACAATGGAGTTAAACATGGGATAAGTCAAAGGAAACAGCTTTTCAGGCCTGGATTTCAGCAACAATAGTGGGAAAAGAGAAAGCAGGAGAGGATACTGATGCAGGCTTGGGTTGGGGTGGGCAGGCAGGAATGCTTTCTGTGCAAGGCATTTCAATATACTTCTACATTCACACTGCGGAATTGAATCATCCTAGCTGCAGAAATTACTAGCTTTATGACCTTAGGCAAGTTACTCAACTCTGATACACCTCAACTTCCCCATCTGTAAAGTGGGTTTGAGAGAAGTATCAAAACTGATTTGAGTGTAGATGAATCTGGAGTCTTTCTCAGCTCATTGCAAGCAAAGTATAGGCATTATTATGTTTCTTTAATCCCCAGAGCTCTAGCATGTACCTATTTTTATCTTATTCTATATATGAGGTAACCAAGGCCCACAGACTATATTATTTAAAGCAATCCTTTAGCCTGAAAAAAGTATTACAGTAAAAAATAGACTTCCATGCCTTCATGTATTTCAGATTTTATTTTGATTTTTTGTTTTGTTTTCAAAATTCAGATAACAGTTCTTTTTGAGCAACTAGGTAGTTATTTGTTTGACAGGCAGAATCCCTAAAGAAACCCTGAGTTGAAGTTTTCCTCATAAAAGAGATGGAGCATATGCAGATGAAATTGAGAAACTGTGGGGTTGTGGGAAGACCAGATGAGAATTCAGGAATTGATGAATATAATTTGCAAATGATAAAATGAAGGAAGAAAGTGTGTGCATACAAACATATTTATAACTGTAGTGGTTTATTATTTGTGTCTAATATTAAACTGACTAACTTAATTCTGTATATGCCTCCATAAGCATATACAGAACTCCAACCATGTGTGAGAGACTGTTGCATTTGCTTTCTAGTTCTTTGTACACTGGGATTTAACTTTGATCCAGAAAATTTTTGACATAAATGTAATGTCATTGCCAAAAGCGTTTTCCAAGAATAGATAATTTTCTGGTACTAGCAGAAAGAAAAAAAAACAGTCAGGACTAAATTAAGTATAGTATATAAGTTTTTTCAAACCATGATTCTCAACTTTTTCTCACCTCCAGCACTCTAGTGATGAACAAGTGGTCTTGGGCAATGACTTCACATTTCTGTTGGACGCCTTCTTGATGGTCAGTGGGGGAGTTCAGTTCAGGGAGAAAGAACTTCTGATAGGGTTAGTGTGTGGTTGAAGAGAGCCCCAGTCACTGGAATCTGCTCAAACCCAGAATATGGCAGTGGTATGGACTCTCTCCTGAATCAGGATTCGTTATGCCAGGAGGAAAGGGTGGTATTGTGGGAACAGCACTAGACTGTCAGGGAAGCTGGGTGGCTCCTTCCAAGTCAGCCATACATTAACTCCCCAATCTTGGGCAAGATACTTACTTGTTAATTTTATCCTCTGTAAAATAAAAAAGGTGGCACCAGATGATCTGCAAATTGCCTCCCAACTCCTACAGTCATAGTATTAATGAATTCATTCAGTATCAACTCTTCTGGGCAGTGAGGATATAAAGTACAATAATCCCGTAATAAGAAGACATGCATGCCAGAGAAAGATAAGCAAGTGGCTGAAGGGGCAGGTCACTCCTGCTGGGAGTAGGGACAAGGTAGGTAATTAGCTGGGTAGGGACCGTTTCATAGAGACGTTCATTTAAGTTGAGACTTGAAGGATGAGAATGAATTTGTCAGAAAGGCAGTGGTGTTCAGAAGCAGGTAAGATTTTGTTGTACTCTGAATCTTTTATGGCAAGTACCCTTTGTAGCTAGAGCTTTAGAGAGCTGGGTAGGAGATGATGTTGGAAAAGTAGGTTGGGTTTATTTTGAGGGGACTTCAATGCCAGGTAAGGGGATTTATCATTTATTCTGTGCACCCTAGGGAGACACTGACTGAAGGTTTGTTAGGAAGAGGAGTGAAATATCCCCAGTCTTGGTTTTTGTAAATTTGGTGTAAGTATATAAAGAGTGAATTAAAATGAGTAAAGAGATCCTGTTGTTTGTTTTCTC
The DNA here is from genome assembly GCA_028533065.1 of Trachops cirrhosus. Lineage (NCBI taxonomy): Eukaryota > Metazoa > Chordata > Mammalia > Chiroptera > Phyllostomidae > Trachops > Trachops cirrhosus. The sequence continues at coordinate 57,202,305 of CM052540.1, read as the reverse complement.
AATGGCTATCTTCATCTGTTTACTGATGAAGATACCAATTGGCATTTATATTGGTACTTCTGGGATTGTCTGTCTTTCTGTAATCAGCACTGACTTCAGAAACTCAAGAAAATACTGTTTGTGCTTTTAGTTTTAGAAGTGACACCAAGGGTTTATCTTTCCTAAATGCACATTGTCTCCCCTTCTCCCAACTAAGCAGAGTGGCTATACCATTAGCAAGGTTAAGAATAAAAGGCAGTGAAATTCAATATTAGAAGAAAAAGAAAGGTAATGATTTATAAATTCACTTTCCTCAGTTCCATATGCATTGATAGCCTAAGTAGTTCTGAAAAATCAGGAAAAATTTTAATCCCTTAATGGTTATCACAGTGATGTCAATCTTAACTGGGATCCCTGAACTGTGGCCTAACACACAGAAAAGAACATGCATGGTGCTTTCATTTTTGCCTGCAGCACTTTCTCTGTTGAAGCTGGTTGACTGAATGCAGGACAGACACTGAAATCAGTCTTTGGGGACTGGAGGGAGCCCTAGGGGTTGTGCTTAGCATCCATGAGGCCCCTGGGCTAGGCCTGTCAAGTCTGGCTTTCATGTTTTCCTTTCTTTTCACTGCAGCTTTTTCTTCCAGCCTGTTCAGCGACTGCATCAAGAGGTACTGTACGTGCGTGCATGCATGTTTCTAACCAAATAGCTTTATCATCAGTGCTATTAGCCCTCCCTCACAAACTCGTGGCTGTCATAAGGTGATTTGATGTACGCTTTCTACATGCCCAGCTAATTGAGAGTTGAAAGCCATCCTTCAGACTGGTATGGCCCCGTTACTTATGCTTGTGAGTTACCAGCCACTTTAGTGTCATTTAAGTGGAGGCATTTTGAATATTTCACATTTCAAAATGTTTTTAAGATACTGATTAAATGGCAGTCATCTTAGGAAGCCAGTTGTTTCTGCTTGTTCTCATGGAAATATTTATTTACCTGATAGTCTGTAGAATCATACATTTTAGGTTAAAAACAAATTCTTTCACATTATTTGCCATTGACCTAATCTTTCTCTTTTTAAATTTAAAGATGCTCATATTTTGCCCTGCTTTTCCTGTAGATTATATCAGAGCAGATGTAGTCACCCTAATGCCACTGTGGACTAAACAGATTTCAGTGTTCATTGAACATTGTTAAACAATTTCAAACTCAACTTTGGGAAACAGTGTTTCTGAACCTATTTAATAATGTTTAAAAATGCATCAATGGAATTGGCTTAACCTGTGGCCTTTATTACATTATCTCTTCTCAATTATGTAGGTTCTGTGTTTTATATTTGGACTGGTTATAAATAACAAAACAAAAAAACCGTGATCCCAGCTCTAGAGCGTGGCATATGCATAACTGATTGAATTTGATTTAGACTTGATAAATCTTGGAAAATACTTCAAAGATGCCATATTAGCTATTAAAATAAAAGTAAATGCATTCAGGAGGTTGAGATAGCATTACTATTTCAGTTTTTAGCCTTAATTTTTTTCCTTTTCCCTCCATTGCTCCTCACCTCCCACTCACCCACAATGCCATTGTTGTGACTCCAAATTCTAAGCTATCAGCCTTGAAATGTAACATAAACATTAAATATGTTTTTACTAATTGTGATCTGCTAAAATCACAATTCAAGCTCTGTACTGAAGCATTTTTTTTTAAATTTCAGAAGCAGTATTTAAGTGATGACATGCAGTAATTTGTTCATTCTTCTGTCAGTGTAATTTACAAGGCAGTGGCAGATAAACATAGCAATACAAGATTCATTTACGGTGACACAATGGCAGATACACAGAGCAGAACCCTGCCTATGAGATAAAGTGGACTGAGTGACTTATGCAGTAATTAGGGGATAATTGTCATTAACCTCACAAACAGTAGTTTACCCATATTGTTTAAAAGGCTCCAGGATGCATAATGACAAGGTAATCTGTCAAAGCGCTAGGGGGAAATATTAATAAGATTTGTGCAAGCCTGGATAGAAAATATGCAGAAAGCGGCCACATTAAGCTAATTGGTGGATGAATATACACTTGTAAAAGTGCTTCTAATGGCACGTTTGCTGCTCTCCAAATGACTACCGTTAATGTGGAGAAGTGGGCTGCTTAGAAAGTCAGGACTGCTGGGACAAGAGGGTATTAGGCATGTAGACATGGTTATTACTTTGTGCTCTATAATGTATGCTTCCTCCTCCTATCCTTCTTTATTTTGAATTTCTGAGTTTTTTGTTATAGTCACATATATTGATTATTAACTCTTATTATTTTGTTTTTATCTATTTTTGTTCAGTCAGCCACCAACCCCAAATCATCTTTACTTTGTGGACATATAAAATATATAATATATATGTCGATAGCTGCTTATAAGTATACAGAAACACAAACTGTTACTGTATACATGGATTTATAATCATACGTGTGTGTGCATGCTCTTTTGCTACAAACACATTTAATCTGAGCAATCAAAGGAAAGTATATCCATCAACAGCCTTGTGTATGTGTTACAACTAATAATGTGTTGTTCCCTGATGAATGCTAAAGCAGGAAATTAATCTTTGTGTTGTACAGCTATTCTTATACCCAGAGAAGAACAAAGTTAAATTTCCCAATACATCTTTCTGTTCAATCACATACTCAGTCCTCTGTGTGTTTTATGGAATACTCAATCCTTGCTGCTTTATGGAATACTGCTTAGTGAGTGTTTAGTCCCTTTCTACCCCTGCCTCCCTCACTTCCTAATGAATATGTTAAAGTTCCTAAGGGTTGTTCAATCAGCTTCACTTGTGGAGTAATTGAAAGTATAGTACGTAGAACAGAATCTTCCATTCAAGCTTTGGAAGCTCTAATAACACACCAGGATTAAGAATCTCAGTTGCACAGATAAAACTTCAAAAATTGGAGGTTGTGACCCTGAATTGGTTCCAAGGTTTTAGCCCTTACCTGATGTGTAAAATTACTTTCATTAGGGAAAAAAGTTTGCACTCATTTTAGCTGTTTATCAGACTTTATAGGAAAGCACATCATTATGTTTAGAAATGTAAAGACCCAGCAGAGACCCCCAGATACACAGAGGCATTTTTCAAACTCAGTGGCAGAAATTTGGTTATGGACGGAGAGGTAAACTAGAAAATGTAGACCTCAAAGCAAACATGTCAAAAAGGGCTCTGGTGAGTTTTGTTTATTGCAAAGCCAGCAGATTTATAAGTGTCCTAGGATTTGGGCTTATCTTTATGTCTGAGGGTAGAAGAAAACAAGACCACTTGCAGGGACCATCCTTCTCTTTCCTCTTGTTTCTAGTGTTTTCTCTGAGGATTTCAAACTGTTCCTTTGTTGTCCTGGCCCACAAAATGAATTACTCTCTGCCATCTAAGCCGTGACCATCTCTAAGTGAATAACTTGTGTCTGTTTAAAGGTTTTAATTGAGGCGAGGGCCTTATATGCAAATAGTGCTGTTGGGGTGGGGCTCGGTGAGGGGGGACTCGGGTGGGCGGGGGACTGCAAAGGCTGCTGGAACACTACAGATATTTACTCATATAACTTTATGGAGCTATAACATTTATTTTGGAATGGTTGAGCCTCATGTTGCAGAATATTCATAAACTCTACTGGTGTGATTCCAGGGGGTTCCAAGGACTTTTGGGGGACTTTCTTGAACAGTTTCCCTAGTTTGCAAGCAATGTTTTTACTTGCACTGATTATTGAATTGACCAGGAATAAAAATTAATCCAGAAGAATTAGGACCTCTAATCCTGTCACTGATAAGAAGCCCCAGGCAGAAACGTCAAGGGGAAGCATCCAGAATATAGGGTAATAACAGCCACTCTCGCATAAGGGCATACTTTCCATCAAAACACATGTATTATGAAAAAGTTGGTTATGCAAGTTGATTAAAAGGGAAAATATTAGTCTGGGGTTTAAAATATTTTAATTAAAATTATCTGTGTGTCCAGATGCTAGGCTTAGATAGCCAAATGGAATTTTAAAGTCAAATTATAGAATTTTGGTTTAGTACGGCTAAAAAGGTTAGCAAGGCTGTCAGCTTTACCCGGGAGAAAGCCAAAGCAGGCTGTTGGTGATTTGGTATTCACACCGCTAATTGTCAGTTAATGAAACCAAGACTAGAATGTAGGTGTCATTCACTTATGTTCTTTATTTTCCTCTAAGGTGAATATGTGTAAGTTATGTTAAGCATCATCAAAATTTGTAATGTTAACACGAAAATTCTGTGTTAGCCTATAGCTATAGAGTTGAATATTTTATGCTTAAGTTAAGGACTCCAGGTAATTTTATGTTAAAGGTTGGTATACTAGGAATATCAGCTGGATTTAAGATTTTCTATTCTGAAACTTAAATGATTTTTAAGATACTATTATTAAATATTGAAATGTACCATATATCTAAAAGTTTCTCAGGTTCGATTTAGGATGGACCTAGCAATTTGAAAAATACTTTTGAATCTTTGAAGTGCAAAATCTAGACATTGCAGAAAGTAATTTACTCCTCAGGATTTCTTTTTATATGACAAAGAAAGGCACCTGCTTTATTTATTTGCAAACAAATGCCCATCGAGGAAATGCATATAGCTGGCTTTAAGCTAGACAAGCTAAAAATCCTGGGTACAGAGAAGAAATCCTGACAACCCTTTAATAGAGCTTAGCTGGAGCTTCTGTGATTAAATATGTTGTAACCCCTGAGTGATCTATCATATTTAGTTTTTAAAGTAAAAATGCTGTACAGACTCTTATTGAGGAAAAAAGTGATAGCTTTCTGATTTATATATTCTTATCTGGTCCATAATAACCAAGAACATTGTATAACAGTGAAATTTTTATCAAAAGTCAAACAACATCTTTTAAGAATCACAAGAACAATTTAAAATTTGTGCCCTGGCATTTTGATTAGACAGGTGATTATGTTGGGAGAGTATATTGTTCACTTTACCCATTTTTCTTCTTTTAAAAGATAACTTTTCACTGTAAAATATTTTAAAATATGGATTAGAAAAAGAAACAATAGAAATTTATATATTTAAAAATAAATCAAAGCAGATACCTAAAAGTCACATAAAATTATCCTGTTGCTTATTTCCACTACTACCCACATCAGTCAAGTGCCATGTTGTTCAAACTTACAGTTTCACCCAAAGAGAGGCATTCCTTAACTTTGTACTTTTTTGCAAGTAATTGAATATGCTTTACCTCATTACACTACCATTCTCCATGGTGGAACATTTTGAATATTATAATAAGATGCATTGTAGGATAATGAGATAAGTCAAGAATGGACCACAAGAAATGTGTCCGTGTGCACATTTGTGTACGTGCACATACTGTGATAAGTAACTCTTTTAAAGTTGATCCTTACATGCAAACAATGTTTATATATAGAGAGAAGACCTTTATATTAGCTAACAAGGATTAATAAGGTTTTTATCTTGACAGAAAATTCATTCATTCAAGAGTTCTACTATTCTAACCAATAACAAATATCCCTGTAATGTTCGTTTCTTCTTGTAGGGAAAAAGAAGGAGTTGGAAAGATAATTCAAACAAAGTTCTTTATAATCGGGATATGTTGAATTTAGCAACAGCCTCTGTAATCACAGAAAACCAATGCATACCTCACTTGGATGGTTGCATACTTATTTAATCATGCCAGTCTAAGGCTGTTGACAGGGACAGCATATGTCTTTTCAGAAAGGGCTGTTCACACGGATAAATGTTAATAAATAAAGTCCAGTCTTGATTTTTATGTGGAAGTTTCTCTTCTGTCTGTGCCACACCCTGATGATTCTTTCTCATGGGACTCTTCTGTCCTAGAGTGAAGAAGCAAGCAAGGGTGTGACTGGTCAGCATAGCATTTTGAAAGTGAAGTGATGCTCTTAAGAAATTCTGCAAAATACAGCTTTCTAAATCATAGAAATTGAGTAGGGTTTTCATTACCCAAAGCAAATGTTGACTTTTTTTATCAAGTATAATTCAAACCATTTGGTGTACCCATGATATAAATGAGGTTATTTCATTCGGCCTTCAGATATTACAATTCTTTCAGCTGGCCTTCCGTAAACATTAGCTTGGCATACTGGGAAAAGACAACCATGCACAAGAGCTCTGTGTGAATAAGAATGGCATAATTTTGTTTACTTATACAACCAAACTGCTCTGATGTATATTGTATATGCTAGTGGTACATCGTTCTTGTTCAGTGCCCTGCAAGAAATCTGTGTTTAAATGTAAATATGTTAAACAAATAATCGTGCCAAGTTGTTTTCCCACATAACTTCAAGTGTTTCTCAGAAATTATCACACCATTGCTTTAAAATTTCCCTAAATACTTCCCAGAATCTATTATTTTCAGTAAGAACTTTTTTGTTTCACCATTTTTCTTCATCTCTCTCTCTTGTACACACACACACACACAGGCACACAGACACACAGACTTTGACCCACATGCACTCAGGGTTGCCAAGTCATATAAATTTGAGATAAACATAATCTAACAAAAAAGCAAAGAAAAATTGGCTCTATGTAAGTGGAGAACACTCAGACCAGTTAAAATTATTGGCTAAGGGAAGAGTTTTCAAAGTGACTTGACTTTAGTAAAACACTTTAAAACTGAAGTATCTGCTTGTTATATATGGACCCATCTGAGTTTTAAAATAGGTAACTAGTGGGAGAATGGGAGAGAAGAGGACTGCAAGTTTTATGGCTTCTATAATTTTTTTCTTTAAAATTTTTTGTAGTGTTCAAAGGCTTCTCTTCCACCCACTATTTCCCTCAAATTCCTGCTACTTTCAGCTCTCTGAGCCAACCCACAAGTCTTACCCCTGAGCTGTCCACTTGCCAACACGTCCAATTAGGCTGATGGAATGCCCCTATTCATATCATCAGAACAATGGTCTGAGCCCATCCCTTGCTCATGAGGTGACCCAGCAGTTAGATAATACATTTCCTAATTTTGGGATCACATCCTGGGACATGTCCACTTAACCAAGAGGCCAAAACAAACACAGATGGAGGCATTTTAGGTGAATTAACTGAATGCTCTTCATCAGCTTCTTCCAAAGTGTTTCCAAAGGTGTGTACATATAGTATGTGCCTGCTATGGATCAATATTATCTCTGTAGAGAAGCAATCTCCAAATTTTATCCCAGCACATCCTTTAGCTTGCACCCTAATAAATAAAACTGTTTCTAAATTAGTAATGTATTACTGTAAGTCCACATATAAAATATTAGCTCAAAAATTATCTTTTTAGATAAAAAAATAGAAATTGTCATGTTTACTCCTCATATCACAATGGATTGTTGGGCATGCTACTGATAGGAGAGAATGGGAAACATGTCTGCCTGTTATTCTGGTCACAGCCAAAGGCAGGAAGCAAGAAGTTGGCCCACAAATAGGGCAAGTTGTGAATGTTGGGTTATGAGTGTGAGATTTCATGCAGTCTGCATGATTTAGTGTTCTGAGTCATTTCATTGAGGTACACTTTACATACAATAAAATCTACCAATTTTAAGTATACAATAGATAGTAGTAAAAACATAAATGCAATCATTATGTAGACTATTTCCATACCCCCAAAATTTCCTAATGTTCTTTGCAGTCAGTTCCTCTCCCTTGCCCTTAGCCCTGGCAACCACTGGTCTCCTTTCTGTTAACTTTTCCAGAATTTTGTATGATTGGAATGATCGAATCTATTAGGTCTGTGTTCTTTCATTATTAGCATCATGCTTTTGAGAGTCATCCATGTTGTGCTATGTGTCAAAAGTTTATTCCTTTTTATTGCCCAGTAGTATTCCACTGTGTACATCTCAAACTATTTGTTTTCCCTTAAGACTTAAACTTCTAATAAATCTGATATTCAAGGTTTTACGTAGCACTGTTTCATCAATTTTTAATTTGGCAATCCCTAATCCCTATTAAATTTTGACTGATAGAGTACCAAACTGATAGGCTTGAATTTGGTAATTTCTATACCTTCTACTGAACCCCATTCCTCTTGCCTTGATACTTGAATTCATCCTGAAGGAAAAAGAACAGAATATTACAACAGGAAACTGGTTATGAAAATAAGTTGCCAACATGGTTATGATGGAATAATTTCCTAAACTAGCACACTGTAAAGTGACATGAAATCATAAAGAATATCTCATAAACCTCTGCTTTGGTTCTAAGTGGTTAGCAATCCCTATAGCTCAGTGTCATTTAATTAAATGATTTAAAATTAGCCCTCACTGGGTGACTCAGTTGGTTGGAGCATTGTCCCATACACCAAAAGTTTATGGCTTTGATTTCTGGTCAGGGCACATACCTAGGTTGTGGGTTCAGTCCCCAGTTGGAGGCACATTCAGGAGTCAACAGATCACTGTTTATGTCTTACATCAGTGTTTCTCTTTCTCTTTCTCTCTCTCAAAAATAATAAACATATCCTCAGGTAAGGATTTAAAAAAAGATTTATAATTATATCAAAGGGGAAATTTTTGTTTGTTTTTAGCTAATCATGTTAGGATTTTCCTTTAAATTATGTCTTCAATTTGACTGACAAGTTTATGTAATAGAACAGAAAATTAAATTTTCTGCACCTGTCTTTGAGAATTAAGTTATTTGCTTATTTCTTAATAATTTGACTACTGATAGAGGATATGGGTGAGAGATCTCTGGTGTGCTCATTGTTTCTCCTTCATTTCCATGCATGGACAGAAAGGTGTTTTTTTCCTCTGTGCTGCAACAGGTAGTTGCCTGCCATTAAAACAGAAAGGGTCCTTCTTGGACTGAGGATTCTCTGGGCTTGAGGTCTCCTAACAATCTAATTATCCTAAAGCTTCTTATCTGGTCTTTCTTCCATCTCTTGACATAACTCTACTATCCCTCTCTCCCAAATAAAAAGAAAATCAACCCTACTTTACTTTGATTTTAAAACTACAAGTCATATAAAATGCTTTGATGTGAAGAAAGAGCTCAAATAAAACCATTCAAACCATGACAGTTGATCCTACTACAAAAAAGATTTTTAAAAATCACTCTGCAGAGCTATGTAGAACTAGGTGCCAGGTTTATATCAAGTGATAATCACTAGTTCTGATGAAATAATAAAAGGAAGTCTTTTCATGTAAAATGCTTAGATGTAAATATTTTAAGTGTTTTATACTTTTTCTGAACCCAGGAAAGCTGGTTTATAAGTCTGGATTATTTGGTGTTACTCATCTTTTAATTGATAGTATAGCCAGTTATTTTCACAGGAAATCAACACTTATAATAATACCTTGCATTTCACTTAACAGGGTAAATCTTATTCCCCATGTGAAGGGTTAAAGGTCACTGAACTCTGTTTACAAATGGGAAAGCCCAAAGGAATTGACACACCAACTACAAAATTGAATGAAAAAGACAAGTGCCCAGTTATACACTTATGTAATCTATTATTCATGCACAAGACCAATGTCCCCGTAAGGGTTGGTCAGCAGTCAAGATATTTATACTGGCTTAACAAACTGAAATTTAGTTAAATTAATGTTTATTCAATGATAATACCTAATTCTTTTTATAGCTCTTATTCACTCTGGTAAAGTTTCTTTGACATGGAAAGGGGGCCTAGATTTTACATCTGTACTTTTCAAACTGTCTTTGAGGAAGGATCAGTTTTCCCACTAACCAGTCTTGAGCCAATACTTAAGTAAAAAAGAAATATTTTTTTTAAAAAAAGATCACGCCTTTAGTTGTTGCAGCAGTATCAAATTGTCCTAAAGGATTCCAAATGGTCACTTTCAATTACTTGCAGCCCAGTTTTTTTTAAGACCTCGGACTGGTGCTGGTCCTTTGTGAACAGCATACAGACCACTCGTGGAAATTCTTGCCTTAACAGAGGAGTCTTAAGCCACTGTTTAAGCATCATTGCACCAGATGATGCTTGTTTCTGTCACAAATGGAAAGAAAGAACCTGGCCTTCCCTTTTTTCCCTTTGATGATTTCTAACTTCCTTCAACCAGTTTATTGAAACACATGCTGAAACTGATAGCCACTCCTAGCATGGATCTTGCAGACTCATTGTGTTGCTAAGAAAGTCAACTTTGTTTCTTGCTGCAGTTTTACCACTTATGAACATGATGTTATTAGATAATCTTGATCAAATGTGAATGATGGCTTCTTTGGAAAAAACCTCGGTGGCACATCATACAGTCTGGGATCAGGGCATGCAACTCCAGTTTGAATGTGTCATGTAGATATTTGTCCTGTTCCCAAGCACATTTGTTTACCATGGTGTTACACAGACCTTCAATGTTAGTCAAACATATAAAGAAGAAGCATATAAATTGCTGCTTCTCTTACCGCTATATATAGATGAAGCTTCTCTTTTATAACTCAGGCTAGTAACAAAATCCTAAGACTTGCTTACCTGGACCTCTTACACCAGAAATGAGTGGTTTAACACAGGTAACAGTCTCCATTTTAGCAGACAGCTACTCTGGGCTGAAAGAATCTGAAAGGTAGTGGTTTCAGAAATAGCAGGCATTGCACCAGGCCAGGAGAAAAGAGAAACCATAGGGGACTGCTGTGTACTGTTGGGTGAAGGAAGACAGGAGGTGATGGAGAGGAGATGCCTCAGGTGGGTTTGATCAGTTGCTATGGTTTCTCAGGCCTTTTTAATACCAGAGGCTGGCAGCTGTGTAAGTACATTATTGACATGCAGATTTAGATGCAGGCTCCCTGGGAAGAACCTGAGGAAGAAATGACTGTATGCTGCTCAGGTTGGGTTCAGCCTGAGAAACAATCCACAGTGAAAGGCTCTATGAAAGAACAATCAAGAGAGTGGATTTGATGGTAGAGAAAAATGATGTAGAAGAGGACATTATGTACTCTGGAGACCAGCCTTGTTCAGGAGAAGTTCTACATCTCATCACCGGCTCAGTGTGCTCACCTGGGAAATGGCATCACAGAATGACAGTCATTGTGTTCAGTAAACTTGGAGTCAGAATTCTGGGTGCAAGCTCTGTACTCCAGGTTAGCAGCTTGGCAACCTTAACAAGCCACCTCACCCTTTTTCACCTCCGTTTTCTCATCTGTTAAACATGCAATGAGCTCTGGAAGCTGTTAGGAGGTTCAAATGAGATAATCTATATAAAAACCACAGTTTAAAATTTCTTTATCTACAACACCAAATACCCTCCCTTGCTTACCCTATCTCCCCCTGCAACCCTAAAAAAAAACAATATAAAGTAGACCAATTGCTATGAATGACTTTTCTTTTTAATGGCTAATGCAGGGACTCCAGGATCATCCAGAGTCACCATTTACCCACATCATTATATTGATAATTCTGAGGAGATAGCTGCATGAGAGCATTTGGTCTGAAGGCTGATTTTATCTACAGGATGACAGAGGGACATCTGTGTGTGACAATTTATGTAAGAACGGACACCCTCATACACACACCCAAGCATATACTTTGTGTAAAATGATAGACTGCTAGGAGTCAGCCTTATAAGGAACAGCACATAATTATCAGAGCTTCTTTTTTTTTTTAAGTAACTTAAATAAATGACAAGTTTCTCCTTATAATCAAACTAGTTGTCATGGTTCATACTGTATGACTGTGGTCCAGAGAGAATTTTATATCACAAGGCTGAGTAGACCTGTCTGTGAGAGATAATTTTCCATTGCAAAAGTAGTACCATTCTCTTTATCCTGCTTTTCCTCATGTAACATCTAACATAAGCATAGTACCATTGTTGAAACCAAGATATTAAGATTGATACCATACTATTAAGTAATCTAGAGGCTATTCAAATTTACCAGTTTTCCCACTAATGCCCTTTTTCTGATCTAGGATTTCTAGGATTTCACATTATGTTTATATATCCTATTTTTTTTTAATATTTTATTTATTTTGAGAGAGGGCCAGGGAGAGAGAAAGAGAGGAAGAGAAACATCAATGTGTGGTTGCCTCTCGCACGCCCCCTGCTGGAGAACTGGCCTGCAACCCAGGCATGTGCCCCTGACTGGGAATCAAACCAGCGACCCTTTGGTTCTCAGGGTGGCACTCAATCCACTGAGCCACACCAGCCAGCGCTATATCCTATTTTCTTAGTTTCCTCTAATCTCTAACTATTCTTTGTTTTAAAAAAATTTTCCCCAATTTTACACTTGGAAGAGTACTAGCCACTATTTTGTAGAATGCTCTTTAATTTTGGTTTGTCTGCTGTTTTCTCATGATTAGATTGAGGCTATAAATTTTTGACAAGAAAACCACAAAAGGAATGAGGTGCCCTTTTTAGTGAATATATCACTAGGTATATGATGATACTTATCATTGGTGAGGTTAACTTTGATCACTTGGTTAAGGTGGACTGCTAAGTTTCTTCATTATAAACTAATGATTTTTCTCTTTGCAATTAATAAGTATGTCTTTTTGTTGTTGTTGCTTTCTTAAATCAGTGGTTAAAGTTGGAGCAAGTGTCACTCACAGAAGGTTGCAGAGTCCCATCCTGGTGGAAAGAAGCTGTACCCTGGAAGTGATGGAGTCATTATTTAAGTGTTTGAATAGATTGCTCTCAATCCATGCTGAAATGGATTGCCTGACATTACATTGCAGAATTTTTAAGTTCTACCTCCAGGCAAATCTCATCGTTACTAGCAAAAATGAAAGTGTGAAATGCTTTTTAATGTATATTTAACAATACATAGTGTCGTGATTACTGATGTGTATTCTCTGTGGACTCCCTTGCTATCAGAGGAGGATGTTAAGAGGCAACACTTTTACACATTTATTCTATCTAAATCCATCACATGTTTACTTTCTAAATATCTGTAACTGTCATTTATAACATGATCATAAAAGTCAAATGTTTTAATTCTAACTCAAACTTTGAATCATAGGATTATAATCAATTTTCTAGAAAAGTACAATTACTGTTTGTTCTTACTTTACCTTATGAAATTGCCCACTATTAAATGTCACTAGAATATAGCCATTAAAAACAGAAAACTATATATGGCTTAGTAATGGGATATAGGAGGTAATATTACTTTATTCATTTTTTTTATTTGGAAAGTCACATAATAGTTCCTTTTGAAAGGAATTTTCATCATTGAGCCCAGTGTTACGTCTGCTTGTGTTAAAGAAATAAAATTCGCAAAATACACTTAATTCTTTCCTACAGTGTCATTATTTAATAAGAATTAAGGTAACTTTTTTTGCATTTTTACTGGGTTTCACAGCAAGAGTTCACGTCTTGTACTAATGTATGCTAAATAGTTGCATAGTATATAGACCATTGTTGTTAAAATAGCAGTAGTGAAGGCATTTTAGATCACAGAGCCCCAGTGGTCTACATTTTGTTTGTTTTGACATTATTAAACTCAATCTGTTTCTCTAACTGTGACTCTAATTACTACATTTGCATGGCAGAAAAGTTTGCTTTGTGGGTTGACTTTTATTAACAGTGTTTGCATGTTGTTTCCTGCTCTCGCTCTCGATATTTCATGAGCAGACAGAGCACCTTCAGTTACATTGAATAATTATGCACAATCAATAAGTTTTTGTGTTTGTCTTTGTTGTTTCTTTGATGTGGCCTCTAGGATGCTGCCGGCAAGGTGCTGGACCGCTGGGCCATCATGTCTCGAGAAGAGGAAATCATCACCCTTCAGCAGTTTCTGCGGTTTGGAGAAACCAAATCCATTGTAGAGCTGATGGCAATTCAGGAGAAGGAAGGGCAGGCCGTGGCTGTACCATCTTCAAAGACAGACTCAGACATAAGGACTTTCATTGAGAGCAATAATCGCACCAGGAGTCCCAGCCTCCTTGCTCACCTAGAGAACAGCAATCCTTCCAGCATTCATCACTTCGAAAACATCCCCAACAGCCTTGCATTTCTGCTTCCATTCCAGTACATAAACCCAGTCTCAGCCCCACTGCTAGGGTTGCCTCCAAATGGGCTCCTGTTGGAGCAACCAGGACTGAGGCTGAGGGAACCGAGCCTTTCAACCCAGAATGAATATAATGAGAGCAGCGAATCTGAAGTATCTCCCACACCTTATAAGAACGATCAGACTCCCAATAGAAATGCCTTGACCAGCATTACTAATGTGGAGCCCAAAACCGAGCCACCCTGTGTATCCCCCATTCAGAATTCTGCCCCAGTCAGTGATCTGACCAAAACTGAACACCCAAAAAGTTCATTCCGGATTCACCGGATGAGAAGAATGGGGTCAGCCTCTAGGAAAGGAAGAGTGTTCTGTAATGCATGTGGGAAGACATTCTATGATAAAGGTACTCTTAAAATTCATTATAATGCTGTTCATCTGAAGATCAAACATCGATGCACCATTGAAGGTTGCAACATGGTCTTTAGCTCCCTCCGAAGCCGTAATCGCCACAGCGCAAACCCCAACCCTCGCCTTCACATGCCTATGCTGAGGAATAACCGAGACAAAGATTTAATTCGGGCCACATCAGGAGCTGCCACCCCCGTCATAGCAAGTACAAAATCAAATCTCACACTCACCAGCCCTGGCCGACCCCCAATGGGTTTTACCACTCCCCCGCTAGACCCTGTCTTACAGAGTCCTCTGCCTAGCCAGCTGGTATTTTCTGGGCTAAAGACTGTCCAACCAGTTCCTCCATTTTATAGAAGTTTACTCACTCCAGGAGAAATGGTGAGCCCTCCCACCTCCATTCCGACCAGTCCCATCATTCCGTCCAGTGGTACCATAGAGCAGCACCCACCACCACCCTCTGAGTCAGCAGCACCAGTAGTGATGATGGCCACTCATGAGCCCAGTATTGACCTGGCCCCCAAGAAGAAGCCCAGGAAGTCCAGCATGCCTGTGAAGATTGAAAAAGAAATTATTGATACTGCTGATGAGTTTGACGATGAAGATGATGACCCAAATGATGCTGGAGCTGTGGTAAATGATGTGAGCCACGACAATCATTGCCACTCCCAAGAGGAGATGAGTCCAGGCATGTCAGTGAAGGACTTTTCTAAGCATAGCAGGTCCCGGTGCATTTCAAGGACTGAAATAAGAAGAGCTGACAGCATGACTTCTGAGGATCAAGAACCTGAGCGGGATTATGAGAACGAGTCTGAGTCTTCAGAGCCCAAACTAGGTGAGGAGTCCATGGAGGGGGATGAGCACATTCACAGTGAGGTGAGCGAGAAAGTCCTGATGAACAGTGAGAGGCCTGATGAGAACCACAGTGAGCCTTCTCACCAGGACATCATCAAGGTGAAGGAAGAATTCACAGATCCCACTTATGACATGTTTTACATGAGCCAGTATGGACTGTACAATGGTGGGGGAGCCAGCATGGCTGCCCTGCACGAAAGTTTTACATCATCTCTGAATTACGGCAGCCCTCAAAAGTTCTCCCCAGAAGGTGACCTGTGTTCTAGCCCTGACCCCAAAATCTGTTACGTGTGCAAGAAGAGTTTCAAAAGCTCCTACAGTGTGAAGCTTCACTATAGGAATGTTCACTTAAAAGAGATGCACGTCTGCACGGTGGCTGGCTGCAATGCTGCCTTCCCCTCTCGCCGAAGCCGAGACAGGTCAGTAAATCTCCATTGGCTGCTCCTGCTGGGGGTGGAGGGTGCCAGTCATGTTGGACTTAACATTAAGAAATCTAGCTTAGATGTGTTTGATGCACTATAAAGATTGTCCACAGTGACCACAGATAACCAAGCTGCCATGCTCATGAAGGATTGTTACAGTTGGTGCTTGTCATGATTAAGCATGCAGAATCATGTGCCATCTTACCCAGTAATGCACGCCATTTTTCTCTATGCTCTGTGTATGTGTGTGTGTATGTGTTTCCATGCATCTAGATGTGTGAATCAGTTAACTATGTACACAGTTCCCTGCTTCCCCATGAACTTTCACTTAGAAGCCACAGCTTCTGTTATAAATATTTCTGCTTTGCCTTGTGGCTTTTTAATTAAATCAATATATTATCTTCATACACACATATTTATCCAATATAGAAACAGAAACTTACGGATGGAAAGAACCGTAGGTCCAGGACATCGAGACAGCCTGCATCTCCGTAGGTATAACCAGAAATGTTATCATTCTTACATGAGTATTTAGTGTGTCCTTGAATTCTTTGAATCATAAAAATATCAGAAGAAAATGGGACCAAAGTAATTGTTAATATGGATAAATGGTATGTGGTGTAGGTTTCTTTATTTTAGCTTGACAATGTCTTTAGCAAATCTCAAAAATATACTCTATAATGGGAATTATACACAGAAGGGGAGGCATGCATATACTTTTAGGAGCTCTTAGAATATATAATGTCCAGCCTTCAGATGACATCACACCTTAGCTATGTAACTGCAGCTCTGAAACAGTTGGGCTTAAACAGAAGCAGCTGGTCCTAAACCAACAATGTTCTTTTTCAGTCCTAAAGAAAATGTCATATAAATGGAATGTGTCAAGGTGGTCAGGGGTGGGGTATCACAGTTACCCTGCCCTGAGGGAGATACGCTTATGAGCATATCATTTACATAACACACCAGCCCAGCTACAGACACATCAGTTCATTTTCCTATTATATTAGATGTGGGTTTTTTGTTTTGCATTGTCTTTTAAAAATATTTTTAGGGAAAATTTATTGCATCCTAAAAATCAGTATATATAGAAGAAAAAAATTAGCTAGGAAGTTTGCCCATAGCCACCACCAAGATTCTAGTGCTTATCAGTTAGGTACAGCCTTTGACAAAGTAACCCATAATAAAAGTGCCACTGGAAGGTAGTGACCTGCTTCTAGAATATTTAAAAGATTAGTCTTTTTTGAAAATAAAAGTTAAAATGTATTTCATTGTATTGAAATACAGTTCAAGGGGCCCAATTCATGAAAAGCAAAATTTCTGAGAAAAATAGGTGTCTCACTTATACAACTCAAAACATGCTTTGAAGAGAAATCTCTTCTTAAAGATTTCACCTCCTGAAGCCCCTCTTCCCCACTCCCATTTACCTTGTTCTGTGAAAATGGTTTGTGGTCACCAAGTTCTTTTCAGTTCCAAGTTATTGTCCACAGTCCCAGAATATGGCAGACAAGATAGCTATACTGTGAATAATAAAATATAATACTATACCCAACCTTTTCTCCCCCAAGTTTGTAATGTTCATTCTTTTAAACTTAAAATAGTGCACTAGTGATAATGAGGTTAATGCATTGGATTTTTTAAACAAAAATAAAAGACTCATGAAAACCTGCATAAAATATTTATGAAAATGGAATGTTTGAAGATAAGCCAAAATTTAAGCTTATTCGCATGAATTCCTATCACAGTTTTAGTTGGTTTGCTGAAAATGTTGTTAAGTCATAGCACTGGAATAAAATGAGTCTAGGACCAAAAGTCTACAGAACTCAAAGCTTCGGTGCTTTCCTCTACACCATTGTGTTTTTATGTTTTAATGTATAAGCAGGTCCTGTTGAGAAGGTGGTTTGTCTAAAGAAAAAACATTTATTGATAAGGGAGTATTTCAATATTCATTTTTATTTTAAGGATTGGAAGCTTGGTGAGTGACCAACCAGCCTTATGGGAATTTAGACCAGTATATTCTAAGTGGGAAAATAATACTGATATTCTCCCACATATGTTCAGTCACACAAGATATGGCAACCCTCACAACACAGGTGACACATTTCATTGGGCTGAAGTATCACATCACACCTAATGGTTTTAATTATGGATTTTGTCACACATGATCAGTGAAAAACTAATTGAAAAAAGGAAAGTTTTTTGATTTTCACTTGAAATTTTGCCCTTCAGGAATGCTCAAGTATTTTGATCCCATGTTCAAAACTTAACAGAAACTCTCATACTTTAATTTTGACATTTTTTCTTTAAGAAGAAAGATGTTCATCCCTGTTGAATCTATGACTTGAATTAGTATGCAGTGAAAGTATATTTACCACCTAATAACCAGAAGTAGTGATCCCTTTTGGATACCAACCTCTCGCTGCATCTCAGCAGATTGGCCTTGAACATAATTTTATTCCTGTTCCAGCCTTTTATCATCATTTCATCAAATAATTTTGACCTATAATTTCATCTCCTTATTCACAAAGCCTCTTGAATCACATCTCTGATCCACCCCTTAAACTTAACCTTTCCCTTTCTCTTCACTTTTACTGTGCTAGTAACAACTCCAGGACTTTCGTGTCCCTGCTTTTTCCTCTGCAATGAAGCTAAGGCAATTTTTCTTACTTTTCTTTGAGCCAACAGACCTTCCAAAACAGAAAGCATCCTTTGCCTTTAATCCTGTTGTCCTCAGGCCCATTCCTTTCCCTTCCCCAGAGTCTCGATTCATCCATCCTTGACTGCACAATGTCTTCCTTGTGCAAATAAAGCATTAGAAGGGATTTTGACTGGGGGCTGAAGTGTGCAGAGCTACAGGGCTTCTAGGATGCTTGTGATAAAACTAACAGAATAACCTTTTCCCTTCTGCTTATAAAAACAGCCTTTTGTCTTCGGGCTTAGAACACCTTATAAGAGTGGTACACAGGTCTTCTTGGGCTTCTTCCAAGATGGTTATACATGAAGGAGCCACATTTTTGTCTCTAGATAGGCATGTTAGTAACAGGAAAGTAGAAAGATGTTAAATACTATATTTGAGATTTGGCAGCTAGTTAACAGAGATTCCCAGACCTTTGCTATGGTCTTTATAGATTTTATAAGATTAAGTTGAAGGCTTTTTGATTAGCAAGAATGTTCATTGCCCTAAGTCAGCAAAAAGGGAGAAAAGAGAGAATGGGGCACGCATGGCTAAGGATTCTAAGTGTCCTTCTTTACACAGTTGTGAATGAATGTGAACTTAAATTCAAAAGCAAAGAGGACCATTCACATTAATGACGAAGAGCAAGCTAATACACACAAAGCCCAATTCATTCAGTCAGTGGATGGCTGTTAGAATAATGTAAATTATTTTTTCTCTAAAGAACTACGATACTAAAAGGTAATTGAGTGTGTACTGATAACATTATGTAGGGTTAGTCCTGAAAATCTCTGAACACCCTTCCTTTGTTTTTGTTTATCCCATGATTTTTGTGCTACTAGGATACTGTTCTGTCAGGGAACAGGAAGTCGGCCCTCAGTTTTTTTTGTTGTTGTTGTTTAGTTGTTTAATTTTTACTGATTTTTGAGAGATAGACAGAGAGAACTCAATTTGTTTTTCCACTTACTTATGCATTAATTGGTTGTTTCTTGGATGTGCCCTGTCCGAGGATCAAACCTGCAACCTTGGTGTATCAGGACGATGCTCCAACCAACTGATCTACCCAGCCAGGATGGGTCTCAGTTTTGAGGCATTCACAGAAATACTCCCTGGGAAGAAGAAATTATAACTAATGGGCCTAGAATCTACAGTCTTTATAAGGAAAATTTTCTTGAAGTGTGTGAATTAGCTGGGCCTACTTTGCCTTTTGTCATATTCTCACCCTCTTTCTTGAATTTTGATCCCCAGTAGGGCTAAGTAGCCATGGATCACCTGTACTGAAGGGAACCCCATTTATAAATTACATTTGTCTTTATTCAAAAAATAAATAAATAAATAAGCACCCTCTGTCCTCTTCTTCCCTAAAATTCCTTACCATTTGCTAACATGTTAAAGCCTATTTACATCTGCTTTAGGGATTGGCAATTTTAAAACTCCCTCAACAAAAATGAAAACTTTCTATACAGAAACTTGGTGATCTACATAGAAAAAAGTATGTGTCTCTTTGTTTTTCATCTTACATGATTTTTACCATTTTTTCCTCTATTTCTCTGAGAATAGTAGCCACTAATTGCCAATGTTTGTCTTAAATTTGATCAGAAAAGTGAATGTATTTGTTTGATCTTCAAGGTGTAGGAAAGGTGATTCAACTCCATGAATAAATTTAAAAACAAAATAATATTTGCTTTGGGTGAGTTATAAATAAATATGAGGCAACCATTTGATACCAAGTGTGAGCCTTCTCTTTGATTGCTAGTTAAACCCATCCAGATTTAAACATGTAAACTTCTTGATTTGTATGGAGTTAAGACATCTGTATTTGGTTTGTTAAAACCTGCTGATGTCTCCAGAACTAAATTTGTTCATGTATAGGCCTCTGGGTAGCCGTAGCTAAAAAGCAAAGATGTATAGTTTTTGCTTGTCTGATTACCTGACTTCCAGCCCTGTACAGGTGTGCAGGAATAAATTAACATGAGCTACCTCTGATGAGCCACTGCATGCATTAACAACAGAGGTGAAGATGTGAAAACATGCTACCTGCCTCCTGTTATCACCTTCTCAGCAGCAGCATCAATTTTTTCCATCATTATCTGTGTAAGGAAACTTATAGAGAACTTTTCTAAGGAGAGATTTTAAATAATTACACATGATTTCACTAGGCAATACCTCCATGAGCCACTTAGCACCAATTCAAGATAACTATTAGTATATTTGCCCTAATATAATTAGCTGTCAAATACAGTATGTTAATCCTCTCCAAGGTATCAGCCATTTATTTCATTTCCTATATGTTTGCCAATCAAATTGCAATTTTCCTTTTCCAAAATTATTTTAGGAAGTGAAGTTGTACAGGTCCTCTGACTCCTAAATGTTAAGGAAGAGATTTTTTTCCTGTGTTACTCTATTTGATTTCACAATAAAGCCAACAGATCAATAGGTCTTTTGTACTTATCTCCATTACTTTCCATCAAAGGCAAGCAAACAAAATAAATCCCCCTTCTGAGTAATTGCTAGTTGTGCCCTCCTCAAGCAAAACTTTGGTAGTAAGATAAACTTCAGTGTCATTCCTGTCTCTGGGGTTCTTTTTATATACTAGGAGAAGAGCAATGAGCAAGACAGTCTCCTAGTATCATAAGGAGAGACTCTGTCAAGCCTGAAGTAAGCCTCCTATCTTCCTAATGACCTCCTGCTGGCCCAGCTGGATGTAAGACAAGCTCATTTAAGCCTCTGCTGACCTTTCACTCCTCCACCCCAAGAACTACACCAGTCACTTGCACCAAACCGCCTACCAAATAGACAACAAAGCTTAATGGCAGGAGAATGACTTCCTTTTTCATGGTACAAAGAGATTTTTTTTACAAATTTCTATTGATGGGAGTTATATTTAATTTCTTGTGGCTACATAACTTCCATTACACAAACATAATGCTTCTATATGCTCCTTTTTCTTTCCTTCCCTCAAAAGGAACAAGCTACTACTCTTACAGCATTATCTTGAAAATTCAGGCAAAAACAGCACTGAGAGCAGAACGTACATACTGAATGCACAAGCAGTGTTTTTCATGATGACACCACTTTGAAAGGATCGTCGTCTTCTTGATTTCTTCCTCTCTTGGGTCCACCACCATCTATCTGACCCTCTGATAGACTTTATTGATGTGAATCATTCTCATAAGTAATTATTCATTTGAGATATTCATTTTTGTAGATAATCTTTTCTTTAAAAAAATATAGGCCATTTCCCACCAGGAAGCAGGCTGTAAAACTACACATATATTAACATTCATTTGTATCAAACCTGCTAAGAATGTTTTTTTCGCAAGTGAAAGGCTTCTATTAGCTCTCTCTTGCTGTAAATGATCATTTGTTGTGCTAAGAAGAAGGGAGACTTTTCTTTGTTAAAATTTCATAGTGAAGGTTGAGCTATAACATTGCTTCTTTCTTTTAAAAAAAATCCTTCTCAGAAATAATTTAATGTTTTTTTGTAAGACTCCCACAAACTTCAAATATATGAATGTGGCAGAATATGAAAGGAGTTTACACTTGCCAAAAAATTACAATGTCATAAAAAAGGATTTAGTAACTTTGATTCTTGAGTGATAAGACATGTGTGTATGTGTGTACATGCATGTGTGAGAGAGAAGCAGGCC
Source organism: Trachops cirrhosus (assembly GCA_028533065.1). Lineage (NCBI taxonomy): Eukaryota > Metazoa > Chordata > Mammalia > Chiroptera > Phyllostomidae > Trachops > Trachops cirrhosus. The sequence goes on along the minus strand of CM052540.1, from coordinate 57,180,411 downwards.
AAGGAAGGAGAAAGAAAGAATACTTTTTAGGAAAGGTCAAATTTTCTTTAGTTATTTAACATAAAACTACACTTTTTAAAAAATACCTAGATTTTATGTCCTAATGCAGGCTGCTTGAATTAAAACAGGAGTTGTAAATTCCTGGTAAAAAGCTGTTATGCCTGAAGTGTTAGTGATCGTAACTCTAGTACTTTATGGAGTTTATTAGTTCTTTTATTAACTAGGAGGAAAAATGTTACCCACTTCTGGTTTAATTCCTTTTCTTGCTTGCTCTAATTATTTTGACTTTACCTTACAAAGGAAAAAAAGGCCAAGTTTTGCTAACTGAATATATGCAAGTGATCCTCAATTTCTCTATTGAATATATCAATCTGAATTACTACCAGCTACTCAAAAATTATGCTAACATTCTAATCTAAGTACATCCACATAATCTGTGTGTGTATTTATACATAAACACCCTCATAAATAGGAATATCAAAAGACAAATCATCTTTAATTGCTAGAACAGACATTTTTATCCTGGAAGGTGATGTATGAAGTTCTATTACCACATATGTAACAAGATTTTGTGAGTAAAAGAAGACAGATTTGGGCAATGAGGACAACAGACCCTCTCAGAAGGAAGCCTTTTCGGTCTGATGGCCAACTGAGGGGAGCTGCTCTAACTCTGCTGCCCGTTTAGTCCTTCCGTTCCGTCACTGCGGGGGCACTGGTGGGTCAGTTCACTCACTAGTAATTGTGTTTTACAGACTTCTAAAGCAATTGGCTCAGTCAGTCCCAATTCAATAAAAGTGGAGAGCAAGAGAGAGAGCACTTTTGTTCTATTTTTTACTTGAAATTATTTCATTCAGCAGTCTGTCTTTTTTATTACCAGGACTTGACATTAGCACTCCAAGCTATATTAGCATCCATTTCAGCAGTTCAGTAATGGTATTAAAAAAACACTTAACTTCAACGGTGAATGGTTGTATGACAGTACCATAAAAAATCCACATTAAAAAAAAACTCATGTATTTGTCCCAGCAAATTATTTTTCACTTGTTTAACCACTTCAAAACTATCCTCTCATGATGGGCATTCATGGGGACATTCTTGTTTTCAGAAGCAGCCAATGGAGGTGTTCTGTTGATTAGGGAATTGGGGAAAGAGGAAAGGGAAATCCAGGGGGGAAAAGGTAGGTAAAAATGCTGTTTACCCTGTAGTTAGATTACCTTCCATTCATCAGCAAGGATGGAATTGGCAACCTCAGAGCACCCAAGGTGAAATTCTTGGATCCTCATGCATGGCTGGGATTTGATTTTGAACCCAACCCTCTCCAAACTTGGGAGCAAAGCCTAACTACTTTGGCACTGCAGTGAGCTCATAAATGACTACATTAGGTTCTAAATTTTGATTAAACATTCAGTAATTAATCAATGGTAGACATGAAGCAGTTGGCAAGGTCCAGAGCTGCAAAATGTTTAAGACATAAAACATTACGAAGTAATTAGAATATTCTTCAAGAGAAGGATTGCCTTCAATAAAGAGGTAAATGATAGCATCCTGTTTATTGTGTAGGCAGCCAGAGCAATATGATAAACTGCTGGAGATACACATATCAGTAATCATCCACATTATTAGTGCCATTAATCATAATTCCAAAAATATGACAGCAGCAGCCAACTTTTTGACCAATTTTGCTTCTGCCTGTTGGCCATTATGACTTAGCTAATAGACCGCAGAGCTCCTGTGCGTGGCAGTTTGCATTGAGAATGGAAGGTTAATTATATTTGAGCTGCTGATTTCTTCTCTCCTTGGAAAAGGCTTAGCACTTTGACAATCCCTGGAGCTCACTGTTGTTAAACCAGTAAAAGTACTTTATTGAAATTTTCTTTGTTGGTCAGGAATGAGGAGATGTTTCAAATGAGATATAAGCGCTAGTCTGGGATAGCCGCTAATGTTTCTTACTCCAGAGTGATCCTTGAGCAGCAAGATGAACTCAGTGGTTTCTTTAGATCACTTTGTGCTCTCATTTCTCTTCTGCAGACAGGTAAACATTTCAGCACTTCACAGTGATACGCCAGGAAATCCCACAAGACTAGCAGTAGTTTCAATATGTACGTGTAGAACTAAGAAGTTACAGGGGGAGTGGTTAAGAATATTAGGAGAAATAAGCACCTCTTTAATACAAAATTCTGCTTTTTCAGCTATACTAACAAAAATGAAAAGTAAAACGAACTGTACAAAAACCAACTGAATGTCTCTAAAAATTCAAGTGTTTAGTGACATAGGTGCATTGTTGGTTGGTTAACTGGAGTTTCTCTGTTTCAGCGGCAATTTTAACATCATTCAACCAAAGATATAAGTTAGATTTTGTGCATTCTTTTTATTTATATACCTTAAGTAGTTTCATTTTCAACATAGAATTCATTCTAGATAAGGCTCTGACTAAATAATAATGTTGCCCACAAAATTCTGTTCCTCTCTTGAACTCACACATTTCTAATGTTATCTTTTTAAAAGATCATAACTTGACCATTTTAATGAAGTAAAACATTTTAACTATTTTTAGCAAATATTTCCTCTGAAAAATCTCATAAATTCATGTTCCATGTTGTACACATTAGAAAATAAAGTTTAATTTTAAAATGGCAGAAAATTTTGAAAATCAAAGAAATGTGTATTCATTCCTATTATTTTGGGAATGTGTCTTCTAAACTATGTAAGTCAAACTAAATCAAGGGATGGAAGACTTGAGAGTTAGTTCATCCAGGGTAAATACGAAATTCAAAAAAATTTACCTCAGACTTATATAAATCCTTAAAAGATGCCAGTGTTCTTGACTTGGCTCATTCTTAACAATGGTAATAGTAAACTGAATACCATATGAAGTATCTGATGGAGAAAATTTCCAAATGCTGTGAAAACAATTCTGTTCACAGTGCAACACTCAGGGCCTCACATTACAGTGCAACAGGTACCTATTGAATAGTCAGCAGCTTTGAGAAGCCTTGATGTGTCAGGTGCAGCTCAAAAGTAAAATGGTTAGGGAATAGGGCTGTTGGATATTAATACTACACATAACCTGAACATTCAGCATACATATTTTCCACCTACCAATCTGCTTTCCCAAAGCCATCACAGCATTAACATTTTTATGCATTCCACAGCAATGACAAATTGTTTTCTAACTGTAGCGCCAGATTTAGTATGCAAAAGACACGTTTGCCTCTGCCAACAAATCAATAATTCTCACTAACATCTTCAGAGTTACAACATTTATAAAGTTGCAAAGTGGAGTAAACAAACCATCTGTTTGGCTTTTCCATATGTGTCATGCTTTCTTATTAGCATATTACGATTCATTTAGTAAACAAATTTGGTGATTTCATTCATGTCAAAGTTAGGTCAGAAACTTGAAGATGATTAACATTCCTGGGGCAGGCACATTAATACATTGCTTCCTGGGCAAAGTTAAATGGCTTCTCAGGAGAATCGCCCCTTGTTGACAAGATGAGACTGTCAATTTTGTTTGCCTGCCACATTAGGGGCCGTAAGGGAATGGCAGGTTCTGAGAGAGGGGAGTCATGTAGGCAGCGTAATTCACTGTGAATTGAGAAAAGAAGTCTAATTCTGATAAATGGTCGACCCCAATACATCCCGTGTGTTATTACAACAGACGTGCCGTATCTGTGTGGTAAATTAGCTAAACCCCTAAAGAGTTTGGTGGGAGCTTATCTTCAAGTGAATAATTTGAATGTAGTGGGAACTGTCTGCGTGACCAGTATGGATGATTTGTTTTATATTGAAAAGGATTGAAGTGACTGAATTTCATACTTCTAATTTTCCAGAATTTGCTTAGCTTTGAAATCTTGCATTTAACATGTACTTCTTTACTTTTTTGTATTTTTTAATGTTGTTTACTAGAATTTTACATTGAATTTTTTCCTGAGTTAGCAATGGTTTTCAGATCTTCTGGAGAGAATTTTTAAACAACAGTCTATAGAACAACTAGTTTCTGCAGAAATGTACACTATCAAAAATGTAATTTAATTCACAGGACTAGAAGCATCCTATTGTTCATAAATGGTAATACAAAAATTTCTGAGCAGTTAAGGACAACAGATAGTGTTATATCAAGCTACAGAAGAGAATTGAGGCAGAAATTTTAATTTTTCTTTTGTCAATCTGGCTAGTATTGTTAACTCAGTGTGCCATAACACTCAAATCTGGTATCTAGATTTCCCAAAATTGGATATAAATTTACCTCTCTATCCCCATGCACATATACATACATACACACATTGTGTGTGTGTGTGTGTGTGTGTGTGATCTGCCATGTAAATACACTGAGATCGTTCTGGACAATATAATTTAAGGGTGCGTGTGTGTGTGTGTGTGTGTGTGCGCGCGCGCATTCAGTGGCAGAGGTAAGAAAATAAAGGCAAAACTAATCCAAAATGGAGCCTTAATTCCATTGTAACTGGAGGTATTGTAATTAATTATCAAGTATTTTGTTTCAATTCACTAAGTTTAGAATGGCTCAAAACTGATGAAGAATTAAGAGTTAGATGTTGGACTTCTCATATAACCTAGAGCTTAACTCACTATGTAGCTTCAGATGTTCAGGTTAAGGGTAGTATTAATATCCAATGGCCCCTATTCCCTAACCATTTTACTTTTCAGTTGTACCTGACACGTCACAGCTTCTCAAAGGTGCTGACTATTCAGACTGCAACATTCTGGTTTTCTCATTTGGGCATGAGACTTTCTTAATTTTTTAAATTTTTATTATTATTATTTTTATCCTCTCCCACGAACATGTTCTTGATCTTAGAGGGGAAGCGAGGGAGGGAGAGTCTGAGGGAGAGAACATCAACTGTCTGCCTGTCATCCTCCTGCCATCTTATGATCCTCTTCTCTAAGTGTCTTATAGTCAGTAGGCATGAGTTCTTCTGTGTCTCTTCCATCTTCCCTTTTTACCTCTTCAATTTTCTGATCTAAGTAAACTGTAAATTGCTGTTAACCATAGGTCTTTGTATCTCTTCATGAGGACAGTATTTTATGACAGTTAATGGTTCAGATTGACCAATTCCACAGTCTGACAATAGGGCTTTGTTAAATCAAGTGCTGCCTTTTGTCCATTCTGTGAAAGCTGAACCAAACTTCTTGAGGGGTAGGATCAGTACTCTTTAAAGAATTTAAAGTCTTTCTCCTTTCCCTCCTCTTCTTTTCCTCCTACTACCCCAGTAATACTGTGTGAGTTTGTTAGAAAAATCTCAAAAGCTCACAATCATGAGAAAAAACCAGCAGGCTTTCTATAGCCCATTCTACCCATCCTCATTTCTAGTGTTTTGCATATGGTATTTAGGGGGATTATTAAACAAAAATGAAATAGATTAAGAAATGAACATAAAAAAATCAATTCTCTTGAACTGTGGTTGCATAATGGAAATCGACTACCATGAATGAACCTGTGTACTGAAGTTATGAACAGCAGAGCTAATGCACTGCCATGAGTTCATCTTTATTATTGCATTACACCTGAATCAATTGATAAAGTAGGGTTTTTTTAAGCGAAGGATGGCACTTAATTGAATAAAAGTCAATGTAATTATATTAGCAGAGGCCAACAGTACTGCTGACAGCGGAAAAGGGACACTGTTGAACAGAGTGCCAGAGCTGGTCTACACATTTCTGCACATCGTTTGGTTGACAGATATTGAGGGCTGGTACATCATCTAATTAGATTACAGATTTCTATTGCTGTAAGTGAGAAATGAAGAGAAACATCTCTTCCTGGTAACATATTGGTGGAGATGTGTAATTTCACAAGTCATTTTAGGAAAGATGCGTCCATCTGGGTGATCAGTGTGTCCTTTTGTCAATGTTAATTTATTCTTCTTATTCAATGTGTCTTTATGTGACTGTTGTGTATCTGGCTGCTGTTTTCTCAGCAGTGAATCTAGGAAGTGGCAACTGCAGATGTGTGAGAAGCAACACAAAGTTCTAGATTACAGTCAATCGCAAAATGTGTGCTTGTGGAATTAAGCAAGGCGGAGGGTGTTAAAAATAATGAACAGAGCGGGTAGGATTTCATGAGCTGCTTATGGCTGGCAGATTGTTTTATCAACAGAGTAATAATACAGAGTGCAACTCTGTTTCTACATTCCTATAATGACTCTGGTGGTGCCACACCCACATGTCAAGGTAAAGACTTCCCAGTAGGCATTTCCTACACTCCGCTTAGCAACCTGCCCTTGGAGTTATCTGCCCTCTGGCCCCAAGGAAATGGGGAGACCATCAGAGCAGGGACCCTGGGGACAACTTCTCTTTATCATTCACATATCTGCGCACTGCATGCATCTGTATAGAACTCATTTATGGATGATGCTGATGCTGTGAATTTGTTTTATCTTAATTTGATTTATGATTTTTGGATTATGCAGCTGATCTGAAAATCATCAAGACAGCGTATGAGATGATCGCTTATGACAGAAAATGATTTTGTGATCAGAACATTTTAAATCCCTATTTTATTGTTGAAATATTTTTAAAAACCAGATGTCTAGAATGTGAATTTGTTTTCTCTCTCTCTCTCTCTCTCTCTTTCTTTTTCTCTCTCTGTCTCTCATTCTTGCTTTCTTTTGTGATCGATTTAGCAAAAGATTAGAAAGCTGATCTTATTATCACAAGGTAAGCTCAGCCTTCCTAAGTGCAGTGTGGAGAGGGCTGTGCCCCTCTTCCCCTTAAAACCAGAGTTCTGTATATATTGTCTCGTGTCGGGAAGGCAGAGAAGTCTTTCTCCCCTTCCTTGTCTCTGAGGCACATACCTCTCAGCCACCTCTCAGAAGTGTTAGCCACGTTTGTCACCAAATGGAGTCACTCATTTTGGTCTTCCATACTTTTTATTTATAAGCAAGAGGTCTGTTGAACTTTGTAAAGGCTATTACAGATAATTTCTATTAGCACGGTTACTTCTCCAAGATGTAGCGCTTCTGCCATTATTGAGAAGCTTTTATATATCTGTAATTTATACAGGTTTATTTTTTGGAAGGGTAGCCTTCAAAGGATACTTTTCAAACATGTGAGCCTTTGCAGGTGGAGAGAGGTATGTGCCCAAGGGCACTTTAAAAATAAATGGGGGGTGTAAATACAAAGGCAATGTTTTCAGATAGATAACAACATATCAGGCCTTGTAAATCATGACATCCCTATGGATGCTCTGGGACAAATCCGTATCTTTTTTTATACAAGCAAAGCACTTAGTTGAGTGGAGTAAAAGTTTTGCTTGTCTAAGAAGTACGGGTTCCGATTGTTAAAATACAGAAATAGTATGTTATTATTGTGCTTGATTTTTTTTGTATTTATTGTGATTCTTCTTTTTCTTTCCATCCCTTTGGGTTTTCTGTTGTTTAATGTGATTTTTTTAAAGGGTGGGTGGGTTTTAGTTTTTTTTTTTACCAGTATCTGTTTTTCAATTTCTGTTTTAAAGAATTAAATTTTAAAAGTTGAATTGTTTAATGAAAACATTTGCAACTCTAAAATGTAGCAGCTCCTGAAAATAATTGTTTTATTATTAGATTTAGCTGAAGTCCCAAATTATTCTGAGAAAAAGGATTTATGCCAGAGAGTCTATAACCCTATTTCAAATTGCTTATCTACTAAGCTAAATTTTTTTCTACCTAAAACTTGCAAGTATAGGAAGATGAGGGGCAAGATTTCATTATTTTTGAAGTTAAACCTAAATTATCTAGGCCATTTGCTATGTTTTATACCTCTAAATAAGTAAAGTGTTTGCTGTAGAAAAATAAAGTTTTTTAGGTAAATTCAAATTATTCAGTTTAGACAACAAAAAAGTTCCCATTCTTTTATCCTACTTAATATAATTTTTAAATCTCTGCTATGAGGATTGTCTGTAGCCGATGCTGCTACATGGCAAAACCAACAGAACAATCATTGAGAAAAAGGCGCATGGGTTTGCATTCATCCCACCATTGAAGAATTTTACTCTTATAAAAATTATGTTAATGAAAAGCTCCCCTTATTGCACTTCCCACCACCACTTAGTCCCAAATCCTGAGGATGTAGGGAAATGTTTGCTTTTATAATGGTGCAATTAGCAATGAATGTGCTTATTTGATGCCTAGTGAAAGCTGAATCAATTTTAAAATGCTTTCCTTTTTCTCACCCCTCCCCACTCCCTACACACCTACCCTCCCCCCTTCCCTCTTGATTTCCTAGACACAGTGCCAACATAAATCTGCATCGTAAACTGTTGACCAAAGAACTCGATGACATGGGCCTGGACTCATCATCGCAGCCCTCCCTTAGCAAGGACCTCCGGGATGAATTTTTGATGAAGATCTATGGAGCCCACCACCCCATGGGGCTCGACGTCAGGGAAGACGCCTCCTCTCCCGCAGGGACGGAAGACTCCCACCTGAACGGGTATGGGAGAGGCATGGCGGAGGACTACATGGTCCTTGACCTGAGCACCACCTCCAGCCTCCAGTCCAGCAGCAGCATCCATTCCTCCAGAGAATCCGATGCAGGGAGCGACGAGGGGATTCTTCTCGACGACATTGACGGGGCGAGTGACAGTGGGGAGTCGGCGCACAAGGCCGAGGCCCCTGCCCTCCCTGGCAGCCTAGGGGCTGAAGTTTCAGGATCTCTGATGTTCAACAGTTTGTCCGGGAGCAATGGTGGGATTATGTGCAACATTTGCCACAAAATGTACAGCAACAAGGGGACCCTGAGAGTGCACTACAAAACTGTGCATTTGCGAGAAATGCACAAGTGCAAAGTCCCTGGTTGCAATATGATGTTTTCCTCTGTGCGAAGCCGAAATCGGCACAGTCAGAACCCTAATCTCCACAAAAACATTCCCTTCACTTCAGTAGATTAGTCTCAGAACGGACACTACAAATGCCAGCTCTCACCAGACGGCCTACATATTTGAACTGCCACAGTCAGTGTGTGCTTGTGTATTTGAGTGTGTGTGTGTATACACATGTATGCCTCTCCATTTACACACACACACACCTATTTTCTTTAGATATAAAAAGATGAACACTAAGTGCTTTTGAAACTTTTTTTCCTTTGTAGTTTTGGAAAAGGCGGGAGGGATCTTTCATTCAGGGGTGAAAACTAAGTACCCTTTAAATACACATACACACACACACACACACACACACACACACACAAAACGTGCAAGTAGCCCAAATTTTGACAATAATAATTCTTGGTCCTCTCCAAAGAGGCAGTTTGTTGTACCCATGACTGTTGCCTGCAAATAAAGTAAAAGGGAAAAAAGAAAAAAAGAAACAAAAAAGGAACTTCTGAATAGTTGTTTTTTGTGAATTTGAAGGTTTTGAGAGAATCTTCAACTAAAGCATGGCAGATTCACCTGTAAATATTTAGCCTTGAGAGGCCAATGATGTAAAACAGTTGTATTGACGTTGTTTAACTCTTTTGTTTAATTTTTACAGTTACATCCCGCTGTTAGATATGCAGGAAAAAATAGTTTGCTGGCTAGCTCTATTCATTTATGTTAGCATTAATGCACATTTAAAAAAAAACAAAAAAACATGGTCTTGTTTTTACTACCTGCTAGATATAGTGATGAAGAGGTGCTGGCATGCTTTTCAGCACAGATCTGATTTTTTTAAATGTCCTGTACTAGTACATAAATCCAGTCATGCACTTTTTTTCATACACTACAAGGGGATGTGTAATATCCATGCTTCTTTTTTATCCTTAAACTATTGCCATACTTCAAATAAGTGTCTTTTTAAAAAAATTCACTTGTATAAAAATGGTCTGGTCAGTATAGGGCACAAATGCCAAACAAAAGTATTAGTGTTAACACAAAACTGCCAACTTTGCACAAGTTTCCAGAAAAGAAAATACAATTAGTCACTCAACATAACCACAGGCCAATTTGTCGGCCACCAGAAAACCGCTTAAAAAAAAACACTTGGTGATTCTTTCAAGTGCCGAATGTTATTAGAATCAACATTGCATCCTTCTTGCTTATATGTTAAGTTACATAAAAGGAAAACAAAATTTTGTGGTGTGAAACAGCCAAGGCATTTATTCTTTAGAGGCAGGATCATATTTCAGGATACAAAAGCCCAAATTACTCACTATGGAACAAAAGTGAATACAGTGAAAAGGTTGAACACATTTCCAAGGACCTAACCCTTATCCTTTAAAAAGGAAAAAAGTCCAAACTGGGCTGGTCTGTTGTGTGGCTGTCTAATCTCATGCAAGTTCTTCAGTAGTGGTGTGATTCAGCCCGTTTGATAGACAAAATCGAAAGACATTTAACAGCAGCCATACTTTGAAAACACGTGCTGAACTTGAATTGAGCAACACTCCTTTCTGAAAAGCCAGAACAGGGGTTTAAAACAGGATCTCTCACTGTTTAGTATTCTGCACTTCCCCCACACGATTTGTCAGAAAAAAATGAAAGCAAGCCTAAAACCAAGCAATTGAGAGTGAGAAGGGGAGGGGGGGAGATGATTCTCCAAAGCTTTTTTGTTTTGTTTTGTTTTGTTTTGTTTCCGATGTTTACACATGTTGCCTGAGCTGGTTAACCACATCGGCAGCCTCAGCTACCACAACATACTGACTAAATGATGATATTTACTCAAGTTCAGTCAGCAGCCAAAACCATTAGGGTGTGCATTGCAGACTGTTGTTGTTTTTTTAAGTGAAGGGGGGAGAGATAAACAAGGAATATGTTGTCAAACAGTACACAGTAATTTCAAGAGAATGTATTTCTTTTCTGCATTTAATGGCCTCAAACATTTCTCATTAGTCGAAAAGTTAGAAATACCCCCTTTGTTTTAACTTTTCATGTCATTTCCATTTTTCATATGTTTTGTAATTATTTTTTGTGTTCACATCAGCATTCACTTCCGTTAAATTTGCCAAAGGAAACTGTTAATATGTTTCTGTTGTTATTATTCCTATAGGATTTATTGTACCTCACAGTATTTATTGTTTCCAAAAAGAAGCATCAATAGTTAAGAATTCAGTATTTTTATTTGTGAAAAGTTCAGAAACAATAGATTCTTAAAGATAAGCTAGATGTGTCTATGAGCTTTATCTTTTCATCTCCTTCAGAGAATGCTATTGTGGTTCATTTAATTCGTTACCTGTTCTACCGTGAGGAAAGACCAAAATTACTTGCAGTACAAAAGAAACCTTATTAAACACTATGTCTCTTAAATGACAAATGTTTACGGTAAAAAGCTGAGGAATTAGTAATAACCATTTTTGTTTTCTTGTACCTTTGAATTTCCCAAAGTCTTAATTACTTTATTTTCGTGTTGTGTTAAATTGAATAGACAGAGATGTTTTCTTTTGTTTTATACCATATAAGACTCTGTACAGTATGTTTGTGAAAGATTGAACTAGAATAATGAAAGTTTGTTTGCAAACATTTTGGTCCTCTTAGCGTTCTGTCTGTTGCGCTGTTGCCCCATTATCAGATGGTTCAGTTCAAAAAGGGTGGGGGAAATACTGTATCCCAACAAAAGATTATAGAAACACTAGGTTTTGGAGTATGAATAGAGAGAATTATACCCAGTTTTATGAAATAACACACTTTTATTTTAGCAACTTTTTTAAAGTTACACTCTTGGTTGAGATATTTGAACTCATCTTGTACAAAATCAATGTTTAGCCTGTTTAATTTAATGTCAACGAAAAGGTCAGGTAGCCCTGGTGAGTGAATTACATAGCTGTCAGCAGGTCGCATCAGCCGATGAACCGGGCTCAGAGCTCATGTTTGTTACTTGCCACAACCTGGGCTACTGTGGATAGCCAGTTACAAGACCAGAAGTGGTGAGATTCTCAAAGTAGTATTTTTCTTGCTCAGAAACATAAAAGTGCAACTGCATTTTGTCAGAGAAATCGCAATGGCAATGAATCCTGGAAACTCACCCTAAGTATCTTCTCTCCTACTTGCTACTATTCCTGTGCCTCCAGCGCCTGAATGTAATGGTGGCCTTCTGAATGGGTGAATATTTTCCAGTGCAAAACCTATTTGCTTAAAAGGGGCGGGGGGTGTGGGTAGAAGTGGCACATAACAGGTACAGTCGTGAAATGTGCAATGCCTTTAATCCCAAAGTGTTGCTTGTTCTTGAGTGCAGTGTGGAAACTACAAGTCTGGTCACGATGGTGATCCCAAGGTTTATTTGCAAACAAAGCAGTAAGAGACCAGCATTTCCATCACTGAGCCCTTCCTCTTTGCTCATTCCTACCCATTTGTTTTCTCACACAGATTCCTATTGTGAGATAGTTTATCTCTGGCTCCATCTATTCTATACTGGCTGAAAATTAATGGTGATGCTGACTTTCATCTAAGCAGCTTTCCCCCATTTTGTTGGTTTTAACCAGAGTTTTGTCCCAGGTACAAAATTAGACAGTGTTATTGATATGCATGTTTAGTAGGCAATGTTGAAACTTACCGATTTGATCATTTTATTTTAAACTGTTTTTGTGACTATCAGAAAAGCTTCTTCTGCTGTAGGGAATATGTGCATGCTATGGAGGGGTGTGACAAAGAACAGGAAAACAGACAGGTAGTGAGTAATTTGATTTTTAAAATGTGATCAGAAGCTTGACACTCCTGGTTCTGCTATTAACTGTATTGAAATAGTTCAACCCAGTGTAACACATTTCAGGTCTTGGTCCAGCCGCCCAGTTCAGCCTCATGCCTTTTAAAGGTTAAGAGGTGTTAATATTTTCCTTCTCAATATGATAAACATCTTATTTTGAAAATGTTTTCAGCACAAGGGTGCCACTGTCTTTGCAGTGTATGACTCCTTTTCTTGGGAATTTCCAGGCTATTTCAGTAAGAGAAGGAAGGTGCTCAACTGGTTAACAGCCCCATTAGTGTATACACTGCTCTTGGAAAAAAGGGAAAAAAAGGCTTTGAGTATATCAGGAATGGGCTGTTCCAGAGACATTCTCCTCATTTTACTCAGGAGCAGCCATGCATTAGGTTCTCACCAAATAAAATAAATGTGATCTTTTGTTCCCTGTCCTGTGTACACACCCCAGATGCATGCCAAGCAGATGAGAATGGGGGCCTTTGGCAATGAGAACATGAAGAAGCCAGTAACCAGATGGTGGTGGACATGCTGCTGACTACTAACAGTTGGCCTGAGCAGCCCTAACTTGTACTTGGCCTGTTAGTGTTGAGTTAGATTGACTAACAGAGTAAATAAAATTCAACTGTAAAAAGACATGCTACATCTGCTATCATAAAGAAACAAATCATCCAGAAAAAAACTTACTATTTCTATCGACACATTACTTTTCTGAAGAACTTCTTTTTTAAAATTGACTAACAAATTTAATTTTTAAAGAATCATTTATATTCCCTCAAACTCAGAATGTTAATATAAAAGAATTTAGTTTTTCTCTCATTCTTTGTTTTTTAATGGGGTGGGGTGATCTCAACAAGTAAGGAGGACAATAAGAGGCAGGTGCCAGAGAGACTGGAGGGCATCACAGCTTTCCCAAAAGCCCAGGGAGTAAGGCATACTCAGTAGAGGACTCGTGCCTGCCCTGTTTGAGAGTAGCTACAAAAGAAAAGAGTTGATGCACTAGAAGTGCGTGCAAGAGAAAAGTCTGGCACAACCCTGCCCGGCAGTGGGTGAGACCATTGAGATGCAGTGCCCTGTCCAGCTCCCTGTGACAGGTGCAGCACCGAACCCCAGTCTGAGGGCGGAGGAAAGCAAGGACAGCTGCATGGAATAGCTCAAGTGCCTTAGGGTCAGGAGAACCAATAAGGCATTTGTGTGGGTGTCGGGTGGGAGGGGTTCTTACTTTCTTTGGAGTGGGAAGTGATACTGGAGTCCCTTAGGAAGCAAAAAGATGTGATGGGTCAACCTAGGTTATAGCAGAGGCCGGTGGTCAAACCTAGCTCTAACCGTGACAAGTGGAATGGCAGTGAGGGGTAGCCAGCACGGATCCGTTCCTTTCCGTCATTATTTTTGCTCGCCCCTGTAGCTATTGTTGTAATGCTACTCAGCTAAAGCTCTCTTGATCAAATGTGTGCTTATTTACCTTCCTACGAAGCATCCCCAAGTAACTTCTCTGTTTTCATATCTTCCCTCAAAGCTAAACTGTGTGCTATAATCTTGTTTATGTCAGTATTAAGGCCACATCTGATCTGTCCCAGGTTCATTTCCATATTTTCTATAGTTGGAGAGTTGCTCACTGTAAATGGTAATTTTCAATTAGTATTATGTAAATCCAGCTGTAAAATTGAGCAGTGAATTAATTTATCATCACTGTTGCCCTGACACCCATTCATCCTTCTGTCCTGTCATCCTTATTGCCCTCACGTCTTGCACAAAGTGATGTTTGTGGTCACTTGGCAATAGCTGGACATCAGTACTGTCTTTTGGCATTTGTTGAAAAATCCAAATGCCTAATAACAGGGAGTTTAAAAATAAGCATTTTTACAAGTACACTGAATTGGATCAGCATTATTGTTCACTATAGTGCTGTATGTATTTTTGGAGCAACATACTATCATTGTCATAAAACTATCTTTATTCTTCTCTAAAACGTTGTTGTAAATTTATTTGACCTTTACTGCAAAAAAAAATCTTTTTTTATATAGAGTATCAAGACAAGGTTCAGTTTGTAACAAATAATGGACCATTACAAAAGAGGAAAGGGAAAAGTCTGGGCTGAGCAGCGAGAAGCTTCAGTTCAATTTCACCTCATATCTTTCTAATAACTTACTTGTCACTTTATTACCTTCCAGTAATGTGAACGCTGCTGACAAGACTGTCACACTAACAGCAGACAACACCCTCTCTGCCTCAGCCCCAGCTCTCCTGGCTACTTATTGCCCTGGCCCTGAAGGGACACAAACTAATAGTGTGCTTTCCAGTTCAGCACTTGGCCATCAAATATAAAAGGATGCGTAATTGCCTGTTTATCCCTTGTGAAGGGGAAATTGAGTACAAGGGCTAGGCTTTCCCACTGAGCTCCCTGAGGTACAAACATTCACAATCAGTCTCTCCCCCCACCCCACTTCCACTTTTCCCTCCCCTCCTGCCACTTAAGCTCACACACACACACCTACGAAACTGCATCTTTGGTAAGCCCAGGGCTGCCTTAGATGTCCTCTCCAGCTATTAAGTGGACGGTAACAAGATGACTTCTAAAATAAAGGGTCAGTAGAGAGATGCTGGCTCTGACAGCATTCCCTGCATCTTTGGAGCTTAAGTGTGTACTTGCTCGCCCATCCTTCTGGGAAGAACTGGGTGTGGCCCTCGAATTAGAGCAAAACTTCCCACAAGCCAGTGGCACGCACAGCATTAGATTACCCATAATCTGCAAGGACAGCATCAAAACATTTCTTCCCCCTTGGAACATTCACGTTGTAAACAAATTGTTGTATAGGGTGCTAAAAAAAAGTGTTATGTTGTTTTTAGCTTTGGCAGCCAACCATCAGTCTAAGTGAGCACACGTGTCTCTCAGTGGGATGTGCACGCTGACCTCCATTTTGTTAAGCTGCACTGACGGGGTGACAGGAAGGGTGTGGGGATTTCGACTTTAATCTCTAAAACGGAGACTACCTTTTTTATACATAAAAGTTAAACTCTCCACTTAGGGAGAATTTTCGTTGAGTACAAGTAGAGTGACTTGACTTTACTCTAAAACCAAGTGATGAGGGGACACAGGCACAAAGGAAGAACAAGTGGAAGTGTTATATTCCAAAATGCTCTGAGTCCAAATAACGAGGAGGTATTGCGTTGGCTGCAATTTTTGTATATCGAACTACTTGCATGACGGTTGAAAAGTGGCTAGTTGGTGGCGAAATGAAGTGCACGGTCTATTTGTGAGTCTTCTGTGTGGAGCTCGGGGACTCCATGCTTCCCGCTGCCCTGCCACAGGTCTGATGGACGCTGTTGACCGGGGCCACGGCAGCCACATTGCAAATATATTCTCAACCAAGTAGGACACGTGTGGGTGTCACCTTTTGATGTGGACTCATGGAAAGAGAGAACAGTAGATTTAGAGGTAGACAATTGAACAGGTCTCATTTGACAAACCTGTGCTAAGTAATTTCATTAACCAGTCTGACCACTGGGGAGAAAAGCACTTTGAGCAAGGGTTCTTGGAGTCAGAGGAAAAGCACTTAACCTGATGTTTTTTAAGTTCCTCCTGTACGTATATATTACAATCATTTCTCAAACATCACATTAGAAACTTCAATGAAAAACTCAGTTGCCAAAATTGCACAGATTTTGCTAATATTACTATTAGCATTTCTTCCTTTAAAGAACAGGGATGCTTAAGGACATTTCTAATTTTTTTAATGCTTTTTTTAGCTTCATTTTTTTAAAGAATCTTTGAAGAAAAGGAAGAACAGAAAAGGTTATTTTAACAAAAATGGAGAGACAGTATAAAAATATATTTCTTGAAGAGAGAAGAGTATCTAAGTGCTATACCAAGACTTTATATGGCTTCCTGTTGCCAAATATGATGTTGAAATAATGCACAACTAAAATGGCAAATCAAGCCATTATTAACCGGCTCTGTCCACTCCTGTTAGGGAATGCAAGGACTGAGAGGTGACTAGGGAGCCCCTGAGGGTGTGAGAGAGCTGCACTGATCTGGCCCTGAAACTGTTCCCCAAAAGATGGGGAGGAACCCCTGCACCTTTGTAGTCCCCCTGCAACGTGAGCTGACTGGCACCGTTTCTGTAGGAGGCTCACTGCCTGCCTTTTCCGTGCTAGGAGACGTGGTGTCTCCTGCCCGTGAGAAGCATTGATTCATGAGGTATGATGTTCTTGAACTCGCAGTGTGCTGAGTTAATAGGTTCACTTGAGATGTATAAACCAAGGTTGATTGTTTATTTTTTTTCATCTAGTACTCAATTTGAATCGTTTTTGCATGTCTTTGTACAGAGTAATCCATTCCTCTCATTGCCTATCTTAATCTCCCCTAACTTTTCCATTATCTTTCCACTCCCTCCCTTTGCTCTTCTGATCTCACCCACCCCCTTAAAAAAAAAAAAACAAAAAAAAAAAACAACTCTTTTCTGAAGCAAGAAGGTAGAACACACCTTCATCCTGACTTTGATCGCTTTGGAAACATTTGTGTGCTCTGCCCTGTCCAGGGTTTACATAACGTGAATTAACTGAATGAGATGTTCTAGTATTATATATTAACCTGATATGACTATCAAAGATTTATAATATATGGTGCACTTGCTTTCCTGTGCAAACTTTGGTTCAGCTGCCCTGCAGAGAATCTTACCATTTCCCTACCGATGCCAATATGAAACATGCAGGAGAGCTAAAAGTGGGTACATGGAGGTCAGAGGAGGGGAACAAAGTGGAGAAACCAGAAGGCTGTACTCAGAGGCCGCCTGGGCCTTTCTTCAAAGGTGGAGGTGACCTGGGGCTTTGGGGAAGAAAGTGCTGTGTTCTCTACTGCTGATCTTGGGCAAGTCCTTTTAGAACTGGCGGGATCCATCACACGGCTGGGAGGACACAGAACTTTCATCTCCACCCCAACCCCACTGGTATGTCTCAGTTACAAAAACACTCAGTTCAACCTGCATATTTAACAGCAAAAGTAGCCAAAGGGAATTGAGATATCTTGAGGGAAAGGAATTTTCACCAAGATATGTCCTTTCCCTCCCCCAGAATTTGGGGGCTTCTGCTTTTTCGTTTGTGTTGTTCTCATCTGCATCACACCAGTCTCTTCTGCTAAGCCTGTCACAGAACCGAAGTCTGGACCGCAAAAGGCAGCTGCACCGAGGGATGGGGACAGCTCGCATTGCCCTGATCTCATAATTGTGACGTTGGTAGCTTCCTAAATACTGTATGTACCTTGAACAAGGGTTTTTGTTTTGTTTTTATTAGTAGCCTAAGGGAATTAAAAGTTTTTATTTGCTATTTCCTTTGTTGTATTTTCTGTACTATAACTGTCTACAGTATGTCTTTTGCATAAAATGCATAAGGGTTTGGGGATGTAAATGGAATTTTATTCATATTTTGTCCAAATACCTCTTGTAATTTGTATCAAAATTCTTGTACAATTTTTATATTAAAGATTTATCAGTCACTGATTTCTTCTTACCTTCTTGATTTGAAGAAACCTCAACAAACTCCAATAGACCTTTACAAAATACACCTGGTAGCACTTCAGCTCACATTGTAATTCCCCTCATTTAAGCTCACTTGCTGGATAACTGAGAGTCACTCTCCTGTTTGGACTAAATCTTGGTTTACTGAATACACTTCTTAGGAAGATCAAACTCACCTCTTTCTCAGAAGGCAAAGCTGAATCAGGACTACAGAGATCCTAGCCAGTCCTGACAGAGAGCAGCAAGCACCAACCTGCGTCTTTTCTCACCAAAGCTATCCCATTCGGGATGCCTTTCCCCCAAAGCCTTTGCCCAAGATCTTTTGGGTATCTTTGCACCTCAGCTTTCTGCAAATAGATTTTCTTCCCTCCCTACCCTGTGAAATTTGTGAACAGCAGCCAACAGAATAATGACTATATGTATATATATTTTCAGGCTAAATGCTTGTGTTTCAGTTTATATTCTCCTGACAGTGGTTTTCTGCAGATTCGGCTCATTATAACCTAGAAATAAACTAACAGATGGAGAGATGTCATAATTGGTGACATTTCCTCCTCCTGTCATACTGCTTAAGGGACAATGGGAAAAAGTATATAGAAGGTGCTTTGGACTCAGCAATGTTTAATACTAGCCCCGCCTCTCACACCAATCCTAGCTGAAAATTGGAAGGGAGATTGTAAGGACTCTCCCTTCCAATTTAGGATTTTCTGTTCATCCCAGAGCCAGATTTGCCCAAGTCTCCCCAGCTTGTACCACCCACTTCTCTGATTTTTTTTTCTGACCTGTAACTAGGGAAATGAGCTACCCAGACTCTGTAGCAACCCCTGCCCCCAGCCTCTGGCTGGTAAGAAGCCGGACTTGTACCTGTCTGGCTGTCATCAGCCCCATAGCAAGGAGCTGTCCAGCCAGCTTCAGATGCCACTGACTGAGGGTCCCTCTCCAGACAACAGCGGTGCCAGCCACCAAGGCTTCACTGGGTCTCCTTGATTTCCTTTGAGTACCCATAGGTGGGTTTTAGGGTGAGGGTGAAGAAATGAATGGTTAAACAACTTGGGCGAAGTCAGCCTCCTTTGAGGCACGTGGTGATAAACGTCACGGGTGTGTAAACGCACTCCTGCAGGGAACCCACACGTAATTAGGATCTTTTCATCTGTCACAACATGTCTGCAAATGGCAAGAATTCTCCCTCAAAGAGCTCTTTCTTTAAAAAAAATTGTTTTAGATGTTATTAAACGGTAGAAATCCTCCTGTTCAGTAAAGAGGCACCATGAAGAAAGCTCTTAGCACGAAGCTAATCAAAACTGCCTGCATTGTGGGCAGTGGCTCTCCCGAGTCACTGGAAGACTTGCCATCTGCTAGTTTGCCCTGAGTTGGTTGACAATATGACAGTAGATTAAGTGCCACTAATTTAATAAAGCTGCTCTGAGGTTGAAGCTGATCTATCAGTGAAGACCGGAGAGGCTCTCATTGGTGCGGGCTTGGGAGGGCATCTGAGAATATTGAATTGCCTGAAGTAATACTGGGGGGGAATCTATTGATCCTCAGTAAGGCACAGTTATTTTTAGTCACCTGACTCTCGGGCACCCAATCATTACCCATATTCATCAGAGAGGTATAATGAACAGAGGTATTGATTAACAGAGCTAGCTGAAGAGATTTCCCAACAGTGCTAGTTCACATTGATAGGTCTCCAATGGGAATATAGGCCACGCAGCCCTGGAACATAACTTACTGTGTTCTAGGTCCTCCCACTGATTTTATTTTGGGGGCAGGGGCGGGACAGTCTTGTACACAGTGGTGCTGCCTTGACCTTTCTCTGAAACCTTCTTGGAAAAAAAAGAAAAGAAAAGAAAACCAACTCGCTGCAACAGTCAACAAGTACACAGCCCTGCTCTAAGCTCTCTGCCCCTACCCAGGCCGGCTGTCCCACCTCCTCTTTGGTGGCTGCATGTGTTATCATGATTTACAGACATTTGCTCAAAGCTGAGGCATGCCAGTCAGAGCTCCAGCCATCAGGCACAGGAAGCCTTCCCTCCCCTAAAGATCAACATATGGCTTCGGGAAATTATCGTGTTAGGCTAATTGCACCAAGTTGGCATGGTAGGAACATAATGAGTCCCGATTTCAGCATGCTGACCCCAAACCCAGTGATGCCAGCACAGAGTAACTTTCCAAGCATTTTGCCTCATGGCAGGAATCCTCATTGAGCTGCTGTTTGCATTTGGTTAGATTTCTAGCGCGCACCCAGAACCTGCACGGCCGCGTTCCAGTCGCACGCGGGAGTTCGCTGTGCTCCTCACAGGAGCACTTGTTCTTCCAGAGAACTAGTGATGACCCAAATGCCATAGCCATCAGAAGCCATGTGCTGCCTGACGGGTGACATGCTGCTTAAAATGCTGATATGTAACTAGAAACCATTAGACCCCGAGGAGGAAAAAGTAAAGGATTAAGACCAAGGACAGCTGTAAAAAATAAAGCCCAAGTGCATCATTAGACACCGAAAATTCACAAAGCACAACTGTCTGTCACCCACCCGAGATCGTAGTAGCAGTTGACTTGTACATTAATGAAATGCCGTAGGAACACTAAGTCACCCCTTAACCACTGAGACCGGAGGGAAGTTCCTCTTTACTCCAGTCTCTCCTTATCTCGGTTTTTGATGATGTTTAATTTCATTTGCCTGAGATTATCATCACCAAAGTGCCTTAATTGTCTTACCTTGGCCACCATCCTCAGGTGCAGGTTCTGCTTTGACCTTGAGTCTTTTATGCCACCTTCAGCCCCTTCTTCACCCTTCTTTACTCTTCATTGTGGTGTTCAGTTCAACTTCTGTTTTCTTGGCTGATAACATATTTTAAAAATCAGTTCAATATATTTTGATCCTCTGGGGTTAGACTGTACCTTAACTTCTCTCCAAATGTAAGAGCTCATAGGGAAAAAAAAATATCAAAGGCTTCAGTAATTTTAAATCCAGAATTCTGTTCACTGTGTATAGCAACTTCAAGTTTTTGGAATGCACCACAAAGTGGTCATAAGCAACTGAATTTGGAGGTTATCGGGTCCTGGGCATGTGCTATGTGAGGTGATTTAAAATTATTAGGCCTCTTCCAGGTTTTTAGAGAGATTCACTTTTACAGATATAAATGCTATTAACAATTCAAAGCACTCTCATAATTCCCCATCTTTGTTCTTCCTCGTGATCTCAATTTCAATTTTTCTTATTTTTATTAAGTGGAGAATTTCCTTCCAAAGTTTCACAAAGTCATTTGCAGGCTGAAAACAAGACACTTATTTGATTATTTTCAGATGTCGCATCAATCGGTCTTCAGCAGAAAGTAATCCTGCAAGATGTTATGCTTTTTGCTTTCTGTTCTTTCAAAAACCACAAACCTGTGTGTTTGAAAATCTGACTCTTTCAGAAGCCCGCAGCCACACCCACAGAGCTCACAGTGAGGACAGCTTCAGGCTCACATGCAGACAAAGGGAAGCAGCAAAGCCCACTCACCTTTCACAGGAATACTGTGCACGAGCAGAGAGGGGGGAAACTGGGGTGCAACCCGGGAGGTTGTGCCTCAAGTGGGAATTCTGTTCTAAGCACCTTAAAGATGGGCTCTTTTTCTAGTCCTCACACTTTGTAGTACATAGTAGGTGATCAATACACATGAATAGAATAAATGGATGTGTGAATGGGGGCCAGTGGCCTTTGTTAAACGCCATTGTCGGAAGGGTCCTTAGGATAAGGCAAAGGAGGAGGCTATCGCACCTGGACAGAATGCATGGTTCAGCTACCTGAGAAGCAAACGGTAGCAGAAGCAGTGAAGAAGGAGACCAGGATTCAAGGTGCCACCCAAATTGCCTCACTTTGCCATTTTCCCCTTCAGTATGCCCTCGCCTGAACTCACTGAAACCTATAACTCATGAGCGGGCACCAGGGCTGGACAGAGAGATCTCTGAGACAAACCCTCTGGTCAAGGAGTTGGAAAGAAAAGAGTGAATGCTCGGGGAGAGTAGAAGAAATTCCCTATCATTTCTTTTTTTCTCTGTTTTCTCACACCTGCCACAAACCCAAGCAATCCTGTGGTGAGAGCAGCAGCAGGGGCCACAGGAGCCAGCAGACACCTGAACTCTGCGGGAGGAATCTGCCCACCTCATTGGAGGAGCTGCTGTCCCGGGAGGTTGGCAAGCGCTTTTGCTCTGTATCTCCACCTGTTCTCCCAGGCTCACTCTTGGAGGTGAGCACAGCCCCAGGATGGGAACTGCAGAGCACCAACTTTCTGGCCAGAGGATCAAAAAGGCAAGGTTGCCAGGTTCCAGGGAGGTCATGGATAGGGAGGTCCTTGGGAAGGTAATCCCTTAAAATGATGGCCTCCTAAGCTCACCCCTGAGGCTGGTGGATCTGACCCCACACAGCAGGCACTGGTGACTGGCTGGCACAGGACAGATTCAAATAGTGCTTCAGGCGGGTTTTAATTGAACCGACACTGGAACCAAGACCCACAGAAGGCTGGTGAGAACTTGCAGCCTGGACTCAGGTCGAATGCCTACTAAAAACACACTGATGTTCTCCATGGGGTGTAAACAAGACACAGAATCTCACAACGTGTGGCAGGCAGACTTACTGTTTTTTAGTTACGGTAAAATGTACATTACGTAAGAACTTACCGTTGAACCATTTTTAAGCATACCGTTCTGTGGCATTACGTACATTCACATTGCAATGCAACTGTCAGCACTGTCCATCTGCAGAGTTTTTCATCTTCCTCACCTGAAACTGTACCATTAAACACTGACTCTCCATTCCCCCGATACCCACCACCCCACCTTCTGTCTCTACAAATTAGATACTCCAGGTACTTCATACAAATGGGATCACGTAATACTTGTCCTCTTGTGACTGGCTTGTTTCACTTAGCATACTGTCTGGAAGGTTCACCCAAGTTGTAGCCTGTGTCAAAATTTCTTACCTTTTTAAGGCTAAGATGTCACGGTGTGCATATATCACATTTTGTTTATTCATCCATCTACTAATAAGTGCTTGAGTTGCTTCCACCAGTAGGCAATAGGCAGGCTTCTAGGATAGTCCCTAATGATCGTCACATAGCACTTTTTATGTCCTTGTGTCATCCCATCCCCTTGAGTGTGGGCTGGACCTAGTGATGTGCCTTTAACAAACGGACTATAGTAAAAGGGACATGATACGATCAGGATACAACACAAAAATTTTTAGCCTATGAAGAACCAGGGAAATCTTTCACATGGAAGATGACAATCAAAAAACATCATTACCAAGATGACAAAGGTGTTATAATTACCTGCAAAAAACTTAGAAGCAAGTGTTCTTTAAGTGCTCCAACATGAAGGCAAGCACTTTATAATAAATGGAAAACTAGAGGGTCTCAGCTAAAAAACAAAAAGCATAAAAATCAAATGGAAATTTTAGGACTGAAAAATAAGATAATCAAAATAAAAAAATTCACTGGGTCATTTCAATAGTAGACATGACAAAGGGAAGTCAGTGAATTTGAAGCTAGGTCGATAGAAATTACCCTGAACAATACAGAGAAAAAATGAACAGTCTTAGGAACGTGTGGGACAAAACATAGCATCCTACATGCATGTTTTGGAATTCCAGAACTGCAGGTGAGAGAGACAGTGAAGAGAAAATATTTGAAAAACTAGTGGCTGAAAACTTCCTAAATTTGGCAAAAGACTTAAAACTACAAATTGAAGAGGCTCAGTTAGCCTAAACAGAATAAAGCCAAAGAAATGTACACCTGGACATAGCATAATCAAATTGCTGAATTCTACAGATAAAGAAGAGAATCTCAAAGACAGGAGAACCAGGGTAAACAGCTGATTGCTTATAGGAAAACAACTGGAAAGAAGAGCTCTTTCATCAGAAACCAAAAAATGCTCAAGGGACAGAACACATTTTGAAAGTGCTGAGAGAAAAGAACTATCAACCCAGAATTCTAAATCCAGGGAAAAAAATATTCTTCAGGAACTAAGGTGAATTAGGCACATTCTCAAATGAAGTTCTCCATTTTTTCCCCAGAATTCATGTTCCAAAAGAGCTGCTAAAGGAAATTCTTCAGAGAGAAGACAAATGATACTTTAAAAAAAGCTGGAACTTCAATAAAGAAGCAAGAGCAACTGCAATGATAACTACATGGGCAAATATAATAAATTATTTTTCTACTGTTAATTTTTTGTTGGTTTGAAACCAAAAAATATGACACTGTCTGATGGTGTTTTCAATGTACGTAGATGTTCAATGCACAAGACAAGAAATGTACGACACACAAAACAACTATGACATAAGGTTACACTTTATGAATCTGTTTGTGTGCCATTCTCTGGAAGATAAGACCAGTGGCAGAGAACAGACAAGGGGTTGCTAGGGCTTGGGGCGGGGAAGGTATGACTACAGAGAGACAGCTGGAAGGAGCTGGGGGGAGGTGGAACTGCCGATGTGATAACGCAAGTCTGTACACTAAGTTTTCCAGAGCTATAGACAGAGAAAAAGGCAATTCTACCCTATATTATTTTTTTAAAGAATAGGAAGTATAGAGGTAGGTCCCTGGTAATCTAATTTTAGATTTAGAAGAGAAAGTTGCCTCCTCCCTATCCTCTCACCCTCAATTTTAAATGATACAATTCTGACTTGTTTGCTTTTATTGGAATGTCCTAAAAGAGGGCAGAATCCTTTGTATCAAAGTAATGAAGCTTAAAATAAAACCCTGTAGAGGAAACTCATAGATTTAAATTCACCTTCAGGTTTAATATCCATTGGCTTATTTACAAGGTGTGTTTTGATAGAAGAGAGCCTGACAGGGGGGCACAGGACATTTTGACAGGAGGTGCCACCCGCGAACACGGATGAGGTTGGTCTGGAGTTACCTAAGAGCCTTCATGTTGATAGACAAGTCTTGGAGAAAACTTGAAAAATGTGTGATGAGAGGGTACAGAGGAAATTTTATGATATTAACCACCTGGAGCTCCCTCCCAAGCAGAGCGAGCAGCTCCCGATTACTGACCAGGAACTAGTCTTCCGTGCCTGCCACAGCTGAGGGGCCCTCGAGACCCCCACCACCCCCTCCAGACTGCTCCTCATGTCCCTGCAGGTGGCTGCACCTCTGGGGGACAAGGGTTCTGGCATGAAAAACAGCTCCAATGTTAGGTCTACTCTGGCAAGTGCATGGACTAGCTGCTTCCTCAAAGTAAGCAGTGAGTGAAGAAGAGAAACGAGCAAGGGCGGCTGACCACAGTGCTAAGGAGACAACCAGACTCCCATGGCTACAGGGAAGTTAGAAGTGCCAAAGAGCAAGTGGTCACCCACAGGAAACACTCCAGAGAAGTCAGGGAAGGCGACATTGGGAGGCCTTCCTTGGATTTGGTGACTAGGGAATTTGTGAAGACTTTAGTGCAACAGGGCATGTCCTCGACATACGCATCCCAGTGCCTACCAAGCCCGGTTTGCCTTGCTGGTTAAAACTGTTTCTGCCAGAAAAATGACTTGCGCAGAACGGCAGCCAGAGGCTAGCCAGGCCTGAGTGCCTGCCGCAAGGGCCGTGTGTTTCAGAGGCTGGCAGGTGACCTATGAGGAGGCCTGGTTCAGAGCCAAGATAATAATTAGCCATTTTAAAAAGCTCTGTCCGGGATTTGGACTGTGATACATAAGGCAGATTAAATAGTTGAATGTGAGAAGAAAATAGAGCCAAAATGAAAAGAGAAAGAGAGATAGTGAGATCAAGAGACAGACAGACACGGGCTCTGTGCCGAGAGAGATGGCTGAAGACGCTTATCATCCCTCAGTGCTCTGTGGCTGCTCTGGACTGCAGACGTGCATGCGTGAGAAAGAGTGTGGGCTTTATTGGGAAGTTTGGCAGCAAAGGGAAGAAAGTTGTGTTTGACTGGGAAGAAGGGCCAGGTGAGGAGTGGGGGTGTGTGCGTTTAATAAGAGGAAAACTCAATTATGAAGGAGAACATGAGGAATGTGCTGATTCACTTAGGTCCTCATTCTCAAGCCAACCCCACAGTCAAAAGGAATCATGCCTCTGCTGCAGACATTCAAAGGCCATAGGTGCCTAGAGATGACCACCTGGCTAGTGGCTATAGGAGCCACAGACTATTCAAAGTGGGTAGAGAGAAGAACACTGTCTGTGCGTCTGAACCTTGCAAGTGGCAGCAAGCTAAGCACTCCCTCCTGTAGGAAAGTGATGCTTCAGAATGATGACTTCCCATGCTCGCCACTGAGGTGTGCACACCTGTAGGACAGGCATCATCATTCTCTGCCTTAAGGTTGAGGATCTGAGGCTCAAAGAAGTTAAGTAATAGAGACACTGACACTGGACTCTGAACTCAGATCTGCTCGTCTGAAGTCCTGCTCTTCCCGCCATCCACCCTTTATCCTATCCCTGAGTCTTATTCCCTGTCAATCAACAAGCTCATTTTTGTTGAGTTCCTACAGGTGTGGCTAAGAGTAAACTAAAGAGGCTTCCAACACAGTTGAGATACAAACAAAAAAAAGTGTGACATGGCAAGTGACAGTGCAAGGTAGACCAGTCAGGGTCTGGAAAATAGAAGCTTCACTAGCTATTTCAACGAAGAAAAATTAACATAGGAAATTTGTTAATCAGATGCTGGAGGCCAGAGAAAGGAAGAGGAGAACAGGGAGGGGAAAATGAATAAGTATAGGAAGTAGCTACCCCTTCTCATGCTTGGGGTACAAAGGAAGAGTTTAGGTCATCAGACCCTAGCAGCTCACAGGAGAGGCCCTATTGACCTGGGGCTTGGCCCTCTGGGAAAGAGATGTTGCCGTCTACTACCGGTGCCTCAGGAGCACAGACCAAGTGCCCCACAGAGCTGAGGCTCAGACCTAAGGAAGTGGTGCTGCCTGGCAAGGGCCCCTCCCTCAGGGGCTTGAAAGAGGGACCCTGCAGGACTGGATCCAGATTTCTGAGGAGAGGGCATTGCCCAGCTACTGCTAGTATCTCAGAGGTGGTTCAATGCAGCTGTTTCTGGGAATGGGTAAGAATTTGGAGGTGGGAACCAACCTCTACTGCCTGGAGCAACACTGACAGGAATAGAAAATGTGCAGGAAGGAGCAAGTCCATTTTCTCTCCATCTAATTTTCCCTGGAATTACCACTATTGGCAAAGGAGAAATAGGGCTGGCAGAGTTCCGGTCTCAGTGTCACAGAGCAGAATCTAAAAGAATGTGTTTAGAGCTGAAAGGCAACAGCATATGAAGCAATATATACTAATTGCCAAACAAGATGTAGGAGCCTAGAGTGGAGGGTGGTCATCATCCCTGAGGGCTGTGTGGTTGAGGGAGGCCTCACAGAAGAGGTGGGCCTTAGGCTGAACTCTAAGGGTTGGCCTGGACCGATGAAGGACCCATGAGCTGAAGATGAGCATAAGAAAGCTTAAGGGGTGTTGGAGACAGATTAGAAGCAGGAGCCCAAGATGAAAAAGTGGGTTGAGGGATATTTTTTAAAAATTAAGTAAGTAAATGTCAGCATCATTTTATGGAACTACAGTGTCAATAATAAAAATAAAGGAAGTAAAACAAAATAAAGGGAAGAGCTGAGATGTGAAGAGGCTCCTTCCTCCCAGTGACTCTGTTCCTTTCACGACTAGCTCACTGTCTAGAATACAGCAGAGCAAGTTCTAGAGATCTTGACTTCTATGACTTCTATGTCCTGGGAGATCATCCAGTCCAATTCTGTGTGTGTGTGTGTGTGTGTGTGTGTATTTCTTATCACAACAACACTTCCCAAACAAAATGTTGGGTAGAACCCCAAGGCATGAAAAAAACCGAAGCACAGGTTCTCGGGGAGGATCAGAGCTCCCCCTCTTGGCCCCCTCTTTCTTCCCTGACACAGGGTTTTGAGGTATCACCTTAAAAACCAGAACAGTTTGCCAACCATTGATCTAAATGAACTCCCCCACTTGACAGATGAGGAAGCTGAGGAACAGAAGGTGTGTTGGTCACTCCACAAACGAGTGCTGGATTCTAGTGTAAAATGTAGATCTTCAACTTCTGGTCCAGGACCGTTTCCATTATAGCTGGAGTGGCTATTTCATTTATTGTCTTCGCCAGGAAGCTAGGGTAAAGAAGGCACTAAAAATAATTGATAGCCATTAACAGACCCACAACGGTAGTCACTTGGGACTGTCCTGAGCAACCCAGAACATCTGAGCGTGCTGATGAAATCTCACTGCGCTTTTTACACTTCCTATTCAAGGTTAACGAGGTCCTACGTGCCCACAAAGCCCCTTCACACTCATTTTTTTTTATATCCAGAGCCTCTCAACTAATGAGTTCAGAGAACCCAAGACTGAACCAGGCCCCACTCAGGCTTTCCCATCCAATATCTTTTAGTATGAATTGTCCCTATACTTTCCAAGACTTCCGTTTGTGCCAGGGTAACAGGACCCTGGGCAACAGCCACCTGGTGATCAGAAACTGAGCTGAGGAAAAGTCTGGGTTAACTGAGAGCCTGACTTCTATCAGTCAGGTTCTTAATCAAAAGCAACAGAGAATGATTCTTACTTGTTTGTATGGAAATGATATATCAGATACTACTGGGTGACTCCCAAAATGCCCAAGAAGAATGGATTACTAAGCTCAGGAAGCAGACAAGGGAAGCTAAAAAATAGGCAAACAACCAAAATCATATCACAGAACTGGTCCAGTGAAGACCTGGAGGATGTCACCAGTACCGGGCATCGGAGACAGCAGCAGGCACTGCTGCCTTGTAGACTCAGTGACCTCTCCATTGACCCTGCTCCTTCATGTGGCCAACTCTCAATCCAGAGAGTCCCAGTGGGTGACTCTAATTGGCCAGACCTAGGTCATCCCTGCTAGCCTAGTCTTTTCAAGCTTTTACAGTGGAAAGGAAGGTTCTGCCTGCCATA
The DNA here is from genome assembly GCA_028533065.1 of Trachops cirrhosus. NCBI lineage: Eukaryota > Metazoa > Chordata > Mammalia > Chiroptera > Phyllostomidae > Trachops > Trachops cirrhosus. Next base: position 57,151,368 of record CM052540.1, on the reverse strand, counting down.
TAATATAACTATATCTTTGTTCCCAAATATTCACTGCTCCTCCCTGGCAAAAGGATTATACATCTCTGTCCTTTTGACATCAGGCTTGCCATGTTGCTTGTTTTGTCCAATGAAACAGAAGCAGAAATAATGTGGGTCACTTCCAGTACAGGTGCTAAGAGCCAGTGTGTAGTTTGCCACCTATATTCCCTCTGCCTCAAGAACAGCAATATTCTAGATTGGGCCGACCCACAGACCTGACTACCAGTGGAGATGATGTGGAGCAGAGCCACAGCCGGCCAGGGATGGACATGCAGTGGAGGTGGGAGTTAAACCTTTGGAAGCCACTAAGATTTGGGGTCATTTGTTACCACTGCATTCTTAGCTTCATCTGACTAAGGCATGCTTCCACCAAGATTCAAGATTCAAAGGGTGGAGAATTCTCAAACATAGAAAGGATGTTCAGATGCTTGCCAAAGGAAAACAAAAGGACACTGACTTAAAAATCACTTTCATGTACAAAATTCATCCAAATATATAACTTTTAAAGAATCACCTTCTATCTTCAAGGTCTCACTGAGCTGGCAGCTTTCCCACATGCTGCCCTCGGTCCTCACAGCATTACAAGAGTATGAAGTTTGCTTGGGTAGAACCCTGGGGGCCAAATCTGCAAATCTTCACAGTCTCTGTTGTGTGTATGTTAGAGAGATTATTTATATTGATCTTACCCTTAAAAAAATCACCAAATGTTAAAATTGATCGGGGAAGTTTTCCACAGGGAGAGAATGGTTTTTGAAAAGCACTCAGGTTTAGACCATAAGAACTTGTAAAGCAAGTGTGTGAGTGGACGTCTCTGTGTGTGCATATGCATTGGATCTGTTTTTAGGTGGGTTTGTGTGTGTGCGTTTGTTTTTTACTTATTTATTTTTTCAATTTTAACCTTTATTGTATTCTTTTTACATTACTTTCTAGTCCCCTTATTCCCTTCCCCCCAGCATTCACCATACTGTTGTCCATGTCCATGAGTCCTTTTTCCTTTTTGCTCAAACCCTCTATCTTAATCTGTCCCCCACTAGCTGTCATCCTGCTCTCCATCTATGAGTCTGTCTCTATTTAGCTTCTTAGTTTGGTTTATTCATTAGGTTCCACATATGTGTGAAATCATGTATTTGCCTTTCCCTGACTGGACTATTTCACTTACATAATGTTCTCTACGTCCATCCATACAGTCTCAAAGGGGAAAATTTTCTTCTTTTCTACAGCCAAGTAGTATTCCATTGTGTAAGTGTCTCATAGTTGTTTTATCCACTCATCTGTCAATGGACACTTGGGCTATTTCTGTATCTTGGCTATTGTAAATAATGCTGCAATGAACACAGGGGTGCTTATGTTCTTTTGAACTAGTGTTTTGGGTTCCTTTGGATATAGTTCCAGAAGAAGTGGGATTTCTGGGTTGAAAGGCAGATCCATTTTTAATTTGTTGATGTATCTCCATACTGCCTTCCACAGTGGCTGCACCAATCTCCATTCCCACCAACAGTGCAAAAGTGTTCCCCTTCCCAAGGAGGTAAAAGACCTATACTCAGAAAACTACACAACACTGAAGAAAGAAATTAAGGAAGATGCCCTAGCTGGTGGGGCTCAGTGGATGGAGCACTAGCCTGCGAACCAAAGGGTTGCTGGTTTGATTTGCAATCAGGGCACATGCCTGGATTGTGGGCCAGGTCCCCAGTGGGAGGTATGCGAGAGGCAACCACACATTGATGTTCCTCTCCCTCTCTTTCTACCTCTCTTCCCCTCTGTCTAAAAATAAATACATAAAATCTTTTTTAAAAAAGAAATTAAGAAAACACAAACAATGGAAGCATGTACTATGTTCATGGATTGGAAGAATTAACATCATCAAAGTGTCCATACTACCCAAAGCAATTTATAGATTCAATGCAATCCCTATTAAAATACCAATGACATATTTCACAGATACAGAACAAATATTTCAAAAATTTATATGGAACCATAAAAATCCCTAAATAGCTACAGCAATTTTGAGAAAGAAGAACAAAGTAGGAGGGTTCACAATACCTGCTATAAAACTATATTACAAGGCCACAATAATCAAAACAGTCTGGTACTGGCATGAGAACAGATACATAGATTAATGGAACAAAATAGAGAGTCTAGAAATAAACCCAAGTCTCTATGGTCAATTAGTATTTGACAAAGGGGGCAGAAGCATAAAATGCAGTAAAAATAGCCTATTCAACAAATGGTGTTGGGATGTCTGGACAGTTACATGAAACTCGACCACCAAGTTACACCATACATAAAAATGAACTCAATATGGATAAAAGACTTAAATATAAATCACAATATCATAAAAGTCCTAGAGGAGAATATAGGCAGGAAAATCTCAGATATTCCATGCAGCAATATTTTCACTGATATGACCCCTAGAGCAAGGGACATAAAGGAAAGAATAAACAAATGGGACTTCATCAAAATAAAAAGCTTCTGCACAGCTAAAGAAAACATCAGCAAAATGAAAAAAGAACCAACTGTATGGGAAAATATATTTGCCAGTGATACCTCAGACAAGGGTTTAATCTCCAAAATATATAAAGAACTTACATGACTCCACTCTAAGAAGACAAGCAACCCAATTAAAAAATGGGCAAAAGACTTGAACAGACACTTCTCCAAGGAGGACACACAGAGGACCCATAGACACATGGAAGGATGCTCAGCATCACTAGCCATCAGAGAGATGCAAATAAAAACTACAATGAGATACCACTTCACACCAGTCAAAATGGCCATCATAAACAAAGCAACAAACAATAAGTGCTGGCGAGGTTGTGGCGAAAAGAGAACCCTAGTGCACTGTTGGTGGGAATGCAGACTGGTGCAGCCACTATGGAAAGCAGTATGGAATTTCCTCAGAAAACTAAAAATGGATCTGCCTTTTGCCCCAGCAATTCCACTGCTGGGATTATATCCTAAGAACCCTGAAACACCAATCCAAAAGAACCTATGCACCCCAATGTTCATAGCAGCACAATTTACAACAGCCAAGTGCTGGAAGCAACCTAAGTGCCCATCAGTAAGTGGCACTCCAGATCAAAAAACTGTGGTACATTTACACAATAGAATACTATGCAGCAGAAAAAAGAAGGAGCTCCTATCCTTTGAGACAGCTTGGGTAGATCTGGAGAGCATTATGCTGAGTGAAATAAGGCAGGCAGTGAAAGACAAATACTATATGATCTCATCTATAAGTAGAATCTTATCAACAAAACAAACAAGCAAGCAAAATATAATCAGAGACATTGAAATTAAGAACAAACTGACAGTAACCAGAGGGGAGGTGGGAGGGGATAATGGGGGGAAAGGGGGGAAGGGTTGTCAAGGTACATGTATAAAGGACCCATGGACAAAGAAAGCCAAAGAGGGATAGGATAGAGGGTGGGAGGTGGGGATAGCTGGGGTGGGGAGAGTGGTGGGGAGAAAATGGAGACAACTGTACTTGAACAATTAAAAAAAAAGAAAAATAATGTGTTCCCCTTTCTCCACATCCTCACCAGCACTTACTGTTTGTTGATTTATTGATGACAGCCATTCTGACAGGTATGAGGTGATATCTCATTGTGATTTTAATTTGCATTTCTCTGATGATTAGTGATGTTGAGCATCTTTTCATATGTCTGTTGGTCATCTGTATATCCTCTTTGAAGAAGTGTCTTTAGGTTCTTTGCTCATTTTTTAATTGAGTTGTTTGTTTTTTTGGTGTTGAGCTTTGTAAGTACCTTTGTAAATTTTGAATATTAATCCCTTAGCAAATGTATTGGCAAATATGATCTCCCATTCTGTGGATCATATTTTTATTTTGTTGACAATTCCTTTTGTTGTGCAAAAACTTTTTAATTTGATGTAGTCCCATTTGCTTATTTTTTCTTTTGTTTCCCTTTCCTGGGGAGATATATCCAATACAAAATTGCTATGAGCAATGTCTGAGATTTTGCTGCCTATATTTTCTTCTAGGATTTTTATGGTTTGGGGTCCAATATTTAAGTCTTTGACCCATTTTGAGTTTATTCCTGTGTGTGGTATAAGAAGATAGTCTAGTTTAATTTTTCTGCACATATCTGTCCAATTTTCCCAGCACCATTTATTGAATAAACTATCTTTAGCCCATTGTATGTGCTTGCTTCTGCTGTAGAATATTAATTAACTATAGAGGTGTGCGCTTATTTCTGGGCATTCTATTCTCTTCCATTGATCTATGTGTCTGTTTTTATGCCAGTACCATGCTGTTATGATTACTATGGACTTACAGTACAGTTTGATATTTGGTAGCATGATTCCTCCAACTTTGTTCTTTCTCAGCATCACTGTTGCTATGTGGGGCCATTTGTGGTTCCATATACATTTTTGAAATATTTTTTCTAATTCTATGAAATTAGTCATTGGAATCTTGATAGTAATTGCATTGAATCTATAGCTTGCTTTGGGTAGTATGGACATTTTAATGATGTTAATTCTTCCTATGTTTTTACCTTCTTCAATCTCTTTCTTCAGTGTCTTATAATTTTCTGAGTAATCATCTTTTACATCTTTGGTTAGGTTTATTCCTAGGTATTTTATTCTTTTTGAAGAAATAAACATATATTTATTATGTGGAGACTGGCAGGTCAGAAGTCTGGTAGGGCTAAAATTGAAAAGTCGGCGTGGCCATGTTGTTCATGGGAAGCTCTGGGCGAAGAGCTACTTCCAGGATCATTCAGGTCCCTGGCACTGAGGCTGTGGGGATGAAGCTGCATCTCCTTGCTATTTCATCCAGGGGTCATTGTCAACTTTAAGGGGTACCTGCCCTGCTTAGCTCCATCCCCACTCCCTTCATCTTCAAAGCCAGCAATGGCTGCTCTACTCACACGTCAGATCTCTCGTCCTCCTGACCTCTCCTCTGCTTGCCTCTCCCACCACATCTCTCTGACTCCAGCTGTAGAAATTTCAGGGGCTCAAGTCACTACATTGGGTCTATCTGTACAATCCAGGCTGCTCTCCATATTTTAATTCAGGTGATTAGTAAGCTAAATTATATCTGTAAAGCTCCTTCACAGCAGTCCCAAGGTCAGTGTCTGATTAAATAACCTGGAGACGGGCATCCTGGGGGACAGCGTTAAAATGCACTCTTCACAGAGGCTTTGGGAGAGGGAATGGGCGCCAGCAACATGGCCATTGTCCAGAGCCCACGTGCAGAGAGACACCATAGATTCATCTGTAGGACTGTGCTGACCCACAGGTGTCTCTGTCAGTGACATCAGGCACCCAGTTTTATCCTGTGTCCTGCTCTTGGTTGTGATTCCTCTGTTACCCGCTTTAGATCACACCCTAGTATAAAGTGCTGCCGTGGGGAACTGAGTAAGGGCTGTGTCCACACTTCGGGGTACCAGTCCTTTCACCATTGAAAGTAAGCACTACCTAGTGCCACCCCAGACATCCCTCAGATCTAATTGACTATTGTCACATCAGCAGTAGCAGCATCACCAAGATACTGCACATGTATCACTCACTTGTTTACTTTGTGCCAAACATTGAAATAGGTGCTTTACATGTATAATTTATACAAATTAGGCATTATTTTTGTTCCCGTTGTGCAAACAAAGACCACTGAAGTTAACCAAATTGCCCATGTTCACTAGGCAAGTTGCAACCTGGTCACCTGGACACCACAGCTGCAAGGGAGGCTGGGAAACAGTGTGTAGAAAAGGGAAGAAAATCCTGTAGTCAGCATGAGCCAGTGGTTCTCAGCTTTCTGAGGGACTTTTTCAGAGGGCCTGTGAGCTCCCCCTTCCCACTTACTTTTCTGTGTGTGGTCCAACTGTCAATTAAAACAGTAGGCTGAACACAGAGGCAGATGTGAGAATCCACTGCCTTCTACTAAGCCAGGTTTAGCAGAAGGTTTAAGAGGTTTGCAAAAATGTAAACTAATATCTCACTTACTTTTTTTGTTCTGGAAAATGGTTGTTTTTCCATATAATGGATTAACTATTGTCATTTTTAAATAAATTAATAAAATATAGTTTAAATTCTGTTTTAGTTTTCCATATAAAACATTAATAGATGTAACCTACATGAACAGAAGCTCTTTGATGTCCTCACTAATTCTTAAGAGTGTAAAGAGATCGTGAAATCAAAATGTTTCCCTTAGAGTCAGGAGTCAGCAAACTATGGCCTGTGGGACAAGCCTGGCCTACTGCCTCTTTTGTAAATAGTTTTGTTTAACACCGCCGCCTGCGCCCCTTCATTTATGCTTCGTCTATGGCTGGTCCTGCATTGTAATGGCAGACATTAGCAGTGATAACAAAAACTGTACAGCAACAAAGCCGAAAACATTTTCTATCTGGCCCTTTCACAACAACAAAAGCTGCCAGCCAGGACTTAAGATGGTCATGGTTCCTGAGGAGGGACTTGGCACACGGCCACGCAGCATCAAACCAGGGTCCCTTTAACTGTGAGCAATACAGGCTCGACCTCTGTCTGCAGGAAGCTTATCTCCCTGTTGGGCAGTGGGAGTGGAGGTACAGGCAGCAACAATGAACAAGTCCATGCTGCTTCCCCGAAGTTTGGACTGTGCCTACCACAGCGCTCCTCAGCAAATACTCAGCATTTGTTGACTGTGCAGACGAACGAAGAAAGTACCCGTGTGACAGACAGACAGAAAGGAACAAGAAACTGCCTCACCACTCAAACCATTATAGCTTTAGAATGTTTTGGTATTATTTCTCTTTTTCAAAAATGCCCTGACTAATTTTACATATCTTTTCTTCTTGATGAACTTTGCTTTTCAAGTTCCATTTAAAAATTCCTGAAGTCATTTAACTAATTCTTTATTGTTTGCTGCTTAGATTGTTTTTTTTTCTAACATAAATAATAAGAGATGGACACATCTCTTATTATTGCCTTAGGATAAACCCATAGAATTAGAAATGCTAAGTCAAATGGAATGTGTGTTTTAAGGCTATTGATCCTAGAAGACGACCAGAAAAGCCCTTTCCAAAAGACAGAGCAACCTTGGGCTCTCCCACAACCTGCTGCTGGAGCATAAAGTGCCACCAAGCAAGGTGTGCTCCGTGGAGAGTCCCCTTGCATGCTCCCTGCAAGAAATGGCAAGACGAAACATCATGAAGTGAATGTCCTATTCTGTCTTGTCCTATATTATTTTCCCTAGAAAAGTATCATGAGGCCAATCAGAAATCATCTCCTCTCACTAGAACACTTCAGCTGTGATAGACAGGCACATTGGACTGAGGACAATGTGCAAGAAGAAGTGCCTCAAAAAAGAATCTGACTTTGTTTTTTTTCTTGCCCAATATTTTCAGACATTTGATGATAGGGAGCAAAAGGGTGAGGTCAAGAAAAAAAAGAGTTAGAGTGAGCATGAGAGCAAGAGAGAGAGAGCAAGAGAGAGAGAGATCAGTAGTTTGTGGAACACAGCACATTTCGGGAAACCTCTAGGGGCAACTTCGATTCTGTCCAGAAGAGCTTGGGCACAGCCATCTGTGTGTTCCCCTCCAGCTCTGACGTGCAGAGTTTTCTATGCTTCTGAGTCCAGTTCTCACTTCTGCTTAATGGGCTCCATGCATTTCCAAGTCTCCCCGTAACTCTGATCACTTGTGAGGAGACTCCCTGTGGCCGGGCATCCTTCCGGAAGGATCTCTGTAGCATTGACCTACTGACCACAACCTTGCCACCCCAGGGTGTGACCATTTCCCCACCGCTGTGTTGGATCTAACTGGAGGGATTGGGTCTTACAGACTCTCAAATATCAACAGCCCTTTTTGACTAAGCTGTCAGGTATATTTTAAATGGCTACTCTCCTTAAACCACACTGGCCCAGGGGAGTCTAACCTCTGCCCAGTGTTGATAGACAAAATATTTAACAACCAATATGGCCCCACACTGATCGCGAGGGAAGCCAGCCACAAACAACCAGATGGCCCTACTGGTGCATCCGGGCTGAAGGGGAGCCCTGCCTCCATCTACCTTCTGGCCCTGGCCCATGGGGAGGACTTCTGCCATCATTCTGACTTTTGGATGTTGAATATGGTTCATCTCTTATGTAACCACAGTTTTCCAGATTGTTTGTTGTTCAATATAAGAGAAAAGCTGTCCTTCTGGAGATTATGCTGTATGGAAATTCTCTGTGGTCACATTCTGACGAGCCCTTTGAAGTAGGCTGGTCTTCTCTGCTCAGAGAGCAGGAAGGCACAGGAAGAGGGAGAATGCACAGGGCCCAGCTACCAGCCTGGGGCAGGAAGTGGGAGACCTGGATTTTCGCTGCAGCGCCAGCTCTATGACCCCAGGTCTGGTCAATGCTTTGTGTCACTTGGCTAGGGCAAAGTCCCCAGATAGTCAATCCAGGTGCCTCTATGAAGGTATTTTGTAGGTGTGATTAAAGTCTACAATCAGTTTGCTTTAGGTAAAGATTATCCTAGATCTTGTTGGTGGGTCTGATTAAATCAGCTGAAAAGTCTAAAGAATTGAACTGAAGTGTCTCTGAAAAAGCAGAAATTTCACCTGTGGACTGCAGCTTCAGCTCATGTCTGAGGGCTCCAGCTGCCCTTCTGAGAGGCTGCTCTGCGCATTTCGGGATTGTCTAACCAGCCCATAAAATCATAAGCTGATTCCTTTCAGGAAGGCTATACCCATACCCATACCCATACCCAAATCCATATCCATACTCATATCCATATCCATATTCATTACCCATACCTATATCTACATCTACGTAACATGATGGATGAGACAAGGACTCTTCCAGGCCAGGATTCACCAGTGCCTGCCCATTCCAGGGAGCCTCCTGTCATCCTGGGACTTTCCAGTCTGGCTGGTGATCACTCAGGAGGGGATTGGCATACTCTGTAGTTCTTGAACTTCCCGCATCATTGCATCTGTGGCAATGGTAGGAAGCAACAAGCACTGACAAGCAGGGAACACAAGAATGAGCAATTCATCCACCCATTCGCTTTTTATTCCTATTTCCTGTGTGCCTACCCAGAGCCTGGCACTGTGTTACAGCAAGGGAAAGTGGTGAATAGAGAAAGGAGAGCCTGACCCCTTGGAGCTTGTGGTCCAGTGGGTGCACAGACACTCGACCAGGTAATTACATGAGAATACACAGGGACTTGGTTGGGATCTGAGGGGGCTGCTAAAGAGGAACCCAGCAGGGGCACCACACTCAAGCGAGAGCAATCAGAGAAGGTTTCACGCGGGGCAGTGGCACCTGAGCCCAGACGGGTAGCCGGCCAGGTGAGGCCTGCCAAGGGAGCAGGAAGACAGTTCTGTGCACACGACAGGGTGCGCACAGAGCCTTCAGGCCGGCAAAAGGAAGCCTGAGACCTCCTGAGCACTCATCAACAGAAAGGCAGAGTGCAAAGTGTAGAGATGGAAAAAGACCAGTTATCCGTTTTGGTAAATGCTGCCAAGGAGTTTCACACTTTATCCTCAGTGAGACCCACTGAAACTTCTATAAACAGGAAAGCGACATGGTAAGATCTGTATTTTTTAAATGTCTGTCTGACAATGACAGGGTCATTCAGAAGCTGAATTAGGACTGAGAGAGGATTCAGGTCATGTCTCAGTCATTTCTGGCCAAGGGCTCCTTCCCCCAAGGGCACCAGAGGGACACACCCCTGCACTGCCTGTTAGTGGGGAGTGTGGTCCCCTCTGCCAACCCATCCAGAGCAGCCCTCCGGCTTTGGGCAGCTGGTGTTGAAGCCCCTGTCTGGGTTTTGTTAAGGCAACAGAGAGATGGCCGCGAGGGGCAAGAGGGAATGACTCACCAGTTGTTCAGCCCAGTTACTTTGCGCCACGTGCTCACACTAAGTCCTTTCTGTGTCTTCATCCCCCTCAGTCCTCACAGTAACTCGTTGAACAGCTACCACCCTTGTTTCCTCTCCCCAGACACAGGCAAGCTGCTCAAGATGACAGGCCAGTAAACAGGGGGAGTGTCTGCCCTGGGCCACGCTCTGCTCACGCCTGCAGACCTGCCAACCGTGCCTGCAGCCTCCATCCAACCGCACGCCGTCAGGGGGGCCAGGCACATGCCCTCTACAGTTGGTGCAAGTGAGAGGGGACGGGGCTTGCTTACTCTGACAGTCACAGGAGCGGTGACCATTCATGGGCGCTTACTGTGTGCTGGACCCTCCGAGCCCACAAGTTCTAGTATTACTCCTAATTTGGAGACGGAACCGGAAACGACAAAGTGAGCATGCACTTAGTGAGTGACAGAGCTGGCAGTGGGCCCCGCACAGCCCGGTTTCTATGCCCATATTCTCAGTTACTGCACAGCCCAGCTCCGGGAGCGGGGACACAGAGCCGGTGGCCGCCTGCCATCTGGGGGGTCTCCGCTAGAGGTAAGAATCTGTCTTGAATGAAAACTCCAGGCTCCATGCTTTTCTCCTGTAAGAGTTCCTAAGTTTTAGGGCTCATGCTTGGTTTGATGTACCTAGAACTCTTGTACCTTTTATTGTCCTTCATGAGGTTGCCTTGGTTCCAGTAATTGATGTGTGAGGGTAATTAAAGGAAACTTTAGGGATCCTAATGCACAATATTACTGCTGGTTATTTGTATTACACTTTATGGACCTCAAAGCAAAGGTGCTGGAGTGAGCGAATAACTAGACTATCCAGATATTTCTTTTTTTATTTTTTATTTAATCTTTATTGTATTCTTTCCATTACCATTTAGTCCCTTTATACCCTTCCTCCCCTCAGTAATCACCACACTGTTGTTGGTGTCCCTCAGTCCTTTTTCCTTTTTGCTCAGTCCCTCCACACCCTCACCCTCACCCCACTAGCTGCCATCTGCTCTCTGTGTATGAGTCTGTCTCCGTTTTGCTTGTTAGTTCAGTTTGGTCATTAGATGTTTCTTCAACAAACCCTTTGTTTGTGTTGGATCATTTTTTTGGTGCCCACAGACATTTGTGAGACCACGAAAGCAGGGCAGCCAGAGCACTGCACCCAGAAGAAGCCCTTGTGTCCAAGGTCAGGCCCCGAGCTGTCAGAGCCATTCCAGGTCACGCTCCTCCAAGGACAGAATCAGTGGCACCAAGAAGGGGCTGGGTGAGCATCTGGGAGCGCGGAGCCCCCTCGGTCCCTTCTCACCTCCTGAAGGCCCACGGCTGAACCTCAGGCTAGCCCCTCCGTGATGGCCTGGTGTTAATTATGATGCAACCCCCCAACCATGCAGCCTCAGCAACAATTTCGGGAGTCAGGGTCCATGTGCAAGGCCATTAACACTAAACATGTTTTAATCCATAATTGTGTGAGATTTATTTAATTTAGGGGCTTTATTTATAGTTCGATTGGAATTGTAATGTATTTGCAGCCCTCCGCTCTGGGCTCTGTCAATTTTTATGGCATCTTTTAATTGTGCTCTTCCAGGCCAGGTGCAAGCAGTTTTCCAAAGTGGGCTGATGGGAGAAGGCCTCCTGTTATGTGCGGGGAGGGGAGCAGCCTTGTACGGACGTGACCTGGTGCCTCCACGACGGCAGGGACACTGGGTCCTCAGGTCTCTGGCATTGCAGTCACCTGGCCTTTCCTTCTCTGCTCCACCAGAGCTTGTGAGCTGAGAAGGAGCCTCCGAACACATCTCCATGCACATCCTTCCATCCCTTTGCTCAATGAACAAACATTTACTGAGTACCTACTGTGTACCAAGCCCTGTGCTCAGTAGAAGAATGCAAAAGATGAATAAGACCGTGCCCCAGCCTATGCAGAGCTCAGGGGAGGCAAAGAAGAATTGAGAGTTGCTGGGACTTGCTGAGTAGCTGCCTCGTGCCAGGCACTGAGCTCCGTACCGGAGATACACAGAAGAGCCACAACCTCAGCCTCTAGGTTCAGGAGATTTGGCGAAACGAATTTATCGGAGAGTCTTTTAAGAGACTGTGATTTGACTGGGGTGATGGAAGAGAGCAAGGGTGCCAATACAGAATTTGCTCCAACGCCTACAGGTCTGTCCTGCCCTCTGAGCTGAGGAGCCTCTGCTGGAGAGGGGCACCCTGCTTAAACTTGGGTGTGTCTTAGCCTTGTTGCTTTTTGAGCGTGGGTAATTTTCAAACACCGTGCAGGTGGCTTTACAACCTTTTATACATCTCGAAGCATTTGGTCTCTTTTTCCAAGTTATTTTCTTCCAAATGATACACTGCCATCTGGGCTCTGAGTGTTGGAGGAAAGGCCCAGAAATCGAAGTAAAAGGAAGTGGAGAAAAGGACCGAGGTTCTGCCAGCCGGGAGTACACCCCGGGGGAAAGGCAGATTCAAACGCAGCTGGGAGAGAATGTAGTAGCCTCAGCTCTGTGCTAAGACCAAGGCACACGGCAAAGTCGTGGGCCTCGCCCGTTTAACTCCGGTGTCCCCAGAACCCAAACAGTGCCTGGCACGCACCAGTTATCAGTAACTACTGAATGAATAAATACTCAGTGAAGATAAAAAAGAGAACACTTAGGGACCATGCTTTACTAGTAAAATAAACAATTATGCTTGGTCAGGAAATAAAGGAGAAAAAACGTATTTTCTGAGCACCTATGCATTGTACTAATTCAGTAAATCCTCACAACAGTGTGGGGTGAGTCATTGTTCCCACCTTACAGAGGAGGGCCCTGGGGTTTAGGGAGACTAAATAACTTGGTTAGGTCATCAATCTGGGGGAGAGAGGAAGCACGCCCTGGTGAAGAAGGTCTGCTTTCCCGTAGCTTTGAAGCGATAAGCATGTCCATGGGAATGGATAATAATGGCAAAATATTACTCCAGAATGAATAAATAATTAAAATGTATAATTATTCAAGATGCTTTGTTTTTGTAGTTTACAGAAGAATAGCTTCAGGGCTGGTGGAGATGTGTTAATATCTACTGGAGTTGAAGTGTGAAGCAGCTCTGTGTTGGGCAGATTTGGAGCCTTGTGGTGCAGCTTTTGTAAACTTTTATGCGTCGTTACACATTTCTGCCTGTTGTTCCAAATTAAACCTGTTTCTGTTCCTCCTCCTCCTCAGGAACTGCAGTTATTTAGGAGGATCAAGGAAGGAGTCCACTCTGATTTTGGACTTCCAGTCTCCAAAACCGTGTGAAATAAATCTCTGTGGATGATACGCTACCTGATCTGTGGTGTTTTGTTCTAGCAGCCTGAGCAGCTAAGATGGGGCGGTGGTCTGCAAAGGAGGTTTTCTTTCAGATCAGGCATTTTATAGATACAGGGGAAGGAGCCAGGGGAAAGACTACACAGATCAGAGGTAAGAAAGAGAGAATTGATAGAAGGCAAGAGAATGGGACCAGGAAACTCATACAGGACAAGGAAACTTGGAAAATCATCAGCAGAGCTGACCATCTGGCTGTGGACGACGGCCATGTCTGTGTTGCCCTCACACCCGGTAGGGGTGTCCGTTGTCGGGCTCATCTTCAATGATTCCTCGTGGAGAATTGCACATTGACCGAGTCAGTTGTAGACCCTAACAGTGGCTATTCCAAAATGCTTTTTTGTCTCAAAAATAAGAGTGATAACAGGTGACTCCTGCCTCACAACTCACCTGGAAGTGGCTGTAACCATGGCAGAGTTACCATCAAGTGTTTTATCTGTGGCAGACCCCTACATTTCAGATTTCCCAGGAGGCTAAAGATCACATGCTGTGTGCACATATGACAAACTTTTCCACTGTCTGGGTTTTTCTAAAGTGAGGAAAGACTGTACTACTGGGTTACCTTTGAATAGATTTTTATCTAGATTTTATCTAGATTTACAATATCAGCATTGTCTTTCTGTTTGTGGATTCTAAATCCTTCGGAAGCCCTGACCTTGCACTGCTCTTTTAAAGTATATTTGTATAAACTTTAAAACTTTTTATTTATCTTAATTATACAAGTACTATATGAATAATTCTCATGGTTAAAATTTTTCAAAGTAGGTTTTTTTCTCCAGGTCCCTATCCAGCCCTTTTCCTACCCAAGGGAAATGTATTTACATATTCATATATGCAATTATATTTTGTGGAGGTTTCTGCCATAAAACTTGTAGATATTGCTCTTCACCTTGCTTTTTAAAACTTAGCTGTAGACCTTAGAGATCTTTCCATATCAGTACGTGCAGATCTACCAAAATTATTTTGACATGATGCATAACACATTCTATCGTCTGGATAAATCATTCTTCTTTTAACCAGCCCCCTAATGAAGAAAATGTAGGTGGTCCCTAGTTTTGCACTGTTATCAAAATGCCAAACACTGCACTTTACTGCTTCCTTCCAGTGCCCAGTGGGAATGCTGTGCTACTGCTGGAACAGGCACTCCTTCCAGCCCAACGACTTAAATACACAGTATGTGCCTCAATACTTTTCTTTTGTTAGTTTTCCATTTTCCCCCTTTCCCACTGCATCATTCATACAGGAACTCTTGCAGAGCAGATTTAAAGGTAAGCGTATTCTGACAATGTCTTATGTCTTAGAACTAGCTGGTGGTGGCCATCTTTGTTTACCATTGTCCCTGGGAGTGTCCCACTGGCCACCTGTCTCTCAACCACTTGCTCAATACCCTCTCCCCTTCTGTCTTTTCCTCTCCTTTTGATTTCATATACAGAGTACTTTATCCATCTCTTTGTTTCGATGGACTCTGTAGAGATGTTGTCCTTTGCAGTCTCTTTGCACAGGAAGGCTGGGAGAGTAGGTATAAGTCTGCCACAGTTACACCCATTTTCAGGTGTATTGCAAGGCTAGGGAAATTACTTACACTTTAGAGGAGCTGACACCAGTCATTAAGGTAACATTTTTCACCCTGAAATAGACAGTGATATTTTTCCATGATGCCACGGGGTGCACACTCCAAGGTCACGTTATAGGTACTCAAAAGATATTTGTGGATTGACTAGATAGCAGGAAAATGGCAGCACTGTTAAAGGACCAACTTAATGAACTGGTTCAGGGGAAAGGAAGAAGAAATATGTGGTCTGTTCCATCCTGAAAAAAAAAAAGAGATGAAAACAAAACCCCCTACCATTTTAGATGACTTCTCAGAACATGAATTGCCTCTCTCAGCCCGAGTAACAAGGGGGTCATCCCAATATTACCTCCCTGCCTGTGTGAGCCTGCACCTGGCTCTGCACCAGGTGCTGCCCAGCCTCTTCTGAAAACCTCTAAAATAATTTTTCTTTGCCATTTGTTGATTGACGTGCTTTTAATGAAAGGGTTCTTTTCAGTCTGTGAACCAAGCCTTAAGGACTGGAACATCACAAGCAGATGTGAATGAAATAGTGGAACCTTAAAATTTGGGGAGAAATTAAGAAACTGTGCCAAACTTACATTTCTTAGGAGAGGGGATATGATGCTATAGCGTAGAGCCTCAACTACTTGATTATATAGCTAGAAAAAAGGCATTCCCAATTGTCATTAAATGTTAAAATAAAATATGCAACTCATTTTTTAGAAATAAAACCACCTATGAGGTCCAAGATGGCAGAGAAGTAAGTGGAAGCTACACTAACTTCCTCCCTCCAACCAACCTGGAATTACAACTAAGTTGTAAAGGAAGCATCCTCAATAACCAACTGGACACTAGCTGGAGAGAAGCCTTATAACCACAGACAGACAGAAGAAATCAGTTCACTACTATGAGACTGGTAGGGAGTGCAGAGACATGAGAGGGCTAGCTGGGTTTCCATGGGCAGCAGCTGAAGATCCAGAGGGATATTTCCATGGCTGGGGATTCCCCTGAGAAGTGTAGGGTCTAAACTCACGGTGGGCTCCCCAGCCTATAAATACCAGAGCCAGAAATGAACACAGGTGAGTTCCAGTTGTGAAAAGTAGTGGGGTTTCCGCCTGTCAGCGAGAGATGTCTGGAGATTCAGAGAGCCTCCTAAAGGCCAAAGCAGAAAATTTCATTTGCAGCCATTTACTCTGGGGTCCAGCAGATGAACTCCCTCCAGCAGGGAGGGCAGATGAACTAGAGATGCTTGAGAACAGTCCGGGGCTGGTGGCTCTGGGGAGAGAACTGAAGGAACAGGCACCAGGATCTCTGTGCTGAGTCATTCCCCATAGTGCAAAAGCCGTTTTTCTTAGGCAAAGCACCCCTCTGCAAGTGATATCAGCCTGAGGGGAACAAGAGCCCACCCTTACCCTGTGGAGCTTAAGCTGTGCTGCTTACAGCTTGATTAGTTTAACAACTGATCAGTTTAATGGCTGATTAGTTTGGCAACTAAGGCAGAAATTACAAAGAAGCAGCCAAAATGAGAAGACAAAGGAACAGACCCCAGATGAAAGAACAAGAAAATTCTCCAGAAGAAGAAATACAGGAAATGGAAGCTAACAACTTGTCAGATAGGGAGTCTAGAGTAATGACTATAAGGATACTCAACAGTGTAAAAAAAAGACATAGAAACCATAAAAAAAGGCCAATCAGAGATAAAGAATGCAATATCTGATATAAATCATACACTGGAAGGAATAAAAAGTAGGCTAGATGAAGCAGAGGATCATATCAGTGATTTGGAAGATAAGGTAGATAGAAAACTTCCAGGCTAAAAGAAAAAATAATTTAAAAAAATGAGGAGACCTTAAGAAACATTTTGGACAACATGAAGAAGAACAAGATACACATCATGGAAATACCAAAAGGAGAAGAGAGCAAGCAAGGGATTGAGAACCTATTTGAAGTAATAATGAGTGAAAACTTCCCTAATCTGGTGAAGGAAAAAGACACAAAAGTCCAGGAAGCTCAGAGGGTCCCAAACAAGTTGGACACAAAGAGGCCCACCCTGAGACACATCATAATTAAAATGACAAGGCTTAAAGACAAGGAGAGAATCCTAAAAGCCACAAGAGAAAAGCAGGCAGTTACATACATGAGAGCATCAATTAGACTATCATCTGCTTTCTTAACAGAAATATTTCAGGCCAGAAGGGGGTGGCATGAAATATTCAAGGTGATGAAAATCAAGGACCTACAATCAAGGCTACTTTACCCAGCAGGGCTATCATTTAAAATCAAAGGAGAAATAAGGAGCTTCCCAAATAAGAAAATGCTAAAGAAGTTTGACACCAAACCAGTACTGCAACAAATGTTAAAGGGCTTGCTTTGAGAAGAAGAAGAGAAAGAAAAAAAAAAGAGGAAAACAGTCTAACAATAAAATGACCCTACATATATACCTATCAATAATCACCTTAAGGGTAAATGGCTTAAATGTCCCAACCAAAAGACAGAGCTAGCTGAATGTATAAGGAAAGAAGACCTATATATATGCTGCCTCCAAGAGACCTACCTCAGATCAAAAGATACACAGACTAAAAGTAAAGGGATGGAAAAAGGTATTTCATGCAAATGAAAAAGAAAAAAAGCTGGGGCAGCAGTACTTATACCCAACAAAAATAAACATTAAACCAAGGCTATACTAACAAACAAAAAAGGACATGACATAACAATAAAGGGAACAATCCAACAACAGGATGTAACCCTAGTAAACATTTACTCACCCAACATAGGAGCACCTAACATGTAAAACAAATCTTCATGGACATAAAGGGAAAGATCAACAGAAACACAGTCATAGTTGGGGATTTTAACACCCCATTCAATGGATAGATCTTCCAGGCAGAAAATCAACAGGGAGACAGTGGCCTTAAATGACACACTAGATGAAATGGATTTAATTGATATCTTCAGAGCATTTCACCCCAAAGCAACAGAATATACATACTTTTCAAGTGCATGGGGAACATTTTCTAGGATATACCATGTGTTAAGACACAAAATAAGTCTCAATAAATTTAAGAAGACTGAAATCATGTCAAGCATCTTCTCTGACCACAAGCAATGAAACTAGAAATCAATCACAAGAATACGGAAAACCATGCAAAGACATGGAAGCTAAATAACATATTGTTAAACAATGAATGCGTCAACAATGAGTTCAAAGAGGAAATCAAAAGATACCTTGAAACAAATGAAAATGAGGACAGAACAACCCAAAATCTGTGGGACAGAGGGAAAGCAATCCTGAGAGGGAAATTCATAGCATTACAGGCCTATCTCAAAAAAAAAAAAACAAGAAAAGCTCAAATAAACAATATAACTTCACACTTAAAGGGACTTGACAAAGAAAAACAAAGCCCAAAGAAAGTAGAAGGAAGGAAATGATAAAGATCAGAGCAGAAATAAATGAAATAGAGTCTAAAAAATCAACACAAAAGATCAATGAATCCAAGAGCTGATTCTTTGAAAAGATAAACAAGATTGACAAACCTTTAACCAGACTCATCAAGAAAAATGAGAGAGGACCCAAATAAATAAAATCAGAAATGAAAGAAGAAAAATATAATAACTGACACCAAAGAAACACAAAGGATCGTAAGAAAATATTATGAGCAACTACATGCCAATAAACTGGACGACCCGGATGAAATGGATAAATTCCTAGAAACATACAATCTTCCAAAATTAAATCATGAAGAATCAGAGAATCTGAATAAACAGATTACATCTAGTGAAACTGAAGCAGTAATCAAAAAAATCCCAACAACAAAAAAAAGCCTTGGACTGGATGGCTTCAGAAGGGAATTTTACCGAAAAATTCCGAGAAGAGCTGACACCTCTCCTTCTCAAACTATTTCATAAAATTCAAGAGGAGGGAAGGCACCCAAACTCAATTTATGAAGCCAGCATTACCCTAATTTCAAAACCAGATTAAGGATACTAACAAAGAAAGAAAATTATAGGCCGATATCCTTGATGAACATAGACACTAACATCCTCAACAAAATATGAGCAAACTGAACACAACAATGAATCAAAAAGATCATAAACTGTGATCAAGTGGGATTTATTCTGGGAATGCAAGGTTGGTAGAACATTCGTGTGACTCACCACATAAACAAAATGAAGGATAAAAACCACATGATCATATCAATAGATGCAGAAAAAGCATTTGATAAAATCTAGCACCCATTTATGATAAAAACTCATAGCAAAGTGGGGAGAGGGAACATACTTAAACATAATAAAAGCCATATATGTCAAACCCACTGCCAGCATCATACTCAAGGGGAAAAAAACTATAAGCGTTCCCCTTAAGACTGGGAACAAGATAGGGATATGCACTTTCACCTTTCTTATTCAACATAGTACTAGAAGCCCTAGCCAAAGCAATCAGACAAGAAGAAGAAATAAAAGGCATCCACATTAGAAAGGAAGTAGTAAAACTGTCTTTATTCTCAGATGACATGATTGTGTACATAGAGAACCCCAAAGATTCCACCAAGAAACTACAAGAACTCATCAATGAATTCAGCAAAGTAGCAGGGTACAAAATTAATATCCAGAAATCAGTTGCATTTTTATATGCCAATAACAAACTAACAGAGGGAAATCAAGAGAGTAAACCCATTCACTCCTCGACTCCCCAGAGTTTGCTCTCAATTTTAAGCTTGTCTCAGACAGATTCTATCAGGGTGCTTCTGAGCACCTGTGCGGCCTCTGCTCGCTTGTCTCAGTCATGAGGTTTTGTCCTTGTCTGCCAACTTCTGTTGTAGGGCTGAGCTTCCCTGCAAGGCAGTGCTGTTCTAGAGCTACTAGAACCCCTGTGTTGGGTAGGGACTAAGTGGAAAGGTCATGTGTTTGCTTTTTCTCCCCAGCCCATTTTCTCTCAAAGGACGAAGGCACAATCATAGCCTGGTGAGAGTAGGAAGAGAAGTGAAACCCCTGCAGCTGGACAATGTGTGTGTGTCAGGGGTGCATGTGTGTGAGGGTGTGAATATGTGTGCAAGCAAGTGTGTGTGAGTGTGTGAGAGTGTGTGCCTTTGCAAGTTGCCACCAGGCTCCCTCTCAGGAATCCTGATAACACTGGTGGTCTTTACTGTTATTTCTCTTTCTATGAGTACAACTTATCTCTATGGAAGAATTGTAATCTCCTTGCAGACAGGGACACCTCTTTAAAAAAAACTTTTATAAAATGGTTTTAACAAGTACCATATGATTTCACTCATATGTGGACTCTGATGCACTGAAAAGCAAACTAGACACAGACTCGGAGACAAAGAGCAGGCTGACAGCTGTCAGGGACAGGGGTGGTTAAAAAAAAGAAAATGGTTTTGCCCATTTTTGTCCCATTGTCTGATTCTCTGTAGTATGTTTGTGCCAGAATGTAGTTAACTGATCCTCTACTGAACATTTAAATTATATTTGTTTCTTTGCTATTATATAACCTACTACGATGGAGACTCTTGTGCATGACGTTTTGCTGTCTTTTATCTGTCTCCCTAGGGAAGATCTGTGGGCTAAGAGGAGAAAACATCTGATAACGGTTACATATTTCCATGTTGATCCCCCAAAGTATGAACCTTTGACCCTCCCACCAGCAATGAGTGGAAAATTCTAGGCTCACATTCTCTAGTGCTGAGTATTATTATATTTAAATTTGTGCTGATATACTGGTAAAAAAACAACAGAAAAGGTGTCTCCTTGTTTTGTGTCTTCCTTTTGTAAATTACTGATGAGGTGGATTTAAAAATGTATATATATTATCATTTTATATTACCTTTTTAATAATTTGTTTATATATTTTGTCCATTTAAAACTGAGTTCATATTGTAAATTTTCAGTGTGCTCTTTAGGGGTCAGTGTGAGTAATCATTACTTGCCATTGTTGTGAATATTGCTCCAGTTTTGCCCATGATGATTTTTGATGTACAAAATACAGTTTCAAAATTTTTATTTAATTAAATACAGATATTTTTCTTTCATAATTTCTTACATTGTTCTTAGGATATTCTTTCTCCTCTAGAGATCATTCAATATTTAGTTTTTTCTGTTTTGTTAGAGACTGTTTTTATACCTAACTCTAATCCAAATAGAATTCATTTCAGCTAATGATAAATGAACTTGACAATTTCTTCCCACAAAGCTTTTCTCATTTATGAACTTGATTTATTTTTTCTGTGTAATCTTTATTTTTTCTGATTATAAAAGTAATATTTGCTTAATGTTAAGTTCAAATAATTAATAAGCAAAAAAAGTGGGAAAGAATGGTCATCTATAATTACTTCCACATTTCCAACAAGACACGCTGTTAACAGTTTGGTGTGTATCCTTCCCGATTTTCTTCTATATGTAAACTATTTTTAAAAAGTGAAAATGACACTGTACGATACATACCTTCTTACAATTTGTGATTTTATTTTTATTTAACCAGATATTGATAATATTTCCTTCCATATTGACACATATAGATTTGACTCATTTTTTAAAAGCAGACATATGATATCCTATAACTTATTTAATCAGTCCCCTATTTATAAAAATTAAATGTTTCTAATTTTCTTTGTTACTATTTATAGTCAGCAATGAACAGTCTTTCATGTAAATATTAGTACATATATCCCATTGTTTTCTTAGAATCAATTCTTAGATAGTAATCAATGAGTTAAAGAACATACGTGCTTCAGGTTTCTTTTCATTTGATCTTTATTGTATTTTTTTCATTACTATCTAGTCTTATACCCTCTCCCCCCTGCAATCACCACACTGTTGTCCATGTCCATGAGTCCTTTTTCCTTTTTGCTCAATGCTTCAAGTTTTAACACATTTACAAATTGCCTTCTGCAAAGCTTACACTGTTTTGCCTTCCTACCATTAAGTTTATTTATTCATAGTTTCATTAACATTTATTTTCATATATATAATCTTTAAGAATCTGATTAGTAAACATATGTTTTAACTTTAATTCCTTTGCTCATTGTGGGATTAGCACGCAACACGTCCTTTGTCACATAGTAACACCCTCTATGCACTGGATCAAAAACTGACTATCCCATTGATCTATTCGCTCTTCCTTGTACAAGTTTATCACTTCAAATAAGTTTGATATCTGCCATCAAAGCTCCACCATCACCTTAAAAAATATTAGTTATGTTCACTTATTCCCTTTTCCAGATGAATTCTAAATCCCTCTGTTGTTTTTGTTGAAATTACAGTTAGCTTAGATGTTAATTTTGAAGCACTAACTATTCTATAGTACCTACTCTGCCACCTTCTATCTGGAAACAACATACCCTTCTCTATTTTAAAAACCTTTCATTATAAATTGTAATAAAGTTCTATTGTTTTCTTCATATGGATTCCTCATTATTATTGCTAAAGATTTTCCCAGTTATTTTTGCTTAAGTTGCTTGTGAATAGAATCTTCTTTTCCCTTATACTGTATGTGTTCAAATGAATTGTTTTTGTTATGTAAAAAATTATTTTAAAAATATTAACATTTCAACTAATTTCCTTTAAGTTTAGTAGTGTTTCAAATGATTTTTAAAAGTTGTCTGATTTTTATTATTTTGACATTGAGAAATAGTAATCATTTTATTTATTTTTTTCTGATAATTATATTTCTATTATATTTTGTCCTTTTTATTGGTCAAATTTTCTAAAACAATGTTAAACAATAATCCAAGATGTATTCTGTAGCATTATTCATACTAGGGAACAATTGATAGCTTAAAAAAATGTTCCTTAAGATTTAAAACTCAGTTAATATCATGTTCATTTTTAGGATTGCCATCAAACTGAGGAAATATATTAAGTCTATTTCATTTATTAGCTGTAAGATTTGAGAGACTTTGCACATGCTGACTTCTGGCTCTATATGTGTAAAACCTTGCTTCTCTTCCTACCACATCCTCCTGGTACTCAGCATTCTTGGACACACTCATATCTTAATATGATCTCTGACCCTGCCTCTTTGACTCAGGACACTGGGTTAGTGGGCACCGTGGGTAGTAGGAGTGTTCCTGGAAGCAATTTGTAGCCTGGGACAGCCAGCAGTACTACCTAATGTATGTGGGAGCAACTGAGAACCACATACATATATCATGTTATTAAGCCCAAGCTAAACGCATCTCCAACTCAACTTTACCTCAGCCCAATCCCCAAAAGCCCATGTCTACTCCAATGCTACTCAATGGGCAAGGAAGGGTGAAGGAGAGCACATCAGGCTGGACAAAAAGATTAGTATAACTGATAATACTTAAAATCTCTCACTTTCGGCACATTTTACCTGATTTCAAAGGCTGTGCTCTGCAGGAGGGTGCTCTATCAAAGAGGCACTGTACCATCATGGGCATCAAGGAGCTGTGTGTTTGTTATCACAGTTCCTGGCAATAAAGTGTCTCATTCCCACTGAATTAGGGTTGTCTGGAGATTTTCTTCCTGGTGGAAATAGTCTAGAGGAGGGGCAAGTGTGCGTTTCAGTTTTGCAAAAAGGCTCTGAGTGGGTCAGTGGCAGCCTTGCTTTGGGGGTTCTGCATGTTTTCAGTCCACTGAAGTTCTGCCTGGGGTTTATTTGTAGCCTCCACTCCACACCGCTATGGTGGAAAGCGGCCACGGTTTCACCTCAGCGTTTAACAAGGTGCCGATGTCCAAGGCCCTTCAGTCCCAAAGGTCCTTTCAAGTTGTCTGCTCCTTCTTTGCATTCCTATGTCCACTCCCTCTGGCCCTTTCTTCTGTGGGAGCTGGTGGGTAAATCATTCAGGTTTTGGGAGCAGACAGACTTGCAGTGGAAGCCTGCCTCACCCTCTTACAGCTACACTTCTATGGGCAAGAACTTAACCTTCCTGTTCTGCTTTCCCTAAAATGAAGGTAAACAGTATTTACTTCACAGAATAGTCCTAGGTTTTCAAAAAATGTTTTGTTTTCTTTTCCTGTAGGGCACTTAACACAATCCCTGACCTGAGTGAGGAAATGATGTTATCATTACTTCCCTCACCTGCACCTCCCTCACATGCTGGGCTTTTGGGTCTCCTCACCTTTCCCAGCCACCCTGGCCTGTGAACTCCCCCTGCTCTGAGGCTCTTCTTTCTAGAACATTTAGTGCACTGTATTTCATTTGCTCGTTTCCTGACAGACTTTAGGTCCCCTGGGGACATTATTATATAAGCTTTTATTTCCCCCAAAGGACCCAACAAGGTCTGTCATGGGTTAGACCATCATTGCTTTTGGCCAAAGCCATTGTGAGACTGACAGTCCCTGGGTCTTCAGAATATAGCATAAGATGAATGTACAACAAAATCAATGCAGATATCTGAGGGAAATTAAAAACAATATGTTAGTGTTTGTTTCATGCGATAAATCAGGCAAATAAATGCACCAGACTTTTAAAGAAGATTTAGTTCAGTTTCTAAGAAACTTGAATCATTCCAAACAGTTGGCAATTTCATTTATTCTTATGTTTTCAAGGGCCTAGATTTGTTGGAGTCACACGAGCATTTCTCGTGGTGGGTCTAGTTAAGTGGTGGGGATGGGAGAGTTGGATGATATTCACAATAGTGTAGAAGGTCCTTTAGCTCAGGAAGCTCATGGAGACCTGTTAAGCAGGCTGGGGAATACTATGGTTTCTGAGTTCCCTGGTGGCCGTCGACGTGATTTGGATGCAACTTACCATCACTTCCCCATTACATACAGTCATTCACATTCACTCAGAATCTGGCTCCAAACTCTGTTCTGTCTGAGCTCGTCTCTTGCCCACCCATTTCCACACCCCTGCCCCCACACTCCATCTGCCAGCCTATTGTGACAGCATGCCATTTTCCCCGTGGTGTCTTCCTGCTGTTCTCTCTGCCCCGACTCTCCACCCTCATTTCCTGATAATCTTTCTTCCTCCCTCCTCATCTAACTGTTGCAAGTGTCTCATCCTTCAAGGTTTATATTCAACTTCAGGTAAAGTGAATTTCCCTCCTGGGTGATCTCACAACGCTCCCCCCCCACTCCTTCCTTCCTTCCTTGACTGTCCTCCTCCATCTTCTCTGCCTGAGGCTCCATATCTTCCTGTCTTCCAAGTGCTGCTGTGCTTCAAAGCAGAGTCCTTAGTTTTTTCACTTCTGTGCTCTCTCTGCACTCTCTCTCTAAGTGATCTCATCCAGACATGACATTAAATATCATCATCATCAATATGCAGATGACTTCCAAATTGATCTCTTCAGTCTAGAACTCTCACTGAACTCCAGGCTTGAATGCAGAGTCACCTTTCCTAATTGTTTTTGGATACTAATAAGCATCTCAAACTCAACACACTGCCAAATGATCTCTTGATTTCATCTGTTTAAACCTGCTCCCCATCTCAGGAAAAGACACCAGCATTCACTCAGTTGCTCAAGCTAAAAACATTGGCCTCATCTTTGACATATCTCTTTCATATTCCTCACTCACTCTATGAACAAATCTTTTTGGCTCTACCTCCAAATATATCTAGGGTCCTACTTCTTATCCCTCTCTCTGCTGCTGAGCCTGTCATCTCTCACCCAACTTTTCTCCCTACCTCCTCTTTCACAGACTATTCTCATAAAGCAGCCAGAGGAATCTGGATAAAATAAAAATATGTGTATGCCAGTCCCCCACTCATAACCCTCTAATGAATTCTTACCATATGCAGAATTGAATTCACAGTCTTATTTGCCTATAAGACCCTGTGGCTCTAGCCCCTGGCTCCCTCCCTGATGCCTTCTCCTGCTGGTCTCTCCTCCGCCCTGGGCCAGTCACAGTGGCCTCCTGACTCTTCCTTGAACATACCAACAACATACCTGCCTCAAAACCTTTGCACATTATTTTCTCTGACTAGTTCCTGTTTTTGCTCAAATTTGCCTTCTCAGTGAGGCCTTTGCTGACCATCCCAACTCAAAGCAGCAGCTCTTCTTCCATCTCCACCATCTCCACCAACTGCTTTGTTTTTTTTTATAGCCTTTTCCTGAAACTATATTTACTTGTTTGATTGTTCATTGTTTGTTCCCACACAAGAGTGTAAACTCTCAAAGGTAGGCACTTTGTCCATTTCAGTCACTGCTATACCCCAGCATCTCAAAAAATGCCAGGCACATAGTAGGTCCTCAATGTTTGTTTCACATACAAATGAATGAGCTTGTATCCCAGTCTCCTGACATCAGAGCCTATTTTGCACTAGCCTGTGTCCTTCCTTTCCCAGCAATTTGGGGAACAGAGGCCATTTCTTATTCCTTTGACTTCCCCGCACTCTTCGCTGGGTCCTTGATCTATGCTTGTGGACTTGAGGTCAAAAGGCTTGTCTGAGCTCAGAAGAGGTAAGATTAACAAGCTGAGGGCTGTCCTGTGACTACCTGAATTCTGATGGCTTTGCACTTCTGGTGTGTCCCTTTAAAAAGATGGCAAATCTGTGGAGAATCCACACTCTGAAATGTTGTCTCAAAAATGACTGAGCTTACGCAAAGGCTCATGCTAATGTTTCTGCCTCACACGATTGAACAGGGCTTCCCTCCGATGACCAGACAAATGAGGAAAGATGAGCATCGGAGTTCATAAAAGTGAAATATTTGCTCCATCTTCCCCTCTGCTCTGGCTGAGGGTGACACTGGGTGAAAGGAGAGGAGGGGCCATTGTAAAGCCACTCTGAGGTGACTACGGCAGTGCCTGAGTGCTAAGCAGCCCTCTTGAAGGAGGGGTTTCCACTCATAACTCACCGGGAGCCTGCCCCTGGGACAGCACACTGCAGCTGGTGGTAAGGAGCTGCGGCTCTTGGGGAATACTGCCACGAGAACCTCCCCAGATGGGCTCCTCCCTTGCCACCTGCAGAGTGGCCCAGGTCCTCAATTTATTTCGCAGTTAACCCCAGTTACCATTCCACTTCTCCTGACCGACCTTGCTCTACCAACTAAACACAAAGCTATAAATCTTAGTCAGGGCATCTTGGTGTGGGGCCCCTAAGCAGCTCTGACGCTGATTCCTTAAGAAAACTCATTTCTTGTAATGCGAGCCCTGCTGAGGATGGCCATGTCAACTTATTAGACTTTTTACTTGGCCGTATTGATTCTGCTCTACCCTGATGCAGCCTGTAATGCTGGCTAATGTTATTGATGAGCCATCAGTCTTGCGGAGGACTGTGGGGCTGCAGCTCTCTCAGAACCACAAAAACCTATGGGTGGACAGTGATGGAGAGAAGAAGGAGGACGTGAGTGGAGCTCTCGGGCCCGCTCTATGCAGGCCATGGTACATTAATGAAAGACGTACACTCGGTGGCGAGAGACAGATGCGGCTCTCCAGAAGCCATTTATTTATGAAATAATTATGAACGCACAGTTGAATCATGGATTTTCATCACTGTGTGTGTCCAACACTCTTTCTCGATTCACATTTTGTTGGAAATGAAGTGCTGTGGGTTACAGCGTGGGGTGGTGAGGGGAGGGAGGGTGAGGGCAAACCTCCAGGTGGGAGTCCGAAGGTGTTTCCTCTCTCTCTTCCACCTCACCCACTGGCCGTGCTCCTCTCGGAGAACCGTTTTCCAAGCTGAGCCCAGCACTGTCTCAAGAGGGAGTTGTTTTGATCTGTTCTCAAAAAGGCCCGCATTTTCAAAGCCTCACTCAAAGGAGCTCAGCTTTCAAGATCCAGCAAACATGGGGCCTACTGACTCTTGTGTGCCACTGTGTGAAGGGTGGGTGTTTGACGGGGTGCTAAAAACAGGGAAAGGGACATAGACTACAGAATACTCTCCACTTTCCAGGCTCCTTTCATGTCAGAACCTAACTCTTACCTGGAGGGAATTTCCCCTCCAACAGATTTCTGTACAACAAATACCGTAGATGGGTGGCTTAAACAACAGTCATTTGTTTCTCACAAATCTGGGAAGTCCAAGATCAAGGTGGCAGCAGATGTGGTGCTGAAGGAGGGCCCCTTTCCTGGCTCACAGACAGCAACCTTCTTGTGCCCGCCTGTGGTAGAAAGTGAGCTCTGGCCTCTTCCTTCCTTTATAAGGGCACTAATCCCATCAAGGGAGCACCACCTTAAAAAAAAGAAAAGAAAATATATGTCACCCCACCCTATCCACCCTTGCTCCTTCAAACTGAAGAGACTTCTTTGATTCATCAGCTCATCCCTTTTCCCTCCCCCTCAGAGTTGCTCTGGCCAGAAGGGAAACCTGGGTGACTGTTTAATAGCTTGTCTCATGCTGTGTGCGTGTCTATAGTAATGGATCCAATACAAGTTCCAGTACACTGAAGGTGAAAAGTGTAAATTAAGGGCTGACAGCAAGCTTTCACTCTGTGGTTGTTATCAGGGCGGCAGAGTAACACATTGGATTCATCCAGTGAAACCTAGACTGGGGAGCCCCTGAGTCTCAGGGGGAGTAGGGTCTGTGGTGGGGTTATTTCTAGAGCGGTTGCTGGAGAGGCCAACGATCGCACCAGGCGTCATAGCGGTGTCAGTGCTGCCTAGTGGCCGCGAGGCTTCATCCCGCAGTTCTCGGTCGTCCCAGCAGCTGCCTCATCCCTGCTCACACTGGGCCTCCTCACTGGTCTGTCCTCTCTGCGAGCGAACCCCTGCAAGCGTGATGGCAGCTTTGCGTTTTAGCATATAATAGGCTCTTTGTAAATGTTTGCAGTATGAATGGAGATCTCCATGTAGTTACTAAGTGCAGGTCTTTACTGAAGACATAAGCCCCAACTATTTGCTGCCCCAACTCTGGTCGGCCTAAAGGATCCTTATGGCCAATTGCACAGAGAATATGCATCCACTGCTGACCGGTAAGGTTTCTAAAAAGCAGTAGAACTTTGTCTTTCCCAATAAGACCTAAACGAAATCCTCAAAACAGGGACTTCCAGCCAAGATGGAGGCCTAGGTAGATGCACTGCCTCCTCGCACAACCAAGATAGAGACAACAACAATATAGAAACAAAATAACAACCAGAACTGACAGAAAATTGAAGTGTATGGAGGTCAGACACCCAAGGATTTAAAAATAGACACCTTCATCCAGACCGGTAGGAGGGGCAGAGTTGGGCAGTCAGGCTAGGGACGCGGAGCGGAGAGCTGAGCACCCGGGGCGGCGCGCAGGCCTGCAGCAGGCAGACCCTGGGCGCACAAGCAGCCGTGGCTGGTGGGCCCCGGCCAGGGGGTGGCGAACGGCAGACCTAGCAGATCCTGGGCACACAAGCAGTAGTGGCTGGTGGGCCCTGCCCAGGGGGTGGCGACCAGCAGACCCAGCGAGGTGGACATTGTGAAGCAAGGCACTGCACGCAACTCAGGGTCCCAGCACCGGGAAATAGAGCTTTGGGTCACTGACTGAGAAGGAAGGTCCCACGGGGTGCACAGGCCCACCCACACCAGAACTGGTGCCAGAGGGGCCCAGTGGGCTTGCAGAAAGTGGCAGAAGGGTCTGGGGTCCTACAGAGAGCAGAGCAACCACCATTGTTCCTTCTCGGACCCCGCCCCCACATACAGCGTCACAACCCAGCGACTGGGGTGCCCCGCCCTGGTGAACTCCTAAGGCCCCGCCCCTCACTACAGGAGCTCAACAAGACCAAAAAACAAAACAAAACAAAACAAAAAAACAGCAAAAAGATGGCTCAAACAGAAGAAGAATT
>CM052540.1:57052044-57121492 GCA_028533065.1 Trachops cirrhosus | reverse complement strand
AAAAAAAAGAAATCCTCAAAACATAAAACAGATCAAACTGCAGCTAGTTTGCGTGAAAGGAAAAGGGATGGTAACAAGAAAAAGGCACTGAGTTCAGAGCAAATTTTTCCTAAGGATCTGGTCACCTGCACATGTCTGAAGGCAGATGGGTGGGGCGCAGTGAATGTGGAGAGGCTGGCGATGTGTGAGGGTGTCGCCTCACCCGAGCCTCCTCGTTCCCATCACACACACACACACGCACTCACTCACACCCTTATACACACACTCACACAAACACACATTCAGATAAACCATACACACACACTAGCTTACACACACTCGCACCCACACACAATCATATTGAGAAAAAGGAAAAAAACAGCAAAATTTTATTTTGACCCTACAGAGGGTGACTTTGCCTGACTGCCTCTTCTTTGCATAGAATGCAGGGGTATCACCAATGTCATCCTTCTGTCACCCCTCCAAGCTGGCGTCTTCTTTTGACTCACACCTTTTGGGGCAGCCACTGGGCTAGTGGCTTCATGGAACAGTTGTCCTTTCTTAGCTGGTGACCTTGGACAAGTTACTTACTCTTTTAATTTCTTGTTTCCTTCCAGGGTAGGATGGGGATAACTTGTTATTCCCAGTTTTGTCTCACAGTTTTGTTGAGTGGATTTAATGATTTAACAGAATCACGCTTGACAGAAAATAGGCACTGAAATCCCGTTCAATGTCATTTCATCCCGAAGGCAACGCTGCAAGGTAGATGTCTTTCAGATGAGGAAACTGAGATCGGGCATAAGTGATTTATCCTGTGTCCCTCCACTTCCAGCCGCACTGACCGTCTGCGGGTGCTTCTGCGTCTTCTACGTCTTCTGGATCATCTCAGGTGAGTGGTGCCTGCTGGAGCCTTTGCTCTGAAGTCATTGACTCCTGTGTTTTCACCCTCTGGGAATGTTTGATCCCACACACTGAGTCTCACCGTCCACTGCTGAGGTCAAGTACAGCCTGGCATCAGGCTGTCTGGGTAGCCCACAGGTTATAACTTGGATCACCAAGGTTGGGCAGGCTGTGCAAGCTTGGTGGCCTTGGGGGACATTCCATGTGGGACGTGTTGTGTTCTTCAGGGAAGGGATTTCAAAAAGCAGACATAGTCAATACAGGAGCTGGAGAGGCCGCCGCATTCTTCAGGGTAATGACCTCCCCAAGGGCGAGGAGCAGGATGGCTCAGTCACCTCCTGTGGACCCGTGGACACATTTGTCTTTAATTGGTCTCTCTCTTTTTTTTAAGCTAATGGTAGCAAAACTAAGATCTTTCCAACTTTGATTTTTTTCTTCTAATAAAGTAACTTTTTCCTATTGCAAAATAAGAGGAACACTCAGAAAAATGTAAGATATTTTTGTTTTGCATTGAGACCTTTGAGGTAAGTAGGGGAATCATCAGGACGTCAGTGTTGTTTTGCTGGTCCTGGGCGTGATCACCAGTCTGAACACACACACTTCTCCATTCAGTGCTGGCAAACCGGTGCGGGGCTGCCTTTAGAAAGCTCCTGTCTCTACATGAAGGACCCCAGTCTATCCTGGAAGATGTTTGCAGCAAGTAACAAGATTGTGCTAAGAGCAATTAGGGAGCATCGGGACTAAGCAAAGATCTTGGGGCAGCGGTAGGATTGAACCCGGAGGTTGACAGGTTCACTGGAATCTGTTGCTGGAACCATCGCTGCCAGCGGTCAGGAGAGGGCGCTGGGCACAGATGGGGCAGACCAGTCATAACCACTGTCCTGACAGCCGCTGCTGCAAAGGGTGTGTCTCGGGTTCTAGCTAATGACGATCATTTCCAAAATATTTACCGAGTGTCTGTTGGACATGGCACCATGCTGGAATTGCTGGAGGAAGATGATTCTGTCCCTGTCCTCCACATGTTTATGGTCTTGGGAAGATGGAATCTGAGTGCCTGAAATCACTTGATGACCCCCAAAGGCAGAGTACAAACCAGGGCACACTGGGGCAGTCCGAAAAGGAGAGGTCAGTTTGAGGTCACCCAGGGATGTAAGTGGAGACCTTAGATGGATGGCAGTGATGATGGAGGGAAAGAGAAAGAAATCCTTAGGGATAACCCCATGAATCTTAGGGACCTGGAGACCAGAGAGGGCTCAGGTCACTGGGGTCCTGACACAGGTTTCTGGCCCAGTGTTTCCTTCACTGTCTTTGCCTCCCTGCCCAGTTCTGGTCTTACCGCTGGTCTGTGCTGTTGTAATAACCTCTGAACAGACATCTGCAGGGGCTTTGGGGTCAAATGGATCTGAACTTGATCTTGACTCTACTACTTATTTGCAGTTGAACCCTTGGGCAAATGTCTGGATGTCTTTGACTTCAAATTCTTTACCTGCAAAATTTGGAAAACGTACTTTACAGATATGAGGATGAAATGAAAGTGACCACATTAACTATCTGGTATATGGTCACCCTTATGCTATTATAATTCAAGGGTATTGTTAGATCTCTCACCTCCAGACCAATATGTGGCTGCCAGATCAATCTTCCCAGAATGCAGTTTTGATCATGTCACTGCCTATTCTCCTGCAGGTGTTGTGGTTGCCGATAGAGAGAATTTGCCTGTATGGGAAGCACTCGCCCCATTTTTCCTATCTGGATGCCAGAATCTTGACTGCAAGAGTCAGGGATCTCATAGATAGCTCACTCGTGCTATACAAACACCTGATGAGGTTCTTAAACTTACAAAGACTATGCAGAGGTTCACTAGGGTTTGTTAATTATGGTTGAACCCACCCAATGAGATGAGATCGATGTCAGTGCCACTGTGTGGGTAGGTTATACATACTTATAAACTTATATGCTGGGATAAGAAGTTTTAGAAATATCAACAGAATCCACCCTCCCCCAACCCTATATTTTCTCTGGCCCTTTGCCCCTTCTGTTAGGCTAGCCATTCTGTATCCATTACCTTGGGGAAGGAATGTGATAGGAGAAAGCAGAGAAAAGTGGAACCTTTCCTGGATGTTGAGTTCTGAAAGCTGGGCCCCTGCTTTCAGAGGGGGGGAGAAAGAAGTAGTAGTTGATAAAAGACAGAAGCCAAATTTGAGATTAAGAGTAAGATTTTCCTGCCTGCACTCCACTAGGAAAGTCCCAGGGTTGCGGGAAACGAGAAGGCAGAAGTGTTGGAGGAGGCTCTAGGGGAGGCCGTGCTGGAGCGGCCCAGGCCCCGGGTCAGCCGCCACACTCCAGGCTCTGCTGGCTCGTTTTCCTGCTGCTCGCCGAGGGCTTCTGTGCAGAGCAGCCAGAATGGCCTTGACCAACCCATCAGGAGTATGCCCTTCTGTGGCCAAGCCATTTGACTAACTCCATGCACAGACTCTGGTCAAGATCTGGCCCAGCACAGGTGTGAACAGCCTCCATTACAGTTGTGTCCTATAAACCAAATCATACACAGCGGGGTTCTGGTTCATATTAACTAAAGCTGTCTGTGTTCCAGTCAGACATGAACTTCTCCCCCTCTGAAGAATGAAGGTATAATGGAGAGACAGAAGAGAGTGGGGTTATTTTTGAGATGGGGGCCCTGCCTGGTGCCTCTTGAAATGCCACATCAGTGATACTACAGAAGGAAAATTTGGTATAGAAGGAGATTCTTGGCCCTTCTCTTCTTGCTTGGGCACCTCTCTCCAGAGCCACTTGCAGGGTTGGAGCTTCCAGAGGGAGGTGGGTGCTAGGAACACAGCTGGATGCAGTCACCTGGAAGGGGCAGTCAGTGGGACAGATATCCTGTGAAGCTTTCTGTGGTAGGCTGCTCCACTGGTGGCCCCCACCATGCTTTCCTTGTGTGGTCCCCTCCCCTGTGCACTCTAGGCATGGCTTTCCTGGCCAGTGATACAGTAGCAAACTCGATGCAAGCATAGACTTGTGAAGAGCTTGCACAGTGGGGTTTGTCCTCTTGGGACCTCCCTTTTGGAAACAGGTGCCATTTGGTAAGGCAACCAGTGTAGACTACTGTAGGAAGAGAGGTCACGTGGAGGCAAATCAAGGCACGCCAGCTCTTGGCTGGCATCAGTTACCAGAAATGCGGGTGACACCTCCATGGATATTTCCCCAGCAGAGCTCCCAGTTGAATGCAGCCACCTAAGAGATCCCAGCAAATACATAGGGAGCAGAGCATAGCCATCCCTCTGAGCCCTCTCCAAGTTGCAGAATCATGAGCAAATGATGTTTATTGGCATCTTAAGCCCCTAAGTTTGGGGTAGTTTTTTGTGTAGCAAGACATAACGGAAATACCTTCTTTATGTGGGAAGAAGGTATTCCAACTGCAGGGACCTTCCACAGGGCAGGGGCCTGGTCTGCTTTGGCCACCATATCCTCAGCGCCTAGCAGCCCATAGCGGGTGTCCAGTACATACCTGTGGTCTGTATGACACAGTCAGGCGCCACAGCATCTATGCTGCGTTGCGATGCTCTTTTTCCTGGCTACTTCTCTCCCTTCTGAACCATGAGCTCCCTCTCCTTGAAACTTTCATTTATTGTAGAGGAGTGGTTGGCAAATTACAAAGAGATCTATATATATAACACTTTATTAAGTGGGACTTTGACTATCGTCTACGGAATTTTGGTGAAGTGAAAGCTGAGAACAGGAGCGATGAATACCCCACATCCTGCAGATTGGTGTGGGACACATTTGCAGCACATGCTGAGCAGACAAAAATCTTTTCTGGCACCTTAATCCATTCTGTGCATCTAGCTCATACAAGAGGAAGATGAAGCAGCACTAGGGATCTGTGAGTGGGATCAGAAGCTGGAGCCAGATAGCCTGGGTTCAAAACCCCACTTGGCCACATAACAGTTGTGAGACTCTGGCCAAGTAACGTAGCCTCTTTGTACTTCCATTTGCTCATCTGTAAAATGAGAATGATGATGGCATGCTAATCACCAGGCCGTTTCACATACAGAACCCTGAGGAAGGGGCCCAGCTCATCCTAGCAGCCTATAAGGGGCAGCTATTGTCAGTGTCATCAAAACAAGTGACGGTCTCTTAAAAGGAACTAGTCTGGGGGAAGGGCATATATTCCTTGGTGGGGGAACCCCAAGTTTGGAGCTGGTTGCCAGAAGGGACTGTCATGTCACTTGTCACCTACCCCATGCTGCAGCTGAATGACTGCAGAAATATGGAAACCCTTCCTGAGCTTTTTGGGGGTGAGCATGGTGAGAGAATTCCTCCAGAAATGTAACCTGCGCCCTCTGGCAGTTGGAGGCACCAGGACTGGAAAAGTCCAAAGGAGAAAAGCTGGCAGAGTATGGAGAATGTGCTGAGGTGGGTGTGGGGCCTACCTCCAGGGTTTGAGGGGTGAAGATGCCGAGTTTCCCACTAGCTAAGGTGACTGTCATATGAGCAGAGCTCCGTTGATAGGACTGTGCCCAACGGGACGGCCTTTCCAGGGCAATGCCAGCCCCACAGGGAGAGGAGAGGGAGAAGAGCTGCACCCACGGAGGTGGCCAGGTGGGCCATCCTGTCTGCCTGCAGTCCATGCTGAGTCAGAGGTCCCACGGAAGGGGAAGGTCCGGCAAGAAGGCAGTGAAGTGCCCATGGGTTTGGACACCTACCATACGAATCTTGGTAGCACCGGCTCAGTCAGTGGACCATTTTGCTCCTCTTGCCTCCCTGCCTCCTTTCTACTGCAGATTTGGAGGGGTCAGAGAGAGCGGGGGTGGGACTCTGAGGTGAAGAAATGCCCCCCAAGTGCAAGTTACTGAGCCTGAGCTGGGGAAAGAGGAAGTTTTAAATACATGAGAAATTGAAGTGTTAATATTAGAGAGCTCTGCAGTTTATCAATTTCTGGGAATGACGATCCTTCTAATGCCTAAAGGGGACTGGGAATGCTCTGGGCTCAGCCTGAGATGCCAAGGGGGCAGGCGGGGTGCAAAGGGAATAGGCCAAAAGGCTGTGATTGAAAAAAACGAGGCCGTCACTGCAGTATATTCAGCCAATCACAACAGCTCTGAGAGGCAAGCTGCTGGATTCCCACTGTACAGAGACTGAGCAAAGTCAACCATCTTTCCCAGGGTGCCACATACGGCAGGTGGCAAAGCTTCTTCTGACTTCTTTGACCACTGGTGGAAGTTCTTAAACACTCCTTGAGGCCATGCAGCCCCTCACACCTTTGCTTCCCCAATGGATAGTGCTGGTCCAACATTCAGGAAATGTCCTCTACAGACTTGTCAATGAATGCATTTTCTCCACCAAGTATGCCCTCACTGTGGCCAAAGCCCCCTCTGCGTAGGCAAAACAGGATTCTTTGGAGTCAGATAAGGCTGCGGTCCCACCCCGAGGTCAGGGCTGTGGCAGAGCAGAGAAAGCAGCTGAATTTCACCACTGCTGGGTTTGGGTTCTTCTGACACACCTCCCACGCTCTCCAACCCCAAGAACGTGCCCTGGAGAACAGATGACACTGTGACAGAGTTGGGGCTTGGGCTGCAGGAGGGAAACCCTGATTTAGCCACCTTCACTGAAGCTCTCCCATATTGGTTGGTATCAGGAAATGTCTCCAATGACCTAAACGATCTGGATAGATTAGCAACTATGCCTGTGTCTCTTTCCTTTCCTTTCTTTTCCCCACTCCACCACAACACGGGGTGCAATGGACGAGGGGTGCAGGTTGTTGCTTTGGGAGCCAGTGATGTGGTGTTTGTAATTTGCACACCACACAGGCAGCCGTGGAAGGAAGGCGGGGCCAGGATTCCCAGCACCCTGGCCTTGGGTGTGTTCTGCACTTACTTACATTTGACCGTGGGCGTGTGTGATGTTCTGGGAATTCACATCATTTCAAACAAAAGCTCAAAGCCACACACTGAGAAGATCGTCTCTGGAGGTTTGGAAAAAATTGTTCAATTTCCCTGAGCTACCGGTAGAGCAAATCCTCCCTTATTTCTTTGCTGTTTGCAAAGCATTTTCACAGATATTCATTCATTAGGTCCTCATAACAGCCCCCAAAGTACATGGGAAAATATCACTATCCTTATTTTACAGAGTTCCCAGAGCCTCGCTATGATTAAAACACTTGCCTGGGGTCAAATAGCTCTAGGTGACTGCACTTGACCAGATGCCGACCCATTCTCCTCTCCAGCCCTTCCCCAGGCCAGCCATGGCCACTCCTAAGGTCGTCCCTCGTTCACAATCTCCTGGATGGTCTGGGAAGGGAGGTCAGGGACCTGTGACTGTTGTGCCTGAGGTTTGTTCCCATGATGTTGTTATTTCCATCTCCCTTTCTTGTGGACCTTAGATTTTCCAGGGGTGTTTGACTCAGCAATTTCGCTTGTAGGGATTTATTTTTAGATGGCATTCAAATCTGGTCACAAAGATAGATGTTGAAGGTATTCATCACAGTGTCATCAATAAAAGGGGCATGTGGCAAATAGCTTGAATATTCAAGAAGGAACCCAGTTAAGTAAATTAAGATAAACTGAGTCAATGGAGTATTATTCAACTCAACGTGCTTAGGATAAGGACATCAAATGACGTGGAAAGATGCTCATGATCCATTATTAAATAAGCAAAACAGGTTACATAAAAATATTTCAGGATGGCCACATTTTGCTTCAACAAATATTTATATCTCTGCAGACAAGCTGACAACTACCCAGAAAACTATGCACCGAAAGGATAATGGTTGCTCTTTCTAGTTGGCAAGGTTGTGGATAGTGTTTATTTCCTTTTCTTGATTATCTGTGTTTCCTAAATACTCTACAGTCAACGGGACTTAATTTTCTGCTATGAAAAAAAGTTATTTAAAAACAGGAATTTTTGTTTTTTATAGCAAAAAGTAAAAAAGTTATCTTTGTGTAATGTGTTAAGTGTGGGGTTTCAGAAATGAATTCAGAATTCAGTCTGCAGTCTCCCTGCGGTTGACCCTCCCCAGGAGTGCAGGGCTTTCGCTTTATTTATTTATTTTTTAAAGTACAATTTACTGATTATGCTATTACAGTTTTCTAAATTTTTCCCCTTTTATTCCTCCTCTGACCTGCACTCCCCAACCCTCCAGTATTACTCCCCCCTTAGTTCATGTCCATGGGTTGTACATATAAGTTCTTTGAGTCCTCTGTTTCCTATACCATTTTTTGTCTCTTCCCATCTATTTTATGCCTACTGATTATGCTTCTTTCCTGTACCTTTTCCCCCCTATTCCCTACTTTCTCCTCCCCACTGAAGTCCCTCCATGTGATCTCCATTTCTCTGATTCTGTTTCCTGTTCTAGTTGTTTTCTTAGTTTTTGTTTTCATTGTTTTTCTTTTTTTTAGGCTCATTTGTTGATAGTTGTGAGTTTGTTGTCATTTTATTATTATTATTCATAGTTTTTGATCTTCTTCAATTTCTTAGATAAGTCCCTTTAACATTTCATATAATAAGGGCTTGGTGATGATGAACTCCTTTAACTTGACTTTATCTGGAAAGCACTTTATCTGCCCTTCCATTCTAAATGAAAGCTTTGCTAGATAGAGCAATCTTGGATGGAGGTCCTTGCCTTTCATGACTTCAAATACTTCTTCCCAGCCCCTTCTTGCCTTTTAGGTTTCTTTTGAGAAATCAGCTGATAGTCTAATGGGAACTCCTTTGTAGATAACTGTCTTCTTTTCTTTTGCTGCTTTTCAGATTCTCTCCTTATCTTTAATCTTGGGTAACTTAATGATGATGTGCCTTGGTGTGTTCATCTTTGGGTCCAACTTCTTTGGGACTCTGAGCTTCCTGGACTTCCTGGAAGTCTATTTTCTTCACCAGATTGGGGAAGTTTTCCTTCCTTATTTGCTCAAATAATTTTTCAATTTCTTGCTGCTGTTCTTCTCCTTCTGGCAACCCTATAATTCAGATATTGGAACATTTAAAGTTGTCCTGGAGGTTCCTAAGCCTGTCTTCTTTTTTTTGAATTCTTGTTTCTTCATTCTGTTCCAGTTGGATGTTTATTTCTTCCATTTGTTCCAAATTGTTGATTTGAGTGCTGGTTTCCTTCCTGTCACTGTTGGTTCCCTGAATATTTTGCTTTATTTCACTTTGGGTATCTTTCATTTGTTCTTTCATTTTGTGACCAAGCTCAATCAGTTCTGTGAGCATTTTGATTACCAGGGCTTTAAACTCTCCATTAGATAGGTTGGCTATCTCCTCATCACTTAGCTCTCTGTGCTGGAGTTTTGCTCTGTTCTTTCATTTGGGCCACATTTCTTTGTCTCGGTGAACCTGTTAAGTTGTAAGGGGGCGGGGCCTTAGGTATTCACCGGGGCGGGGCAACCCTCCTTGATGTGCTGCGGAGCTGCCTATGGGGGAGGGCCATAGAGGGAACAATGCAGCTTGCCTGCTGGGCTCTAGCCCATCTTCCAACAAACTCTCCTGTGAGACTGGGAGTTTCTCCCACTGTGGCAACCCCCACTGTATTCCACAGTCAGCTCTGAGTCTCAGTTTCCCGTTCAGTCAGCCCGACCGGAGAGGTCCGCCATCTCACCACAGCCAGTCCCTCCTACAAGGTTGCTGCCTGGACTCGGGCTCTCTCCGTCCACCTGTCTTACCAGTTTAGTTGGTCTGTTTGACTGTTTCTTTAACTCCGTGGTTGTCAGAGTTCTGAGCAGTTTGATTTTCTGGCACTTATGGTTGTTTATTGATTTTAGATTGGTTGTTATCCTCCTTTTGGCTATGTGAGGAATCAAAGGGTCTCTACCTACATCTCCAACTTGGCCAGAACTCCCAGGGCTTTTCCTTTAGAAGGAAACCAAGGTTTACTGAGCATTCACTTAGTGCCTGGCATTCTTAATCCTCAGTGCCATTCTGTAAGGGAGGCATTGTGATTTCTGTCTTAAAAATGGGAGACTGAGGTTTGGAGAGGTCAGATAACTTGGTTAAGGTTGTGCAGCTAATTAATGGTGGAATTGGGGTTAAACTCAGGTCTGCCTGAATCCTCCACCCTTGCTTAAAGCTGGGGTTGCCTCTCACCACGGCCTTGAGTGTCTCTGTTTCACAGGGATTGATCACGTGGGCTTGAATGGCTTCCCACGCCTGCCCTGGTTGGAACTGAAGTGTGGCATCTGCAGGACTGGAGCAGGTGGCTGAATTGCCAGGAACAAAACTGAAGACCTAATTCCCAGGGCTCTGCTTCCCCTAGGGGGACCCGAGCCAATGAAAGGCACACTGTACCAGTGCGTATTCAGGCACCTTCCCCACCTGCTTCTCGTGAGCCCTGTGTCTAGATCACGTGAGGCTCTGTATTAGGACGAATGATTCCAGGGAACCCCGCTGGAGTGGAGTAGAGGCGATTTGCTGGAAATGGAATTTTCAAGTTGACATTTAAAAATTTGAAATCCAAAGGAAAGCATAAAAGAAACAAAAGCTAAACACAAAATACAAACCCACTAGTGGGGCTGAGTTCTGGGGATCAAATATTCTCTTTGTATTGTGCAGAGAAAGAGAGGCATAGTGCAGCTGGGCTGGAGTTTTCAGTTGGCCATGCAGAAAAACGCTCCTGGGCACTCCCTTTAAAAACTAAATCAACGTTGTTTTAATTTGTGTTTCTTGCTTCCTTATTCGCAATGGAGGGGAAGGTGTGAGGCTGAGCAAAGAGCATTATTTCTCTTACAAGTTAACTTAACATGCAATATGCAGGGGATTACTCTGGGCTCACTCAATACCACAGCCCAGAGCTTTATAGAATTCTATTGATCTTAGCTAAAGCTGTTTAATTTTTTTTTGCTTTAATTTTCTTTCCTTATTTGCTCATTAAGTCGAGGTGAGGAAGGGGCAGGGGACTGGTGGTAGGCGACACTCCCTGGATTTCCGGTCAGCTGGAGGGACAGGAAGCTAGTCTGGCCCAGTCCCCTGGCAGCGCCCACTGCAGCGTTGTCAGCCAGGGGCTGGTGGTGAGGAGTGGCTCCGGGGAAAGGAGAAACAGTGCCCAGCCCCAGACACTGAAAATCTGTGCCGCAAATACTCGTAGAATAAGGACTCAGAGCAAAACAAAGGGAAAACCAGAGAGTGACACTGACATATGCATGCATATGCCCCATAAGAAGTGTATCTTCTAGTAACAGAGAGAAGCATGTTAACCCAAACGGGATGCAGATGGGCCAGCATAATTGAGTGAGGGATTCATTTTTGCTGTTGGAGGGGGCACAAAAGAATGAAAACATAATTTCTTCCATCTAGTCCTAAAACATTTAACTATGCTGTAATCCCCACACAGGGTCATCAGGGACCGGAGAGGGCCTTGGGCAGTAGGGGTTGCAGCTGGAGCCTGCAGTAAAGGTGCAGGAGGTGGGGACAGGGTAACGGGCTGACAGCCTGAGGGCTGGGAACTTCATCCACTCCCCTACTGTCCTTCGTGGGACAGGGGTGCTGGGTTGATTAAGCACCAGGCTTTGGGAGCCTGCCCTGGGAGGGGGCAGAGGACCGCTGCTCACCTGTGGCACTGACAGTAGGAGGCAGCGTGACTGTGGTGATGGCCACCAAAGATGAAGGACCAGACCTATCTCTTAGTTCCTCAAGTTCTAAAATTCTTGTAGGACCCAGCACAGAGCAGGAGAGAAGCCCAATAACAATAATAAATGGAATCTGTCAGGCTTTACTATGTGCCAGGTACTGCACTACGTTCTTTCTTTACATTATTTTAATGAATCCTCATGAAATCCCTCTGTGACAGGTTCTATTATTGTCCCATTTTTTTGTAGGTGACAATATGGAGGTGGAGAGAAGTTAAGTCTCTTGTCCAAGGTCTTATGGGTGGTAAGGTGCAGAGCCAGGACTTGGCCTGTGTCACGCTGGCTCCTGGACCCCCTGCCCTCCACCATGTGCTATGGCCCCCCCTTAGAGCTCCCACCTGTTCAGGGGCACCTCCATTAGGGGTTGTTAGTGTCATTTTATTTGGCGGGGGGAGAATTAAACATGATGGAGGGTATTGTTCCACAATACCCTAATATTGTGCAACAAATGTGATAGAAGGTGGAAGGCTCACTGCACATGGAACAAAGTTGTCTTAGTTGGGGCTATAAATGGACAAATGAACAGGAAAAGAAGAAGTGAAGTGTTTCTTGGGAGCACAGTGACTGAAAACCCAGCATGTACCCAGAGGCAGTGAGCAGCTCCGTTTGACGAGGCGAGGATTTGGGAAGCCATGGGAGATGAGATGAGACAGGGACGCTGTGTCCATCTACACAGGGCCATGTGGATGGCACTCGATGCTGAGGGTCAGGCTGGCTGATTGGCAGTGGCCGTCTGGGCTGTTCTGTGCGAAGGACACAGAATCTCCCAGGAGAGCGGGATCAAGCAGCCGTGTCTACGGCAGGTTGAGACTCACAGTCTCGTTTCCTGTCCTGGCATCCAACAATGGACTCTGAAAGAAGGCAGCAGGGTTGGGCCCTGGTAGGGTGGGGTACAGGCCCCAAATTCTTAGTGAATGTCTGGTCATGCTGTGGTACAAAGACTGATTCCTTCATGTTGTCAACTATTGTTTCTCCCCACCCCTACTCTGATTTTATTAGAAATGCCTGGAAATAGTAAAACCAAATACATTTGGAGGTAGCTAGAGAGCTCTGGTTGTTTATGCTTTTCATCTGGAGCCGCTGAGCCTTGTCCGGTGTGCAGAACCCTGCGTGGGATTCCAGAGCACCAGTTCCAAGCCCGGCTCTGCCAATGACAGCCAGCACAGGGCTGGAGGCCCAAGTTGCGACCTCTCTGAAATCCTCCTACAGCATAGAGTTTGCATGAGGAGAACAGTAAGTAATTTATTTGAAAATACAATGACCAAAAAATGGGCCATTCTGGTTAAATATCATACTTTATCAAATAAAGTATACCATTAATTGTAAGATAGTCTATCATTTTGTGTATCATTAAGAAAGAAAACATAGTGCTGTCAATTACAGTAACCCTTCCAGTGTCAATTTCCTTCTCTTATCAAGGATGTTAAAGTGCTGGAATCAATGAAACATGACACATTATGAAAAGGATCCAGTTCTCAGTTACTAACCTCAATTTCAGAAAGTTACAAATGTCTGCCTGGACTGCAGAGCAGGTTCTTGATGCATGAATTTCCATGTTCCAATCAACTCACACCACCCAACACGAAAATCTGGGCTCCCATTTGTACTTTGTAACTGAAAGCTGGAGAGACACGGTTCTTAAGGGGAGACTGTCCCAATTTATAATGGCTATGAAAACACTCGTTTGACTGTTGGTTCAGATTTAACTGGCTCTAAATCATATAAGCTGCCAAACAGCTTTGATTAAACACTTGCTAGAAATACTTCAAGGTCAGGGAGCTCTGTGATTCTGTGTGTGACACAGAAAAGCTGTGTTAGATGTCAGTCTGGGGCTGGAAGTGGTAGAGGGT
The DNA here is from genome assembly GCA_028533065.1 of Trachops cirrhosus. NCBI lineage: Eukaryota > Metazoa > Chordata > Mammalia > Chiroptera > Phyllostomidae > Trachops > Trachops cirrhosus. The sequence continues at coordinate 57,108,150 of CM052540.1, read as the reverse complement.
GCGGCCCGGCTCATGCTCACAGCCTGGAAGTCACTCCTCTCGTCCGTTTTATTATTTCTGCAATCCTGGAGAACATGCTACGTGAACCCAGCTGCCTCCTAACAAACAGGCCCCCTCTGGGGAGTGTCTATGAAATATTCCTGGGACAGGGTTAGAGGTGGGGGTACAGGCTTTAGGACAATCTGCTTACTTGAGTTTACACAAACGTGGAAGGAGATTTTTAAAGAAAGGGAGAGGCATGCACGTGTCAAGACTTCTGGCTGCAAGTGGTGGAAATCCAACTTTATTGGCAATGAGGGCATCATGAAAGATCTGAGAGATGCCTAGAAACCTAGGGGCAGGATGTAGCCCTGACTGCTGCTCTGTCCCTCACCTCTGTCTCTCTCCACCTTGGAGCCATCTCCTCCTGAGCACAGCGGCTGCCTTCACATGGCAGACAGAGTGGCTGCCGGGAGCTCCCCGGGCCTGCAGCCACCTCACCACCACACAGGGCCTGATACTTTTCCTCAGTTCCCCTTTGAGAAGTTCCAGGGAGGAATTGATATTGGCCCAGTTTGGATCATATGGCACTCCTAGGCAAATCAACTGTGGCCGAAGGGCTGTAGGCCCCAGCTGCAACTGCAGGGTTTAAGGTAGGACAAGGCACACTTCCTAAATGGGGAGGACTGATAGCTCAGAAGAAGGCACAGATCTGACAGACAAATAATAGATGCATTTTAATTACCATGTTTATTCTTGGGAAACGCCCTTTTATGGCATGGTATGAAAAAGAAAAGCCCTTTGAGATTTGGCAAACAACAAAGTAATCTTATCATCCTAAGTGTGGGGCAAACTTAACCCATTAATCAATAATAGGGGGGCAAGGCCTCCACGAAACCATCACTGCCATCTTGGTGAGGGCTAACACACCATTCTACAGAGGACATACCCTGAAAGGTGAGGTGTGTCTACACTACAGAAATGCCTGACCTCTGAAAGCTGTTATTGGAGAACTTGGCCAAGTTCTGTATGTCCAACTGCATTTGTACTTAGAAGAAGAGGAAGTGATTTTGGACTATAACGCTCAGAGGTCTAGGTCTAATTCTGTCTGACCCACAGACAGACTTTGAAAGCTTCTGCAGAAGCCCAGTTACTTGGGTGCCCTTGACCAAAGACTTGGCCTCCTCTTCTCCTAAGAGACAGACTATGAAACTTATTGCTGTAATCAAGGATGCCGCAGAAAATGACTTTTATTATTTTACAAGGACCCTCAGGAGAGCTATTTGATAAGAATGGCTATATTGCTTTCTTGAACAACTGGTTTATTTTTACTTTACAGACACTAAATCCTATGACCTTTCATATTTCCCTCCTCATGGTGGCTGCTAGGAAGCTCAGAGCCAAACTTATAACCCACCTGTAGTCCAACCTTGAATTCCTAGTGGCAGGTGTTTAATACGTAATCATATCACTTGACTCCATTCCACATCCTTGTTATTATCTCCTTTTGTCTCAAATTTTAAAATTATATGAGTTATATAATCTTGGAACACCACTTACATCATTATAAACTGCCATAAATGCTTTTTTTTTCATTTAAGATTAAGATCAAATAATTATGTCTGACCTTGGGCTCAGAGGTTTTGAAGTCTCTTTCAGGCAGAAACTGTCTTGGTGAAGTGTCACAGCAAGCATTTCAGGGCCACTCCTTCTGGAACACAGCCGTCTCAGGAATGTCCTTGCTACGTTGTCCCTTTGCAGGGGTTTCTAACCTCACTTGCCAACCTTTTGGTTTCAAACTGCCTTGTGAATTTATAGATCTTTCTTTCTAACATTTTTGACCATGGAGACAGAATATGAGGTTATTTTGTGTTTCTTCCCAAGATGTAGAAAGTAAATTCACTTCCTCATGGTAATATAGTCCAAAAGAGAATTCAGTTTCATCCTCTACAATGTTATTCCATGTTAAAAATATCTTCCAGCTTTCACAAACCTGTAATTGCTGAGAGATCTGTACTTAACAACAAATCTCAAGTATTTAGCTTTAGGCATTTACAATTCCAGCAATAATGGTAACAAAGACAAAACAATTATTGCCTGCAATAAATGATCTCTACCAATGACTTTTAGAAGAATACTTGATGAGTGACTTTTATTTCCATGACTGGGGGGTTGGGGGCGGGTAGGGTGGAGAGTCAGAAGAATTCAGCCAGATTTAAGGGTGGAAAAGTAGATAATTTAAATGAGCCACTCATTTCTCAACTTGGACACAGGACTTATTCCTCCAGGGGACTTGGCTTCTCTCTCCTGTCGTTTGCTGCGGGGGCAGTTTCTCTTCCGGGATCTTTTTAAGCTCATATCCAAGGGACATCTCTGCACAGGCCATATTTTTCTAAAGTTTATCCTTGACACAGTAAGTGAGTTGAGCATTTTCAGTGTGATCTGCATCATGTTCTTCTTTGTGCATGTTCATATTTTGGTTGAAATGATAACCATAAATATTTAACATTGTAAAAGCTGTGGCTTTCTAGCCCCAACCATCCGATGGGAGACAACCTTGCATGCATTAATTTACAGCCCTTTTGCATTTCAAACTGGTCGATAATATTTCATAAGGTAGAAGCCAGACAGCATGATTTGGTGGAGAGAGGAAAAGAGAAGGGGCGGCTTCTAGACCTAGAGACCAAATTCTGAGAGGAAGGCTAGCAATGGTTTTGTGTTTAGGGACTCTTTTTTTTCTTAATCTTAATATTTTCCTTTTTTTCAAACTAAAGCAATTAACAATATCACTTTAAGAAGATGTGCTGTGTCCTTCCACCCATCTACCTTCCCCCACCGCCCATGCGCGCACACGCATACCTACTCACACACGAGCAGCAGAGGATGTCCTGATCAGCGGTGTTTCTGCTCAGGGATGCAGAGAAAGTGAGGGGGGCTCTGCCTGGCAAAGCTGGACGCCCTGTCTTTGTAGTTGACCCTGTTGAACATAGATGGTGTTTTGAAAAATGACCCCCTGCTGGCATTTACATGATATCAAATGATCTATTTGAATGTCATTATATAAGCGATTACTTTTTAAACTTGCACAGTCTAATTCTCATCAATTTCACCTTTAATTTAGAAGAAAAATGATAACCATTTGGAGGGAAGGGAAAGAAGAGAAAAACAACCCACAACAGAGGCCTGTGCCTTCATGTTCCAGAGTGGTTTTTTATTCAGTGCTTTCTATGGGTGTGATTTTTGAATAAACCCCAAACTGACAAGTAAAGGGTTAAGTAGAAATAAATTCTTTTGTTTTAGCTGGCACTGTAGAAAAATGGCTAAGTAATAAAGTATTCTAGTTCTGAGAGCCCTACAATAGGATGTGTTAAAATACGTAAGTTTAAATTCAATGACATGAACGTTATCGTTGTATATCTATATGCCGATGTGTGAGACAACTTTTACTTTAGATAATTCAGTGGCTATTGATTTTTTATTTTATATATGTAATAACATGTTCCTAAGTTCAAAAGAATCAAAATACTGATGTTCAGCGATTTTCACCTTCAAAGACCTTTCCCAGTGTAACTAATTAAAGCCCAGGCGTCACGGCGCAGTCCCCGGTGAGGTCCAGGTGCTGACAGCAGAGCTCCAGGCTGGCAGCCCGAGCACACTGCCTTGTGGGAGTGTCTCCTTCCCGCTTCCTTTCATCCTGAAATGAAAAGCTCGCGCGACAGACATGGCAGCAGAAGCACGGAAGGAACAAAGCGACGTCCTGTGCCCACAGCGAGGGCACGCGTGGGCGCCAGGCGGGGCCTCCGGTCTGGGCCACTGTTGTTTCCGCCACGGACCAGGCCGGATCCCCTGAACCTCCATTCTCCCCTCAAAGAGCTGAGAGTTAGGCCTCCTTTGATGGCAATGACTAAAAAACTAGTTGTTCAGTGACGGAACGTTATTGTTCATGTAACTGAAGGGCCTGGTGGTAAGGTGGACACTAGGTCAGCCTTGGTCCAGCGGCCCGGATGATGCCGCCCAGGACCTGGCTTCTCTCCTTGTCTCTGGTTCGCCCTTGCTGGTTTCAGCTCCACCTTCAGGCTGCTTGAGGTGGCCTCCTTAGCAGATGGAGTTTCTTGTATTGGGATAACAAAGATACTCTAGCCGCTTCCAATTTCACACCCTCATTCCTCTCCTCAAGCCGGGGAGGGGGGGGATCTTCCTCTAGCCCACACCAGTCCTGGCAACCTTTCTCTGATTCCCCTTCTTGGGGAAATAAAATGTGGTGCTTGGCCCGAGCCAATCAGGACCCACCCTGGAATACGGAGTGTGGTCGTTGCCACGCAGATCGAATGGGCGTAGTGGACACAGAGAAGGTGTACATTCTGGAAGGAAATCAAGGTCCCATTGCAGGGAGCAATGAGACTGTGGATGCAGAGACATCGATGATTCCCTACCACAGCTCGTAATTTCCTGTGTGGTGACGCCTTTTACTAGGCATCTTGATTTTATTTTCTTTTGCCACAAAGTCACCTGTGGAAGTCAACGGGTGACGTCAGTTCTGGTTGCAGGCTGGATTGAGACTCCCGTGATCCTTTGATCTCCATCTCCAAGTCCCAGGTCTGTGTCTCCGAACAAGGGGCTGGCAGTGATGGCAGACACCTGGCACACAGGCCGCCACGCTCCCTTCTCGGTCCTCCGGCAGACGTCGCCATCAATCACAGGACTTTTTCCCGTGCGGTCCAGATGTGGCCTCAGAGACCTACTTAAAACAGTCCTCCGGACAGCCCCCATGAATGTATTGGTGTTGACAAGTGAGATAAAGTGTATTTGCCATCACTGGAAAGGCTTACACACCAGTGACCCAAACTACCAATGTGTTTCACTCATACACTAAGAGTGCTCGCAAACACATATGCACGTATTCATATACCTCAGTGTTTCTCAAAATGTGGTTTGCAGATCTCTTGCATCAGAATCCCCTTGTGCTCTTATTAAAATGCAGATTCCAGAGATCTACTCTAGAGCTATAAAATCAGAATATTCTTAAAATAACAGTTTTAAATACTCAGTGGGCTAGCACATACAATAGCATGATAAGCTTCTTTCCTACTAGGTCTCTGATTTGTTGATTCATTTTCTGTGTATTCTTTCAGCAATTTATTGAGCTACTGTGTGTAGGCACAGGGCTAGTTTCTGTGAATTAGAACAGAACAGTGCAAATAAAGCGTTCCTAATCCCAGCTAGTCACTCATAGGGTGGCGTTATAACTTCAGGCACACGGGTGGTGGCGTGCCTTGAACCTGATAGATTCTGCTTTAGAGTTTTCATCTTTAGGAGTTAGTCCAAGGGGACCCTGACTATGATTATCTGTGGTAGTGAACACTCCTCACAGAGGTCAAACAAAAACCAGTTCACACATGCATGCACATGCACACACCTACACAGACCCCTCCGTCTTAATGAATACATTTTTGTCTAAAATAAAAACAAATTCCCAAATCTGAAACTATTTATCTTCCTCAACAACCTCAGAGGTTTTTAGAACTACAAATATTTTCATGGTGTAAGAGGTCTCCTGAGAACCCCTAATAACTGTTTTCTCTGAAAACACTCTAAGACCAAACGTCTTCTTCCCGAGTCTAGAACACACTTCTCTCCACGAAAATCATGGCCATTGACAGACACATTCACGCAGGCAGCAAATATTTACTGTGTGCCCTCCATATCCCAGGCCTTGTTCTCGACCCTCGGGGATGCCGCTTTCCCGGAACTTACATTCCACTAGGGGAGACACAGCTAGTCAGCACGCAGCAGGGACCTGAACTAGGACTTCACACTCCCACCTTTCGTACTAATGTGTCAGGCTGCAGGCTAGCTTATTCTGCAAACAAGCCTTCCCGCTTTCTGCCACTGCTGCCTCCCAAAGCACTAGCTCTTTGCCAGTCCTCATTGCAAAACAGGAGCCAGCCCAGACTTACTGAGCAGCACGCAGGGCTGTGGTGCTGGGGTGGATAGAGAGGCACAGGCTCTCTTCGTGCTCTCAGCGGAGCCTCTGGTCTGTTTCCTGGATGCCAAGCTAGTGTTCTGTGGTGTGCCCCCTGAGTTCCCCTTACTGGCCTTTGTTTTAACAACATTTTGAGGCAACGCAAAAGCAGCTGAGCATCCGTGGATGCACTGTGGCCAGGAGAGAGAAAGCCCATTTTACCCACCTTTATGGTGAGTAGGGAGATGGTCAGGGACAGGATGGGTGTGCTTTTTGTCCCCATACCCCTGACAGAGCCATCCTGCTCATCTAATAGCTGAACTTCCAGAGCTAAACCAAAGCCATCTTCTTTCTGCTCCTGGGGACAGCGGCTCCGCCAGAAAACACTCGGAATCGTTGGGGAAGAAAACAGAAGGCTCTCTGGGAGCAGAGTGCCTCTGATCCCACTCCTTTTATGCCCCAGGAAAAGAAAAGAGGCCCCTGTGAAAACCCGTCCTGGGGCTTCCCAACCAGTTAAACATGAGGGAGAGAGAGAAAAGAGGGAACATTCTAAATAAAAGCAAAGTCTTTGAAATACTTCAAAGAAACATTTCTCCTATTCAGAAGTCAAGAGCACATCTGGCTGGCGGTGAAAAGAGAAGTGGTGTCATCTGGGCAAAAATGTTCTCTTCAAATATGTCCTTTAAGAGAAGCAAGAAAGGAGAGCGCAAGAGGCTGAGAGAGGAATAATGCACAGAGCGAAGGGAAGTTAAAGGGAAAAAAGAAAAAAGAAAAAAAAACTTCCTAAATCTTGTAATGTTTTAGGAGGGCTTATTAGAGCAAAAATTAAGTGTCATACAGAGCTCTGCTCCAGTATTGATGGCCTTTATTCAAAGAGCCATCACCCTGTAAACTCGCTTTAACAACTCCCTTCAGATGAAATATAAAAATTAAAGACATTTACAACACAGCTTAGTAGCAGATGTAGTCGTCCTGTTGGGGCTTAGATCAAATAGTGATGTAAACCCCAGCAGGATAACAGGTCTTATGAAAAAGTCCTTAACAACAGCCCCCAAAAATCTTGGAAATCTTACAAAACATGTTTCCCATTCTCTCCCAACCTCCAGGGTTCCCCTTCTTCCCCCTAGCCCCTCCTGTGATCCGCCAAACTCCTTTTCCATTGTCATCCTTGTCTGGAGTCCTTATGAGTCACTCTACTGGACCAGAAAAAATCTGTTTGGGCTTCTGGTTATCTTCTCCCTGTAGTCATCTTCCCCATCAGTACTGGGGGAGCAGCAGGCTGAGGGCTGAGCTAAGCAGTCTGGGAAAGGGACTGCAATGTACATAGAGCTCAAATGAGGATTGAGGTCTGACCCTCCCCTCGGTCAAGTCTTCCCTATTTTTCTCTCCTTCTCTTCTAGCTCTCATTTATCCACCTAGAGGAGACAGAAAGGATGTTTCCAATTTGATCTGAACGCTGACTCACTCAACAGAGTGAGAAACATTTACATCTGTGTAACAAACATTTATATAGTGTAACAAACACAGGAGAAGGACTTCTCCCTACTTCACCCTTTCCAAAGAAGCTTTTCATGAGGATTTACTCTGGCTTCCATCTTCATCCACCTCACCCCACCCACTCACGTGTGCCGTGAATACACGCAAAAGGTATATCTGCACACCTATGACATGCCAGGCACCAGGCCAAGGGCTGGAGGTGTGGGCATGATTGTCCTGTTGGGTTTGGCTCTCCTCGCCCCTGAGTTAACATGCCCATGGAGTGGCTTTGGAAAGAGAAAAAGTTTAGACAATGGAAGTGGAGGGGGGCTTAATAGGTTCTATCTGAGAATTTCTGGTTGTTAGGCCCAGTTTTTCTGTCACCCCAGCTCATAAAAATGAAGCCAGTGACCTCCCCGGCCCCCACCACAGTGTACTGGAAAAGAGTCAGCTGCCTGGAGCCCAGGGTCTCACCCCTGGGCTCCTCTTTTCTGGCAGATGATCAGTTAGTCAACAGGCTGGGAGTGGCAGTGTTAGATATTTGACCATAACTTGGATCAGATGGAGGCCAAGAGGCTGGAAAATACGGAAGAATCCAAAGGCACTTCATGAACAACAGAGCGAGTCCTGCCCTGTAATGAGCTCCACTCGGAGTGTAGGTCAGGGCCTGCTTCCTTGGGAGCAACCTGAGAAGAAAACCAAAATAAAATGTTATCACCTCAGCTGGCTAAACCAAGGCCAGTGGAAAACTTGTCCTAGGAAGCCCTGAAAGCAGTAAATGAGAGGCTAGCTTGGATGTCACATGGCGCTTAAGAAGGTTGGAGACATGCCAGGGCTAAGTGGGGGCCTTCTAAGGCCAGGCAGTCGAGTTTTCCAACACCCAAGCCAGCATTTACAGCTTGAACTCATGCCCTCCCTGCCCCCTTCTGTGTTGCTTCACCCAGGAGATCTGCAGCATGCCTGGGTTGCAAACAGTGTCTGGTCCATCCCCATACCTCCCGGCAAGCTTGGCCGGATTTGGTTTCACACATGCCCTAATCTGAAAACAAACACTGGAAATCAGCTGCTAGGGTGGGAGGCCATGCTGGAATGACCAGTGATCAGGGAAGATCCTCTCTGGATCCCTGTAAGAAATGACCCTTAGAGTCACTTTCTCACTCTTACTCACATGCACATCCCCCCGCTCACACCCACCCTCACACATGCACAGATACAGACGGCTGCCATCCCAGGGCATTACTGCATCACGCTCTGGGCCGTTTGGTCTGAGGAGGCAGTCTTTGCCTCTCTAAACGCAAGGTCTACTCTGTGAAGAAAATGTGTGCTTCTGTAAAGAATCAAAGAAGATAATAGTTACAGCCTATGTCACAGGCGTGGACTAATCTTCGATTAAATAATGATATTCAGATGACATTTCTTGGCAACTGGCAGACCAGCTGGAAAAATAAGTCAGAATTTCCACCGAGAATAGATTGTTTTGCCACCCAGAGCTGGCCAAGTGCAAACAGCAAAGGTTCTAAATTCATGCGAACACAAGGTCCCAGCACTCCGGCTGGCAGAAGGGCTCCCTTTTCTCTGCTCACAGAACCGCGAGCACCGGTTCACAGATGGCAGCGAAGTGCACATGTACATTTCATATCTGCTGGGCACACTTATTTGTCTCTCCGCTTTGTCCTGGGATATCTGACCTTTGAAACTTTCCAGTCCAGGTCCTCACTTTTCAGATGAGGAAACTGAAGTCCAGAGAGCCGGAGAGCTAGAGGAACTTGCCCGAGGTCACGCAGCAAGTCTGGTGTCTGGACTCTCTTTCCAGGGCTCTTTGGAGTGCATTCTGACCAGCTGGTTGGTGGAGCCCGTAAGTGCCCGTCATGAAACGCGGTATGCACATGGGAGCCGGAGTTACTGGGACTGCTGCGTGAAAGGGGTGTCTGTGCAACATGAGGAGATAGAAAAGCGTGCGCTTGGTTCCGGACAGACCAGGTCTATTGTCAGTATCCCAACAGGAAAGCGGTGGAGACCCTAGGGACTATTCACCAAAGGCAGGTGGCATCAAGGGAAGTCCACAAGGGATCCTACAGAAACCGGTGGGAGCAGCAGCAGAGAGTGGTTCTGGCCCCTAGACCTGAAGGAGGCTAGTGGAGGGAGGAGTGCCCAGCGCAGAGACAGTGAGGTTGATCTCTGGTGGGGCACTCAGTCAACCAGCATGACCTGCAAGGAGGAAGCTGGGAACCAACACTGTGACCTCACCCTTCATTCTCTCAGCTGTAGCTGTGCCTCTCGGGGTGAACCTAAGAGGAGCTGAAGGCAGGGGAGCAGGCATGGTGGGGGCCATAAACTGAGCCTCCCCTGGAAGAGAGTGGTGGCTGGGTCTGGAGGGACAAATAGAATATCCCCCACATCTGGGTTCAAATCTCTAGCAGCTTTGAGACTTGGGACAAATTATACAGCTCTCAGCCTCTGGGTTGCTCATCTGTGAGATGGATATAGTGCCACCCACCTTGAGAGGTTCTGAGGCTCTCAGAGCTGGTTAAGGCCCAGCACATTTGGTCCAATTCCTTCTCTGAGCAACACGAGGCCCCTGGACAATTTGGCAACAGAAACCTTAAGCCTTACACTTTTGCAGACCTTTTGATCCAGCAATTCTGCTTCTAGGAATTAGTCTCAAGGAACTAATCCAGCAAAATGCACAAAATTATAACGTTTTTGCCACACCACTATTTAAAATGTGAAAACTGGGAACTGCTTTACTGCCTGTATTCACCAGGATCTTCGATGCAAACAACAGAAGTGGATTCTAGATGAGGTAAGCAGAAAAGACAGCAAACTGAATGAACGCCGGATGACTCACAGTTGCCAGAGGAAGCCAGGCTGGCTTGGTGGGTGAGAACGTTTGGCTTCCTCCTCTCGCACCTTTGAGTTCATGGCTGATAATCTGTGGGTGACGATGTGTAAACCATGGCCTCTGGACACCCAGGGTGTTCCTACAAAATTGTTTGGGGCAAACCAGCTCGTCCCTACCACCCAGTCATGGTTTGTAGGCACACACAGGTGCACCCAGGAGGAGGGAGATGTGCTTGGCAACAGCATTGTGGAAAGACTCAGTGCTCCACACCCAGTACAGTTTCTTCAGCGAGCCCATCGGCTCCCCCCGGTTCACAAAGTATATCCCTGAGAGGTCACTCATAGACCAAGGTGATCTCGGGAACAGTAGACCTGATGCTGGTTATGTGCCTGGTGATGTTGATGTCCTGCCCAGATCTTCTTTACCAGGTCAGTGTTTCCACCCAGGTGCTGTCACTGTGGGCTGGTGACGGCTCGCAGCTGCTGGTCTAGGCTGATTCGGCTGAGGGAGTGCTGTGCTTGGGCAGAGTTCCTTCATCCCCTGACCCTGAGGTTCAGGCAAAGATGGGACTTTACCTGAGACCACAACCTTGCTCTGCTCTTTCTCCTTCCCTGGTTTTCTTTCCTCCTTCCCCTGTCAGCTTTCCCTGAGGAGCATTCCCTCGATAAATCAGGCACACTCAGTCCTTTGCTCAAACTCTGCTTCTAGGGAAATGGGCTCAGATTTGAGCCCAACCTTGAATTCCTTTTTGCACGTGTTCCCGGGCCTTTGCCTCATTTGGCTCCCAGCCTTGGCTCTGACTCCTGGTGCCAAGGCCACTCCAGTCGTGAAAGAAAACAGTGCACAGTGTTAGGGGCAGCGCGGGTGTTTATTCCAGGCTGCCGCTTATTTCGATCCTCTCTTGGAAGGACTCAGCTCTCAAGTGATCAGACTGGGGTGCTTCACTCTCCTCTGAGCACCCCAACCCCCTGTGCCACCTCTATTGTCACATATATGAGTCACACTATTACTATTGCCTTTATTTTTTATCTTCCTTCCTAATAAGACTGTGAGCTCTAGAGCAAGGTGGAGTCTTACTCTTCGTGGAACTCAGCTTGATGCCTGGCCTCAAGAAATGAATGTTATTGTCATAATTATTGATAGGCATACAGGTGACCTTTGTTCAGTGAATGAAAGACTCTTCACATGGACAGGTCTCCTTGGGCTCAGAGGGGCAGTAACACCCTTCGGGGAGAGTTGATTTATCCAACCGCCAGGCTCGGTTATCAGAGCAGCCCGCAGACAATGAGCACTGATTGCCATTACCTTCAAGTCATCGACTTAGAAAAAGGAGAGGGGAAGGGATGAATATTTGTAAGGGGGTAAGACATCTGTATGCATCCACGCACCGAGTCCCCACGGGCCCATGGGGCCACCTTTATGAACAACATGTTTTCTGTGGTACCTGCTTTGTGGAAAGTATTACATCAAGACATTTCAGTTGAGGCCTCTGTCCGCAAGGACCTCACGATTGCAAGTAATTAGACAGATATAATGACGAGATACTTCAGTGTATTAATTCATTTAATTACTCCTTACTGTGATGGTCTAAGATGGGTTAGTTTACAAATGTAAAGACTGAGGCACAAAAAGTTTTGTGAACTTGCCCAAAGTACACAGCCTTTCAGCTTCCCAGCCCCTCAGGATTCCATAGAGCAATGCGTGGCAAAGAGATGTGAATTACCATATTTTGCCGTGCCTAATGCAGTTTTTGCCCCAATTTTTGAGGGAAAAGAAAGGATGCACACTGTACATGAGTATAATTGTTACATACCAAGGGTATATTAATGGGTATAATAATCCTGTTATAATGCGCATGAAAGTATGGGTGCGCATTATACATGGCAAAATATGGTAAATGTCACTGGAAGCCCTTCTTCTGATTGAAAACCTTTAACTGATGTCTCTTTGGCAGATCAAAACCATTGTGTCCAACATGGAAAGCATACCTCCTTTCTTTCAGTCACCTCCCCTTCTCATCCTTCCAGCCAACCTTCTCCATCAATGCACTATCATCATTATCTCTATCTAGGACTTCAACATTCTCCTTGAGCCTTCCTTCTCCCATGTCACCCACAACATCTCCCTGGTCGCTGAGTCCACTGAGACCCAGATCAGACACAACTCCGTAGCTCAGCTTCTTCTCCCCATGCTCTCTGCCCTGCCCCAATTTGGATCCTTCCCCTCCGGCTGGGATGGTCGCAGGGCTGTTGTCTCTAATGGTTTCCTGGCTCTCACTCCTTCTCCACTTCAGTAGGCCCTTCTTACGACGGCCTTCCTCACCTAGAACTCCGGCCACGCTGCAGGCCTTGGAGAAGAGGCTCGAACTCTTGTCCAATCCATCATGGCAGGCTTGGGCTCTGCCATTTTAAGAACAATTCTGGCTGGGACTAGGAACTGATGATCTCCCAGGGGCAGAGCCAGTGAGGCCAGCTGTCTGCACCAGAAAACACACTGCTTCTCAAACATCCAGCCTATTTGAATCCACTGGGAATCTTGTTAAGGTGAAGATTCTGATTCAGTAGGTCTGGGGTAGGGCCTGAGAGTCTGTATTTCTAGTGAGTTTCCAGGGGCGGCCAATCCTGCTGGTGCCGAGACCATAGCTTGGAGAGTAGGGTACTAGAGGGCACCTTGAAGGATGAAGGTGGGGATTTCTTAGTTCAGGACAAGTGAAGCTACAAAAAAGTCAGCAAGAAAACATGTTTCTGAGCATTTTCCATATGCTAAATGCTGTGTTAAGTGCTTGTTTTGCATAGTCTCACTTGAGCTCCCCAATAAACTTAGTGCCATTATTGTTCCCACTTCCTATATGAGAAAACTGAGGAGGAGCAAGATGAAGGAATGGATCTAAGGTTACGCAGATAGGAAATGGTGGAACTGTGGTTGAAAACTGAAATTAATTCTCTTAACCCACCCGCCACTCAGAGGAAGCGCTGAGGGGCTGTGAGGGACTGACGGTGAAGGAGAATGTGAGAATGAATGCGATATTCTACTACAGTGGCTCCTGGAAACCTAGTAGGAAGTGACGCTCTTGGCCTCCTGATATACATTTTTCTCTTACTCTTGGATATGCTAAAAATAGGTGCTATTATCAGAGAGACTCAGAGAGAGAGACAGAGTGAGAGAGAGAGAGAGAGACAGGTTCAGAGGCAGAAAGGGTGGAACTGAGATTCCAATATCACTGCCCTAACATTTCCTGGTCCTGGTATCTGTGGGACTATCAGCAACCACTGGGCCCACCAGGGGCTGCGGTGGCCCAGGCCACCCAGACCAGCCAACCTGGAACAGATGAGGCAGCAGAGTCGGAAGTTCTTGCCCTGAACAGAGACCACCAGCAGAGTTACACTCAGTGTGGGGTGGGAAAACACGGGGTCGGCGTTTCGTCCTGGCTCTACCACAACGAGCAGAGCGGCCCTGGCAGCCGTTTTCCTCCTCAGGCTCCTTTCCTCCTTCGGAAGGCCGTGGGCGGGACTGGCTGCATCATCTGCGGGGCCAGGTGCACGGTGCAAACACGAGCCTCCTGTTAAAATACTATTATACTACATTTCCAGATGACGAAGGCAGAGCATTAAACCAAGAGCGGGCTCTTCGGAGTGTGGGGACTTGTGTAACCGCATGGGTCACCTGCTCCTGCAGCCAGCCCTGAAGGTGGGGTGGGACTATGTGGCGACAAGTGCCCCTCGAGCTCTGTTGTTCAAGACAGTCGGTTTTCTTCTGTTTTCTCCTGTAATTCTCACCTTGTCACCCAGAAAAAAATAAAAATCATTTCTAATTTGTGCCACCCAGACAATATTTGCAGCAGCCTCTCTCCCTGGCTGTGCCTCTCTCTGGTATCCCACAGGATCATCTCTTCGTCTCCCACCTGCCCTACCTCCCAGAGACCTCGTAAGGTTTGCTGTCTCTTGAATGTGAGGAAGTTGCCACAGGTTTAACACCACCTTGGAAGAGACAAGGGGCAGCATGGTGACAGGAATGAGATTGTGCCCTTTTTCTGTCTTGGAACTCATCCTTTTCAGAAAACTCCTTCATTCCCTGGTTCTTTCCAGACTCCTCAAGAATGGGAACAGAGAGGCAGGGAGAAAAGGGTGAGTCAGCAGCCTGTCCTGTCCTTGCCTCCTCCCTCCCACCCCAGGGAGCGAATACCTCAGTTCCCAAACCGTCTGAGTCAGGGAGGTCGTCTCCAGGACATCTGCCTGTTTATCTGAACCATGCCAGCTAGCGACAGCTGCTGAAATGAGCCCAGGAGGCATCACTTCCTGTGGCCGGGAGACCAGACCAGGTGGCCTCCCGCCCGCTGACTCCCCATGCCTGCCACCAGCCCAAGTGGCCACAGTGTAGGGAGGACACTGGCTGCCCAGTACCCTTCCAGAGACTCAGCCTACTGCCAGAAGAGCCCCTGGCAGCATCTGCTCTTAGGAGGGTGAGCTTCAGGGTTATCAGTGGGTGAGAGGCAGCCCCTTGTACAAACCAGCCTCTGGAGACACCAGCGGAAGCATTGGCCGGAGTCTCTGGAGTCTGGGGTCTCTCTCGGGTTTCCACACTGATGGCAGGCAAAAAACAAAACACAGACAATAAAACCAAAAAACTTTTCACCTTGATAGTGTCTGGGCCTCACTTTCCTCACTCACAAAGTGGAAAATTTCCTCTGCCTTCTCTCCCAGGAAGGCATAAAGAATCGGTCCCTTTCCGGTAGCCCAAAACTCTTGATTCATGACTTGATCAGGGCACTTAACCCGTTGTGATCTGGTTGGTTAAATATATCGCTGCCTCTCCCTCCAGTGGATCAGCTCCTTAAGGGCAGGAGACAGGTCCTGTCTTTCCCTTGTGCCCCTTTTAGTCCTAATACTCCAACCGTCTGTGCCTTAGACACTTAGACGGTACTGGGGACACTGGTGAGCAGGAAACAGCCGCATGGCACACATTGGTTAAGGTGACCACATGGCCCATCCACTCCCTGCAGTGCCTGGGGAAAGATTCATACGAAGAGAAACCCAAGATCTCCGCCCCCAGGGCTAGACCAAAGAACACTGGTGGAGACCTTCGTGCCCCTCCCCCACCTTCCCATCTCTCTCTGTCCCATGCCTGCCACCGCCCACTGGTAAATTTTGTCCTCTATCGTCTGACCATTATGGCCCTGCATCATGTCGACCTACGACAGCCGTGCAAGTGGTGCAGGCACAGGAGGGAGTGGCACCACTCTGGGGAGTGGGGGAGGGGGGCTGGGGTCTGCTCAGATGGGGAGGTAATTCCCGGGACTGGTCCTTGGAGGGCAGGTGTGAATGTCACACCTTGGGGGGGCATCTGAGGACAAAAGGAGGTGAGAAAATTCTGGAAGCAGCATCTGCTTCCTCTGGGAGCCAGAAAGGATTGTGAACGGGCCTGCCAGCCTTCAGGGAGACGCAGAGCTCTACTGACAAGTAAAGTCTTGACAGTCCTCTCAGCGCATTCCCCGTCACTGTCCCCAGAGGGCGAGGAATGCTCCAGAGGGCGAGGAACACTCCGGGGAGTTGCAGCCATGGGGCCAAGAGAAGGCTGGTATTGCAGACTGAATCGAGCCCCTCCCAGACTCATGGCAAAGCCCTAACCCCCAGTGTGAGTATTTGAAAATAAGATCGTTGAGGAGGTAATTAAGTTTAAGTGAGGTCACAAGAGTGGGGTCTATTCTATGCACTGGTACCCTTATAAGAAGAGACACACAGACCTGTCTCTCTCCACACAACAGAAGCAGCCATGTGGGGACATGCTGAGAAGGTGGCTGTCTGCAAGCCAGAAGAGAGGTCTCACCAGAAACCATCCTACAGGGACCCTGAGCTCAGACTGCTACCCTCCAGGGCTGTAAGAAAATAAGCTGCTCTTGTTATAGCAGTTCAAGCTGACTAAGACAGTTGGCACCTGAGTGGGGACAGATGTCGAAGTGCATGGGCTAAGGAATAGGCTTTACAGAGAAGTGAAAATTACAAAGAGTCCATGAGTGAAGGCATGGGTCCCCTTGCCTTCCAGCCCCCTGAGACACTGTGCCCGAGATGGGGCGGGGGCTGTTTCCGGGGTGGCAAGCATGTTCACTCTCACACAGGGATTCTGCCCTTCCTGAGGATGCCCTTTCTTACAAGACAAGTAGGAGAGAACCACACCTCTGGGGCGGCAGTCAGACAGCTTTTGCACAATGCAGGTTGGCGTCCAGGCCAGCATTCACCACAGCTGTCTGGGTCACCAGCTCCCAGCACCTGCAGCCTTGAGGCCAATGTGATCAAGGGCAGCTGAGCTCAGCCACAGACCCGCTCTCTGGAGACTCAGGGCCTGTGGTCCCAGCAAGGTCACTGTCCAGGCGAGCTGGAATGAGCATGAGGGGCATTCCAGACAACCCAGGTATTCCTGTCTGGAGCAGTCAGGGGAACGATATTCCCCCAGGATTGGTCTGCTGGTAAGTAAACCCAACAGAAGGTCAAACTCAGGGTTCTCCTTCTGAGAACTGACTTTCAAGATTTTAGATTTTGTTTTTATTAAGAGAACACATTGATCCCAAAGGGTGAACAGATAAGGAGCCGAGATGCCCAGGGAAGGGCCCTATGGGACTCAGGTGACTGTGGGCAGCTGAGCACCTCCAGGTCAGTGAGACCTCATGACTCCAGATGCTCCTGAGATGGCAGCAGCCTTCTCTGTGAGGGAGGAGAGTGCTGAAGTTACAGGACTCACATGCCTGGGGGCCTGTGCCTTCCAGGTGGTGGGCTGTGCCCTGGCTATTTTCCCTCTCATCACTGGCTGCCTCTATCAGAATGGCTGTGTCTGGCAAGTGAGAGCCTAGGATGCAAAACATTTTGTCTGTGCTTGCTTTGCTTTTCCCAAAGGCCTTGGAAGCTGGATCGAGTACCACCTACAGCGTGTGCACACACATGACTGGACACATGCACACATGTGTGTATGCATGTACATGTAGTATACCTGCACATGTGCTGGCTCTGGAGCCAGGAAGAATGGAGATAGAATGGGCCTGGTGGAGCAGGCTGCTGGGCACTTCCAAAATCTCGGAGCCGGAGCCCTGGACGGCACAGCGGCTTCTCTGCTGGTGCGCAGTGCTGTCTGGGCCCCTTGTGACAGGGCCAGGCCAGCAGGGCCACGGAACCCTGCCCGGGGCTCAATGTGTCTGCCTTCCTCCTCCATAAATTTCTTCCACATCTTCAGCTTCCAATCTCTCTAAGCCCAACCAGTCGTCTCAGCCGAAGGTGAACACTCTCTCTCCAGTTCTTATAGTAGGTTACACCGCACTCCTGACACAGGCCAGAGAGAGTCCCCTGTGACTTACGGTTACTCCTGTTAACCTGCAGGATGCCTGAGGGCAGGGACACTGTCAGAACTAGTTCTTACTCCCCTCGGTCCCTGACCCCCATGCTGTTCAGTGAATATTCGTGCTTCGCCGGTGACCGTTCTCTCTCTGCCACACCATCGTTTCCACTAGTGCCGCCAGCAGTCGCGCTCCTTTGGCTGGTGCCTCCCATGGGGGTGTTCTCCGTGGTGCTTTCTCTAGAGCCCAGCTGTGAGTGGCCAGGCTTGACCTCCCCCGCATATGCCCACCCCGACCCCCGACTGCCTTGTAAGGTCTGACTCCACATGAAGCTAGGGGGCAAAACAAACATGGAAACGCGTTTGTGCAGTTTGATCACTGCCTGCCCTCCCTCGGCCCCGGGAAATGTCCCAGCTTTGGTAGATTTCATCATCACTTTCCAATATTGTGGACTTCAAAATGTGTATTAAAAAGTCCCGTCCAACCCTGGCAGGATGGCTCAGTTGGCTGGATCATCATCTTCTACACCAAAAGGTTGTGGGTTCAATTCCTGGTCTGGACAAATATGGGAGGCAGTCGATTGATGTCTCTCTCTCACATCGATGCTTTTCTCTCTCTCAAATCAGTAGACATATTCTCAGGTGAGGATTAAAAAAAAAAAAGTCCAGTGTAATCCCAAAGTTTCATTTCCTCACCCAACCTAAGGCCTCTCCCTGTTCCCAGCTGAGCCCTGACTCAGGGGAGCAGGCTGTGGTCAGCTTCTTCACTGTTTTTTCCTTGGCTCGCTTTTTCTAATGATGGCTGCTTCTGGCTCCTTGGGGCTGGAGCAGAGAAGAGAAGTGTGACAAAGAGCAGCAAAGGTCCTTCTTGCCTGGTACACCATAACCTGGCCCCAGGGACCCAGCTGTGGCACATGTACAAACCTGGGCTTATTTTCTTGTGAGGAGCATTTGCGGGCCCTCCCAGGAGTCCCGCCGTACATGGGAGAAGCAATCTCCAGCTGACAGCTTGTGACCTGCCCCTCTCAACCTCTGCATTCTGGGGACTACCTCCACCCCTCTTCTGCTGGGGTTGTTTTGACGCTGGCAGGAAGCCTGCTTGGCTAGAGACCTTTTTGAGACAAAATAAATGTGCTGCCTTCTGTAGGTCCACCTGGCCCACAGAAAATGGCTCGCATCCCCTCTCCGCCTTCAGGAGAACCACAGCTTGTTCTCATTGTCGCCTTCTCTGTCTCCTGCATCACACTGTTGCTCTCCAGCCCCCCACCTCCAGACTTCTCCTCCAGACAAGCTTCAGGCATGAGCCCAGTGTCTCCCACCCGTGTTTCATGTCGGGCTCTCTTGAGGGCTCCCGTCCGGAGACGATCCAGCTATTGCAGTCATGGCTCAGATTTCTGTAGCTCAGTGAGCATCTGGCCAGAAGGGTGAGGTCACTCTCTCCTCACAGGGAACATGCCTGTTCTGTACTCGTGGTGCTCTCAAAGTCCCCTCGCCTGCCCGAGCCGGGGCAGCCCTCCCTCCCTGCCTGAGGAGTGAGCAAATCAGAGCGGACAGGCTGACAGCTCTCACTCCAAGGACGGACATCTCTCCTCAACACCTGCTGACCATCCTCCAATGCGCCTTAGAGAAGGCAGGTGAACTGAGGGATGGTCTTCAAACTTCTTACTTTGATTACCTCCTAAAAGGAATTTGAAAAATTATGTAGCCTTTTAGCATTTTAAATACTTTTAATCTGAAGCATGTAAGATTGATGTGTAAAATTTTTTTCATTATATGTTTAAATAGGTATGAAGGATGTGATTTCTAATATCTTAAATATGGTATATGTGCTTTAAATAGTTTTCATCAAAACCTTGAGACTAGAGAGCTGGGTCACTTAATTTACAAAAAAAACAGCTACCATGTAATGCAATCTGGCATAACCAACAACTAAATCAGACTTTTGTGTGGAGAAAAAAGGTAAATTCTGATTGTACTTTTCAAGTCAAATACATGTTAGTATGTTCTGGAAACATCTACATTCTAATCTCAAAGGACTGGGCAGGTAGGTAGGCGGGGGAGGGGCCGAGTTTTGCGGGGGCTTCTCCCTTGCTTCAAGCCCCTGGCCTGTGTTTTCACTGGACTGTGCCGTGCAGCCCTGGTCTGGTGCCCTCGGGATTCACGCCCCGGCAGATGCAGCACAGCCAGATCCTGGCTGGGCCTCTCTTTGTTTGTGGGAAAGCTGGAAACCACCAGTGTGTGCTCAGACACATCAGTTCTAGGAAAGAATGCCTGACGCGGAGGGGCTGGACAGCGATGTCTTCGGAGCTGTCTGCCTGTGCGTCCTTGGGAACATCTCCATGTGTCCCCAGGGACACCCAGCTGGAAGGTGGCTGGGCTAATCGTCACTGTGTCTTTTCGGTCGCCTCTTAGCAAGTTCTGCATAGATGGCCCAACACCCCTCTAGCATGTGGGGACGTGAACACCCTCTGTCCCAGATTGAGGTCTTCTCTGAGACGGAAAGGACAGGCAAGTCTCATGTGAACCCCCTGCAAGGCTCAGGCAGGGCTTGGCCCACAGCGGGTGCCCAGAGAGGTTAGGTGACTGGGGGCCGGTGTCGGTGGTGAGTCACCCCCGCAGTCCTGCTGCCATGGCCCCTGCCTCCTGCCCCTCCTTGCGTGCGAAGGGGTGTGATGGGGAATTCTGGGCTGAGCAGCCACTTCCGTGTGGTCAGGGCTTTGGTGTGGGTGGTGATGGGAGACACGGCTGGCCTGTAAGTGCTGGGGGCCGCCTCTGGGGGATGCAGCCTGGGCCAGGGTGGAGTGTGTCAGCCAAGTGGAATCCCCATGGCCCCATTTTCAAAGCCATTTGCAAGGCTGAGCCATTCCTTTGTCTATGACCTAGGACCCCCCACTTGTGGCCGCAGCCTGGGAAAATGTGTGCAGTCAGGGCCCCGTGGCCTCTAGCAGCAGCAGAAGCGGAGCAGGCAGCTGTTCCGCATTGAGCCTCCAAGGAATCGGCCTGTCTGGCCCATCACCAACCTTATGCTGGAGCTGGCCTCTGCCTGGGTGGTGGGACTGGAGGACACAGAGATGTGCTTGATCCAAATATCTCCCACACGGGTCTGTCATAGTGCCTAATGGCGTTAGAGAAGGGGGTGGACTAAGGGAATGGCCTTGGAGACCATTGGAGAGAGAGACAAACAGAGGCAGAGACACCCAGAGAGAGACACAGACAGAGAGGACAGGGTGGCCTTGGGGCTGGCAGATATCACTATTCTCCTTCGTTTTTCAAGTACTTGCTATACGACCCTGGGTAAGCCCACTAAGCACCCCCAGCCTCAATTTTCTCTCTGTAAAATTGGGGGTAGAACTCAGGGTTGAGGGCATCAGATGGGATCAAGAATGTGGAAGAATTTGACACCCAGCAAGTGGCCAATAAAGTCCTGTTTCTGAGGCAGAAGTGCCCATTATGTCTCCCTGACCTTGAGTGCCGACCCCATGATCCCTGACCCCAGTCTATTGTGCCTATTGTGTCTGTGGAGCCCCTGTGGATTCTACAGGGTGCTGTGGGCCAGCGGCGTTTGCTGTCTCAGGGTTTCGATGGCGAGAACAGAGGTGGCAGACTCAGGTAGCCGAGCTGTGGGGTTAGCGGAGGACGGGAAACCGACCTGAGCCCCATGCTCGGCCCTGCACCTTCATTGTCAACCTTTGGCAGAGGGCTTGTTACCAGCAGATCCCCGGGCCCCCTCTGAGGAGCAGGTTCAGGTGGACAGACGGTGCGGGCCTGGGAGAGGGAGGTGGTCTAGGTCACTTTGAAGCAGATCCTTGTCTCAAACACCTCAGCTCTGTGGCATTTTTCTCAGACTGATCCTGCTGGAGGACTGGGAAGGGATGGATGAACACAGTGAGGTTGTTTTTCAAAAATTCCACTCCTCAGATGACAGCATGTTATAACGCCCCCCTACACACACACACTGGAGGGGTGCTAGGGTTGTGGGGATGCCACACCATCACAGGAATGAGTGAGGGGAAAATTGTGGATCAAATGCTGGAACAGGAGCGAGAGAAGCAGTATCTACACAATTCTCGCTGTCATGGGAATGTCCAGAGTCCCCTGCGCTTGGTCTCAATGCTGCATTTCTCCCTCCGGGAAGGTGGTGAGCTGATTAGTGAAGGTGGTGAAGGTACTCTCTCTTGGGTGGGGACAGATCACTGCTAACTCCTGTCTGTGGTGCTGGTCCAGGCCCAGCTTCTGATCACAGGGAGCTCCTGGTTGGGGAACAATCAAGCAAAGGACTAGTTGTCACAGACTCAGTCTCATTGACTTCCCTGCACATAGGGGCATTCTAGCCAAGAACACCTGACGTTGGGCATTAGCACAGATGATGGCTCTATTTCTCTTCTTCTCTTACTTCAGGGTGAGCTCAAATACCTACTCCAGGAAGCCTTCCCTGATTGCTCTTTCCTCTAATGACCCCTGGTGCCCCCTGGTTTACCAACCAGGTTATTCTGCCTTGTGTCATATGTCTGTCTCCCTGAGCACACCTCTGCATATCTAGGGGACCCCAGCCTCCCGGTCCTGCACCAGGATGGAGACCAGATAATGGAGGGGAAATTCATAGCTTGGCTTTGAGGTTTGAGAGATCTACATGCAATTCCAGTCAGGCTAATGTGCAACCCTGAAAAAATCACTTAACCTCACCAAGCCCCAGTTTCCCCATCTGTATAAATGGAGATAATGTTAATTCTTGCCACATATGATTTGTTGCAAAGATTAAAAGAGATAAAGAAATGATACTGTAATGTATCAGGTCTCTATACCTACAACTTATAAAATAATTGGAGCTCAATAAATCTGAGTTATTATTGTTAATGACTCCCTCTACCTGCTCCTCTAAGGTTGCATGTCTGCCATCTGCCAGGTGCTGAGCCAGGTGCTGGGGACAGCAGCGTGAAGAAGAGACCTCCCTGTCATACAAAAACTTATGTGACAAGTGTTGAGAGGGTGTTGAGAGTCACATTAGAGGAAAAGGTGATGAGGGATGGACTGAAAAATAGTTCGGGGCACCCTTTCCTATCTCCCTTATCGGAACGTGAAAATCAACCCCTCAAGTGTTGCTAAAAGCTGTGTGCCTTGCCTGGGAAGGCTTGTACTGGGACCCAGGAAGTATCAGGCGAGGGTCAAAGGAGTTCCTAGACCACAGCAGAAACTACAGAGGGTGAGTATCTCTCAGCTGACAGGTGGGTCCCAGAAGACCCCCTGATCCCACCACACATGCAAGGGGTCAGTTTCCCAGCACGGCAGCCCTGACTGTGACGTCTAGACAATTAGAGAGACATGGATGTTAGCAGAGGGCAGTAAAGGGACAGGTGGAGGCTCAGGTCACACTCGGGGGACGGGGCTTCGCTCCCACTGTGCACCTGTGGTCCTACCTGCCGAGACCGGCTGTGCAGGAAGCCGCAGCAGCCACAGACATGCCAGGCCGCGGGAGGCGCCTGTGCCCTCACCACCCCCAGAACAGGTCTTATTATTAAAACTCATACATCACATGCTGGAGCAAATGCCTGGCGTGGGGGAATTGGAATCCTTCAGCGTGGACTAGATCCATCACCTTCTAAATCAGGTACATCAGCCCGTGAATCAAACACATACCCCTGGATTCGATGGGCTCCCAGTCGGATTAGATGCATCACCTATTGAATCAAATGCAACTCTGATTGAATCAGAAACTGCAGCTCACCTAGTAAATCATCTAAATATTACCCACATTACAAGTTTGGAATGGCTGTCTCACCAATACGTTTTAACAGACGACATGTTAAAGCCGCTATAACATTTAAACAATTACCTGCAGAAACGAACTCCATACATCACTCCGGCTGGCTGATCAACGTTTCGAGCAGGAGAAATCGCCACCCAGATGCATGGGCTTTCCATTTCCTTCTCTCCTGACCACCCTCCTTCCCCAGCAGAGTGCTTTCTCCTCGACACATGCTGAGGTGAGGCAGGTGGGAGCGGCAGGGGCTCCTGACTACCGCCCAGGGGAGGCCAGCCTGAAACCTAAGGCAGGGGCCAGATGTGGGCCGTCCAGCAGCAAGCATATTTTGCTTAACCTACATAGTTCTTAAAAAACAATGAATGTTTCAACAGTCGTAAAATTCATGTAAAAATCCTGGATTTTTGGTTTCTCTTAACAAACTGAGATTTGGCAATAATAGGCCTGTGTGCCCACTAACAGCAAAACCTAGTAATAGTAACTATCGCCAGGTGTGGTTCCAGGCACTCTTCCACAGTACGTCATTTGGTGCTTGCAACAACCCTAACAGAGTATACAATAATCGACTATTATTACTTCCAGTTGGGGAAACCCAGGGCACAGAGAGGGCAAGCATCTTATCCTAATCACACAGCCAGGCAGTGGTAGAGGCAGGCCCCACCAACCCAAAAGATGTGGGGGGATTTCTGAGGGGTGGGGGTGGGAACCTCATTCTGCCAGGCGTCCTTCTAACCTCATTACGCCTGCCTGCCATTGTGTCCCAACTCCCTCCTTGTCAGCCAGCACTCTCTCCCCCACACAGGGCAGGCCTATCAGAGAGGATCTCAGTTCCAGGCCTGAATCCGAGAGGGATCCCTAAAACCCCGGAATTTATTGATAAAAAATTGTGTATTTATTCTTACATGTCGACTTCAGTCACCCTCAAAGCACTCTCCATTTGATGCAATATACCTACCGAGACATTTTTTCCACTGCTCAGAACAGTTTTTGAACTCGTTGATTTTGATGCCTTTTAGTGCTTCTGCCGTTTTTTGTTTCACCTCTTCCACATCAGCAGAAAGCTTCCCTTTGAGGGCTTTTTACATGTGGGGAAACAAAAAACAGTCATTTGGGGAGAGACAGGGTGAATAGGGAAGGTGGGGCATGGGGGTCATGCTGTTTTTGGCCAAAAACTGCTGACCATTCAGCAAGGTGTAGGCAGGTGTACTCGTAAATCACCCATCATGAAATGGGCAAACTTGTTGAAAGAGTCTTCAAAAAAATTCAGTGAAGCTGAACACAGCTTCTCACAACAATGCCAGCTGGTACACTGATACAGATGGGTTCCCAGAACACTCACCTAGTGGGAAAAGCCTGTACTGCAAGGGGCCTGCCCTCTAGAAGAAATTCCGAGTTTTTAGGGGGTCCCCCCTGTATTATCTGCAAAATTGTTAATGAAATTATAAAGCTGTACTGGCAGAACTGGAAGGAATGTTTATTATACTGTTTTAGAGTTACACCCCATTTACTATATTATGCTGACTATAGTACCCTACCAATAAATGTATAATTTTTAAAATAAATACTGTAATTGCATGCAAATTACATAATTATACTGTACTGTATTTGTGCACGTGTCAAGGTGTTTATTTGTTCAAAGTAAATGCAAAAATACAGCAGGTTTGGAAACTCTGCCTTGGTCTTTCCTTTTGTAATAGATCGGAAGCTCAGGAAGGGACGTGGCCCAGGCCCTCTCCTTCCTGAGTAGCTGAGCGGCCCTGGGCTGGGCAGTGGAGTGCTCAAGGCCTCCGCCCAAGGCGCCACGAGGTGCTCCTTGAGGCCAATGAGGCTGCCCCTTCTGACAGGCGATGCCTCCGCTCCTGACCTGTCCCTCCTCAGCCTTTGGACCATAAACAAACCAAGTAAAATAAAGGTGACAGCTCTGTGTTGCATGATCTTTATATGTCACCTGGCTCATGGAAAAGCTTAGTAAAGATGACAGATGTGCTTTCAAATGAGGACCTTGGAAAGGCCAGGCTCAGGGTCCTGAGCAGCATCTCAGCAGCGTCTGGAGGCTCCATGGGGTGCTGCCCTGCAGGTTCCTGAGGCTTTGGCTGCCCAAGCTACGAACCAGGAGTTCGAAAGTCAGGACGGGCTAGGATGCAGCACCTGGACCGTGAGCCCAACCCAAGGCTTCTCTTGACCCACCAGGAAGCAAAGGAAAAGGTTCAGGGATTCTCTGGAGGGCAGCTGGGAGCATTCTCACTGGGTGCCACACAGACCCTGCCCTTCCGTCCTACTCACCCTGCAGTTAGCAGCCTCACCAACCCAGACACTCAGACCACAGCCTGAAAAGATGTGCAGGACACAAATCACCTGCCTGGATCCTGCTGGTGAGCATAGGTTCAAGGCAGCCCCTTTGTAATTAGTTGGAGATCCCAAGTCTAGAACTTCCTTGAGAGTTAGGGACAGCTCTTTGAGGTAAAATGCTTTATTTTTTAGCAAAAATGTTTAGGCAAAAATGTTTATTTTGCCTTATTTTCCATGTGGCATCCCTCCTAGTCAAAGGAAACTGAAAAACTCACCTCACAGTGTCATCCTTCCTATCCAGCCCATTTCCCCCTTCTGCCTCTTGGCCTAAATTTCCTTGGGTTTGGGTTTTTCCTTGGGTTAAAGGGCAGTGATGTCCTCTTCCACATTTTTCGCCGATAGCAGAGGGGTGTGGCAGAGGGGGCCTGTGAGGCTCAGCTGCCCCACGTACTCAGAGAGGTGGGTCCGGTTGGGCTGGAGGCAGGGCCTGTGGAGGGGCCTCTGGAGGCTGCCCCATGATTCGGGCTTTAGGATGGAGGCCTCATGTGATGGGGCATCTTTCATGCAGAGGTTTTAGGCACCAGGGAGTCTGGCTATCCCTGTGGGCTGCCTTGGGAGGTGGCCTGACTTCCCCCAGGTGGCTACTTGAACTTGACATTAGGTTGAGGCTGGTCTCTGGTCCTCAGCCCAGTGCTGCTCCCACCCCATGGTCCCCTAGGAGACCTTTGGAGAGGGCTGCTTTGGGAAACCTGCAAAGCATGCAGGGGACATCCTGGACCTGGCCACCAGTGATTGACAGACAGGGTTACAGGGACAGAGGCAAAGGGAGGATTGAGAGTCAGGGCAGAGAGCTTTGCAGGGTCCCAGCACTGGGCTGAAGGGTTGGGCTGGACGGGAGATGTAAGTGACATGCCTCTGGCCACCGTCAGTGAGGACGTGACCAGATCATCCTCCGGACAGTTTGACTTCAATGGAGTCAGGCACGTCTGAACTGCCATCTTCCCATGCATTCTCTCCTTCCATCCTTACAGCCCTAGGAGGTTGGTATCATTTCACTTTTATGTATGAGCGAACTAAAGTACAACAGTTTAAATAACATCCATTTTACAGGGTAACTAAGACTCAGAGTCATTCACTTGCCCATTAAAGGTTCAGAGGTAGCAGGGTGGCCGAGTTGGGGTTTAAATCCAAGCATGTCTGACTCCCCAGCCTCTGCCCTTGGAGACCTAGGAAATGAGTGTGAGGTTGTGTGGTTGGTCCTCAGTGTGCCCTGGACATGGCCAGGGTGGTGTGGGAAGGTCGTAACTAATGTCCAGGAGGAGGAGCACTGGGGCCCCTTCCAGGAAGAGGTTGTGCAGCTCCCACAGCCCTCACTCTGCCCTGAGCACACACCCATTTGTACCCGGAACCAGGGAGTGGCTGGAAATGCCTCTGGCTGGGTTCTGGGCAAACAGGGTGGCTCTGGTGTCTTTCTGAGTCCCTTCTCAACCAGCCCCCTTCCAAGGCTGTGTCTGATGCAGGTGGAGATTGGAGTGGAGTCTGACCGAAGTCCTCCTGGTGCCACACAGCCCCTGCCCTTCCTCCCTATTCAGTGTGTACTCTCTGCAATTAGCAGCCCCACCAGCCCAGGCCTCAGCTGACAGCCTGAACTTTTCTGCCCCAAGTAGCTTTCGATGCTTGAGGTCCCTGGAGATTCTCAAAGGTCACATGAAAAGAGATGCTTCTGCAGGCTCCTTCTTATTGGACTGGAAGATGGTGAGCCTGGCTCAGCATCGCCCTGCTGTATTCAAGGATCCTCGTGCTTTGAGACCACAAGTCTGTGGTTGGAGGGACATAAAAAGACACTCTGTTTCTGGCTGAAATACCCCTTAATTTTCATTAACTGCAAGATCTTTTGTTCAAACAGTATCTTATATAGAAGCCCAACTGATAAAATGAATAAGAGTGGAATAGCTCTGATTGAAGAAGAACAGATGTTAGGGAACCTGGAGCCTTATCTGCCAGGCTCTCCCTCAGCACAATGGCGGGACCAACGGTCCTGCATCAGGGTTTACCAGCCCACTGGTAAACCACTCTTGGAAAACCACCCATAATTCAAATCCTCGATTTACCAGCAAGGAAACTGAAGTGCAGAGAGGTTTTGTGACTTGTCTGCTATTTCAACAGAAAATTAAGAGCTGGCTAGATTATATCAGGGTTGTATACTCAAGTTTGTTTTGGTGTGGGGGGGTGGTGATCTAGTTGGAATTCATTACACTTTTTTATGTGCTCAATTCAGTCATTGAAAACATAGCTAGAATCAGATCTCACTTCTTATGAACTGACTTGAGGTTCATAAGAAGTTACCAAGTGCCTTGTGCACTGGACACAGTGGGAGGAAGCCCAGTGGCCTCCCTGGTGGAAGGGGGAAAGAGCAGATCATTTCAGTGACTGCAGGGAGCCAGGACAGCATGCTCAGGGGACAGCCACTCCATTGAGGGTTGGGAAGGGCCTCCCACTCGGAGTTGAGCCATGGAGGATGGGTAGAACTCTGCCGCCAAGGTCAGGAGACAAAAAAAAGGCCTTCCAGGAGCTCTGAGGCCCAGAAGGGGACGAGTATGGTGTGTGCTGTGAATCGCCGGCATCACTGCCAGGGAGAGGGTGAGAGTGGCGGGGAGGTAGTAAAGGGGGCGGGGCCTTGGGGAACATATTAAGGAGCTTGGGCTTCATCCCCAGACAATGAGGATGAAAAGTTTTTAAAAGGAGAATAAAAAGTTTAGGATGGGCATTCCGGTCGCCATGCGATGAAAGAGTTGAGGGGAGGGCATGCAACCGTAAGCCCGATTAAGACATTACGACAGCTGGCTGGATAAAAATTCCGGCAACACTTGTGAGATATTTTAGAGAGGTGAGCTCTTGCATTAACAGAAGGGGTGCTGAGGGTGAGGGGAGAACTGACAACATTTGGCAGGTGACTTTCAAAGTCCTGGAAAGAACTAGACCTGTGCTCTTGAGAGAGAGGAGGTCTGGAACACCAGTACCTGGGGAAGTGGGCAGCCTGGGTTGGGCGCACCAGGAGCGCTCCCTGTGTGGCGACAGCGGCATTAGGCCACGGCACGCCCACGGCCCCACCACCTCCTGCCGGCGGTCTCACACTCAGGTGTCCTTTCTTTCCCCCAACAGCGGGAGCCAGCCGGGAAGTCCTGGGGCTGCGAGCGAGCTGCAGTAAGGCTTGGGCTTTGCGTTCGTCATCTCGGCGTCTCCTAAAAGATGCTCTTTGCGGTCGCAGATGGTGCCAGCATGCGTCTCCTGGAGCAAGCAGAGCAAAAGCACACCCAGGCCCCTGGAGCCGGTTGTAGTGCAGGAGGCACAGCCGCCCAGTGAAGAAACTGCTAACTCAGGTCATGTTGCCCCCGACCGACCTCTCAAAGCAAGGGGTTAAACATTTCCTTAAAAACCCTACGGTGCCTTGGAAATCAGCTGAATGGCCTTTCTGTACAGCTCCTAATGTCCCGGGTGCACTACCTGGCTTTCTGACGAGATATAAATGGCAGATTTTATGGGCGGCAGCATGGGCCAGTGGGCTAAGGACAGGCCGGGGAGCCAGCAAGGACGCAGCCCCGGTGCCTCGTGACCGCTTGACTCAAGGTGTGACCTTGGGCTGGTTGCTTAACCTGTTTACACCTTAGTTTCCTTGGCTGAAAAATGGGAGTCCTGATACCACTGAGACTCACAGGGGGGCCGTGAGCGGGAGCTAATTGATGGCTGAAGTGCACCCTGGGTGTCTCCGATGCTAGTAAACTGCTAAGTAATTACGCGGCGCCTCGGAGCGCTGGCAACCCACACGCAGGGCACACTTCCCAGGCCGAGGGGGCCCGGGTAGTGAGGCCGAGAATGCCTGGCTCAGCTGAACGCCAGCCATTCACCTCGCCAAGCACCTCCCGGGTGAGCCCCTCTGCAAGGTCGTTCTTCATCTCCTGGAGATCTTGCTCCTCGGGGCTCCAACACCACTTCTCTCTCAGACCTGCTTTTAGCCTTATTTTCTGCAAGATGCAGCTTTTTCTTTAATTGACAGTCTAGTGAACAGTAAGTTGTTTGAGTGGCTACTCTATGCAGGACACTCT
The DNA here is from genome assembly GCA_028533065.1 of Trachops cirrhosus. Lineage (NCBI taxonomy): Eukaryota > Metazoa > Chordata > Mammalia > Chiroptera > Phyllostomidae > Trachops > Trachops cirrhosus. The sequence goes on along the minus strand of CM052540.1, from coordinate 57,078,424 downwards.
GCTAGGTGCTTTCCATTTCCTCTCTCATGACCTCCTCCCCACAGCCACAGGTTCCCCGGCTGTGCCGTCTCCGTTTCACGGATGCAGAAACTGAGGCTCAGAGAAATTAGGCACACCTAAGTTCTTTACATGTATCCTTTCAGTGAAGCCTCTCCATCACTGAGCCCATGTGAGGGCTGAGCCTGCACCATCCTGAAGAATTAGGAGAAGGAGTCAAACCCAGAATTCTCTGGCTTCAAAGCTCAGGCCTCTCAATCACCCTGTGCTGCCTTCCCTGTTTGCTCCTCACTTCAGGCAGGGCTGTGGTGTGGGGAATGGGTGACACCGGCACTCAGCTGGGGTGCAGGGAACCTGGGTCATTTTTTCCACCTCTGCCACAAACCTGCTGTGAGGCTGGGGCAAGTCTCTTGACTTTTCTGAATCCATTCTTTTCCACTGAAGTCCCTTTCGTCCCTACTATGCTCTGACTCTGTTCCATAGCTGTACATTGTGGTAATAGATACCTACCCTCCGTGCATTCTAATGTTGAACAGATATTGCTGTATCTGCTATATGCAGTGCACTGGACTGCATACATTCCCCCCAGACTCATATGTTGAATCTTAACCCTCATGCGACAGTATTAGGAGGTGGGGCCTTTGCGTGGTAATTAGGTCGTGAGGATAAAGCCCCATGAATGGGAGTAGGATCCTTATAAAAGGGGCCCCAGAGGGCTCTCTCACCTCTTCTGCCATGAGAGGACAGAGGGAGAAGTGGCTGTTCAAGAACCAGGAAGCGGGCCCTCCCCAGACACCAAATGGCTGGTGCTTTGATCTCGGACCTCCTACCCTCCAGAACTGTGAGAAATAAATTTCAGTTGCTTTCAAGTCACACAGTCTATGGTGTTCTGTTATAGCAACTTGAAAAGACTAAGATACCCAGCTAGGCTAAACAATCCCTGTGGTCAGGGACTGTGGTCAGGGACTGTGCTCTATATCTAATCCTCTGCAACAAAATGTGCACACAGATGTGCAGAGCCCTGTGGGAGGAGCCAGTACACACACCACCCCAAGGAGCAGAGTCCAGTGGTCAAGACAGACCAGTGAGTGGGAGATTCCAGTATGAAGTAGCCTGCGCTCTGACAAAGTGGCCTTCCTTTCTCTTCCCCGACTTGTCAGTGGGCAAGAGTTGCTCCTCTGGGTTCCATGAGGCTGCTCCACGAGAAAGCAAGTGATTCCCACCAGCTTATCTGAGCAGGGGCAGTGGGTGGAGAAAGAGTTGAGTCTGCCTTGAATTACATACCAGCACCATCTTGTAGGGAGGGTTGGCTCTTGCTCTGGGGTGGGTGGGGGTGGGGCGTTACATCATCAGGCACCTCCCTCAACAGGTGCACGGGATCCTAGAGCTGGTTGGTGGCTCCCCACTCTTGGGACTGAACAACAACACCAAGTCTCCCAGCTGCCCCAGAAGAGCCTTGGTGAGTCAAAAGAAATACTGAGCTACCCCAGCATCAACTTCAGGCAACAAAGTGACGGTGACACTTTATTTTTGTGCTCCCGAGTCTGGTGACGACACTATTTCAGACGTCTAGACGTCACACCATCCCTGTTTGGGCACCCCTGGAATGGCAGCATGGAGATCCTGCATGCCTGCTCTCCACCTATCTCTGGAGAGTACTTTTCATCCCTCCCAAATATTCCCTATCTTCCCCCTTCCCAGTCTGAATGAAGGGTTTACAGAAACAGCACAATCACTGGTGACCAGCAGGGCCCGTGGCAGGCCTGCCGCCCGCACCTCTCCCCTTCCTCAGCTCCCAAGGCCCTGCTGCATTTCAGGCCCCGTTTCTCGTCCCGGTGCCTGAGCTCCCAGGAGAAGGGCTGTAGGAATGTGAACCTCCTTTAAATCCTGCCTTTCTGGACATTTCCACCTAAATGGGACCAGCCATCACTTCCTATTAGCACAACTTGGCCTTTCCAGCAGTGACGGGCAGCCAAGGGCTGCTCCGCGGATCACTTAGAGTCATAAAAACTGTTCTGCGGGCTGCCCCTCAACACGAGGGCTCCAGGGAGCAGCCGGGAGAAGGGCGGGAACGGAACACGGAAAGCTCTGAATCTTCCGCTAAATGCCTTCTCTGGCCAGGCCTCCCACCCTGCTCTGCCCTGCCTCATTCACCAACCCCCCAGGACTCTCCAGTGACAAGGACAGGGAGTGCCATGAGGCCACAGCGGGTCAGATGAGTGGTTGCCACCTTTGGCGTCTGTGCTGGGAGCTGCTCTCAGATCTCATTTAACCCTGACATGAAGTCTAGGATATGTTTAAATGTGGGCTGTGGAGAAATTAAGTTACTTGCCCAAGGTCATGGATGGGGCAGAACTGGGGTAGGAGGTCTTGATCTTTCCACTTCTACAAGCTGCCTTGGAGAAGCTGCCTCCATTTTGCCCGCCAGGGACGACCCTACGGGGTAACTCAGGTCAGAGCCAACTACGAGCAGCCCAGGAGACAGATTCCTTCCAGGAGGGCCACTGTCTGGAGGGACAGTGACACTCTCTTCAGGGCCTTCCCAAACACTCAGTGGTTAAAAGTGAACACGTAGGACTTATCCTTTGGCCTGCAGATGTGTGGGGACACCGCTTCCCTCCACCCTTCCAAGGAAACCAGAGCAGACGCTCCAGTCTTGGGCAGCGCACGGACCCCCTGCCCAGACTGTGCAGTATGGGTGGCAGGCCTGAGGTTTCACAAAAATGAAACAAAACACACAGAGATCTCCATGTCAAGCTGCCATCACCCTGCATAGAAGCAAGCACGTGAGGAAGGGTTCAGCAGCTCAGTCCCCTCTCGGGCCCTGACTCTCCCGCACTGGTAATGTTTCTCAGGGTGGCCGTGCTGGGCCCCTGCGGCTGCAGTGCACCTCGGCCCTGGAGCCTGCCCAGCTTGGCCTGCGTCCCGCCCTTCCCAGAATGACCCTTTCCTCCTTCATTCTTTTGACACAAGTTTCTGCCAAAGAAATGCAGATGGAGAGCTGAAAATCAGGGCTGGGTTTAGATGGGGAGAAAAATTCTCAGAATGTCATTATGTTCATCCTGGAAAAAACTTACAATAATATCAGATCATCTTAGGGTTGGTGTGGGATCACACGCGCACACACACACATACACAGAATGGGTGTTCAGTTCCCGTCTTCTGCATCTGTGAACTGCATAGGCGTCGCGCTGGCCTTTCGGCTGTTCTTCCGTGCAGGGCCTGGGGCAGCCTCTCTTGGACCTATTCCTTTCTGCTTTTCTTTTCTTTTGCAAACACTGCCACTTCTTTTTTTCTCTCTCCCCACGTCCTCAAGCTCTCCTTTCCCAACCGCACAAAAAATAGCTCTGCACAAATACTCTGAGCTATTCAGATCGCAGGGAAAATGACTGATCCGACTTAATGTGTTCCCTTCCTGGAGTGTTTGTGTTCTCAGGGGCAAAGGGCTATGACCTTGTGAGGTCTCCTGACTCAGAGAGTTGATGAAGAGCACTGGGTGGGACAGACAGGGTCCCTGGGACCTTCAAAAGTACCCATGGAAGGCAGCTAAACACTTATCCCAAAGACTTTTCTGAGTGTGAAGTCTTATCTGATGCTCCTTGCTCTTTGAGATCTCCCCTGAAGGCTGAGTAGGTGCTTGGTGGATAGAAGTCTTTAACATTGGTTCCTTCTTCACATTCCCAGGAACCACTTTACCCCCCAAAAGAGGCCTATTGAGAGTAGGCATGGCTCTGGCTGTGGTTAACCGTGTTTGTGGGGAGCAGGCACACTGGCCTGCAGAGGGCTGCCGGGCATGGCAGCTGCTGCCCCAGGAGGTGCCCCGGGGCTGGCATGGGGACTCTGCCTGATACATGATGCTCTGCTCCGTGCTCTGGCAGCAGCACAAAGGGCGGGGGAAGGCGAGAGCCAGACGCTAAGAGAAACTGACAGAAGAAATATGCCTTTGCCCTTTCTTCTCTCGAGTGACTAGTGTCTGGAATTTGAAAGCCCCCAGATGTGGCACAGCCTGACCTTTGGCATCTGGGTTATGGCAACCGGTAAAGCTACTGGAGAAACTGCTCAGACTGAGACGTGCTGTAACATGGAAAAGCATTTCTCACACCATCTCATTAGCTCCTCAAGGGCGATATGGGCAGGATCAGTCAGCTTTCAGAGGACGGAACCTTTCTGCTTGGAAATGAGGGTGAGTGTCATTGCCAAGGTCACAACATGTGTAAGTGACAGTGCCAGGACTAGCACCCAGGTCTTCTCACTTTCCACAGATTTTTGCAGAGGTGTGGGAAGTAATCCGATAGATCAGGACAACGTGTGACAACAAGTAGCATGCAGGCCCAAGGAATACAGACATTCCCTCAACTGCTCCTACTTAACCAGTCTGCTAGATAACACTGCTCCTCAACCCTTTCCTAAAATACATTTCCTGATGCTCATGACATAGGGGCTGACCCTCGCTAGTAGCCCCGCTCCAGTACGCTCTTTCTCGGCACACCAGCATGCCCTACCCCTGAACAGCCTTCTCCAGAATATTCCTCCTCAATATGCCCTCTCCCTATACACCCGGTACCAGTCCGCACTCTGCTCCTGCCAGGTGAATGCATGCTTGCTGAGAGTCAGTGGGTCTTTGTTCTCAAGCCTGTGTCATGCTTGCTTTGCTTGTTTTGGTAAAAGCCTTCTTGCAATTAAGTAATTTAATGACAAGTTCCGCAAACATATGATATAATGAGAGCGGACAGAGAAAGAATCGTTATTCCTATGCAAACTAAGTTAAATACTGTGAGAAGATCAAATGATGATGGGTTGCTAGAAAGCATTGCTAATGAGTTAGATGTGGGGAAAAACTAAACATGTCTAGAACGATGCTTCAGAGTACTTGGCAAGTGTAAGTTTTCAACCACTTTAAAGAAGCGGAAGCTGGAAATGGTAGGTGAAGCAGCGCTGGGTGTGGTGCGCTGAGGAGAGGGGTGGGCACGCCCGTCCGTGGGCCTGCACTCAGAAGAGAGGCATTGGACCTACATCAAAGAATGGTGAATGGATGTGCATTTATATGTTTTAAGTTAAAACAAAATGTTGAAGGTGTGTAGCATAATTTTCTCTGATTTCCCTTTTCAACCAACTTTTTCCATTAACTGACCAACACCAGTCCATAGTGCCAGATAAAAGGGATCCTGATCTAATAGCTAACAGTTATTGAGCAATTATTCGGTGCCAGACACTATACTAAAGTGCCTTTTATGTAGCAACTCTTTGAATCCTCACAATCTACCCACGAGGGAGATGCTAACATCACCCTGCGGTGGCCCATGGGCCAGCTTTCACAGGTCCTGGTTGCTCCAGCCTCCCACCCATCTTCCTTTCTCTCCCAGCTTGTAGCCATTACTGCATCACATCTCCATAAGCCACTACCCTGCTTCCTCACAGCTTATGTTGGAAGGTGCCATACTCTGACCTGCCCCCCTCCCAATGGCTCTGTGAGGAATGGAATAAGGTAGGACTTCAAAATAGGCCAACCCTGCCCTGGCTGGCGTGGCTAAGTTGGTTGGAGCGCCGACCCATAACCATTACTGGAAGGTCGTGGCTCCATTGGGGCAAATGCCCAAGTTGTGGGCTGGATCTCCAGTTGGGGCAGGTGCAGAAGGCAGCTGATGGGTGTTTCTCTCTTGCATCGATGTTTCTCCCTCTCTTTCCCTTCCCCCCTCTGGAATGAGATTAAAAATAAAGCTTTGAAAAATGAGGTTGACTCAGGCTTCAGGTTTCGTGCATGGTTGTGACGTGGGCAGGTAAACATGCACGAATGGGAGTGGAGCTGTGCACACAGAAAGCTGGTGGCAAGTGCTCAAAAAACTGAGCCCAGCACAAGGCCCTGTGACATGGGGTGGTGGGTATGGGCGGGACTCGAAGGAGCAAAACACTGGAAAAGCCCACCTGAGGCACTCAGGTGAAAAGGGGTGGGATGGGAAAGGGGAAGGGTGGGAAGGCCCACAGGCTGCCAGGAGACAGAGCTTCCTGATCTAAACCAGGGTCTGTAAAAGGGCACTGACCGTTACAGGGCAGCAGGAACCGCCGCACGGAGAGAAAGAGGAGTGCCCCCTCATATAATGGCACTTCGGGAATTTGGCAGCTCACGTGTTTGCAGTAGAAATGTCTTTGGTGGACTTGGTTGGTGTTGAGGTAGAAATCTGATGTCCGCAAAGATCGGTAAGGTAAGGACTAAGGACCAGCAAGATGACACAGAAAGAAAAGTGTAAGGAGCCACAGATTGGGAGAACCTGTTTGTATACATGTACCTGAAAAAGGACTTAACTCCAGGATATACAAAAAAACTCTTACAGCACAATAAGAAGACAAATAGCTCAATTAAAAATAGGCAAAAGATTTGAACAAACACTTCATAAAAGAAGATATATGGTCAGTAAATGCAGCTTCATCAGCCATTAGGAAAAAGCAAATTCAAACCACAGTAAGATACCACCACACAGGCACCAAGGCAGCTAGGATGAAAAAGACCGCACATGCCAACTGCTGGCGAGCCGGTTTGGGCCAAGGGCAGGGCAGTGCAGTGTGCAGCGCGGAGGATAAGGGGGCGGGTGGGCCGTCTCTGCAGAATTCAGAAACAACAACAAAACCACTCGCAGTCAATGTGCTTTTTATTATCGCCATGCATCAGCAATTCTAAACAGTGTCAGTGGTAAGATATTTCTCTCCAGCTGGGGAAGCCCCGCCCAAAGCCGCCTCCCTGGACGCCGCTGTCGGCCAGGATGTGGAGCCACACGGAGAGTGGGGACGTCCTGTTGGTACAACTACCTTGGAGAAGAGCCTGGCAGTTTCTTTCAAGATTAAAAATTGCACGTGTACATATTTACCCAGGAGAAGTGAAAACGCATACTGTAAATGTTTATAACAGCTTTCTTCATAATAACCCGACAATGGAAACAATGAAAATATTCATCAATAGTTTAATGGATAAACAACATGTGGTACATCCATACAACACAATTCTACTCAGCGGTTGAAAACGAATAAGATACCAACACATACAACAAAATAATGAATCTTAAAAACATTATGCTGAGCAAAAGAAGCCAGACACAAAAGAATACACACTGTTTGATTTAATTTGTTTGAAGACCAAGAACAGGCAAACCTACTCTATAGTGACAGAAAGCAGAACAGTGGACTAGGAAGGGGTACAAGGGAGCGTTCTGGTGTGTGGGTAATGTTCATTACCATGATTACCTTGGCTACATGAGTGAACATATTTGTCCAAACTCATCAAAACTGTGTACCTAAAATGTGTGCATTTTTTGTGCATGATGAGGTTGATATAAAACAAAAGTTTAAAACAAAGGGAAACAACCCTAGAGTCAGGACCAGAACAGATATTGATTAATTCGAGGATAGTTCTAGGCTCTCTGTGCCCCTCCCTGAGCCCCTCCCTGAGCAGGACTCTGTGGACTCTCCAGACACGCCCCTGCAGACCACACTGCAGTGTCCAATCTGGATGTGCATTTCCATTAGCCATCAGGGAAAGCTGCACAGCTTAATCTGTAGAAGTTTTTTATTTTTTTCCTTGGAAGCATTTTTATGCTTCTCCCAAGTTCCAATATTTTTAATTTCTTTAAATGTAAGGCACAAACTGCTATTCGAATTATAATGGTAATAACAATGGCAGCTAACATTTATTGAACGTATACTGTGGCTGGACACCATGGTAAATGATTTACCTATTTTATTCAATCCTCACATAACCCTAACCCTTAAGGTATTATCCCCATTTTTCAGAGCAGGAGAACCAAATGTTAGGAGAAATAAAGACTCTTATCAAGGGTGCATAGCTTACTCAGACCAAGACCAGCATTCAGGTCTGTTGGGTTGGGACTTTGTGTTCGTGTCACGACACTCCAAGGCTTCTAACACGGACCTACCTACCTGGCAGACCCATTATTGCTGGCACAAACTGGGAAACCAGACCACATGGTCGTCCAGAAGGGGGCGCTAAACATGCCGGCTGCTGGAGAACATACACATCTGCCCTGACAATATCTTCAGGGTAGTTTCCTTTTCCCGGTGAACCTTGTTTGCTTGAGCTTTCCTGAAGTCACCATGGTGCCTGGCAAACAGACTCATGTTTGATGAGTTCTTGTAACTCCATTCATGGACTGCAACCAAAGGCGGAGTTGAACTGCCTAGTCCTTGTGGGCCTTGGTGGGGGAGGAAGGTAGTTCCTCCTTGACCTTCCACTCCTGCCTGGAGCTTTACTTTCTCCCTGTCCAGCCTCCCCCAGGATTCTGTGAAGTTTATTCTTTTGAACTGTGACCGTGACCGCATATATCTCTGGGTGTATTCTAACAGGAACCTGCTTTCCTTCCACTTCAGGGCTGGCTAAGGAAGTTATGCAGGACTCAGGGGAATCCTGGAGGAATTTGCTCAAGTCTGTTGGGGTCTGCCTCCTGACACTTGAGTGCGTAAGTGTGGCTGGGCCTGTTTGACAATCAAACCCAGACATGAACAAAAGGGGAGGGCAGATGGGGGCCAGTGTGGACGCCGAGCTGGGCCAGCCTCTTGTTGGAGGAGGCCTGTCCGGAGGCCTGGGAGGAGAGGAGCCGTGACAGGAGGAGGGCCCCAGCTGGGAAGGGGATGCATCTGAAGAAGAAGAGAGAAGATAACGGAATCCAATAGAGCTCCCGAAAACGTGTCATCTTGCTGCTGCTGAAACCCTTTGAATACGTTAAATCCTTAATCAGAGTAGCCTAAGACTGCAATGACTACGTGGAGACATGTTAGTCCAGATAAATCCTCACAGGTTTCAAAGATCTGAAGGGCCCAGCACTTCCCTCTGCAGCAGCTGCCCTCTGCCCTCTCCTCCATGATGTCATTATTGAAGTTTCGCTCTCGCCATTGCACGGTGCAAGTTGACATTGACAGTTGTAGCACTCTCACACCGGCTCTGGAGGATTATTAGCTTTGAAGCTATTTGGCCTTGAGCGGTGAATTCTTTTTTGAGCTCACACTGGCTTATAATATCTGAGAAGGCTTGCTCCACTCTGGCCCCAGCTTGAATTAGGAGAGAAGGCCGCCTTCCAAGTTGGAACTGATACCAGCAGGAACAGAATGGGGAATATTATCCATTTCTGGTGGGCAACGAAGTTAGTGTTCCCGAATCCCCCTGAGGCCTTCACACCGAGTTTCCATTTTAACATCAGAGTTGGAGCCGCAGCCTGGGCTGCCTGTAATCGCTGCGCAGCCTCGCAGCTGGACGCAGAGGAGGACTCGAGGAATACATGGTCCTCTGGCCTCTAATCTGTTTGTTATTAGGCTGTTGGAAACCCCTCAGTGGGGCTGGAAGCTGATGTCAGAAGAGTATAATTCAAGTGTATGTTTAAAAAAAAATAGAAGGGGGGAAAAAAGCTCCCTTCTGTGGTAATTTGCATGTGGTGAATGCCTGTGTCTGGGGGGATTAATTAGCTGAACAAAGCCAGGGAAGGGACTGCCAGTGAATTGGCAAAAATAGTGACCTAAGGAGCTTCTGACTTGCTCTTAATTTCCTCTCAGGGTTTAGGCAAATGTCTTGAAAAGCTTATTCCAGGGAAAAGGGAAGCCTCCTGCCCCAGCCCCAGCCTTAACCTATGGCTTATACACGAAGAGAAAAAAGTGTGCTCATCACATCCACAAACTATGCCACCATTCACAAGCAAGCTTGGAAAATGGGGAGGCACGGCCTCAGTTTCACTAAGCCCCTGACTGGGGAAAATGATGGACCTGTGAGGGGACCTAGAGATCTCTCTGATGAAGAAAATAAGGGTCTTTCAAGTTTTCAGATTGCTGATTTAGGGAGAAGGAAGGTTTCTTGAGATTATCTATTGTTTATCTACATGTTCTTCTTTGTCTCACTGTTATCACTCCTTTATCTGTCTGTATGAAGGTCAATCTTCCCTGATACTATTTATGTCCATAATTTCTGGGCTGCATCTCTCCTGATGCAACTGGTTTTGGGGATGTACCAGCCTCAGAGGTTAAAGAAACCCAATGTGATCACTTCAGATTAGAGTTGGCCCAGGTTTTTTGTTTCCTGGCACAAACTCAGCACCACTGGCAAACGTCAAAGCTGGGGAAGTAAACATGCCCAGGAGAAGATGCTCACAGAGGGGGAAGCACAACACTGGTGAGAAGGTGTGAGGGGCAGGGGTTACCGCTAGGAGAGCAACTGGAGGTAATGGGGCAAGTTATAGAATGCAAACACACCAACACCAGAACAAACACATATAATTTCTTTTTGCAGTGGGTTAGTTGAAAAACTGTCTTGCATTTTATGATGATCAGAAAAGTAAACAGTGCATTTCCTTAACTCTGAGAGAGGTTCCCCACTAACCTCTCACTATTTCTGAAATTGGGATGTCTTATAGCTGCTACATCCACTGAATGTATCAGTGCCACCAAAATACCCGAATGTGGCATTAGCACAATGGCCTGTCTTACAATCAGTGTGCTTGTGACAGGGAAACATGGTAGGAGGGAAAGGAATCTTTTAGAAATGCCAATGAGACCTGTAATCCTTTGGTCTGGGAGAGACGGCCTGCATGTGGCTACCTGTAAGCCTGCACACGGATGAACTGGGCACACGCTGGGGTGAGAGTCTGTGAACTGGCTGGGCCCACACTGTCCAGATGACGAGTGAGGGGAGCCGATGCTGATGTCCCCATTTTCAACTTACTTAAGCAACTGATGGGTGCTCACCTCATCAAGGCTTACTTATTTTGGCAAAATGATAAATTGCACTCATATTTTTTCTGCCCCAAGGCAAATTGGTGAGTTTTAAAAAAAAAACATGAAACTCTTTTAGGTCTGTTAATAATTTCCAAAGAAAAGAGCAGCCAATGGTTGAATAAATAAACCATTCTTGATGACAATTTAAGAACTGCAGTAACAATATGTGTGCATATGTGTGTGTGAGTGTCTACGTGAACACACGGTAGTGCAATCAACTCCTAATTAATCCTATTAATCTGAGAGGTACTATACTAGCTGAGTCTAACACAAATAATATTTTGCAGAGAATAGTAAAAAAAAATAAGCTAATGTCCGGTGTTAAATTGTGCTTTCTTAACAAAGCATAAGAAACTCCTAAGAATAATTTAGTGATTTCCAACCATCATTTCAAAGGTAGCAGGGGCTGCCCTGGGAGGTAGGTGAGTTCTTGGTCACTAAAAGTGTTTGAGTAGCAAGTGTCCAATGACCTCTTGGTGGGAATGTTTTGGTTGGAGTCCTTTGATCGAATGTGGAGAATTGGAAGTGGTGAATTTTTAAGTCCTTTCCAAAAGAAGAATCTATGATTCTATAACATATAATCTGCAATAACATATTAAGTGAGAGCACATTGAAGGCAGGGTTACATCTTGTTTTAACACTGTTCACAGGACATACAACCAATGTGCATGTAAGCATGAATGAGTTGAGTTAAATGATTTCTGATAGTCTGTCCAGCACAAAGATGGGAGTTGATGAATTAACTGTATTAGTTAGGGTTCTCCAACCAGGCTTTGTATTTATTGTGAGAAACTGGCTTGTGCAATTATGGAGTCTGAGAAGTACCACAGCTCGCCCTCTATAAGCTGGAGACCAAGGAAAGCCGGCGGTGTAATTCAGTTGGAGTCAGGAGGCCTGAGAACAAGGGCCACCTGTGGCGTGAATCCCAGTCCCAGGGTAGACCCATGTCCCAACCAAAGCAGACAGACAGGAAGGAGAAGAAGAGGCAAATTTCTCATCCTCCATCTTCCCTTCTATTCAGGTCCTCAGCAGATCAGAGGACAGCTACCGAGTGCACCATTTCAAATGCTAATCTCATCTGGAAACACTTCCACAGACACACCCAGAAATATGTTTAATCTGGGCAATCAATACCATAGTCAAGTGGACATGTAAGTTAGCCATCACAGGTGTGCCAGCCTATGACAATAATGTATATGGGAGGCATAACTCTCTTCCTCAAGGACGTAATTTAAACCAGTAGGTCTCTTCCCTTTCTCAGTCGTGTTCTTCCAATTTGTGAATTTTTGGTGACACCTCTGATGGGATTAAATGATATCCACAGTTATTTCACTGTTTACTTGTCTGTCTTTTAGCATTGAATTACCTTTGAATGGAATTATTGACTACCTCGATCACACATTGTTACACACTCCTGGGGAAAGCTCTCCCACATGCCACCCAATACCAGCTCACCCGGAGCACTGGCTTCCTTGTCACGCACCTCTTACACTTTCTCACAGGCAGGTCGACCCCATCCCACACTCTTGATGGCTGCCTTAGCTCCATCTGCTAGACAGCAGTGGAACAGAACACATCTCAGTTTGAGCAAAAAATGAATTTCATACACATGGACAGAAATTTGGTGGCACGTGGGTGAAAGGTAAGAGAACCATTGTTCTAAATGTCTCTATGCCTCTGAACATCTGATGTTTGGCAATAAAACAGACCAGGTCATACTTTACTCTTCAGCACAATAAGTTCAGGTCTGCTCTTAACGTTTACTTGAAGCTCTGAAGCTCTGTGTGCTTTGAAAGGAGTCAAGCCTCTCTGTGTATGAGGCATGATTTTCAGACACTTTGCTGAGAATCAGCAAGGGCTGGCAGAGGCAGGGGAGTGTGTCTTCTCCGTATGGGCACCTTGGTAAAACAGCCTATGACCAGAAAGTAGACAGTCAGTAACAAGCATCTTGGACATGACCCAACATGTGCACATATTTTCCTGCCTCTGTTTCCCAGATTCAGCTTTGCTCTTGAACTTTAGCTTTTAGGCCCCCTTAAAGAGTTCTTGGCACTGCCTGGACCATGTTTACATGTGCTTACAGCCATAGAAGCAGTGCCTTGCTCAGGTCCTGGGTGGAGAGAGCAGATATTGATGTGAATGGAGTCCCGCTCACTAACTGTTGCTCTTATCACACATCTTAGCCTTTCTTTCCTATGTAAACCTGAGTCTGTCTGCTTTGCTTCAACACATCATGGATTCAGTAGAGACTTTTTAAGGAAGATAGGCTCTTGTGATTTTTTTTCATTCCACATCTCCCTCTACCTCCCAATCATCGGCAAAACTCTTCTTCCCTGCTCCCAAAGAGTGCTGACCTCCACTTTTACAGGGAGCACAGTGGGGTTCAGCAAGTCTTCCAGCAGCTTTGATTTTAATTCAAGTGATGCGAGCATTGAGGACTTCTCAAGAGGATATCTTGCCAACTTCAAATTGCTATTGCCTTTTTGGGACATTAAAGAAAGTTTCTCGTGCCCCTAGGCTTCCCGGAGGACACTTCCAAACACCAAATTTGCTTTGACTTGAAGGCAGATGACATGTATAGTAAGGAGCAGCGAGGAATAAAGATGTAGCAGGGTTGAAAATTCACTCACATTCCACTCAGATGTGCAATATCAAATCATTTCTGTCCTTCCTAAAGCTGGTCTGATCTTCCTTTGACACCCCCTACTTGCCAATTAACAATATCTGAGTCTCTTCCAATTTAAAAGTCCTCGTTTAAATTAAATATGTTATTTATTAGAAATTCAATTCCTTTCTAGGGCTGGTTTAAATTTTCCCCTTTGGATATCTTGTCCTCTGTAGGGAAAAGCTCACTCTCTTCCCAAGGTGATTTCAGGATGGTTAAAGAGACTTCCGTGTTATTCAATAGGAGAGAGAGAAAGGGGCCATGTGGGATCCTCCTGATTTCTGCTGGTCTTTGCTGCAAAGTGGCAGGTCTGGTCTGCTCCCTGTATTGGGATCACAGTCCACCTGATCTTTGGTGGTAATGTAATGGCACCCACTCTGGCCATTTTTCCTGGTCTCAGGGCGTGCTTATGGCCTCTTTATCCTGATCGTAGTTTTCATCTTCCCACCTTCACATCCCTCTACCCTGGAATCACCCAGGTGCCATCCCAGGGGCACTAGAGACTAGAGCATGGCCTTAGGCCCATAGGCTTGGATCCCTTTCACTTCCACTGCTGTCCCATTGCCTCACATTACTTTGGGAGTGACCGACTGCTTGAGGCTTGTAGAGTCCCCCACAAATCCCAAGAGAAATATGACAAGAAGTGAATCTCTCGCCTCCTAATGTTGTCAGTCTTCCCCTAAGTCTATCTACTATGCCCTCCTCTTCCAGGACTTAGGACCTGACAGGAGAGTTCAGGACCCACCTGTCTTTCCTTGTACAGTAAGGTAAGTTGCCTGCCCAGTTGCCAAGTCTTCTCCAACCCCTCAGGCAAAGCAGCCAGCTTTCCACCCCTCTGTGTTCCATCCTGATGGCAGAGAGTAATAAATCTCCAGAATCTATTCCACCAGGTATGGATCTTGATATACTAATGGCAGCTAAAGGAATTTAGAAAATCCCTTTCCTTCTCAACAATGCCTGTCTTTGAAGACGATTTTCCTGCTTAAGAGGTCAAGAAAGTCAGCTTTGAGATTCAAACTGATCAATGGTCTCTTTGTTCTAGGCAGTATCCCTGGGGCCAGAAGCCTCATGCCTCAGCCTTGGAGGTGGAAGACTGCAGGGGAAGGTGATTGAAGAGGAAACCAAAAAGTTAGAAATGGAATATTTGCAAAATATTATCCCTGTTACAGAAATATGATTCTGAGCTTTCAAGAGGCACAGTTAAACACTCCCCTTTTAGGAAATGTCCATTTATATGATTTTCCTGTTTGAAACATCCATAATTTTCGACTTCCTTCCTAAAACACTTTCCCTAGAGTCGTATGTACTTTGAAAGACTGTCTTTGAAGAATTTTATTCCACATTCTTTCTCTATTTTTCTGGTTAACACACAACACTGAAGCAGCAATAAATGTTATCTCTACCTACTTGCTCTTTTTCTACTACCTTAGATTCTCTCCTCACTTTGCACACCCTGCCCTTTTGGGAACTCCTAAATCACTAGGACATTGTGAGAACAGAATTATAATCCTCGTCACTGGAAGGAAGTAAGATGTCTTGGTAGCAACAAGCTGGGTGGTTGCTGGGACAATTACTAACAAAGAACTGCCAAATTGGTTTTCATTAGGGGAATAAACTCTAGTTCTTCTTTGCATGTTGTCTCCACAGTAATGACCATGACCCCAAAGAAAAGGGACACAGCAGAGAGGGCAGTAAGTTTTCCTCATGTTTTTCAAGTCAGGTCAGTGTTCTCCCATGAAGTGTGGCACAGTTCTAAAGCAACTAAGCAGCACCTTCTCTTACCGTGAAAATGCACGTACGAACATCAGTCTGGCTTGTGGTCACCAGGCTGGGAAGAACTTTGTTATGGGACTTGAAACCTGCCCTGATTATATATTTTTCAACAAAACCCCAAAGTTTATATGAACTTTCCCACTGGTGAATGTGACTGAGGGTTAATCACGGGTTCATCACGGGTTCAATTATTTTTTGGACAGAAGATTTTGACTCAATATGTTTAGTAAGTTGCTTAGTATATGCTGTCTTCTCATTCCTCCTAAACCTTCTGGGCAGCACTCTTATTCCTATTCTTTTGATGTGATAGGAAGCCACTTTACCTCCACAAACTTCTGTGGATGGGATGAACTGTCCATGACAGGCTTTAAGAAGAGAGCAGCTGGTCTCTGCTGATCAACAAGCCACCGGCCCTGCTCACTGATTCTTCCCATGACTGGCTCGACCTGGGCTGCAGTGACAGTCCTGCCCCTCCTTAAGCGTGTGTGTGTGTGACACAAGTCACAACTCCTTCTGTGAGCATAGATATATAGCAGTTATGCAGCATGTTTGTTTAATTCTCATAGACACCTAGTAAAGAGGAGTTAGGGTGGTCAACACAGTCCTGAGCACCAAGGTATGTAGAGTGGTTTTGGAAATGGGATTTGTCTTGGGGATCTGCTGCAGTGTAGCAGCTAATGGAGTCAGCTTTAGAACTTCCCTTTCAAGGCCATTTACAGCAGTAAGGCCCAGCGCAAGATGAAAACATTTTTCATTTTTCTCCCTTTTCAAAAAGCAGGAGAAAATGCCATTAAAACTACTAAAATATGAACATAAAACATAAAGCTTTTTTTCTATTATTTCTCTTTTGACATGTCATGGTATTTTTATTTGCTGTTTAATATCATTTTACAAAGAGAAATTAAAATCTTAAATTATTAGCACACCTTTTACCATTCAACTTTATGTTGTGGAATGTAATGTAAATATAAGAGCACTTAACTCATGCAGAATCATCCAAACTCCCCAATTTATATTTTGTAGCTCACACATGTATTTCATTATTACTGGAATAGTGGAGACATTGCACAAAACCAACTCATCTGTTTTATTTCACTTCCTGATATGCATACATTCTACCAACAATCTCTACCTTTGGCTAACTGCTGAGTAAGGAAAGACAGAAAGGAAATATCAATTTAATCTAACTGATATTTACAGAATACTTCATCCAACAACACAATACCATTTTCTCAACCTTACATGGAACATTCACCAAGAGGGACCACATTCTTGGCCATAAAACAAACTTTAACAAATATAAAAGAACAGAAATCATACAAAGTATGCATTCAGACCGAAATGGAATTAAACTAGAAATCAATAACAGATAACTAGAAATCAATAACAGCTTGGATATCCCAAAATGTTTGGAGATTAAACAATACACTACTTACACATGGGTCAAAGAAGAGGTTGGAAAGAGAAAAGAATTTTAAACTAAATGAAAATGAAAATACAACTTAAAATCTGTGAGATTCAGCAAAAGCTGTACTTAGAGGGCAATTAATAGCATTGGATGCATCTATTTGTAAAGAAAAATTTAATATCTGTCAGGGACTCTGGTTTACTTAAGTGACTGATGTCTCTGTTTGTAAAATATTGGGAAACATAGATTCCTTTTTAGGTAGTATAGTGGCAGAAGGAAAAGTCTCACCCCACAAGGATGGGAATACCTAGGAAGTCGAGCTACAGTTCAGCTTGGTGCAGTAAGGCATCTCAAACAAAGAAGTTGGTTTGCATCTTCAAAAGTGCATTGCTACCTCAGGCAGATGGACATTAAGAGCACTGTCTAGACTAGATTTTCAGGCCTACATCACAGAGCAATAACACAGACCTCAAAAATTTTGAAGGTGGGTGAGGGTTCAACTCAGGGACAATGAACTCATCATCCATCCCCCCACCATCCAGCCCAGAAGATCTGTCTATCCCTACAGGGTCCTTCAGGCCCTTCCAACATAACTTCCCACTCCACCCATTCACCATACCGTATATTTCAGCTTAGTGATATTACCTATTTATTCTACCTCTTACCCAGACAGTGATCTCTGTTTGGATCCCACTGACTTTTGAAATTCTGCTGTGCCCAAGGATTTACATCCCCAAGATCTACTCTGTCCTCAACTGAAGCTCCCCTTTATACAAAATGTGTTCTTACGTGTATAAAACCAGAAATATACTTAGTAGCAGCCCTACCTCGCTATCTCCCCAAATCCTCCAAATTTACCAAAAAGCATTAGAGAGAAGAGCAGCCTGTACCAATGAACAGAAAGCATGACAAAGAAGGGACAAAGGCATGGCACCCCTGTGCACCAATGGAAAGCATCTCCAAAATCTTTAGTAACACTTTTACTGCCAAGATCCCTTTTAGGCTATTCGGCTGTAATAACCTAAATAGCCCCTAGAGTCTTAAATGTAGCCCCTTCTACCCATATAGTGCCTAGCCCTGCTGCTCCCTCTTTCTTCTCTGTGACAAACTCCTTCTCTCCCCACATTTTTAATTCTTTATCTTACCCAGACATTGTGCTTAGTCCACAACATGCAGGGCCAAACTCATCTTGATTTCAGAGTGGGCTTCTCTTTGGCATAACTTCTAATGAGCACAATTGTGATTATATTTAGCTATACATTTTGGGGGGTTTTGAATCACACTGATGGTTACTTTTTCTACAAGAAGATAGTGGTTATTTTCCTATCTACTTACTAACTTTTCACCAAAATTCCTTTTGGCTTTTTATACCTTCTGAAATAATGTAGTTTTTGTTGCTATTGTGCATGTATTTATTTCATCTCCCCATGCCATCTAATCCTTTAACAGTTGTAACCACTGTAGCTTCATTATGTAGATGATAAACTGCTGAAATGAAGCCCTGTGTCATTTTCTTACTTTTCTTGCCTGCATTCCCTTGCCGAGACTGATGAATCAATCTTGGCCCTGGATCCCCTTCCTCTCCCTCCTGTATGAGGCTGTTTTACCTGTAATGACAACTCCATTCTTTGTGTGTCTTCTTCAGTTTCACCATAGTCTCCCACCAAAGCAAGATACACTGTAAGCCGCCCCCTCTCCCTTATCCTCCCCTGACTGCCAGAGGCATCTTTATCAGAAAAATTCCTCCACCTAGCTTTGTACTTTGGTATCATTTTCTTATAGCAAGACTGCCCCTGACTGCCCGAAGGTCCCCAGGACTCACAGCCATAAAAACACCCTTTACGACCTGAGCAAGACAAGCTAGACCAAAAAATTTTCCAGGTTAGAAGACATTATAAAAATGGCACATTGAGCCCTGGCTAGTGTGGCTCAGTGGAGTGAGTGCCATCCTGCAAACCAAAGGGTCACTGGTTCGATTCCTAGTCAGGGCATATCCCTGGGTTGTGGACCAGGTCCCCAGTAGGGGTTGTATGAGAGGCAACCATACATTGATGTTTCTCTCCCTCTCTTTCCTTCCCTTTCTCTCTCTCTAAAAATAAATAAAATCTTTAAAAAATAGCACCTTGAATATGTTTTTCAAAAAGTAATTTTGTTGTAAAAAGGCTGAGAACCCGACACAGATTAAAGGAGAGCAAAGACACATGACAATTCAATGCAGTATGTCCTTCTAGATGAATCCTGTAGTGGAGATTCTAAAAAAGACACAAAGGACTTTACTTGATGAATTAACAAAAACTATGAATGGGAGATTAATTAAAAGTTTTATGCCAAATATTAAATTATTGAAGGGAATAATTGTACTATAGGTAAAAGAATCTTCTTCTTAAAAATACACAGTAAAATATTAAAAAGAAAGTACATGATGCATGAACTCAGGTGTGCAGGAATGCATGCACACTTTCCATACGTGTATGTGCACTTATATACAGGGAGAAGGAGAGGGAGGGATGGAGACAGGAACAAGATACCAAGAGAGGGGAGAGAAATAACAAACATGTCAAAATGTTACTAGGTAAGCCTGGATAAAGACTTTATGGTTTACCACAAATGCAGCTTTTCTTCAAGTTTAATTATTTTCAAATAAACACATTTGAAAACTGGGTTGTTTTCCTGAATTTTGCCTGACCTTGAGATTTCCAGCTTTGATCCCACAGCTACTGCCATCTCGGCACCAGACGCCTGAAGTGGGCAAGCCAACTCTAGAACAGCGTCCGATTCTGTCCCCAGGAGGAGACCTGGCATCTGCTGCACATTTAAAGAATGCCAACCGTTCAAAGGACTTTACCAATTACTGGAGAAGGTCACCAAGCCCCCCAAAGAATAAAAGATTTTTAAAAATTATACATAATATAAAACAAAAAATAATAAATTCAAGATGTTTACCCAATGGAACCCTTTATTTCTTCTCTGGTGTCATTTGTCTTGGGGGGTTCTGTGGTGTGAATGGGTTTGCCAGCACTTTCCCCGCTCTGCTGGTCACTTACCTTGCCTCACCTGCACTCCCAGCTTCCCAAAATGCATTGACATCTGTTGTCTTTTCCTCTCTTCTATTTGTCCTGCTCTAGTACTTATTCTTTTTTTATAAGTCTATTTTATTGGTTATGCTATTACAGTTGTCCCATTTTTTTCTCCCCATTATCTCCCTCCACCTTGTATCCTCATTCCCTCTAGCATTTCCCACCCCCTTTGTTCATATCCATGGGTCATACATACAAGTTCTTTGGCTTCTATATTTCCTATACTATTCTTAACCTCCCCTTGTCTATTCTGTACCTACCACTTATGCTTCTTATTCCCTGTACCTTTTCCCCTTTTCTCCCCTCTCCCCCTCCCTGCTGATAACTCTCCATGTGACCTCAATTTTTCTGATTCTGTTCTAAGTGATTGCTCAGTTTGTTTTTGTTTTTGTCTGTTTTTTTCTTTCCAGTTCAGTTATTGATAGTTGTGAGTTTGTTGTCATGTTACTGTTCATAGTTTTGATCTTCTGCCTTTTCTTAGACAAGACCCCTCAACATTTCATATAATAAGGTCTTGATAATGATGAACTCCTTTAACTTGACCTTATCTGGGAAGCACTTTATCTGCCCTTCCATTCTAAATGATAGCTTTGCTGGGTAGAGTAATCTTGGATGTAGGTCCTTGCCTTTCATGACTTTGACAACTTCTTTCCATCCTCTTCATGCCTGCAAGGTTTCTCTTGAGAAATCAGCAGATAGTCTTATGGGAACTCCTTTGTAGGTAACTATCTCCTTTTCTCTTGCTTTTAAGATTTTCTCCTTATCTTTTATCTAGGGTAATGTCATTATGATGTGCCTTGGTGTGTGCCTCCATGGGTCCAACATCATTGGGACTCACTGAGTTTCCTGGACTTGTATGTCTATTTCCTTTGTCAGACTGGGGAAGTTTTCTTTCATTATTTTTTCAAATAAGTTTTCCATTACTGATTTCCAGCCAAGATGAAGGTGTAGGTAGATACACTCTGCCTCTTCACACAACCAAAAGAAGGACAACAACAAATTTAAAAACAAAAAACAAGCAGAACTGCCAGAAAATCAAACTGTAGGGAAGTCTGAAAACCAAGGAGTTAAAGATGAAACATTCATCCAAATCAGTAGGATAGGTGGAGATGGGCAGCTGGGCAGAAGGGATTCAAGGCAAGGCAGCAGCTGGTGAAGCAGGCAGTCCCACATTTGCATGTTAATAAGCCAAGAGGAACAGCTGGGGAGCAAGACAGACCTTGCAACCTAGGGTTCCAGCTCGGGGAAATAAAGCCTCAAAACCTCTGACTGAAAAAACCTGTGGGGGGTTGAGAATGCAGGAGAAACTCCTAGCCTCACAGGAGAGTTTGTTGGAGAGACCCACAGGGTCCTAAATGTATACAAAACCACCCACTCAGGAATCAGCACCAGAAGGGTGCAATTTGCTTGTGGGTATTGGTGGAAGTGACTGAAAGCTGGCAGAGAGCTGAACAAGAAACATTGTTCCCTCTTGGACCCCTCCCCTGCTTACAGCAACACAAAGAATTGATGTGGGTTGCCCTGCCAGATTGAATACCTGAGGCTTCGCCCCTTACTACATAACAGGCATGCCAAGACAAAAAAAATGCCCCAAATGAAAGACCAGACCAAAGCTTAAAAATTAGAACTAAGACATAGATAGCCAACCTATCAGATGCACCATTCAAAAACACTGGTAATCAGGATGCTCACAGAATTTGTTGAGTATGATCACAAAATAGAGAAAAAAGTGAAGGTTATGAAAAGTAAAATAAAGAAATGTACAGGGAACCAACAGTGAAGGGAAGGAAACTGGGACTCAGATCAACAGCTTGGGGCAGAAGGAAGAAATAAACATTCAACTAGAGCAGAATGAAGAAATAAGAACTCAGAAAAATGAGAAGAGGCTGAGGAATCTCTGGGACAACTTTATACATTTCAACATCTGAATCACAGGCATGCCAGGAGGAGAAGAAGAACAGCAAGAAATGGAAAACTTATTTGAAAACATAATGAAGGAGAATTTCCCCAATCTGGCAAAAGAAATAGACTTCCAGGAAGTCCAGGAAGCCCAGAGAGTCCCAAAGAAGTTGAATACAAGGAAGCACACACCAAGGCATATTATAATTGCATTACCCAAGATGAAAGATAAGGAGAGAATCTTAAAAGCAGAAAGAGAAAAGGAGACAGTTACCTACAAAGGAGTTCCCATAAGACTATCTGCTGATTTCTCAAGAGAAACCTTGCAGGCATGAAGAAGATGGAAAGAAGTTGTCAAAGTCATGAAAGGCAAGGACCTACATCCAAGATTACTCTACCCAGCAAAGTTATCGTTTAGAATGGAAGGGCAGATAAAGTGTTTCCCAGATAAGGTCAAGTTAAAGGAGTTCATCATCACCAAGACCTTATTTTATGAAATGTTAAAGGGACTTGTCTAAGAAAAGGCAGAAGATCAAAACTATGAACAGTAACATGACAACAAACTCACAACTATCAACAACTGAACCTAAAAAAAGACAGAAACAAAAATGAACTAAGTGAACAACTAGAACAAGAAAAGAATCACAGAAATGGGGATCATATGTAGGGTTATCAGCAGGGAGGGGGAGCAGGGAATAGGGGAAATGGTATAGGGAATAAGTAGCATAAATGGTAGGTACAAAAATAGACAGGAGGAGGTTAAGAATAGTATAGGAAATGTAAAAGCCAAAGAACTTATATGTACAACCCATGGTCATGAACTAAGGATCGGGGGGATGTAGGCGGGAAGGGATGTGCAGGACGGAGAAGAATAAAGGGGGGAAATTGGACAACTGTAATAGCATAATCAATAAAATATATTTTAAAAAATAAAAATAAGGTTTTCCATTTCTTGCTCTTCCTGTTCTCCTTCTGGCACCTGTATGATTCATATGTTGGAACATTTAAATTTGTCCCAGAGGTCCCTAAGCCTCTCCTCATTTTTCTGAATTTTTGTTTCTTCATTGTGTTGTGGTTGAATGTGTATTTCTTCCTTCTGTTCCAAATTGTTGATTTGAGTCCTGGTTTCCTTCCCATATATAATTCCCTGTATATTTTTCTTTATTTACTTTGTGTAGCCTTCACTTCTTTATTTTGTGACCATACTTAATCATTTATGTGAGCAACCTGATTACCAGTATTTTGAACTCTGCATCTGATAGGTTGGCTATCTCCTTGTCACTTAGCTCTTTTTCTAGAATTTTTATCTATTCTTTCATTTGCACCATATTTCTTTGTCTCAGCACACCTGTTGTGTTGTAAAGGGTGGAGCCTTAGGTATTCACCAGGGCAGGGCAACCCACTTCACTGTTGTGGAGCTGTATGCGGGGAAAGAGTCTGAGAGGGAACAATGCCACTTTCAGTCACTTCTGCCTTTACCCACAAGTGAGTTGCAGCCTTAGAGGTGCTTCCATGGTGCTGATTCCCAGGTGGGTTGGCTTGAGTGTGTTCTAGGACCCTGTGGGCCCCTCCAACGGACTGTCCTGTGAGACTGGCAGTTTCTCCAGCTGCCGCAATCCCCACAGTTTTTACATCCAGAGGTATTGAGGCTTTAGTTTCCCACACTGGAACCCTGGATTGTGCAGTCTGTCCCACTCCCCAGTTGCTCCTCCCAGTTTATTTTCACATGAATGTGGGGCCAACAGGTCTGCTAGCCACCACCTTGCCACGTGTCCCCTCTGCCCTGGCTGCCCATCTTTGCCCCTTACTGGTCTGGATGAATATATCTTCTTTACCTCCTTGGTTCTTGGACTTTCATACAGTTCAATTTTCTGGCAGTTCTGGTTGTTTTTTGTTTTTAAATTGGTTGTTATCTTTCTTTTGGTTGTGAGAAGAAGCGAAGCATAACTACCTATGCCTCCATCTTGGCCAGAACTCTCCTCAAGTACTTAGTGTTTTTAAATCCTTTACTTGTTTTAACAACTACTTAAATATAGTTCATATACCATACAGTTCACCTATTAAAATGTATGTTTATGGTTTTACTATATTCACAGATATGTGCATCCTCAATCAATTTTAAAACATTTTTATGACTTCAGAAAGAAATCTTATTATCTTTAGTTATTATTCCTCTTCTCTCCTTCCCTCCCCAACACCCAGGTGCAAGCAACCACTAATATATTTTGTTTTCTCTGTTTTGCACATTTCGTATGAATGGAATCATACATGATCATTTGCAACTGGCTTTATTCACTTAGCATAATGCTTTCAAGATTCCTCCATGTTGTAGCATGTCTTAATACTTTTGTCAAACATATTACATTGTATGGACACACATGTTTTATTTACCAATTCATCAGTTGATGGACTTTTGGGTTGTTTGCACCTTTTCGCTTTTGTGAATACTGAACACTACTGCTATGAACCTTTGTTTACAAGCTTTGGTGTGGACATGTGTTTTCATTTCTTAGGTGGAATTGCTGGGTCATGTGGTAACTCTCCGACAGTTTGAGGAAGTGCCAGACTATTTGTCAAAGTGGTGGCACCCTTTCTCATTCCC
This sequence comes from Trachops cirrhosus, assembly GCA_028533065.1. Lineage (NCBI taxonomy): Eukaryota > Metazoa > Chordata > Mammalia > Chiroptera > Phyllostomidae > Trachops > Trachops cirrhosus. The sequence goes on along the minus strand of CM052540.1, from coordinate 57,054,242 downwards.
ACCAGCAACCCGTGAGGGTTCCATTGCTCCACATTCTCAGCAACTTACCTGACCTTTACATTCTAGCCATTTCTTTGTGTCTGTTGCTATATCATAGTGTTTTTGATTTTCATTTTTTCCTATCTTTCCATTTTAATGGCATTTTTGGAAGAAACAGATAAACAAATGTGTCAGATCTACTGTGTTTAAATCATTTTCATGTGACAGGAAAAAAATTCTAAATATTTGAAAACACACATAGCAATGCCAATTCTGCAGTTTGCTACATTTATACATTTAGCATGATGGTGCAGTTACTGGGTGATTAAGGCACAGCAATACTGTACACTGTATTTACTCTGTAAGATCACTTCTTGCATGTAGTTGAGAGAAGAATTCACTCAAATGACTCCTCAGGGCTGACTGAAAGGCAGAGCAGAAGTGATCGCCAAAGCCTCTAAAACTCGATGCTGTTTACATATGTGGTGCATAAGTGTGTTCTGCATATGATAAATATGAAAGAAAAGTGAAAACACTGACATGGGTACATAACATATATCTGAGAGATGGATGGCAAGATGTTTTGATGGGCTTTTCCACTTTATCATATTGTAAAAATGGGATGTATTACACATGCAAAATGATAATTGTGAGTTGGGTAAGGGTACATGGGAAGATACATTGTTCTATCTGCTCTTAGGAATGTTTAAACATTTCCATGTTAACAAGCTTTAACAAAACAAAAGATGTGTATCTCATAAGGAGAGGGAGGGGGCAAATTGCCACTGGCTAAGTGCATTAGTCCATCACAGACGTACATTTATCTGTCTCTCCATAAGATGATTTCAGGAAGTGTCATTCTTTGACATTGGGAAGGAAACGTCTTTTCATATAATAGGAAGGAAAAAAGAAAGGAATAATGTGAAAATTATTTTTTAAGTGTTTTGTTGACAAGCTCCCATCTCATGGCTTCTGGCTCCTCTGTGGGCAGTGGTCTGGCACAGCTGTTGAGCAAGTAGAGATGGCCTCCGTTTGAGGAAAGTGAGATTTGAAAGACATTTGAGTAGTTTTGGGGAGAGAATGGACTAAGGAAACAGGGACCTAAACTCCAACTGCTTTGTTCACATGTTAGTAAGCATGGAATCATTATTTGTGGAATGAATGAATGATTTCCCAGTAGTTCTTGGGCACCAGACAATCAATTGTGAGATTTTTGTCCAATAGTGATCCACTACTTATAGCAAGACATTTCTGGAAAAGCACAGTGTTGAAATTTTGCCAGACAGGAAGGATTAAAGGGGACTGGAAAGGGCCCATTGTAGGGGAGCATTTTAAATGTTAGTTACCTGATAGACCATCAAGTCCACCTTGGTAAGGAAGACAAGACCTTCTACTGGATGTGGAAAAATGAAAGAGCTGGAGTTGAAAAACGAACAAGGGGCATCTATGCTGGAAGGACAGGGGACGAGGCCACAGCACAGGGTGGAAGGTCAGACTGTATTATTCCCAATGGCAGAGGTGATCCTGGGAATGGGCTCCAGGTGTGGCAGTGAGTGCACTGGGGAGGAGGTAAAGGCCCTGAGACGAGATGATGTAGGAACTGGGGGGCTGGGTTATGGCTGCTGGGTCCACGTGGATGTTAGAGCCTCCTCTGCCTGCTCACCTCTTCCAGTTCCCTGCCTTGAGCCCCATACCACATTTTTCTCCGTACTAGAACTTTCACAAAGTCTTCATTTATTCTGTGACCCCAAGCTTCTGACATTGTAGGATCAATGGCGCAACTCTGGACAAGATGGTACGAGTGTGTGGTGGGAGGGGCTGTGGTGAACATCTGGTTTCTGTGTTTTGTTTTTTCCTTTTTACACTCAGGGTTCACACGGCTTACTAGGAAAACTGCCTGAAGTGCTCACTAAGACACTCACTCCATTTTTGTGTTTCAGTCTGTACAAGTGGAGTTGCCTTCCCTCCAGACTGCTATAGGGAGTGTGCATATATGTGCAGGTTTGGCAAAAAAGAAAACAAACATTCCATGGAGGTCCACGGTGAGCACTGAAATATCTGTAGCCCTGGTGCATAGTCTAGAACTCACCTCTGGTTCATGGGCTGCAAGCGTTTGGGAGACTGCAGCTCCCCTGGAGCCATGCATGTCAGAGGGGCATCTCCACCCTGCCAGGTGTGCTGTACACACTAAGGGCAAGATCCCGTACATTCCCTTCAAG
>CM052540.1:56910338-57051544 GCA_028533065.1 Trachops cirrhosus | reverse complement strand
CCCTGGAATGGGAGTAAAAGATTGAAACTATACTGAATAATCTAAAATAAAAAAAAAAAAAAGAAATTGGGTTTGGTGAAGAATGGGAGTTCAGGTCTCTGTCTGACCAAGATGGCCTGGGGGTGAGGGGAAACATACATCTAATGTGGGACAGTAGTAATCCTGAAGGCACCAGATAATTCACTGAGGAACCAAACCCTGCTCTCAGAGACACAGTCACCCACAGCTTCCATACCTGGCAGTTGAGAGTGTTGCAGAGGTGGACAGAGGCCACACCAGGACATCCCTGCTCCATCTTTGGGCTGCTGCGTTGGAGCATGGGAGTTGGCCATCTGATTTTTGCCACCTTCACTTAGGGCAGCTTCAGTTGAGCATGTGGCCTCCACCGCCTTTGTGGTGGGTGGGTATCTATCTGTTCAAGTTCAGGGCAGCAGATTCTCCATAGCTCCTGGGGCCCTCCACTCAGTGGGCTTTAAAGCACTATTGCTCTCAGTAAGCCCTAACTGTCAGTAATAATGAGATGGCTTTGAAACTGCCACTCTGAAACCCTAAACCCAGCCCAGACCTGTGTGCTGGGCCAGGCACTTGGGAGAGGTTGGCCGAAGTTCACAAACTCTAGACTGGGTTTGGAGGGCGCTTTCCCAGACTGGGTTTCTTTAAGGTCTGAGCCTGTTTCAGCAGACGGTAGTCTGGGTGGTATGTGAACAGACCAATTTACTGGGCTTAGGCAGACAACGTTGAGGTTTTGGGAAAAGTGACCGAACCTGACTTTCACCTCTGGAGGAAGGTCTGACCCTCTCCTCCCACCCTTGTTCCCATAAGGCTTATATATTTCTTTCACCCATTGCTCCAGCCTTTCAAGATGCAGGAAGTCAGTGAACAGGGGTACCTCAAAGAGATTGATTTTTAATAATTTGGACACAGAAACCACAGAAGGGAATGATTTTCATTTTAATATGGTTTTTAACATTAGGCTCATGCTAGTACTCTAAAAGTCAATATTAGAATCTCCCTCCCTACTTTGAACAAACTATGACAAATCATATCTGGGCTGCCACTGTCGGCTGGAGCCCTTGTCAACTGTTAGTCTCTGCGTCCAAGAACGAGGATAAAGACCTTACTTAGTATGGCTTGGTAAGCAGACTCCCTAGAAAGGAACTCATGGGTGCGCCCTTTATACCGAATCCCATGTGTGTGTGTGTGTGTGTGTGTGTGTGTGTGTGTAACCTAACAACCTCACAGATGAAGAGTCAGTGAGGAGACTGAAGAGAGGTTAGTGACAGACCATTCTCAGATGTGTGGGCAGGAGCTACAGGCACTGAAAAGAAGTGCTGAAGAAGCACCTAGGCTAATGACAGCTGAGAACAAGAAGGCTTGAAGGGAAAAAGGAAGGAGCCATGACTAAACTGGGGGAGGGCTGTGCCTGACAGGGGGCTCTCTGATGAGCTTCAGCCTTTGGTAGAGGAAGCAGCCAGGGTCACCCTGGGGCTTGGTGAGAAGGGAGCTGGGACACAGACACCCTACTTCACTCTTCCACATCCTGATCTCCTCCTGGTGGCTCCTCAGGGCTGGACCCAGTGGTAAGCCTGAGGGTGGTGGGGGGATGGCACAGGTGGGGACAGGATGTAAAGTCCCCTTCCCCTGGCACAGCAGGAATGAAATAGTCACCAATCAGTTCTGCATCATGACCACCTGGGAAGGCTGGTCACAAGTGTGGACTACAGGCTGCCCCTGGGAGATTCCAGGAGACACGAGGAATGGGCCCTGAGAAGCTAGCTGCACCTTTAGAAAGCTTTGTGAGGGCAGGTTCTGTTGTGCAGCCAGGGCAGATAACCCCTTCTCACGCCATAGCAACACTGTTATGAACCAGCGTTATCACCTGGATCTCACTTCAGCTGTACACTGAACCTTGACATCATGTTCAAAGCTGGCAACAAAGTCCATTTATCCATGTATTCCAAAAATGTGCTGAATGCTTACTGTGTGCCAGGCACTTGGCTAGGTTTTGGGGAGTCCAGTGGGGAATAAAAGATTGACCTTCCCTGAATAGGCTTCCTAAGTCTCTCTGAGGGAAATTCTACATCCTTCTGTAGCAAGATGGAGACCTTTTGGGGAGATCACCTATCATTCCTGGAAGAGGGTTTTGAGCCTGTTGCTTAATCTCTCTGTGCTTCAATTTCCTGTTTGAAATTCAGGCACAATAATGGTGCTTTCTTCCAGGGTTATTATGAAGATTAAGTAAAATAGTATGTTTCCAGAGCCTTGGATATCATAAGCATTCAGTACCATTGTTATAATAATAGATTTTATCATTATTATTTCTTAGTAGGTCTTTGTCAACCATCTCCCTCATCCCCTGACTCCAAAACAACAAATAAATGAGAAAATGCCAGCTCTAAGTTTCCACTTTCTCTACTTTTGATCATATTCTTAGAAGGGATCCTGGTCATGTTATGATGTGATGAGGTTTGACACCTACAGGTGTTCTATTCATATGTTTAGTAAACACATATTTATGTAATTTTTAAAACAGGAAGGAGGTTTTTAGGGATGCATGGAAATTGAAAATGGCTTGAGCATCATGCTTCTAAGAGTCAGAAAACAGGACTAATGGAAAAAAAATGAAAGGAACTGCAATGATTAACTTGGAGAAGAGATAGCTGAGGGGATAGGGGAGCCATTATCTGAGATGAAAAGATTATTAAAGAGAGAATGGCAACTGATGCTTCTTTGGGAAAAATAGAACACCTGGAAAGCAGAAAGTGTGGCAAGAGGGATTTCAGTTCTGCCTTAAGGATCATTTCCCAACAGGGACGGTTATGAGCTCCAGAAAAGGCTTTAAAACTGTTCACTGTTTCAAAAATACAAGGGATTTGCACAATGATCTCAGGATATCCTGATGGGACCATATTTAAATAGGCAAAGGGTCAGCATCTGAGGGATGGAGAGGCAGGTCTGGGTCCTACCCCTCGCTGGGACATTAAAAACCTGTGTGAAGTCCTGTGACCTCAGAAGCTTCCAGTGTCCTCATCTGTAAGGGAAGGTTTGGGACCATGCCCGACACACCAGATATTCTGTGCAGACCCTGAGGCCCACCTGAAGTTCCCGATCCCTGTGGACACCCCATGTGGCGAACACCTTGCTGGCTGGCACACCTTCTGAGATACTGAATTCCTCTTTGAAGATGAAGAGTCTTTGTTGACTGGTCAGTTGAAAATTCATCATATCCGCATATGGAAATTGTGAGTGGCTCTAGACAGTTTTTTGGCTCGAAAATGATTTCACTTTGCAGAATTTCCCAGAGCTTTCTACCTTTGGGTAAGTAAAGAAGTACAGCAAGAGACCACTGGTGAAGAGGACCCACTATGTATCCTCGCTGAGTGTCATCCATGGGCCAGGCACTTTCTCAGCCTGCTGGAAGTGTCTTTCCTCCTTTCCCCTTTCTGTATCCTGGGGTCAGTACCCACGAGGTTGGGCTAACAGGAGACAGGCATTCTTTTAACAAAGTGCTGGTGTAAAGTACTGTGAATCTAGAGTTAAAGACTTGTTTATCTCAAGAGTTTTGGGGTGTGGTTGTGTGGCAATGAAACTTAATTTACAAAAGCAGGCAGCTGGTTGGATTTGGCAGGTCCTAGATTGCCATCTCTACACTAGACCAGGGTTTCTCAAGCTGTAATACGCACATTGATCACTGGCAGATCTTGTTAAAATGTAGATCTTGACTCAGTAGGTCTAGGTTGGGGCCCTGAGATTCAGACCACACTCTGAGGAGCAAGAGTCTAGAAGTCTCAAATGGCAGTGACCACAGGAGCAGAAGTGAAGGGACTTGGGTGGGCTGGCTGGTATGGCTGCCGTGGGAGGGCGGAGAGCTGGGCCATGGGCCCGTGGGGGGCTCATCTGTCTGGAGGATGCATCTGTTCACAGGCCCTGCTGTGTTGTGCTCTCTGGGAATGCCATCTGCATGCCTGAACATTCTGATTCACCAAGAGGAACTAGAAGTATGGTTTTTATGGGAAAAAAATCTGATTTCTAAAGTTTTTCTAACCTCCTGATTTTTACAGTTTTTAAAGGTTGGCTCACAAGTTTTTAAAACCCTGTGTGAGCCAAACCAAACACATAAGTGGAATAGCTCCTGCTCACAGCCTGCCATTCTGCACCCGTGGTTCTTGACCAAGTCTCTTGACCCTTGACAAGCTACAATGAACACACCAGGCCTCCTTTTCATGATAGGAGTATGGGACTGGGCTTACACACACCACATCTCTCAAGCTCAGGACCTGGAAAAGGAGGTATCCTCTTGATTTTATGAAAGAGGCTGATGAGCTTTGAAGAAGCCAGGCAATAGGGCTGCAACTCATGCATACACTGATGTAGGCATTAAAAGGCACACACTCTCAGACAGATGAACTGGAATCATGCAGCCCTTTTGGACAGATTAATTACACAAAGCCCTTTTTTGCAGGATGGAAATGCCATACCTATAGGGGATGACATGCGAAGCAACTTTCCTGAAGTCCCTGGGCTAGTAGGAAGAAGATGGTATTGCAGCCCAGGGCTTGCAGACCCCAAACTCCATGCTCCCTCCACCACCATCTTCTGACTCTAGTTTTGATGAATATTTGCAAGTGAAAAATTCAACTTCTCATCTCTCCCATGTGCAGATATAAGCTGCATTCGTAAGACAGGCACAGCCAATGTGATATTTTTATCTGAAATATTTACAGGTGGAAAGGATTAAAGCAAGTGGTGGACTGTTGAAGGTTAATGCCACCTTTTAATATGGAAAAACTACTCTCTTCACAAGAAATATACTTGTGGGATAATCTTGAGATATGTGTGTGCGTGCTCAAAATGTCAGCCAGAGTTTCATTAATTTCAGCCTCCCCCTAGAACACTATGTTATGGTTCTGAGGCTGCATGGTAGCGTGCTGACACAGGCAAGACCCACAGTGTCCGGCCCTCATGGGTAAATTTATGGTATGATGTGTGAGGAATCCATCATGCAATTTGGCCCATGCCCCTGGTTTCTTAATCAGAGATGGGAGATGCAAGACTAACGTTGCCTCCGTGGCTTTGGTTGCTGTGTCTCAGCTTCAAGCTTTGATGCAGCAGGACAATCATTCCCACCCACAGGCCCATTAATATGATGGCTTAACACCCAGCTGCTCAGAACACAGAGGAGTGTTTTGCCCTCAGGTTCTCCCAGGCTGTTATTTAAAAATTCTATAGGCTAAAAAAAAAAATAAATAAAAAAAAATAAATAAAAATTCTATAGGCTAAAGGATCATGTCATAGAGTTTTTAGGCAAGCAAAGGGCCTTGTGAAGGTGGCTAAGACATAGCCTCATTCATTCTGGCCATGTTGTGAAGATCATTCTCACAACTGAACCACAGCCATTTTCTGAAGATTATGGGTCCAACAACTCCATTATGGGTATTTGTTTTATGAGCTAAGTTTTAGGGCTCATCTCCCAGAGTAGCACAGAGATTAAGAGGCAGCTTCTAGGACTTCTGGCCAAGATGGAGGTGTGTGTAGGTACACTTTCCCTCCTTGCACAAATGAAAGAAGGACAACAACAAATTTAAAAACAAAAAATAACTAGAACTTCCAGAAAGTCGAACTGTAAGGAAGTCTGACAACCAGGGAGTTGAAGAAGAAACATTCAGACAGGTAGGAGGGGCAGAGACAGGCAGCCAGGATTGAGAGGACGCGCGGCAAGGTGGTAGCTGGAGGACTGAGAGGGCAAGGCAGTGGCTGGCAGAGCAGGTGGTCCCACATTTGCGAGTGGATAACTCGGAAGAACAACTGGGGAGCGAGACATACCATGCAACCCAGGGATCTGGCACGGGGAAAGAAAGCTTCAAAACCTCTGGCTGTAAAAACCTGTGGGGTTGTGCCAGCGGGATAAAATCCCAGCCTCATAGGATAGTCCATTGGAGAGACCCGCAGGGTCCTAGAACATACACAAGACCACCTACTTGGGAATCAGCACCAGAAGGGCCCAATTAGCTTGTAGGTAGCAGGTCAAGTGACTGAAAGCCGTGGAGAGCCAAGCAAAGGGCATGGTTCCCTCTCAGACCCCTCCCCCACATACAGCGTCACAACGCAGAGATGTGGGTTGCCCTGTTCTGGGGAATACCTAAGGTTCTGTCCCTTGCAATGTAACCAGACCAAATATATATATATATGGCCCTAATGAAAAAACAGATCAAAGCTCCAGAAAAAATACAACTAAGTGATAAAGAGATAGCCAAACTATCAGACACACCATTCAAAATACTGGTAATCAGGAAGCTCACAGAATTTGTTGAGTATGGTCACAAAGTAGAGGAAAAAGTGAAGGCTATGAAAAGTAAAACAAAAGAAAATGTACAGGGAACCAACAGTGAAGGGAAGGAAACCAGGACTTAAATCAACAGTTTGGGGCAGAAGGAAGAAATAAACATTCAACCAGACAGAATGAGTCCTTCTAGACACAAGAATTTGAAAAAATGAGGAAAGACTTAGGAACCTCTGGGATAACTTTATACATTCCAACATCCCAATCATAGGGGTACCAGAAGGAGAAGAGGAACAGCAAGAAATGGAAAACTTATTTGAAAACATAATGAAGGAGAACTTCCCCAATCTGGCAAAAGAAATAGACTTCCAGGAAGTCCAGGAAGCTCAAAGAAGTTGAACCCAAGGAAGCAATCACCAAGGCACATCATAGTGACATTAGCCATGATGAAAGATAAGGAGATAATCTTAAAAGCAGCAAGAGATAAGGGGACAGTAACCTACAAAGGAGTTCCCATCAGACTGTCAGCTGATGTCTCAAAAGAGACCTTACAGGCAAGAAGGGGCTGAAAAGAAGTATTCAAAATCATGAAAGGCAAGCACCTACATCCAAGATTACTCTACCCAGCAAAGCTATCATTTAGAATGGAAGGGGAGATAAAGTGCTTCCCAGATAAGGTCAAGTTAAAGGAGTTCATCATCACCAAGACCTTATTTTATGAAACGTTAAAGAGACTTGTCTAAGAAAATGAGAAGATTAAAACTATGAAGAGTAAAATGACAACAAACTCACAACTATCAACAAGTGAACCTAAAACAAACAAACTAAGCAAACAACTAGAACAGGAAGAGAATCACAGATATGGAGATCACATGGGGGGTTAGCAACAAGGGAGTTGGAGGGGGAGAGAGGGGGAAAAGGTACAGAGAATAAGAAGTATAAATGGAGGGTAGAAAATAGACAGGGGGAGGTTAAGAATAGTGTAGGAAATGGAGAAGCTAAAGAATGTATACGTCTGACCAATGGACATGAACTAGGGTGGGTGGAATGTGGGTGGGAGGGGGTTGCAGGGCAGAGGGTAATAAAGGGGGGAATGGGACAACTGTCCCATTAATAGCATAATCAATAAAAAATACATTTAAAAGAAGCTTCTAGAGGCAGCTGGCTCTGGACTGTCTCCCCAGTTCCTCCAATTCCAAGCTAACCTGGGGTAATTAAACAAGCTTTACTTTCTTCACTGTAACATGGGGCCAATACTACTTCCCACTTTGCAGCATTGTTGGGGAGATGAGAAATACTGTGTTGACAGTACCCAGCAGAGTACTTGGCACTTAGTAAACAACTTCTGGGTTGCATCCTGTGTTTGCAGATCTCCCTTTCTGTGGGTTTGCCTCAGTGTGGTGTCCTGGATAAAGGTACAGAGAATTTGTACAACTTATTTGCCAACTTTCGGGCAGCTGGACCAGGGCTTGAGTTTCTGCTCTGCCCCTCACCACCTGTACAATCTGGAGGGAAGTCTTTAATCTTGCAAAGATTGTCCTCATCGTCAAATGGACATAATAATACTGCTTGCCTTGGAGAGCTGTGGTTAAGGCTGAACAGGCGATTGTATGTAAAATGCTGATATTACAGTGCCTGGAATATACTAAGCACTCAATAAATGTTTGTTATAAATATTAACAAGGATCTGCAATTTGGAATTTATGAAGGTTTGGGCTACATGCAGAATGGTATATATATAGCTGTCCTTCAAAATATATCAAAGAAATCCAGAAAGTCTGATCAACTTCAGGAACTCTGAGATTGTGCCAAATGCAGACTTATTTGCACTTATCAGGAAAATAAATTTCTAGGGTGCAAAAGGTGTGAAAGAAACCCATCTACTGCAGACCAGTTCTTTCTGAAATAAATACATAGGCCCAGTATTGGGGAAATGCATAAACTCAAACCTGAGTTACTATGTATGAGCAACTCTAATGTGTGGAGCACAGAGGCAGATGCGGGGGAAATAAATACTGAGTCCAGTGACCCTGCAAAGCTACTTTTGTCATCTGTGTCTAAAGCAGGAAGAGCTGAAAACTCAGAGAGATTGCATAACCAGGCAGGATCTCAGAGCTTGGATGTGACGGAGCTGGAACTTGAGTGGTCTCACTCCAAAGCTCCACGTTCATCAGGGCTGCCCGTGCGTAGCCCTGCACAAGAGCTTCCTCCTTTGTATTTTTCAGCTGTCCTCAGACATGGGCAAAGCACGTGTTCATGTGTGTTTTGTACAGGAGGAAACTGAGGCTCAGAAAGGTTGTAGAACTGCCATGTGTCCACACAGCTGGGGATAGAGCCGAGGCTCACTGGTCTTAACCACCCCTGCCCTGCTCTGCACTCAGAAACTGGAGGCTCCAGGTAGACAGAACCCACTTACAGACATGCCTAGCAGGGCACAAAGTAGAGCAAAGCTTATTCAAGAGTCCCTTAAAGAAGTTACATTTTCCATTATTGCTGTCTTGCTGGCAACACGTGTCATCTTGAGAGGAGACTGAGAGACCCACGGCTGTGTTGTTGCCCCAAAGAAATCACAGAGGGCAGATTTCCCTGTGATGCCAAGACAGCTAGCCTGGGTCTGCGAGTACATATTTCTCACTATAAAGTAAACAAGCCGACTGGCAGAGCACTGTAGGGAAAATGACATCACTGCAGAATTTTAGGGCTAATCATTTAGCTGGATTAGCCCCAAAGTGCTGTGTCTAAACTCAGCATCCCTGCCTCTTTATGTACTCCAGATGAAACACATTAGCAGAAATATGGCAAGGGACACTCACAATACTCGGTTCTACACTCTCAGCAGTTTTTGCAAATCTGCAATTAGTCTAAAGGGCCTGGGTAAATTAGGCCTCTTGATAAATGAAGCACCTAGACAGGTCTCAGATTTATTGGAGCCCACTGTCCCGCTGTCCAGAGCCCTTGTCAGCTCCTTGCAGAGTAGGGACTGTGAAGGGGGAAAGGAAAGGGAACCAATTCAGGCCTGGAATTGCCACCAAATCTTTGAAAAGACTGTGCTTGAGGCTCCTGCCTCTTTGGCTTTAAAAGACTGTGCCAGAAACGTAGTAGGTGAAGCAGGAAGCCTTTGCCAAAAAGCTCGTGTGAGGCAGAAGAGGCCGATTCTCTCAGGGGGTTGTGGAGAGGCAGTGTTATGTCCCATTCTGAGCCACCCAGCCTCCTCCTGATTCCTGGAGTTGGCAGTGGGTGCTGATGGGCACCCCTGCCTCCCCTCCCAGGGCTCTCACTCTGGTTTCCAGTGCTTAACCCGTTACTTCTCCAAATTCAGTTTTCCACATGCTTCACACAATAGACCACATGGGCGTTTGGACCATACGGAGAGGTTAAACACATTCCAGGAAAGACCTCCACCCCCAAGTGGATGTGGATGTGGGTAATGCCTGAAAGCAAACATCCAAGGGCCAGAAGGCTGTCAGGGGCTATGGCTCAGCTAAAGGGGACATATGGGGAGGGGACGGCCTGGGCCTATTATCCTGATTTATGTCTCTGGATCACGGGAAGCGGTTCGCAGCCATATTGGGGTGACACCTGCTAACTTTGCTGCTGTTGCTGCGGAGGCTGCGGGTGCTGAAGTCAGCTGAACCGGGCCGGCCGAGGGGCCCAGCAGATGTGCAGATGTTTTTGGGGTGGCGAGAGTTATTTTTTTGTTAAGTCTTTCTGATTTATTTATTTTTACAACATTTTCCTTCCTGATTCCTGAAGTAATGCCTGTTTTGGATCGGTGTATAGATAATCTGAATTTTTTAATTTAAAAAGCAGGAGAGCAATGCTGGCTCCTGTAGACAGTCTAAAACTGAGCAGGGTGTGTGCGTGCGTCCCTCTCTCCGTCTCTCTCTTACAGTCTCAGGATCTCTGTCACTCTCTCCTCTCAGGAAGCCAGCAGGCCAGGCTGCGGCCCTCTCACCCCTTGGCTCCATTGCCCCAGTCGAGTACTTTGTCACTCAATTCCTAGCAGTCCGGGCACAGGGTCACAGGCTAGGGAAGAGCCAGGAGCAGCCCAGGGTGTGAGCCTTCCAGACTCTGTTCAGGAAGCACCTCCCTAAAGTGCTGCCCGCAGCCTGCTGTGATTCAGTGTCTCTGGTCTGCAGATCAGTCGGGCGATTCTCCTGTCAGCCCACATTGATTTTCCTGTAGATTACATTACCTCCCATCACAAAAGAAAGTGTGCTCCTCTCTCAGAGTGTCAGGGAGAAATGAATAGCAAACATTGTCCTGCCGGCAGCTCAGCAATCCCATCACCGCCGCCTGCACAGGCAGGGCTGGGACCTCCGCCTCCCCACCCCCACGGACATCCTCAGACCTTCCTCTTTGACTCAGTGAAAGTTTCCAGGCTGAGGAAGAGCATCAGATTCAACTGATATGACACAGAACACCAATTACACTACCATGAGATCCCTTTGTCTCCTAAGACCTTATAAATTACAGAATTAAGAGGGTTTAGATGGGGTGGGGGGAGAACTGGTGACACCAGATGTTTCAGAATTTAGAATGTGCTTTCTCATATGTTAAAAAACATCCTTCGAATATCATCAAAGGGACTGAACAATTGTTATTCCTTTTAAAAGTTTCTTTCAGTACAGATTGGGCTCTCGGATCTCTGGCTCCTGTGTGTGTGTGTGTGTGTGTGTGTGGTATCACAGGGGCCTGTCTTACCGTGTTAGGTTGGTGCCAGGTCCACCTTCCGAAACCCTGGCGTGCAGGGAAAGCCTTGCCCCTGTGGGCAGCTTTGGCACAGAGTCCTGGCACTGTGGATGCAGAGAGGCGTCAGCACTTTTTAAACAACGAACAGCAGAAGGCAGGCGCCAATCTCCAAAGTGGGCTTTGTGAGAGAGGTGAGGTCTGTGTCTGGCTGACAATCTACCTGCAACGACTGGATGAGGAAAAGGCACAAGACATTTGAAAAACAAGGCAGCATCTTCTCTCTTAGGACACTGGGGTACCCACGTACACGTACATCTGCACCCCACTGAGCACGGGTTTCTGTGTACCCATGTGAGTGCAACAAACAGATAAGAGCAAACATTTTAATTGATAAGTTAACCAATATTTATTGAGCAACTACCATGTGCTAGCCTTCCATTTATCACATAAATTTAATCCTCCAAACAAGGTCAATATCATCCCTGTTTTATTGATCAGAAACAGAGCCCCAGAGAGTGCATGTTGCTCTCCAAAGTGTTATATGGATGGACTTGTGAACCTCCAAAATGTGTTGAAGTCCTCAGCTCCAGTACCTGTGAGTGTGACCTTATATGGAAGTAAGGTCTTTGGAGATGATCAAGTTAAAATGAGGTAATTAGTGTGGGCCCTAATCCAATGTGACAGATGCCCAAATAAAAGGGGGAAATTGGACCAGAAGAAAGCTCACTCAAAGACACAGGGAGAAGACAGCCATTTACAAGCCAAGGAATGGCAACAATCGCTAGTAAACCACCAGAAGATCGGAGGGAGGCCTGAGCAGATTCTCCCCTCAAACTTCAGAAAAAAACAACTGTGCCAACAACTTGATCTTGAACTTCTAGCTTCCAGAACTGTGAGATAATAAATGTACGTTGCTCATGCCACCCAGTTTGTGGCCATCCCAGGAAATGCACACACAAGGTCACACAGCAGGTCACCAGTACAGGCGGGTGTGTATCCAGGCCACAAGACCTGTTCCACAGCACAGGCTGCACACTGCCTTTCTCCACGAAGAAGTCCACAGCAGCTGGGCTTGCTCAGGCGCACTTGGGCTCTTGTCAAGGCTATGTGGCGGTGGTTGGGGCAGAGGCTGAAGGTGGAAGTTGTTATAAATCTAGTGTTTTATATTGTATATACCTTAGCTTGAGAAATCTAAGAACTTGTTAATTTTACAATTATATTAAGGACCTTAACATGTTTATATCCTTTGACCCATTTCTAGAAGTCTACTCAAATAAAATAGTAGTAACACAAATACCTATTTATGTAGAACTATTTATCCCGGTACTATTTACATAATAGGTAGAATGACCCACATCCCAGAAAGAGGCATTACGAAATACCACATTTCTTTATTTTTCAAAGTGCAATTAAGTCTGATTGAAGCCAATACTAACCCAGGGTGGTGAGAAGGTCTCTCGATTCCTTCACCTAAAGCTGGGTTTGAGGACCCTGTCCAAGCCTTCCCAGCCGAGGTAGGCGGGGCCAGCCCCTTAGCCTCAGGACAGGCCCTCTCTGAGGTCGCCCACGGTTCCAGGCTCAGATGAGCCACAGTGCCATCATGCATCAAAGTCCAACCCTTGTTTTTCTTTCTGGTCTCGAGAGGGGCCAGCCTCTTTTCAACATCTGCAGCTCTCAGACTTCATCCCTCTCCTCGGACAAAGTACTGCAGGTGTCGGGGAACTTCCCTGTTGCAATACAAAGGGTCATATTCTCCCCCAAAGTCTTTTTCTTTCCATCTGGGAGCAAAGCAAATCCTTTACAATTTCTCTCTCTCTGTCAGAGAGGGTGTAACTCAGCAGACACTGGGAAAGAGATGTTTCATCTTTTCTCTATGTGGCCACAGACAACAAAACAAAATAGCGGCACTTGATCTTTAAATGACCAGCCTCTACCACCTATGATACCAATACCTAAATGCTCAATAATACAGGCTGGTTCCATCAGTGATGATCTACACACACTTTAGATGTAAAATTTTCATTAACAATAATAGAAGAAAATGTTTACATTGTAATGTGAATGAGAAACTAGAATGCTGTATTCATTTTCTCTGGCTGCATAACAAATCCCTAGAAATTTAGTCACTTAAAACAACACCCATTTGTTATCTCACGTCAGTTCTGGAGGTTCTGGTTTGAGTTTTCTGCTCAGGGCCTCATAAGACTCCATTTAATGTGTTGGCAAGATGTGTTATCATCTGCAGCTGGGGTCTTCTTTTAAGGTCGTTCAAGTTGTTGGCAGTGTGGTTGTAGGACCAAGATCCCCGTTTCCTTATTGGATGTTAGTGGGGGGATGCTCTTAACTTCTAGAGGCTTCTAGCATTCTTTGCCACATGTTTCTACCTTCAAAGCACCAAGGGAGGACCCCTTTTGCTTCAGATCCTCCTCATGCTTCATCTTTCAGTCTCCAGGAAAAGCCCGGTCTCTTTCAAGGCTCACCTGATCAGGTCAGGCCCACCTCGGATAACCTTTTCTTAGTCAGCTGTGCCAGGAAACCTAACCTAACCAACGGACTAATATCCCCTTATATACAGGTTCCTCATGCCCACACTCAAGGTGGGGAGGAGATTAACCACAGGTGTAGGACACGGAGGGTCACCTTAGAATTTTGTCTTATAGATATCAGCAGTATAAAGGGCAAGATCTCAGCCATGTAACATTTATATGCTCAGAAAACACTGGTGTGACATAAACCTCAATGCGAATAAGATCTTTCTGTGGGGTAGGGTTATGGATGGATGCTTCTGTTTTTCTTTACGTTTTTCTGTGTTTTCCAAGCATTTTATAATTAGCATATGTCTTCATTTTATAATCAGGGAAAAACCCCACATTATTTAGATAACGAAGCAACTGGCCTCGTTCTGAAACAGTCCTGCGTGAATAGCAAGTACTCAACAAGTGGCAACCAGCTGTGTGGCTGCGTGGTTTGTTCATTCAGTGTATTCTTTCATTTGTTCAGTAGCCGAGGAATGGTGGTGCAGGCAGTTTGCATTTTCTACAGGAGGGTGTGGTGATGGGGACACTTGGTCTAGAATCTTCTTGGAATAACTTCATACTTTTCAGCAAAAAGTGGCATTTCTGCTTGCAATTACTCCTGGGAAAAAATACCAAAGGCAAGCTGCTCAAACTGATTGAGAAATACTTTGCAACTTCTATTTTCCCACCACTGCCCCAATAGTTTGAAAATTTTTAGGTTTTCAAATTTCCCATTGTCTTTGTTAGCAGAAAATTTCAGCTTCTCATAAATAACCAAAATGAAGCAACAGAACTCTTGGCTTAAATTCACTTTTCAGCTGACATGTCGGAAGGAGCCTAATGCCAAAACTCTCTCTCGACACAGAAGTGTGGGCCTGGGAGACCCAGCAACACAAATGAACCAGAAAGCCTTATGGTGGGGATCCCGTTCGCTAACATTAGAAAGAGGAATTGCTCAAGGAGGACAATCTCGACATGTGGCAGCGTCACCAGGGGCATATTGCCCGGCCACCTCCAGCATTCTGTGCCGGTAACAAGTCCAGGGCTCGAATCAGAAATGAAGAGACTGTGAAATCAATGGGGTCATGCAGAAAACCAGACAAGGCTGCCCTGGACCAGAGGTGATGTTGGCATGACTTGTCTGTGGGGCGGCCTCCCCTTCTCCTCCTCTGCCAGCCCCTTCCCCCACCCCTGCTCAAGTGCTGGCCTTGGGTCCCATCTGCTCTCAGTGAGAAAGATATAGGGTGTTGGTTTGATGTGGATACTCTCAAGGGTGTTTGCACTTTAATACGGAGTTGGAAAAGGTGGAAAAATCTTGAAAGAACGAGGAAGAATTTGCTGACAGTGGAAGGACCGGGGAGGCCCTACTCCATGTCCTCCAAGTCATCTCCTTCCCACAGTCTGCGCAGTTGCTGTGTGGATTTTGCACAGTGTTGTCCTGGCTCGGGGACAGGCCCCCCAGGACTCTCCAACCCGTCAGCCTTAACTGGGAGTGGCACCTGGAGGCAGCCCTCTGAGGCGTCCCAGATGAAGGGGGAAGAAGCTCTTCTTTCTGGGATTGGATATGGCTGAAATTGAGTCATTGTTAATTTTTAAAATTGATCAGCTTTTAATACATACAACCTTACAAATTATGAAACATAAGAAATAAATGGATAATCATGAAACGGCCACCTAAGTGCAGATAAGCAAGCCTGGTGCCCTTCCTCACGTCGGCCCCTCCCCGTCCTCCCTCCCTCTCACTGGGCAAGTGGCCACTATCCGAAAGCTGCTTTTATTATTTTTTTAAGTCCCTCATTCCTGGTTCTTCATTATAGTTTGATCACACAGCCAATAAGCACATGTTTTGCTTACTGTTTCAACTTCCCATCAGTGCTATTACGGTGCATGTGTGCTTCTGTGACTTGCTGTTTTTATCCCACATCAGGTGTTTGTGATTCAGCCGCACAGGCCTGCAGCCTGGGTTCATTTGTCCTCACTCCATTGTACCCATCGCATGAATACACCAGAAGTTATCATCTGGTCTCTTATTAATGGAGCAGCTTTAGCTTTAAAATTGTTTTGTTCACCGCAGGATGGACGGCGGTGTTGACTCATATAGGGGTAAAGATGAGGTATGGTCGGGTAGGACTAGCTGTTTAGGCAGAAGAAAGTAAGAAAGAAACATTTTGAGGTACCAGGTGTAGTTCCAACTCTCCCAGCAGTTTCCTGAGAATATTATTTCACCATCCTCAGAAACACATTTTTCATAAAACAAAAGAGTTGGATGAATTTTGGGTTTCCGTCCAAGGCAACCCTTTAATTCAATGAGCCATTCACTCACTTAACACATAGCGAGCACCTGC
The DNA here is from genome assembly GCA_028533065.1 of Trachops cirrhosus. NCBI lineage: Eukaryota > Metazoa > Chordata > Mammalia > Chiroptera > Phyllostomidae > Trachops > Trachops cirrhosus. The sequence goes on along the minus strand of CM052540.1, from coordinate 57,035,711 downwards.
TTTTTGCTCTGTTGCTAAAATTTAGCAGGAAACAAAACAGATATGTTCTTTGCCATCACAGAGCTTTCAGACTCAGAAGGTGTTAGAGGAAAAAGGAGTAGGCCAAAACTATGTTGTCTTTGCTTTTTAAATCACCCAGACATGACCATCTTTAGTGTTGTGAACAACATAGAAAAATGGACCTTTTTACTGGTGAATGGAATAATAGGAACAACAACAATAATAGTTCATGCTCACTGAGCTTTTGCTATGTTAAGGTGGTTTTTCAAATTGCAAACTGCAGTAAGTACTGTGCCAGGAGCACACAGGGGTGAGGATACAGAGTTGGAGAGGTCTACTTATGATGGAACGGGCCAGACCTCCCAGAGGATAGGCCTGCAAGCTCAGAGGAGCCAGCTGAACTTGCAGGAGGAAGAGCATTCCAGACTGTGTGAGCTGCACGTGCAAACCCTCCAGGTAGCATAAGAACTTCCCATGTTCCAGAGCCTGCAGTCACTGTGTGAGGAAGCATGGCTCCTGGTGAGCCCCGGACGCATCTGCGGTGAGGGTTTTGATTTTATTCTATGTGTAAAGGGAAGGTGTTGCAAGCATTTATCAGCAGGGGAGTGGCATGGCCAGACCTGTGTTTTTAGAAAGATTACTGTGACTGTTGTGAAGAAAATGACGGGGGCAGCCAGCCTGGAAAGAGGCTCTGGTGGGAGGTGACAGGGTTCTCAGACTGCAGAAGCTGAGGTGGAGACGAGGGAGATGGGAATGTACTGAGTTCCTTGATAGTGTGGAGCCAAGAAAGAGGTATTGTCACAATTTGCTTTTAATGAGAAACACAGTCCACATCAGGGATCAAAGGGGAAATAATCAGACTCTAATTCACTTCACTAGAGAAGAGAAAGTTCGGAAAAGAGTGGGCTGGGCAGGTAAGGAAGTGGTAGTCATGGAACTGTGCAAACCCTGCTTGCATCTCCCGCCCTCCTTCCCTCCCATTTTCTAATTGTTTTATCTTCAGAGCATCTTTAAAAATCTGTTTGGCTTGAAGATGACCTTTTCTACCAGATGCAGCAGACAGGAACCACTTCCCTGTCTTCCAGAGGAGAGAGGGCATCCTCACCCAGCACCACAGCACGCCTAGGCTGTGATGCGTCCCCACCAGCACCTCCCACTCCTCCCAGTCCTTCCCGCTGGAAGTGCCCGAATGCTGTTTTGTTAGACTCAGCCTTGGCATAGACTTTACATCTCCCAAACAATATACTGCCCACTTAAAGTCCCGTAAAACATGACCGAATGGGGACTCTCCGTGACTGTTTAGTATGCTTTAAAATTCTTTAATTTGCTGTACCACAATAACTTGCACTTTAATAAAAGCAATCTCTCGTCTTAATAGCCACACAGTAAAGACTTATTTATAAGAGGCAGTGTGCAGGCCCGAGCCATCCAGGTGTGCCCCAGATTCCAAGCCCTCGGAGGTCTGCAGGGACTGCGGGGACCAAACAGATCCCCTCCCCCAACGCTGCCATTGCGCGGAGTCCCAGCTCCAGGGCTGCAGCCTGCCCCAGGCTTCAGGCCCTGCACAGCACGCTCTCGGCGCGCTGATTTATTCCAGTATTACATTTAATTGTTTCCTTCTTGTTGAAGCCCTAACATGCGATGCTTGTAAATCTGACCCGAATCCTCCATATGGCGCTCTGGTTTTCCATTTTCAGATGCATTCGCCCTGGAATAATGACTGTGGTATAACTCAATTTGAGTTCTGCTGCTGGGGACTTTATTACATAATGCTTTCTAATTGACCCTCATAGTTTAATAAGACAGAACATTTCACCAGAACATTGACAAAAGTTATTAATTTTCACTTCAGCAGAGACCCATGTCCCAATTAAATCCCCTGAGAATGCCTGACTGACTGACTGACCTCATTATGGCTAATGCTTATTAGTCCTTCGGAGAGGATAGCATCACACACTGTTAAAATGCCTAAATGAGCACATACAACCGTCCAACGTGATTACAATTTACATACATGACTAATTTTACTCCCCTAATCTTTGTCTGGTGCAATGAATGTGGTGTGCTGCTGTCATATCACGGGATCAGCCGTTCAGGATTTGGAAGGTGTAGTAAAAATGCCCAGCAAGCATACTGCGCTACACCAGGTACATAGCTGTGCCTTTCCGGGACACTTTCAAGTGTGGGGGCATCTTTCAGTGCAGAAAGTGACTTGGGCCCAGTTCTCCTTGAATATGGAACAACTAGTATTCATTTGGTGTTTTCTGTTTTGTTTTGTTTTTAGACAATTTGGAAGGAAGGAATGGAGGGAGGGAGAGAGGGAGGGAGGGAGGGAGGGAGGAAGGAAGGAAGGAAGGAAGGAAGGAAGGAAGGAAGGAAGGAAGGAAGGAAGGAAGGAAGAAAGAAAGGAAGAAAGAAAGACTATCATCATTAGCAGCAAACAATTATTCCAGCCTTCCTGCTTGGATAGCTCATACTCCTGGAAGTAGATTTTCTTCCCTAGGTCTAGGTGTATTTATTTGCACATTTTCTCTCAGCTTTCATTCCACAGGACAGGGTGGGTAGCAGCTTGTAGTCACCATACCTGCCTTGTTTCGTCAGCTGCCCTGCTTCGCCAGTGACAGGACCACCTACTCTATCCAGTCCCCTCTTGTGGGAGAATCAGCTGGATGGTCATTCGGATGAAAAATGTGCATTTGCCCATGCTGGTAAAATTGGAGGCTTGGAGTGGTGAGAAATTGAAAGCAAAGAAGCCTCACAGTATCTGAGGCTTCAGATTGTTATTTGACCTTTCTTTTCCTGGTCTACAAAACAGTGTTTATCTTTTAGGCAGTCTGACCACGGCTGAGTGTCGGCTTTTCCTGTGCATTGTACTCATTCCCCCTGGGCGGTGTGATTTGACACATGACAACAATCTAACAGCGGAGATCAAACTTCTCCTCAGACTCTCTGCAATGTGACAAGTAATGTGTATTGACACAGCAAAGTGCACTCTGGAAATATGAGTGGTTGGGCGTGCACCCAGCCTCCTTGCTCAGCTAGAGATATCTTAAATCATAGGCTTCAGTTGCCCACGAAGATAAAGCCCAAATTTAAATAATGATAACCAGCTGGAAGCTGTAATTCATCGAAATCTTCGCTCTCGCTCTCTCTCTCTCTCTCTCTCTCTCTCTCTCTTTTCCTCTCTCTCTGCTTTGGGTAGTGTCCTGTGGAAAGCAGGAATTTGTAGGAAAAACAATAGTAAAATAGCAAAATAAAAAGGCAAAGGCAAAAGAAATTAAACTAAACTTCCCCAGGGTACACATGAAAGTGCTACACATTCTTCTCAATCCCCTATTCCACAAGTGTATCCGGGCCCTCCTTTGTATCAGGCCCAATGGACGAGACCCCCGCCCCCATGAAGCTTAGCATCCAATAGGCAATACTGTCAAAACTGAAATGCAGCCATATAGGCTGATCACTTCAACTGATAACAAAGGTTATGGGAACCCAAAGAAGGGCATTTAACCCATATTTGGGGGTGGGTGGGAATTAAAGTTGTCCTAGAAGGACTTCCTAGAGAAGGAAACACATAATTGAGCCCCAAATGGTTAAGTAGGAGATAGCTAGGCAAATTAGGGAGGAGAGGTTGAGCTCCAGTATCAGTTCTTTCTCTTCCTCATTCATTAAACCAGTGAGCACTTAGCCCTACTATATGCAATGTGCTGTTCAGGCTCTCTTTCTACACCTGATGCTGAAGAGTGCCTCCTGGTGGTAACCCAAGATGTGGCAGCCTCTTCAACGAGAAGATTCAATGGGGAATCAGGAAATGGAGGGTCCTCATTATACTTCTATGGCCTAAATGATTGAGAGAATGCACACTGTGGAAAAGTGAACTCATTCACCACCGAATAGGAATTTCAAAAACACAACTGTCGGAGAAGAATAATCAAAGAGCAATGTCAACTGATGGAGAGGAAATATTTATTTTGATGGGAGGAGGCGCTGGTTCAGAGATATTGCTGAAGAGATGGCTGCTAAGCTCTGAGTGTGGTTTTGGTGTTTCGACCTCATCATACGCCTTGTTCTCTATTGGGACCTTCTGCTGTTGTGCTGCAGCCATCTCACACTGGCTCTCAAGAGCCAATTGTGCCTCTTTCCAACTCCAGGTTCAGCTGCATCATGCTGGTAGCTTGACTTTGGTCGTGCTGGGAGTATTCATACCACAGGAATTGGTAAACTCCACAAGCCAGAGCTTGCCTTCCCCAGTCACCCCCGACCCCAGGGCCTGTTGTTAAACACTGATCAGCACCCCACTGTCTGTACTAGCTTTATGGAAAAATACAGCATTGCTGTTATCAGAAGCCTGGCAAGTGCTTGATACCATGTCACAAACCTCCAGTAAAACTCAGCTAGCTACATGTCTGAGGCCTCTGCCTTCCATATATAGCAGTCTTGGGACCTTTATGATCATGTTGTCTGTAGAGAGGGAAAGAGAGACTTCTAAGTCTGTTTAGAAGATTCCAAGTGAGCTTCCTGAAGCAACTGCACAGATGAACTACTGAAATGAGTGAGCTGGGAGGCTGGCCAGGCTGCTGTGCTGCGCGGGGGAAGTCTTGCAGTCTGAGGCAGGCTGAGTTTGAGGGGCTCGACATGAGACGGGGTGTCCTTTGGACAGCTGGGAAGGCTGACTGGCTTTCAGAAGAGAGGCTGACAGAGTTCTGAAGCAGATCACTAGAAGTTATCAGTGAAGAGATGGTGGCTAGATCCATGGGGGTGGATGGGATCACTTTGGAAATGGATGCATGATGAGAAGAGAAGTGAGGGGGGAATTCTGGGAGCACTGGCAGGCAGGCCACAGAAGGGCCTCAGGGGAGGGCACGGGAGGGGTTGGAGAAGAGTAAGGGAAGGGTTGCAAGAGAGGCGGGGGCCCAGGAGCCAAGGGCAGAGACAGGTTTTAGAAAGAAAGAATAGTCCACTGCAATAGAGTTGTCACGTTGGATGAGGAATGAAAATTAGCCTATGGATTCGGCAATTAGAATGTCAGTTTTTCTACTGAAACTGCTCCAGCTGAGGTCACTAATGAAGCCAGAAAAATAGAATGATTTTCCCAAAGTGGACTCCTTAGTAACGAGTCTAGTGTTAGAAATGGAGGTGCGTGGCTCCCCGTTAAGTGTTCTTTCTCTTCTACTACTCATATATTTAGGCTGCCCCAAATCACAGAACTGTGTTTTCATTTTAGAAGAACAGCTTTGGGGGGTAATTTATGGTCAGATGCAAACAACTTCCAGCTGTCTTTATTAAGTAAGGTTTAAGTAGATTCATTTTATCCTCAAATTAAAGTATCTTCTTAACTAACATTCTGATGTGCTGAGATCTCCTAATAAAGAAGGAAGCAATTCATGGAGAGGAGTACAGTCAAGACAAGCATCGTCCACTCCCCTGCAAGCCGCCCCTGGCTCTCGGCCTGGCTGGAGACGGACCTTCATTTCTCATTCCATGCCTGCCCCTCAGCAAGAGGTCAAAAGGACATAAGCTGAGGCATTCGCTGGCATACAAGTGCTGCTTCTTTAATCTCAAGTGAGGAGGAGCCTTCTCAGGCATAGGCCCTTCCTGAGTGGACCCCGGTATCCATCATGAAGACCAGAAACACCGATGTACACGTCCCCAGCAGGTGTTATTTTAGGCAAAAGTTCTGGCTCTGTTTCCAGAGCAAGGCACGTAGAGGTCACAGAATGTATAACAGCCATTTCTGGGAGCATGAGAGACCTGGGGTTCAGAGGGAAGCAAGGGAGTCCATTTTGAAATTCTTGGGAGTGAGCTGAGCGTGAATTTTTTGTCTGTCGCTGAGAGCAGAGGTCAGAAAAGTGAAACTTTGAGGCACAAATGTGTCACAACCTCAGTGTATTTAAACCACCTGATCCCCCAGGCGATCCCATGCCTCTCAGTGCTGAGGTTAGAGCATCAGGTGTACTGGCAGAAACCGTCTTGCAAAACATTCTGTCCCTGAGAACAGAAAGTAAATCAAATAAAACCCCTAAGGCTGTGAAACTCTCCCATTGCCACCCCTGCCCCAGGATGACAGGGGGTGAATCAGGGGCTTGGATATATAGTTGGCGGTTGGCAGGGAAACCTGGTGGGTTTGCTGGGGGGCACTGCAATCCATAAAGGAAATATGGTCTAAACAGAGCAAGAGGTTTTCGTTGTTGTTGTTGCTTTCCCGGAGCAAATGAACACTGATGTTCTTTCTCTCCCACGGAAGAAAGCTGCTACAGATCTGGAGACAATTTTTCTATGATGGACAAGGCAGTGAGGGCTTCTGGCTGATTAAAGGAAGTAGCTACCATTCACCATCTCTCAGAAGAGGGAGCATAAAGAAGGAAATGCAGCCAAAATAAACAGATGGCTGGATCGGGTGGGGGAGGCTGTCATGAGCAGACACACAGGTAGCACAGGCCCCAGGCAACCACACAAAACCATTAAGAGGAGCCAAAACTCAGCAAAGAGTTCTAGAACCCTGGGAAACTGCATGTGCTCTGCCTCAGGGGGAGGTTGCCTTGGAATTGTCAATGATCCAAAGGTAGTGAGTTTGCATGAGCAGGAGGAACCCAGCAAGCAAGCAACCCTGGTCATCGGGGAGGACCGAGGAAAGATGGGACTGGGAGTGAAGGGAGAAGTGAGCAAAGTCAGCATAAACTCAGGGCCCATCAAGTGCTTGGAAGATCGAGCAGCAAGCTGGTGTGGTACGCCAAATGGCAGGCCACTTCCTGAACCAATTCAGAGCCACTGAGGCAACTCTGCAAAATGGCAACACCTCCTAGGTAACAGGCACTAAGACACAGTTCTACCTTTGAGGACCTTGTGGTCTGGGGAGTAGAATGTTTTTAAATAGATCAATTACACCACAATGTAATGGTTATGTACAGAGACCTAAAGGATTATGAGGGCAGGGAAGGCTTCAGAAAGGAGGCAACATGTAAGCCAGGTAATGAAGAGCAAGCAATGACCGACCGAGTCAAGAAGGAAAACTTGCACCAGAAAACTGTAGCTGGTGAAGTTAATTAGTTAAGGCTCAGGTTACAGAGCAAAAAATCTAGTTAAACTAGCTGAACTTAAGAGGAGTGTTACTGCAGAAATACAACAGGTAATTCTGCAGAAAAATAAGAGGAAATAAGTGCTGTTGGACTTCATGAAGCTGGCACCAGGAAATCATGAGCTGAGGTAAATCCCCACATGGGCTCAAGGACTGCAGCCACACTGTGCGCCTGCCCCGCCCCTCTCTCTGCCTTTCCGAGTCCATCTCTCTCTGCTTCCTTGTGTTCTTGGAATCCCATACCTTTGCCTCACAGGGGGCCCTGATTTGCTCTCATATCAACTTCAGGGCCAATACTCTATGACCTTTCAGGTTAAGTGCCCATCATCCTGTGGGTCCACCTGACTCAATCTCTCAGTGTTCTCATTCCAAATCCCACGACAGAGAGTCCCACTGGCCCAGATTAATGTCTACTTGTGGATCGGTCCCTGGGAGTCAAAGGGAGCGATGCTATAAAAATGATTTATAGTGTCACCTTTGGCAGTGTGAGTGGGTGCGCATAGCGAGGTGATGACTGGCATATGTGCTATGGTGAGTTCACTCATTTGAACACTGTGGAAATGCCAGAAGTCTGCCGTAAACACCCAGGAGGGACTATTGGCTTCTCCTCTGTGCTCCTGTTACCTCCACTGCTAACCCTCATCTTAACACCAAAAAAATTATCATTAAAATTTACCTTCATGTGGATCCCTTCTTCACCAGAATGTAAATTCTAAAATAAGGGTAAAAACTTGAGTCACGTTTTTCACTGTAATTCTAGAAGATAGCATAGTACCTGGCATGTGTAAGGCTAAATAAACTTTATATTGATTGTTGTGTCTGCCGTCACCTTCCTCCTCTATTTTTCAATCACAGCAGTCACCTGCTGCCTGCAGCTTCCTCTGCTGGGAGAGAGACAGACTGGGGATGCTGTTTAGGTTGATAACCAAGAATAGAGGTTCTACTGGACTATGGCAGGACTGAATTGGATCCGAAGTCCACACATGGGCAGTGGGACTCCTTAGCTGTGACTACTGTGGTGTGTTCATCCTAAGTCCTTTTGCAGGTGACTGAGAAGCACTTGCAGGAGGCTTTATTCTAAGGAGATGGGATTGGATAGATAATGTTGCCTCAGCGTTGAAGGAGCAGACATTGTCTGCATTTACCTGGCTCAAGCTTCACAGATAGACTCCTGAATGAGGGTCAGGGAAGGGGAGCGGGAAGTAAAAATGATATCTCCTCCTTCCCTAAAAGCTCTGTAAGACCAAGGCACCTGTGGACAAAGCATAATGGGGAAGGAAGCCATCGTCTACCCAAACACAGTGCGGCTTTGAGATATTGAGAGCTGCACTTTTGGCCACGGCAGAACAAGTGTCTGGCAGCAGCTAGATAACAGTGGCACCAGTCAATGTCACAATACGCAGCAGAGGTGGCAGCAGTGCCCGGCCTTAGCAGCAGTGCCTGTGGACAGAGAGGCATCCAGGAGGTAGACAGTGGCTAAGGGCCCCAGCAGGATCCCATCCACACCTGACTGGCCTTGTTAGTGGGCACACAGGATGCACCCGATTACCTGGGCAAGCCCTTGGTAGGGGTTCAGATCCTGCCAGTGTGTGCAGAATACCGCCATAAGGCATTCCCCTTGTACCTACAGGCAGTTTGACTTGGGAAAACTTGAGTGACAAGTAAATCAAAGCACCTCCGTCCTGCTTGACCTGCAGCCCAGTGTCTGGGGGAGGTGCTCATTCCAGCAGGAATCAGGGCTCTCTTAGAAGGACATGCAGGATATCCAGAAGGAATAAAAGTTGTCAGCTCCTACCAAGAAAATCCAAGGGCACTAAGAGATTGGAAAGAACAGCCACCGATGGAAGAGTGTAATCAGAGAGGCATGAATAGAAACTGCCCAAAGAAAATACATGCTCCCTAGCAACATGAAGTGCAGAAAATAGGCCAAACAAATAGCTCTATAAAGGATGTGCTAGTGCAAGGGGAAGTAATCAAAACTAGGAAAGCGAGAAAGTATGAAAAAAATCAAACAGCGATTCAGCTAGAGAAATTATAGTACAAAGTTAAGAAAGTGCAAAAACATGATAAGGAAAGCAAAGGTGAGGAATGAAAAGAAGATTGTGAGAGAGGCTAAGATAAATAATAAGGCATTTTTCAAGTACAGAAGGAGCAAGAGGTCAGTACAAGAGTCAATAAGGCCTCTAAAAGCTGGCAGAGGTAATTTATTGACAGAACATGAAGACATAGCTAAAAATATTAAAAGGCTTTTTTCTTTCCCCTCCTTGCCTCTCTTTTCACATAGGAAGATGGGGACATATGCCAGAACAGACATAAATTTCCCAGGAGTGGAAAAAAGACATATTGAAGGAAATCAGGATCGTGTCAGCACAGGTGATCGAGAAATTAGGATGTCAGAAAAATTGCGGAAAGTCTAGAGCCAGGCCAGAGGCTCCTGGAATGAGGGACTGGGAGGCCGGGCAGGTCCAAAGCCAGGGGACAGAGGGTTGTCGAGGGTCTGCGGCGTGGGAACAGTTTCAAGCTATGCCTTTAAGCCCATCTTGTAGTTGCTTTTTAATCTCTGAGAGATGGAACAGAATCTGATTTGATCAGGACTTTTATGCTCCAAATTGTTGGCATCTAATGATCCCTGATGGATGCTTGTTTTTAAAAGTACCCAGCAGGCTACCCAAGTTTAGGGCAAAAGCCCTCATTTTCTTCCCTTAAGACTCCAGACCAGAGGCACAAGACCTGGGTTGTGAATAGGGGCAAAAATGAATACACGTGGATTTGCTTCTCTGTTTAAAAGCATCAGCCTTATTTGAAATATATTCCATTACATTTCTGACCTGTAGTGATTGTGATTGGGTCATGGAGTAATTAAAGAGAAAAACTTCATTCTTGTACTTCCAAAGATATTGTGGCTGAGAGAAAAAATAAGTGGAACCAGGAGCTACTATTGCTTTGTCCTAATACACTGGTCCAAGGGGAAGGAAGTCAAATTTAAAGTCGCCACTGCTGATTGAGAACCTCGTAGTCTCAAAGCATCACCAAAACGAATACTACCCAGTCCTTTTCCTTCACAAACTCATGGCCTCTACTCCAAATCTCACTATTTCAAAACGTACTATCTACTGGTCAGGAGATAAGCCTTTTTGGCAATTCCCAGCAAGAAATAAAGCAGAAGCGATCACACTTCATCTAGGATTACTAGACACTCTTAGATGAACATTTTTTCAAGTCTGCAAGCCTTCAGATATTCGTTAGGGAGTGCACTGGAGTCTAGGATGGAGTGACACAGGGCGAGAACACAGCAGTGCACTCAGGTGGCCCTGCACGAAAGCCCGGCTTGTCTGCTCACTAGCTGTGCAATCTCGATAAGATATTTAGTGTCTCAGTTTCCTCATCTGTAAAATGGATCTAATAATGCTTTCCTTGTGGAGTTGCTACCAAAACAAAATGGGAGCTTGGCTCTTGCAGGTGCACCATAATTATGCCTTTCTCCTTTTAGTTGGAGAAATTAAAAATTAGGTAGCTAAATGATTAAAATTTACAATTTGTTGGTATCTTCCTGATAATATCAGCTTGACATTTTAAAACTGATACCTGCAATCTGTTGTATGTCTCCCACTCTTCAGAGAAAATAGCTCCTTGTTTTATAGCACAATCCTCTGATTTCCCTGGTTGCATGCACCTGAGCTAATCCGGTAACTGTAGGTCTCTGACAGAACAGACCCTGCCCTGTTCCTATTGCAGGAAATAGCCTTCCTAAAATCCTCCTCACTTGGTTCTGGAGTTTCTAAGTTTAGTCACAATGAAGTTCACTGAGGGCCTGCTGTGTGCTACTGAGGATAAAGTGGTGACAAATGGAAGTAGGCCCTGGCCTCGTGGAAGCTGGGCTTGAATTGCAGAGTCACATCACACAGATGCCTCTTTGAAATCATTTGCCTCTTTGCAATCATTTGACTGCATCATCTGCAAGTGTGTTGGAAGTGGTCCTGCCAGAACCTGAAATAGGGAACTTGTCCTAGGCAGGGAGGTCAGATTGAGTTACTGTGAGCTGAGTGGAAGGCCCGACACAACTGAAAGGGGAAGGAGGTGCATCTGGGTAGAAGAACCAAAAGAGGCAAATGCCCATGGCGAGAGTGAAGACAGAGGCAGGGCTCCCAGTATAAAGGGCCTGGTGTATGTGGTAAGGAGTTTTGTACTTACCAGCAATGAAGACCTTGTGAAGAAGTTTGTGTAGGGAAGCAATGTGATTAGATTAGCATTTTGGAACAATCACTAACGTTGGAACCTGGCAAGGAGATATGTAAACCTATTAGAGGGAATTGCAGGTGTCCGGAAAAGAGTGAATGGTAGCCAGGACAGGGTGCTGGTAGAAGTTGATGGGAAGGATTTGATAGATTTTTAGGTACATTTAGGAGATAAAATCAACAGAGGCTTAAAGATTGCTTGTATCAAGTCAGGGTGGGGTGGTGAAGGGGATGGTGTGTTGAAAGGGAAGGAGAGTCTAGGGAGATTCCTAGGCTTCTACCTTGTGAAACAGATAGGGGTGGGAGGCAGGTGAGCTGGGAACCACTGAGAGGCATCTGGTCTTTGGGATATGGAAGGACCATGAGCTCTGTTTTGGGTGTTGACCTTGAGGCTGCCTTTGAGAAATTCAAGAAGAATGAAGAGAGATTTAGATGTGTGGGTCTGGAGCTAAGAGAAGTCTGCTGGAACCATGAGTTTTATTATCGGGGTGGAGGCGGTCTTTGGAAACACAGTCTGAGATGAGTGGTAGTGTGCAAGTTCCCTGGTGATGCTGTGCTCCGGGAAGCATAGGAAGGGAAGGACAGGTGAGCCTGCACATGACCTTGGGCGAATCCTTGAAGAGGGCAGGTGGCAGCCTGATCTCCGAGGGGAATTCTGAGAAAGTTAGGCCTCATAGATTCCCCAACCCACAGAGAAGAAACCTCACTGGTCAGGGATACAAACCCCTAGGCCCCCAGGGATACAAAACCCTCTTTGCCTCACAGGGCAGTACTCCCCACCCCACTCCTCCAGAAGCTGCAGGTGCAGCTGAGAGCAAACCAAGGCTGGCAAGGGGTGGGGTGGGACACAGAAACTCTAAAAAGGGACCTAAGGCCCACTGGGGAAACACAGACATGTCACTATTGGGGTGGGCAAGATAGCCTTGGGAAAGTGAGAAGGGGTGATGGTCAAGTCCCCTGTGCTGAGGAACTCCAAGGTCACTCACTGCCTGATTAGAAGCTTATACAGGAGAGCGAGACCGGAGAGTGAGAAGGACCTACAAAGAAAGGGGCAGTGCAAGTGTTATTTCCCCCATTGTATTATTATTTATTTTTAAAAAATTTTATTTACTTATTTTTAGACATGGGAAGGGAGGGAGAAAGAGAGAGAGAGAAACATCAATGGGTGGTTGCCTCTCGTGCACCCCCTTCTGGGAACCTGGCCTGCAACCCAGGCACGTGCCCTGACTGGGAATGGAACTAGTGACCCTTTGGTTCACAGGCCAGTCCTCAATCCACTGAGCCAGGGCTATTTTCCCCATTTCAAAGATGAGAAAAGCAAGGCTTGGTGAAGTTGAGTGACCATGAGTTTAGTGGGAGAGTTAGCACTTGAACGCAGACCTCCAGACTAAGTTCTTTCAAATGCGTCGGGGAAGGCTTCCAAGTGCACAGGGGCCCCAGTAGTCCCAGCAGGGAGCTGGTCCTCTTCTGAAGCCATTTACAGGTGCTCGTGGTTGAACACTTGCCTCGTCAGACTCTCAGAACTGCAGGGTTGAGAGGGAAAGAAAGTTCCTTTTCCAGTGAATCTGGACCCCAACTCCTCACTCTTGTTTTGTAGAGTGTGTCATTCAAGGCCTTGGGATTATGACTTTGCAGATGTGAGGAGGGCGAGATGGGGTGCAGAGGTTTAAACACTGAGCCCAAGGTCTTGGCTTTGAATAGATAGCAGTTGGGTAGTGGGGAGGAGGCCCTGGAGCCACTCCCAGCTGCATCCCAGGAGGGACAAATGTGGGTGTGAGGAGGGCTTAGGGGTGATTGTGCAGAGTCTCAGCTGCCCAGAGCACAGGCCTAGCTACGCAGTGCACGGGGGCTCTGAGTTTACTTTGTCCCTCCAGGGAAGCCGCTGTTGACTCTGTCCCTTAAGCAGGCTGGCCGATTTCTGCTGACCTCAGGTTCTGTCTCCCCTGAGGAAGCCCTACCCCGTCAGAGATCAGCAGAGGTGTGCTAGCTCCCAGGGCTTCCCCAGTCCACAGGGAGTGTGTGTGGGGTGGAGTGGGCTCTGGGCTGGGACTCAGGGACCTGCCTGTGGGACACAGAGCATGACCCTCTGTTTGCCGAGTCTCTGGCATAAAGAGCAGTGAGGAAAATTGGAAGTAATAATACCTGCCCCCTGAATTGCCTGGGATTAATTAGGAGAGTGATAATGCACAGCGTGTGTCTAGGATGAAAATGAGTTATCGTCTTGTTATTAATATAGCTGGATGGATAATTGGTTAATATAAAATAAGGCCACTTCTCAATAAGCCAGAGGTCATTAGGTGTCCTCCTAGGGTGACTTAAGGGACTAGCCTATGGGTGCATTTGTGGGGGATTCCCACTGATTTATTGAAGGGTGAGAGCCAGCAAAGCAAAGCTGTTTTGCCCAGTTTCGTAAATAAAATGCAAAGACCCAGCACGATAACTTGTTTATTTTTTTTCCTTAAAGAAAATATTTTCCATAGATCTGGACACTAACATTAAAAGTAAAAAGGGGGTGGGGAAGACGAAACCTAAAACCTATGTAAATTGGAAGCAAACTAGTGTTCATTTCCTGTGGAGGAATTTTATATTTTTTAATGGAGTTACTGTGGCTTTTTATTTCAGTATGAGGTGAAGAGTCAAAGCATGAGGATTTAAGGCTTCCAAGTGTGTGTCGTTATATGAACAGATCCTTAAATTTGCCAGCATGCCCCAGGCACTGCTCCTGCATAACTAATGTCTCCCTGCCAGGGCTGGGGCTGAGGGCCCTTTGACTCCCCTGGAAGTTATGCAGGGATAAGGGGAGTGTCAGGAATGCAGGATTAGGCCCCATAATTGAGGCTGTCATTAGCTGAAGAGGCAGGCGGGTTTGTGAGCCTTTCCAAGTTTGCATTTATTATGGCATGAAGATATGGCTCCTTTGGTATAAAGGGGGTAGGAGGGATTTCTGCAAGTCGGCAATATTTTCTTCTTTCTCTTTTTCTAAGTTGGCTGGTTCTGTAACATTCATTATGCTCTCCTTAATAGATCCCAGAAATGCTGAAATAGTCCTTTAGAGGAAGCATTCACTTGAAACAACAAAAGATTAGAGAGACCTTAAAAATGTTGGATTTTCTTTACCTTTTGAGGAAGGCCAGCTGGAACCTCCTGAAATTATTCCTATTCAGTGTGCAGGCCACAAACAGTACTGAGGGTGAAGATGAAATATTATTTTTGTAAGTCACACGTGGACACAGCAATGCCATTTAGCCAGACACTCCTTATTGGATGGTGCGAACAGAGACCACGGCCAAGGCTGAGGATTCTGGTGCGCCGTAAGCGGGCCGGAAGAGTCTTAAAGAGGGCAAATGGCCTGTGATCCTTCCTGCACATACATGCAAGTGACATTCTATGTACAACCGTTCTTTTCTTTTTTTTACTGTAGTAAATTATAGGTAACATGAAATCAAGCATTTTTCAGCACACAATTCCATGACATGAAGTGCATTCACATCACTGTGCAACCATCGCCACCATCTGCCTCCTGGACTTTCAGCTTCCCTGTTGAAAGTGCATCCATTGAACGGCTCCCTTTCCTGCCTCCCTCCAGCCTCCGGAAACACTGTTCCACTTTCTGTCTGAAGGTGACTATTTCAGGTGCCCCATGTAAGTGGAATCACACAGTGCTTGTCATCTTGGGTCTGGCTTAGTTCACTTAGCACAATGTCTCCGAGGTCTGTCCATGTGCGGCGAGTGTCAGCACTCCATCCCTTTTTTAGGCTGGATAATATTCCATTGTATGGAGGTACCAATTTTGTTTACTCACTCATCCACTGTTGCACATTTGGATCGATGCTGCTCCGGACACGGGCATACAGATACCTGTTACAGACCCTAGTTGTAATTCTTTTGGGTACATACCCAGAAGTGGAATTGTTGGATTATATGGTAGTTCTATTTCTATTTTTTTAAGGAATGGCAATACTGTTTTTCCTAGTGATTAAACTATTTTACAACCCCATGGGCTGTGCACAAGGATTCTAATTTCTCTATATCCTCACCAACACTTGTCATTTTCTGTATTTTTCCCCTCAACAGTAGCCATCCTAATGGGTATGAGGTGGTATCTCATTGTGATTTTGATTTGCATTTCCCTAATGATTAGTGACGTTGAGTGCCTCTTCATGTGCTTGTCGGCTCGAGCCCCTGTCGTCATTTCCTTGGGGTGTATATGTAGATGTGGAAGCACATACCACTGAGACAGGGAAGCTGCCCCCTTAGGTTGGCTAGGCAATACTTTGAGTGGGTTTCCACAAACCTTTGAGAGTATAATGAAACTCCCACTGATCAGGATTCTGACAGCCAGCAAATCAAAGCTGTTTTGCCCAGTTTAGTAAATAAAATGCAAAGATCCAGCATGATGCCTTTGTTTATTTTTTTCCTTGAAAAAAATATTTTCCATAGAACTGGACACTAACATTGAAAGTAAAAAGCTGGTGGGCAAGAAGAAACCTAAAACCAATGCGAATTGGAAGCTGATGTCAATTCTTAGAGGTACAGGATATTCTTGTTAACAGAGGGTTAATTAAACATCTCCATTTTTGTTCAATCTCTCATGCTGAAATTCTGCCCAAAACGTTTTATTCTGTTTTTTAGATAAATGATATACAAACTGTCCTAGGAGAATTTTTCTTTATCCTAGAGGGGTACTATGGGATGACCACTTAGGAACTAGGTTCTCAGTGTGCCATCCTGAAGCTTTAGATGAGAAGATATGAAATGTGTCTAGTTGTGTTACGGACTCAAAGGTAACTTACCGTACAGGACTGTGAACTCCGAGTGGGTTAAATGTTCAGAGACACAGTTTCAGAAAAGATGTTCTGTATGTTGCTCTTCCTTCTGGCACTAATTGGAGAGCAGGGCCTGTTGTCTATTAAGGCCACTCCTAGTTAATGAAAATAAAACCATGTCAACTGCAAATAAAAGAATGTTTATCTTTCTATTCTCTATGGAAGGAGTTGAGGGTCCAGGCTGGGAATGTGCCTTACTCGTCCAAATCTGATAGCAAAAAAACTGATGTTTCACTGGGAAAAAAGCATGTTCAAATTCATCTGTATTTCACCTCACTGCAAACTGGTTTTAGGCTAGATTTTATGTTTATTCACTATGGTACCCCTAGCCCAATGCCAGGCACCTACCATTTATTGAATGAATCTGTTGCTTGAGCCTTTAAAAAACTGCCCTATTGCAGTGTTAAGGTGGTGGTTCTCTAACAGCAATGCGATGGAGCATTCTGCTGGCCCAGCTGGGTCCCAGGTGCTCCTAGTGCACACAGGCCTGCTCTTACCCCCTACTCATATATGTTTGTGACTGTCCCTTCAACTGCATGGGGAATTTTTGGGGGCAGGTGGGTGGGCAATAAGGAATGAAGGCAGGAGAGAAAGGAAGATGTTGGCTCAAATGGCAGGAATGACTACTTTGAGTCTGGTCTAGCGGACACGGTTCAAAGCCATGTCCGGAGGTATGAGAGCACTGTTCTCCTGACAGTGAGGTCCTGGCAGGGACCTGTTGCCTTGGGGCCCAGGTGACAATGTGGCTGGTGAGGTCTCTATTCTCCTCTCTTCTGCACAAGTCCACTGCCCTGCTATGGACACTTTGGAGACGGCAGCCCTGGTGGGCAATGGCGCTCTGGTGATGCTTACTGCCCCAGGGACGGCAGGGCTCCTTCGGGCAGCCCGGGATCCAGGCCAGAGAGGAAGGATGTGGGCACCTGGTGCCTGTGGACGTTCACTGGCAGGGTACAGGTTCATGTCAGTTCCTTGTTCAGACTCCCAGGAGAAAGAGGAGGGTGCCTTGAAGGTCCCTACTTGAGCCTATGTGGGATTCAAAATTACAGCTCTGTGTGTGTGTGATCACCAGCTACGGAGACCTGACAGATATTTATTTGTGCTCCAAATTACTATCTTTGTGTCTACAAGCAACCAAGCCCATAATCCATTTAGGTAATAAATGCATGAAGAAAAGGCAACAAAATCTGTACACAAAAAATTATCTATTACTCAAACAGATTTATCCTCAGCTTGATATAAATGATGGTCCTTGTTTCAAATAAGACACTCAGGTTTGAGTAACAACACTACTCTTCCATAGTACTCTGTGTGTGTAAAGAGTGATTCTAAGCACTTTACCTATTTTAATTAATTGTATCCTCCCAACAGTCCTATAGATAGGGAGTCTTATTATGTCTGCTTTACAGATGAGAAAACTGAGGCACAGAGAAGTAAGTAACTTGGCCAAAATCACACAGTTAGTATGTGGCAGAGCTGGGATTCAAACCCAAGAAGTTGTGCTCCAGATTCTGAACTTTTTACCATAGTTATACACACACACACACATGTGTGTGTGTGTATGATGATAGCTTTATTGAGATATAATTTACATAACATAAAACTCACTCTTTTAAAGTGTAGAATTTAGTGAGTTTTAGTATATGCACAGAGTTGTACAACTATCACCACGTCTAATTTTAGAACACTTTTACCACCCCCAAAAGAAATCCTATATCCATGAACATTACTTCCCATTCTCTTCTCTGTCCAGTTCCTGGTAACCATTAACCTACTCTCTGTCCCGATGGATTTGCCTATTCTGGACAGTTCATATAAACAGAATAAATGGAATCAGAAAATATGTAATCTTTTGTGTCTGTTTTTTTTATTTAGCATGTTTCCAAGGTTCATCCATGTGGCAGTATGTATCAGTACTTAAATAATTTTTATAGCCAAATAATATCCCATTGTATGAATATAGTACATTTTTATCCATTCATGAGTTTATGAACATCGGGTCATTTCCACTTTCCATCATGAGCAATGCTACTATGAACCAGCGCACTATACTGACTACACAAACTTACTAAAAACACAAAGTGACTAAAACGCTATTAGGCCTCTTTCCTGGAGGATTCGAGAATTGCCTTTCTAAAACCAGGGAAGCACTCCTCTGCCCATCTGTATCCATGTAGCTGAAGAAGGTTGTGGCGATCATACCTGATAATGTACATAAAAGTGCTTTCTAATACTTTAAAGCATCAGTCTAAATATTAGTTATTAGTGATGTGAGCTTGTCCAATTACTTCAGAGTTCTAATTAGGTACTCAAGGATAGTTAGTTGACTAATTGGGGTTTTATAGTTAAAAACATTATTTATTTTAAAAGGCTCCACAATGCGCTATTGGCAAAATGAGAGAAGGGCCCACTCACACACCCACACCGCGGGATCCTCTCCCACAAACACCCGTGTGCATCCCAGAGACACCAGTTGCTCAGCTACCGTCTTCCTCTTCCCTTTTTGTTGTCCACATTAGCCACTTCGGCGGTCATTCCTCCTGTAAAGGAAAAATTGTAATCTCTAATCCAGTTAGGTATATGGTTAGCTGCAAGTAATAGAAAACCTAACCATGGCATAAACAAAACTGGATTTTTTCTCATGCAACAAGAAGTCTAGCGGTTGCTTTGGCACTTTGTTGGTGTCAGGGCTGACGTCTCTTTTTATCTTGAACTCTTTTTATCTTGAACGCTCATGGCCACAAGATTGCCCAACTTGAGGTGTCATGTCTGTATTCAAGACAGAAAGGGGGTTTGGGTAGAGGTTGTGTTAGGAAAGCACAAACATTCCCAGGAGCCTCTAGCAGACTTAGGTTTCCATCCCCTTGGTCAGAGATCAAATGATGACCCTTCCTCACCAGGCAGGCTGGGAAAAACCATGGTTAGCTTTTTCAGCTGCTATAGTGGAGGGGAGGGGGAGTGAAAGAAAAGGGGATTGGAAATAGGTGTTGAGTTTTCAAAAAAAAAAAAAAAGTATGAGCCACATACTTTAGCAAGAGACACTGTCCTTAGCAAGAGACAGTTAGGAAATCTGGACAGGCAGGAAGCAGAGGCAACAGCACTGCTGGGAATTGCTGGCACCTCACCATCCCGTTTCCAGTTGGTGTGTTCATTGATGTTCTCCATTTGCCTTTTCTGCTCTCAGACTTGTGATTGTACTGGAACCACTCATCTCCCCACAGACACTGGTTTGGCTGCATGATGATTGAACACATGTCTGGATGTTTTAGTGATGTGACCATAGTCCATTGTGACATGATGTGGTCTTGAGACACTGTGACCGAAACCAATCTGTCTGGCTGAGCCATGTCTAAATGCCAGCAAATTCGTCCAGGGTTCTGGGGCCAGCTCAAAATGTCAAAAGGGTTCAGCAGAGAGCTCTCTGAATCTGCCTCTCCTCACCAGGATTAAGTGCTTGAGGAAAGGGATGGGTCTCACCATTCTCTTGTCTCCATTCGCCTGCTGCCCTCCCCTGGGCACTGGAACAGTCCTGGGCCTGTAGATGGGTCTCAGTAAATACTTGATGAGAAAACCCATGTTCCTGGGGGCTAGTCAAAGATGTGTCACTGGTTATGAAGTGTGCCAAGAAAGTCACTCCCTCGTGTGTCCAGTAAGCACTTCAGTGATTTAATCTCTGAGCCAATTACTTCAGTACAGTTTCCAGAAATAGAGTTCTCCATCCTTTGAAGCGGGTTAATTGTCAACTGATATTTTATCTGTGTTCATTCAACTGACAGATGATTAGTGAGGGCTTCCAGTGTCAGACATGGCGCTAGGCACAGAGGGACACGGAGAAAATGTAGCGCTGCCCGCCTGGACTCTGAGGGGAGTGGGCTCGGCAGGCATGTCAGCACTGTGACTGGGGCTGTGAGAAGGGCTGCACCAAAGTGCTGCGGGCTCACAGGCAGCAGGTGACTCAGGGCCCAGGGCAGTTGTGGGGTTGTGCAATTAGCTTGGCTGCCAGAGTCTCCTTTCTTAGACATTCCAAGCTGACTACTGGCTAAGGGGGTCTGGGGGCATGACCATGTCTGGCTTCCCCCACAGTTGGGTTCACTAGTGAGAGCTTGCTATTCCCCGGAGGCCAGCTTCACACGTGTTCTGAGTTTTCTCTTTTAAGAAACAAGACAAAGCAAAACATTAAGGAGAGTAAGGGTGACATTCAGGAAGCTGGAAGGCCAGGTACCTTCTCTGAAGGAAGGCGGCAGCTAGAAACTTGTTCATTCCCTGAAGACTAGAACATGCCCCTTTGGTTTTTCAGAGGGGGTGGGGGGAGGTGTGGGGAGATGTTTGGGGAGGGCTGTCCCTACAAGATGGCTCACAGATGAGGCCATATCAGGGCAGGGCAAATGACATGCAGCTTTGTTCACCAACAGCTCAACCAAGGAAAAAACCCACCCACGTATTTCTTCATTCAAAGGAAAATAACTTTTTGGAGTCTTATGGAGCAAAAGTGGATATGCTTACAACTTAGAAGACCCACTTATATAAAAAATGAAAGAGCACTGAAAAAAAATGACACTATTTTATAGCTTCTAAAGGGTTAATGTCAGGGCATATTTGAGACTTAGCAGCAAAAAGGCAGCTGTGTGATCTTTGATTGTGAAATAAGATTGGAGGCTATAGCACAAAGCTGGGGGGAGGGGCGCAGCATGGAGTGGGCATCCATGAGACTGAGCCCCCACCCCACCCCCCCTTGCAGTCAGTGCCCGAGCTGGAAAAGCGAGCCAGGATGAAGCCGGAAGGGCACGGGGACATTTCCAGCCTGGCAATACTTGAGGCCCTTTTTGCAAAATAAAATTTGGACTTCTTGCTATTAAATTTTTAGTATGCACTAACATAACAGATTAGTTAAATCTGGAAGTGGAAAGCAAGTATGTAATCCCTGGTAATTCTTTATCCAAGAATCTCACCAAATATTTCATATGCCACCTCATTAATGCCTGTTTCTGCCTATTAATCTCTGGCCATTCTAGGGTACCACTCACTCCTATTTTACAGATGCAGAAGTTGAGGGAAAGGAAAGGAAACACCTACATAGAGAATTAATTATGTTTCAGAACCAAAGGTCCAAGAGTCCTGGCTTCCAGTTTTTGACTCTGGCAGCGACATTGGGCTCCCTTTTCTTTTCGTGGGAACAACTGCTAACGCTTCGGCTTTAGACTTTCAGTTTACAGGGCTGATGAAAAAATTACCATCTGCTGAGAAGGTAATGAAATGCTGACTTCTTAGCCCTTGGGTCAAGGCAACTTCCTTGAAAGTGCTTTAAAGTAGATTGATGGAATTCAGATCTAGCCATTTTGTCTCAATTGCAACGGTGGCTCATCCACAAATAACCAAGGGGGAAAAAAGCAAAACATATGGCTGTACTAAATTCCCAGTTTCTTTGATTGAATTGGTCCCCCTTTAAAATACTGAATGTGCTGACCAATTTAATTAAAAGAGTGCAACCTCTCCCATGGAAGAAACGTGCCACGCCTTTCTTGTGGCCCCTCTTCCGTGACATAGGATGCATGTTGTTTCATGTGCAGAGCTGGGTAGGGGAGCAAGACAGCCAGGAAGAATGCTTTCCTAAGGCATACACGGCACCAGGGTGACCCCTAGGCACCTCAGAGCTCTGGGACAGTGGGTGCTGGCACAGAATAAAGAGGCAAATTTAGAGATTTTTAGACAAAGCCTGATTCATGTTGATCTTCATACCCAAAATGCGCATCGTAGTCAAGAACTAGAAATCGGTCTAGGAGGCAACAGGAACCACTTTGGCTCAAGTAAACCTAGAAATAAGCAGATATTTTTTAAAAAATTAGAGTCAGAAGTTAAGCTGTAAGAAGCATGATCTTGCCCCACGGAGTTTGTTGTCCTGTGAATACTATTTAATAACTAATGCTTTTTGAACAGTATTATATACTTGTGGCTAAATATTAGACATGTGGCCAAACCTTTGTACACATCATTTCACTCAGTCCTTATAACAAGCCCATGAGATAGGTACTTGTATTGTAGTTTATCTTTTACAGAAGAGAAAATGAGACTCGGAGAGATCTGGTCACTTCCTGGGGGCCCAGAGGTGGTAAGAGACTGAGGAAGAATGTGCACCCTCATCTGCCCGACTCCAGAAACCACGACCTCAACTGTTTCTACCCTCGATCAATATGTATTCAATGCCTGCAATATACAGGGCACCTCTTGGGTGTTTTGCAATTATGCAAGCCATCCAACGTTGCCGCGAATGTGACGGTCTTGGTGTTTTTGTCTTGGAAAAGTCAAGAATTTCATTAGCCAAGGTGTAAGAGACACAGAGTCTGAATTAAGACATTTTTGCTGAGGATGGAGTGGAAGAATGACTACTGGAGATCCTTGGGAAAAAGGAAGAGACAGGCTCAGTATGAGAAACCATGTGAGTACCTTAGGCCTGGAGATTAGGAGTTGGGAACAAGAGAGGAAATGGCCTCAGGCAAAGACAATAAAACTCGATTTCAGTTTGACGTGGTGGCAACTTGCTTCAAAAGAGAAAGGAGGAGCTGGGAGAGATCCGGTAGTGAATAGAGGGAAGATCGTGTGTTCAGGTGTTTTTTTAAAGACATTCCCTGAAGTCTGCTACAGTTAAAAGTGAAGGAATAGAAGAGGTCAGATAGAAACAAAGTGCGGAGGGAGAATTGAAGGGAGCTCGGAGAACAGAAGGCAAAAGATCACAGGAGAAGTAAGAAGAAAGCCAGAGGTAGCACAAAGCCCCAGGGAGGAAGCGTGGCAGTGGAGGATGCCAGTTTAATCAGCTTTGCCTAAGGCAGCGCAGTTAAATAAAGGATGCAGGGCGGACCAGAGCGGCCTTCTGGAAAGGCAAGAGTCACAGAGGTTTCAGTGACATCTTTTTGGGGGGGTAAAGTGACAAAGATGGGGAGACAGTGGGAGGAGCCCAGTTTGCAAGAATGAGGAAAGCAGGAAAATGAATGGACAGAGGCAGAACTGCTGGGGGGCTATTCAGGGGCTGGGAGGAGGGGGGCAGTTAAGGCGCAGATGACCATGGGA
The DNA here is from genome assembly GCA_028533065.1 of Trachops cirrhosus. Lineage (NCBI taxonomy): Eukaryota > Metazoa > Chordata > Mammalia > Chiroptera > Phyllostomidae > Trachops > Trachops cirrhosus. The sequence goes on along the minus strand of CM052540.1, from coordinate 57,012,519 downwards.
GGCAGAAGAGTGTTTGGGGCAATTGGAAAGTGCCGATTGCAACACCTCTCAGAAAACTGAAACGCTCTGTGGCTGTAAACTATGAACAAATTCGCCCCGGGCATGTACAGCTTTGGTGCATCTGGCCAGCCTAGTGCCGACCACAAGGAGACCTGATCTAGCAATGAAAGTGGCAGAAACACCAGCCCAAATCTGCCACCACCTGTCTGTGAGTTTGCTTTCTGATGGAGGAGGCAGGGGGCTGGAAGCAGGCATCTGAAGGACATGTGCGACGAAAGCAAAAAAATAAAATAGAGTAAAATAAATGCTGTAAGAAATGGCTCTCTTTTTTAAAGAGTCGTATATGTATATGTATATGTATATGTATATGTATATGTATATGTATATGTATATGTATATGTATATTTTTTCCCAAAGGAGAGAGCCCAGTGAACTTCATTTTGCAGCAGAGTGGAATCAAGGAGAGGGCGTGGTTCTGGGTCAGACAAACTTAGGGTTTACACCTGGTCACTTTTTAATTGAATCTGGGCAAGTTATGCCCTTTCCAAGGCCTCAGTTTCCTCATCTGTGGAGAAGTGATCTCTCGAAGGTTATCACAAATGGATCTGGTACAGAGAAGAAGCCTCTGGAGAGGGGTTGGCAGGTTTCAGGGTCTCGCCTTAGCGACGGGAAGGCGTGATAGCAGAACAGCCTGGAAAGATTCAGAGAACTTCCCAGGGCCAGATTTTATTACATTGTTGAGTAATGAAAAATCTAATTCTAAAGTCACCCTTCTTTTGATGCACCCACACAGGACAAATCATACATTGTTTCAAAAGAGCAGATGCCAACATTTAGGAGGCTGGGTGTTGGGGATTATGTGTTAATAACCTGAGGATCAATGTTTTTTTAAACAAATAGCTTACCATGGCATATTTAGTAAATATTGCAATTATGTCTATCTATCTATCTATCATCTAATCTGTCTAACCATGCCTGGAGACACTTGGCAAACTGAGAAATCCCTATTGTTACATTTTAAATATGCAAGTTTGAGCTTATGAAGTGCAAGGAAAGTCAATTTTCTATCTGTCTTTAGTGCCACACTCAGACTGTGAAAGCCGCCATTTAAAAAACCTTTTGGTAAATATTTGAAATATTCTAAAACTGACATTCTAAATGATATTCTGATACCACTTCAATAATGTTTTATAAAATTCAGAGGAAAAATAGAATTAAGTAAATTTGAACTTTCCCTTTTCTGAGGCAGTTAAAGGCCATACTATTTGCATATTCTAATGCTGGATCACTGTAGCTCAAGGTACAAAGCTTCAGAAGAAACTGTCCCTAGCAGGGCAACGGAGCAGGAGCCATTAACCTTCGGCCTCTCATCTGTGTAAGACAAAAATCAGAGTCTCCTCTTTTCAAAGTGGCTTTTGTGTAACCACTCAGCACAGCCCCTGCTTCCAGAACTGTCTTTGGAAGCACAATTAGAAGGTTTAAAAAGCAGAAACACAAGCTCCATCCTATTTACACATTTAAAGTAAAGGTCACTTGCAGAAACTGGGCTTCCCAGACTTCTCCCCAGAAATCCCTTAAGATATGTAATACCAACATAAAGGGAATCACAAATCCAGTTTTCAGAAAATGGCATTAAATATAGATTTAAACTTTGACCTTTAGTCCCAAGTGAGAGGACAAAAAATTCTCTTTACAGTGAAGGGCATGTTGCTACTAAGCTTCAATGAGTAGGAGAGAACCTGCCTGGTAGTAGCCAGGATTAAGAAGCACCAATCGATTTACCTCCAATGCAGGTGTGCTGCAAATCCGCTGGGTCCAGATGTAGAGCGTGATTGGGCCAGGCTCATCTATATTCTAGAGTTTGTAGAAGTAGCTTCTGGGAAACACGGGTCTTCTTGGCTTGGGGAATTGACGTTTCCGCGGCAATATGTGAAAAGCATTCGAAGTGAGCAGGAATGAGAGATGGAATACACCGGGTCTCCCACCCCACATTAGGGTCATAGGCAATAGAAGGAAATCCATGGGTAGCAGAGTGATGGATTGGGCAAACAGGGAAATCATGGAGACCCAGAGCATTCATATTTTTACATCCCTTAGTACCCTGATAGCTCTGCAGGTGCTGACCAGGCCCCAGGCCGACGGCCCACTCTGCTGCTCATCTCCCTGCTACATCGCTGGCAAGATGATTTGGGGCCCAGGTTGGGGAGGGGTAGATGATGGACAATGGGAAGTGGAGTGTATTGGTGAAAGGGACTATCAGTTATATGCACACCTAAAGGCAGAAGAAAAAACTTTCCCTGACTGTGGCATTTGCTAGAACATTTAGGGAGGTAAGGAGAAAAACAGGAAAGAGCACTGGGTGAGAAGTCAGTTTGTTCTGCACCCAGCAAGCTGGATGAGCTTGAGACTGCTCAACAGCACGATTATTTGCTTGTGTCTGCCCCTGGACAGCACCGTTAGCACCTCTCACCTCACTGGCCTTACACCCACAGGTGCCTGCTCAGTGCCTGGCTCGTACTCATTGCTCATCAAATATTTGTTGATTAAACAAATGAGGGAAAGAAGAAAATAGTTTGTAGGAAAACCCAATACTCATTCAGGTCAACTCTTTCACTTTAAAGATCAAGAAATTAAAGTCTGGAAAGGTGAAATGTCTTGATCATAGTCCTACTACTTGTAAGTTGCAGAAATAACAGTAACAAGGGTGCTGCTGCTGATGATGACAACAGTGAACATAATCAAGTGTTTGAATTGCGGTGTTCGTGTTGACGACTTCTTAGTCAGTTACTAGCTCCACATGCACTGTTCTATTTTCTTCTCTGTATACACAGGTTGGAAGCCTGAAAGCTACATTTCCGAGACTTTTTTTGCTAGCTTAGATTAGGTTCTGTCATTGGGAAGCCACAGTGAAATATTTGAGAAATAGGAACAAGGAGAAGGCCCTAGGTCTTGTTTTAACTAAGTGTCTGGTCTGGGGCGGGGGATGGCAGCAGCAGGCAGTGGAAGCTGACTGCAGGCCACTGTAGCGTGGCTGGTTAGCGCAGCGGCCGAGGGTTTGCTGGACTCCCAGGCCCCTGCAGCTGCAGCCAAAGCTCAGGCTCCTGGCCTCCTCATCATGGCCATGATGGTGGCTCCAGCAGGAGGGGCAGCAGTGGCACTCAGCAGCCTCAGGAGACAGAGCTTGTGAGCTGTGGTCAACCCCACCTCCCTTTTTGCTTCTCCTGTCCCAGAGGGCAGGTTCTTCCTGCAGCAGCTGATCTCTCCAGGTAACGTTGCTTTCCTGGTCTTGCCCCAACAGCCTTCCAGAACAGTCATAACTGGTCTCCTGTGCTAAACCTCCCTTGTTGAAACCCCCACAGTGCTTTATGTGGGTTCTCTCATGGTGTTCTCAGAGAAACCTATGAGATGTGAGCTTTTAGAATGAAGGTCCTATTTTACAGATGGGGAAACTGAGGCTGACAGACACTAACTGAATGCTCAAGGTCACACAGAACAGCGAGGTGGCGGCAGAGCAGAGGCACATATCAGGCACGTCTGACGCCTAAATCTACATATTTCACTCCGCCCCTCAGGAGCAACTCTCCTCCCTGCCCAGATGTGTCATGGGGGCTGTGTGGGTGCTCAGCGATAGGGCCTTCCTCCCTGGGCTGTGTGGGACTGATTTCAGTGGACCCTCTTCTTAGAATGCTCCTTCACAAGGACCCTTGTTTTCTTGCCTCTTGACCTGAGCCTCATGATGAAGTCATTTCCTCCATTAAAAACTTTATAGGAACTGGTACAACTTTTAACAGCAGAAGTAGCTGAGGGCACAGTGCTATTGGCAGGGGAAACAAGATTACTTCCAGCGAGGGTCTGAGGGAAGAGGAGGGAGCAGAATGAAGAAGCCCAGGATTGTCGCGCAGCAGAAGGGCCCTGCCCCGTCGGGACAGCCCTGCAGACCCTGGCCCTGGCTGGGGGTGGAGATGAACCAGAGGACTGAGGATTAAGGAGTGGGTTCCCATAAATAGCTTGTGGTACCTGGCTTACTGTGAGCACTCAGTAAATGTTAGCTGAAAAAAAAAAAAGGCCACAAGGCACGAGGTGCTGCAGGAGATACCAAGACAAATAAAAGCCAGGGCAGCCCTGGGCACGCTCAGTCAGAAGGGGCTGAGATGTGGCACACGAACTGGGAGAGAAGAGCTGTGAGGCCAGCACTGACATCCGGTGGGGGTCCGGGGGTGGGGGAGAGGGGACCAGGACAGGCTCTGGGGTTTAAGCAGGCTCTTAGAAGAGGGCTGAGACAGGAATGAGTGGCTCGGCGGGAGGGAAGCACACGCCTGGCAAAGAAGCTGTAACCAGAGGTTATATTCAACTTAAATTCCAAACTCTCAGGGTAATTTTTATGACACTCTCCCATCTCCCTTCTAAATGTCTGAGCGCCGTTTCCATGGACTCCCAGTGCCTTCAAGTGCTGCTCAGGGTTGAGGTTTCCTCCACAAGGGACAGATTCAAGGAGAAATTTGGTCTTTCCCTCATCCTTTCCAACTGTTCTCCATCTTCCCTGAAGCACTGCTCACCTCCCCAGAACCCCCATCCCCCAGGCCCCAAGACTCAGTCACTATTGTGACTCAGCAAGGACCGACACCCTCCCTCCCACCAAAACCCATCCATCCTGTTCGGTTAGGCCTGTGCTATGGACAGAGAGGCTGTGTTGAAGAATCACTTGAAGTGAGATGTCAGTGGCTTGTTCTAACTTAAAATGTTACCCTCCCAAAGAGCACTTGTACTTTACCACTGGCCTTTAGCACTTCGTTCAGAGGAGTGAGTCATGTGGAATTTCAAATGCTATGACACAGAATTGGTATCAGCGAAGACTGCATCGGGCTATAACAGGAAGCATACAGACATGCTATGGTGGCTTAAACAAGCCAAGGTGTTTATCTGTTCCAGGAGCGTGTGTTTAAGCTTGCACACACACAGTATTGCACTGTCTGTCCAGGGCTTGCACAGCAGCTCTGTGACGTCACCACAGGCCAAGGCTCCTTCTCTCGGTGCCTCCCCCGCTGTGGCAGGCCTTGCACCCCTAAAGAGCTAAAGGGAAAAGGGGGAAGTGGAGTCGCACTAGGCAAAGAAGCTGCCCCTCCAGGGGCTACTTACTTCTCATTGGTCAGAACCGGGTCACATGGCTAGTCCCAGCTGCAAGGGAGACTGGGAAATAAGGTTTAGCTTTTACTTGCTAGTTGAGGGGAGTGACACCGGAAACCAAAATCCAGGTTCTTCCATTAGTGACTAGTAAGGGAGAACGAATGGGGACTTGGCAGCATCAGTGTCTCCATCAAAGGGGCACAGGGTGGGACTGGGAGACTTGGGGGGACATTGTGTCTGCCCGTTAGGTGGGCCCTTTGTCTGTGGAGAAAGTGCAGCAGGACCTGCAGAGGAGTGAAGGGGCTGCGCTGAGCAAACCTGGACCAGCACGCAGGTTTCTGACTGTCTGACCTCTGAGCACCTCATCGCCCCGTTTCTCATCTCCTAGGCTGGGCGTGTGCATTACAGAGAGGCGTAGGCGCCACCCTTTTCACCTCGACCTCCCGCTCTCCCCATAGCGGAGTGGGTCCCCCTGCTTCCCTCTGGCTCACTCAGAATGGCTCTATTTTTTATCTTTTTTTTTTAACCACTTCAACCATTTTTTAGCCTACAGTTCAATGCCATTAAGTACATTGATGACGTTGTGCAGTAATTACCGATATCCCCGTCTTCACTTTTCATTGCTAATGTAATGTCATTTTTTCTGGTGTGGGGTTCAGAGATGGGGATTTGAAATAGGGCAATTGAATTTTAACTTATTCAAAAAGTCAAAGTATTTTTACTTTTTGAGGTGACTAACAGTTTAGAAACACATGTATTTTCTGCTTGGAAACATGTGGTTTCTTCTCTGGATTATTTATCCCCCCAATAAATGTTGCTACATGTAACACTCTTGCACAGAGAGCCGACCTCAGGGCTGTGAGCTGCTCCATCTTTTATTCAAGGGCATCAATATCAATCCCCTTGTGTTTGTACTCAGATTCTACAAATAAATTATTTTCTTTGAATGTTCCCGGGGCCATTTTGTGATTTCGGACTATGAGCATTCCTCTGGATTCCTAATCCCTTTGAATTGAGCCACAGCCAGAACAATGAGGAGATTTTTAGGGAGGTAAAGGCAACCCCCAGCACGCAAACAGCCTTCCAGTCTTAGAAAAATTCCCACAGTCTGCAGGCAGAAAATGGAGTCCTGTAACTTCAGTAGACGGTGGAACTCTAGAGGGACACGACTGGTGCAATTTCCATCTCTTGAAACATTTAAAATGTATCTGATCAAAGGAGGAGAAAATTAACCACAGTGTAGGAAGCTGGCAGGGGGACGGACAAGATGACCTAATTTGCCTTTCCCATTACTAATTTCAGGAGGAGTCTTCTTTGGGAATTCCACACTGAAATTCCAGGGCAGGGGCACCTCAGTGGGACCGGATGGCTGCAAGAACGACAATCAGGCATTGTGATTGCCGAAGCCTCTGCTGTTGTTGCGTCCTTTGGGGTTTAGTGTGGAACTCAGTTCTCCCCAGATAGACACCCTGGGCCCCATTCTTATCTACATAATAACTATGGAGAAATTTTCCCTTCAGGTTTCAAAGGACTTGAGTTTGGTCTATCAGAGTCGGCGTTATGCAATGAATTTATTACTTGCTGAAATAAAAATCAACACAAATATGTCTTTGCCTTAAGAAAAAAAGAGAAAAAACCCACACCACTTAGTTGCTTTACCAACCTCTGGATTCAATTAATTTTTAACATGGAAGTAAAGTTCCCTTTTATTTTTTTTTCCTTTCAAGCCAGACATTTATTTTTAACAAGGGATGAAATCATCTGAGAACAAAACGGGACATCTGTTACTTTATATCTGTTTATTTTAAGTACTTAAATCTGAGTTTGATTTCACACAATTTTGACATTGTTGCTTCATTAATAATCCTTACGTAATTGCGACCTCAGAGTGCGCCCTGCGATCGCAGCATTCACTTCTCATTAGTGCAGAGTCTGATAGGAAAGCCAGACTCACCCTGGGATGGGAGAGGCTTCCATGTTCGAAAGCTGGTCCAAATGCTGACCTCGGCAACAGCGGGAAACCACCTCAAAAAGTGCAAGAAGAAGGCCTCTAATGGGGCCCAGCATGAGTAAGTGACGGCCTGTGGCCCGCTGTTCACGTCTGTGCGGCCTTCTTTCGCAGGAGTTCTTATGTGAACAACCGGAGTCAGCAGTTTTTGAAAAAGAAATAAAAGATTGCATACAAAACACATGCAATTAACTCATGCACATGTGTGCAGAACAGCATGTTGGAGCAAAGTAGCGTTCATCCACCAGGTCAGCCAACTTGCCTTGAAGGGCACTGTAATGCTGGTAGAGCAACTGAGAGGCAGGTGTGAGCCCAGGACAAAGACAGGAAGTGCGAGGGCTTTGCAAAGAGGGGGCTCTGTGGCCACAGTGGAGCTGGCAGAAGCAATGGCCTGGTGCCTATGGCTATAATCAAGATGTGGAGCTCAGAGATGGGGATTTAAAATTAGAGTGGTGGAACTGTTCATTGGTTCATTCACTTATAAAGCAAATATTTAGAGTTCTACGTCAGGCATTGGGCATACATTGGGAAACAGATGATCCTTCCTTTTCTGAAGGTTAACAGACCAGGGGGCTGTGAGAGAGAACAACAGAGGGACCCAGCTGAGATTTAAGACATCATAGAAGGATATGCAAGGAAGCAAAATGTAACTTGAGAACTGAAGAATGAAAAGGAATTGGATGAGAGAAGGGGAAGGGAGAGGAATTCAAGCTAGAAGAAATGTCTTAATGCAGAGCCTAGAAAGGGAAGGAAATTGGCTTGCTGGAGAAATGGACTGGAGGCCAGTGTGGCTGGAGTGCAGTGAGAGAGGCGGGGGGCGGAGGAGGTGGAGAAGGAGAGGAGGGAGAAGAAGGTGGAAAAGGAGATGGAATCACACCTGGTCTTATAGGCTGAGGGGAGGTGTTTGGATTTAACTGTTTGCACGATGGGAGTTACTGATAGTTTTAAGCAGGCAAGTAGTATGATTTGATTTATGCTTTTAAAAGATCATGCAGGCTATATAAGGAATGGATCAAAGGGGCAGAGAAATTCATTCATAAGTTGTTGTGATCCAGGTAAGGTCGGCAGTAAAGATGGTGGGAAGGGGTGAATTGGGAAAATCTTCAGGGCACAATCAGTAGGGAGTGCTGATGGACTGGACGTGGGAGTGAAGAAGGAAACAGGAGCAGGACCACCCTGAAAGTTTTGCTCTAGCATCTGGATGAATGGTGACGCTGTTTACGGAATCAGGAGAGGTGGGGTGGGGCTGGGGCAGGGAGCCGGGCTGTCGGCATAGCTTTGGCCATTCCATTCAGGTCATGCTAGCTTGGAGATGTCAAATTAGCTGTTGAATATTTGAGTTCCTGAGAGAGGTCTAGCTTAGAGACATAAATTTGGAATTATTGACAAGTAGATGGCTTTTAAAACCAAGACAATGAATGATGTTACCTAGATCTTGAATAAATGTGGTTACGTATTGTGTTGGCTAGAGGTTCTCCGGGAAAGAGAGCAGGGCACCATATTTACTTCACAATTCTTAGGAATACTTCAAAGTAAATCATAGACATACTCTTTCACCCCTAAATTCTTGTCTTCAAAAAAATAAGGGCATCTTTTTACCTATACAGATTCCAGGAAATTACATTTATTGTCATCAACTCAGTGCCAGGCTCTTCCCCATGCATGGAATTGTCCATTTACATTTTTCTTTTAACCCTCACAACAAGTATGAATATAGTGTGATTGGCCCATTCTACCAATCAGGACACTATAACTCAGAGAGCAGTAGTAAACTATCCAAAATCAGACACCTAGAGATTCGTGAAGCCAGGATCCAATCCAAGGCTGACCCTCTCTACAGCTTTCCCTCTATCCCTCTTTAGCTACACACAAAGGCCTAGACACCCATTTTCATGGAAGGCATAGGATTCTTCCCCCCTCTGAACCCTACCCTTGCCCTGGCCTCTTTTTCTTAGAGAATTATCCTCTCCTCTGGTGATTTGACACCTTGGTTCCCATCTTTTGCTGAGGTTGGCCAGGCTGCAGTGGGCCCCTCCATGATGGCATTAGGGTCCAGGAGGAGTCTGTAGCCTGTCAACCCAAGTAGCAAAGGTTTGAAAAGCCAACTGTCATGTAGTCCTAGACTGCCCACAGGATGCAAGGGATGGGGACAATGGCCTTCCCCAGAGCCAGGCGAGTGAGTGGTGACAAAGTGAGGGGTTATGATGGCAGTGACAGGATGGAGCAGGATGCACCAGTACTTTACTTTCTGTAGCTGTGTCCATGCTTCATCCTCCCAGGGCTGCACTCTGGAAGAAAGGTTAGAGTTGTGCTCCTGGGGGCCCAGCAAGCTGCGAGGGTGGGGGGTGCATTGACTCAGGTCCACTGCCAGCTGCACTCTCCCCTGGAAGGGTGGCCTAAGCTCACTCCCACCATCATCCTTATTGTAGAATTTAGATGTAGGGGGCCTTTATCATTCAAAGGGGGGTATATGTACATAAGGGCACTCGGGGTGAGGGGCTCCCCATCACTCTCTATCTAGCCCCTTACCCTGCTTTATTTTTCTTCACACTACAATTTATCATCTTCTAGAAATCTATTTGTTTATTATTTATCTCTCGCTGCTAGAATTTAAACTTCATGATAGCATAAATTTTACTTGTTTTGCTCATAATTCATCCTAAGAAACTACAAGAGCACATGGTACATGGTGGGCACTTAATACATACTTATTAAATTAATAATTGGATAAATTAATCAATCATATAGCGTCACAAGCATGTAAATATTAACAAGTGAATTCAAAATAGTTTATAACGGACTTCTGTCCACCCACCCCCAACAAAACTCTAAAATACTTCCTTGTCCACAAATCAGTACAACAAAAAGAGAAGAATGATGAAAGAAAAGAAGGGAAGAGACGGAAGGAAGGCGGGAGGGAGACAGAGGAGAGGGAACATGGAGAACATCAGAGTGCAGGAGAGGGAACCCCACTCAGACCAGGGTGGCAGTCCCAGGCTGGTTTCCAAGGCCTGGGGGCGGGGGGGTGGGTGGGGGGCTGTAACGTTGGGTTCTCTTAAAGCCAGAAACCTCAAGGAACTGTAGCTTTTGATCATCAACGTATTCCAGGCTGGCTTAGAGGTCTGGGGAGGACATTCAAGCACTCTGAAATACAGTGATAATCAAGAGAAAGAGGGAGTCTTAAATTGAGGATGGAGAGCAATATACTCAGGTTAATGGAAGCACTAGCAATATTAAATGAAATTGCTCTACCACTTCTTCCTAAGACGGCACTGGGGAGCCTGCTCTTTGCATAAGCAGGGAGGGCCCTGGGATTTAGCAGGAGGGCGGAGGCATCGGGGAATCAGTCAGGCAGCCGCCCTTACAGTTCTTGGGAGCCCAGCCCGCAGCCCCTGGGCGCACCTGCGGGTCTCCTCGGGCCGGGCGAGTTTGGACGGCCAGGATTTCGAGGGAGCCCGGAGCCGGGGGAGCCTGCTTTAGTCCAATTAAATGAGGCAGTATCAGGTGGAAAGTAATTCCGAGTATTCACCATTATAGGGAGTTTTGTGTTTAAGCCCCTCTGTGGACTTTCTCTTAATGAAGAACTAAACCTCAGGATCTAGAGGTGGGAAGGAGGAATTGCTCCAACTCACAGAGCCGGATCTCCCCAAGGGAGGCAGACAAGGGCCCGCAAAGTTTCCTAAGGGCTGCATCTTCTGGCTCCCCCAGGCCCTCCCTCCATGGCCCCTGTGGATACATCACTTCCTCTTATCAAAGATAGCGGGGGAGACCTCACCGCGCTGGGGGTAGGGGTGGCAGGGTGCTAAGAACGTGTATCCAAATGACTGTGGGTGAACCCAGCGCATCAAAATAAATCTTCGGGGTCTTCTTTCCGCTTCCTGCCTTTCTTTCCTCCTTTCGCGGAGCTGGTCTTCTGAGACCACGAAGCCAAAGCAGTGAGGCTGAGCTAATAGGGTTGCAGAGAATCAAGCATCTTACATAACTGTGTTAGGGAAAAGCAAGCGCATTCGTGCAGGTAATAAAGGAAGGAGCAGGAGGGTGCTGCTCATGAGTTCAAATAGCACCGACGGGATCAGTTGCTTTGAAACTGTTGAAGGTGTGACTGGAGAAATCTCTCCATCAGTAGTCCTGTAGAGAAGGACTTGAAAGCGCACCAGGCGCTGCGCTGTACTGCCAAGGCACCAAGCAGAGGAGAGGGGCAATACAGGGCAGCACAACACAGGGCTTGGGCCCTCGAATGGCTCCTGGTGACGGTGCCCTGAAGGTATTTGTAGAGCTATAGACAAAGCATTAATATGTGAGATTCTACCGCCGTGCATAATTTAATCCCACAAACCACACAGACCCCATGTGGGCCCCTCATTCTTCCTTGCCCACCACAGCCCTCCCAGCATATCTGAGCATGCTACCCTGCCTACCGCCCTCGTGCCCGCCCAGCGCCGCCAGCACGCACGCACAGTGAGGGCAGAGCACCGTGCGTACAGGTGGGCTGCTGGTCAGCTTTTTGTTTTCACCGTGAACCAGTGATTCTACAAACTACCAATGATAAAATAAAATACTCTTCCTCCCATCCCCCCCAAATCGTTTGTTGGTCTAACTTAAACAATTGTTACAGTTATTATTGAGTTTTAATTAAATTGCTTATCATTTAATAAATACTGTATTCTACGCGGAAGCTCACTTAGGAATTCTCAGCTGCACAGTCCCTGATATAGGAAGACACATCCTCATGTTCCTTTTGGGAGTAAATTCTTGCAGTTCAGAAACCTTGGAGTTCCCTTGGCTGCAGTTTCTGTCCTCAAGTCCTGTGGTGAAACACATTCCTGCGTTTAAACGATAGCTGAAAAGTCAGCGACGGCACCCAATGAAACAATAGAACTCGGGTTCCATCAGTTCTGTTATTTTACGTGACCTCTGAGAGGTTTTGTTTTAAAAGTTCGAGATCATGAAACAGAGTGAAAACTGTAAGGTGCAGTATTTTTGTTTAATATGTGTAACTTTTAGTGCACACACGAATAATTTAGTGCACACGTAAATTGTTAGTGCACACACTGACTTTGAATATCTTCAAAATAGAGATTTCCTCCTTTTAAATTGATAATTGTTCATTTTAAAACTAAATAACAAATAGAAATACTGCTTATTAAATGCATGTGGGTTCCTAAAAATTAGTGTTATGGCCCTGGCCGAGTGGTTCAGTTGGTTGGAAAGTTGTTCTGTGGACCAGAAGGTTGCAGGTTTGATTCTCGGTCAGGGCACGTACCCAGGTTGTGGGTTTGATCCCTGGTCTGAGCACGTACAGGAGGCAGCCAATTGATGTTTCTCACACTGATGTTTTTTTCTCTCTCTCTCCCCCTTACTCTTTCTCTCTAGAATCAATAAACATGTCCTCAGGTGAGGATTAAAATAAATAAATAAATAATGTTGTGGCCTGGAGGAGCGGGTGTTAAATAATGCCCCCTCTCTACATGTCAAATACACCAGGGATGTCACTGCTTTCCAGGGATTCCAGAACTCGACCTGGAAGGATTAGGGCCTCAACTCACAGCCTGAATGTTGCTTGGGTTGGTAGAGCTACTTCATTTTTATACGTTAAGGCAAATCAGGTCTCTTCATAATTCAACATCTCTGCCTTCTCCGCTCTGTTCCCCAATGTTTTCCACTTCGAGCTCCTTCTAGTTTCCCTATCTATCTCCTCTTCTCACAACAATTATTTTCAAAAGTAGTTAACTATTTTTTTCTTTTAAGACTTCTACTTGTTTTACCCTATTTCTGCATTGAAATCTACAAAACAAGCCTATCCAAGAAAGGGTAACCTGGAAAGTGGACAGTAGGTTTGAAGGAACCACCTTCCCCACCCCCAAATTTAAAAACTGATTAAAACTTGCTTAAGAAGTCCACTTATTAAAGGACTGAAAAATATGAACCATGACCAGGGGATTTATCAGAAGTATCAAAAGAAGATATGTGGGACCTCTTTCCAAAATAAGAAAGCATTATTCCCTGGAAATAATCCAGGGAAAACACAGAACTGGAAATTTCAATATTTTGCAAGAAAATGGAACAAGTCTTAAGAGAGAAAGACTCAGTGAGCAAGACAACAGGCTGATGAGAAGTTAATATAGCGTGTTTATGAAAAACTGAGCTTGCCAAACAAACTCGATATCTTCTAACATTTCAGCTTCAGGGTTAGCAAATGAGGTGACTTCAAAGCACTTCATATATCTTCATTTCGTGATGGTTTTGATAGGAAGACTGGAAGAGTGTTTGCAGTAATGGGAATTTGAAATCGACTAAAAGCCCCACAAATCGGTGGCACTGCCTCGGACCCAGACAGGATCTCTCTCTGGCCAGGGTTGCTTCATTGATGTCCTGGAAAGGGAATCAAACAGCATTTTACAGGATAGAGGAGTCCAGGTTTTAGAGCAATCCGTGTGACAGCAACCAGGGAGGATTAGCAGAGTCGGCAGTCCACACAAGCCACATCTGCACACTGTGGCAGCCCCAAGCGTGAACAGGACCAGAGCTGGTGTGAAGCAGAGTCACAGGGCTGAGGGAGGAAGTCCTCAATGCCAGCTGGCCGGGTGCTGCCCTTGCAGGCACTGACAGAGTGTGTGCAGAAGAGACTCCAGGGCAGCTGGGTGAGAAGAGGTTGGCAAACAGCTGGAGTTTGGCATACCAGAAAGAAAGAAGTCTCAGGAATAACACAAGTGTATTCTTTATATGTCTGTAGGGCTGATTTGCAGAAGAGGGACTGTTGTGGATTGAATTGTATCCCCCTTGAATTTATGTGCTGAAGGTTAACCCCCATCACCGCAGAATATGACTTTTTTGGGAAATAGGGTTGTTGCAGATGTAATTAGTTAAGATGAGATCACACTGGAGGAGGGTGGGTCCGTAACCCAGTATAACTGGCATCCTTATAAAAAGAGGAATTTTGGAAACAGCCGTGTACACAGATGGAATGCCAGGTGAAGATGAAAGCGAAGATCTACAAGCCAAAGAATGCCAACGATTGCCAGTGAGCCACCAGTAGCTACAAGAGAGACCCAAGCCAGATCCTCCCTCACAGCCCTCAGAAGGAATCAGCCTCACCAACACTTTGATTATTGGACTTCTGGGCTCTAGAATTGTGAGACAATATATTTCTGTTGTTGTACCACCAGTTCGTGGTCCTTTGTTTTAGCAGCCCCAGAAAATGAACTCGGGGGCTGAAGTCATTCAGTGACAGATGGGGTTTTTGCTGGTGAGTGGCTGCATGTATCGGGCCAACAATCAACACAGCCACTGAAAGGAAGACCTTTCTGACAATTCAGACCATTCAAGTGTGGGCTGAGCTGCCTCTGGTGTCGTGTGCTTTCTAGCACTGAGGATGTTTAAGTAGAGATTAGATGATGACCTCTTGGGATGATATTACAGGGAATATTTCTGCCTTGGGAGCAAGGTTGGGATGAATCACCTCCAAGGTTTCCTTCAATTATAAAGATTTTTGGTTCCAACTCTAAAAGTACTCAATGATAAGAAAAACTTAGGATTGGGGATTCTTCTGTTTTTAGAAAGGATGAAATATAAAGAAGCACAAAAAGGAAACCAGTAAAATATAATTCCACACGAGAAAAAGGGCAGGTATTAATAAGGGAGATATTTTAAGAACCCAGTAGGTAGGAAGTCCATGAAGAAGAATGACCCTAAAAGGGGCATTAATTGTATCAAAGATGGATTTATGTGATTGGGCTGCAAACCAGTGTGGTTTAATATGAGCATTATCTCTAGGGGTTAACAGCATGGAGTTTCAAGTCAGGGCACTCAAGAACTTTGTCACCTTGGCCTACCTGCTTAACTTCTCCAAACAAGCGTTTCCTCATTTGCAGAGTAGGACAGTATCACCTGGCTTCCAGTGTCAGCAGAAGGCATGAGATAATTAATGAAAAGTGTGAGCACATAGTAAGAATTCAGGAAGGGTTTATTATTCTTATTATCAAATGATTGTCCTGAGAGTCCAAATAGAAGGCTGATTACATAGAGAGAGAACAAGAGAACGAGAGAGAGAGAGAGAAGGAGGAGGAGGAGGAGAAGGAGAAGAAGAAGGGAGAAGGAGAGAGACAGGGATGACAGAAATCAACATTTTAAAGGAAATTGTTTCTTATGTTTCATGATTTAATTATCTTTCCTATTAAATGTAAAAGTTTCACTTACTGATATTATATCTAAGTTATAAATGAAATTACTGGGAATTATGTTTGCCACCTCTTCTCACATACAATCAAGAGGAATGGTGGGCAAGCGCGAATCTGTAACCATCTCATTTGAAAGCATGGAAGGCTGGCCCGTGTCTGACACTTTAGTCTGACTTGTGGCCTTGGATAAACTTCTCTCACGCTGATCTGTGAAATGGAAATGTTGATTCCTTCTGAGGGCTGTGGGAGAGCATCTGTTTTGAGCTTGTCTCTTAGCTCTGGAACAACCACCAGCAGGTCGGTGGGATGAGCAGACGGGACCACGCTTGGTTAAAGTGTCAGGTAGAGGGCAGTAATCGTTGAGTAGGTCAGCACTGCACCCTCGCAGCTTTGGACTGGTGACTGCCCCCAAACGTAATGCTCTAAATACCAGGGGAAGCAAGGGTCGATTTATCCTGAGAGAGCCCGTCAAAGTGAGGAGTAATGCGTGAAATTAAGGTAGATGAGGCTTTAAGGAAAGGAAAAACTTCTGTTCAGCAGGATCTTTTAGGTAATGAAGTGGTCTCCGAGGAACCTTGAGGAAGCTCCACACTGGGAGGAACACTGAAGCGGGCAGCAGCCCTGCCCACTGAGACACGAGTGATGCAAGCTTCAACCTCCTCTGAGTCTGTGCAGCTTCTCCTTTCTCTTTTAACTTGATGCTTTTCCCAGCTCTGTTCCTTGATCTGAATTGCTCCTTACTTGAGCCTCCAGTCCATTCCTGGTGTCACTGAAGTTGGTTCACGTTGTAGTACCTGGTGATAGAATAGTGGCTTAAAAGGCACCACTGTCTCTCCTTGGCCCGCCCTCACTGCCTGCCCGTCACCCCGCTCCAGGTCTGCAGCAGCCTGGCCCTTGCAGCTCGGCAGACTCGCCCGCCTCGCCTCGTTGTCGGCCTCCTCATTAGCCATGCTCTGGAGCTGGCTGGTGTCAGCCCGGCCGGTACATCAGAATGCAGAGCAGGCCTCAGGCTCCCAGGAAGCTGCACATTCCGCATGAAATATGAAGGCAACAGCCAGCCCAGGGGAGACCCAGGGTGAATTTAGCAGAAGAGGCAGCAAAGGTGGCTATTGAGGGAGGGGGTTCTGAAGAGAAAGGGAGAAGATGAAGGCACCCATGACGTGCCATGTTTTAGAGGTGCCATTTGGTGGAGAGGAGGGACACATGCTGGGAGCACCTGGTTTTGTACCCTCTTGGCTGCTCCTGACATACACTCCCCCCTTACATTCTTTGTGCATATGCTCGAGATATTCCTGTGATTATGGTGATGTGCCCTTTTGAGATAGGCAGCCGGCTCTCTCCCCTGCTGTGCTCATCACCAATTTTTGAGTTTCTCTTTTGGGACAACCTGCAATCATAAGAGCAGTCCATGTGGATTTCGGAGTACCAGACAGTAAGAAGCATAATAAACGTAATGATTGTCCATCAGCCCCAGGGGATGTTTGTGGCACTCCACTGCAGGCCTGCAGAGGTTAAGCATGCTTAGCTGGCAGTGACGTCACATGGCTTCGAGGCCTGGCATAAAAACCTGCCCTCACCTTTCTCCCAACTCCCAGCTTCCTGCCAAAGCCCCTTGCTGGGGTTCTAGGCAGCCATTCTGAGGTGAGGCAAAACCATTTGTCTCCACTACAAGCACGGATAGTCCATCACGCATGTCTTGGACACATTATAGTGTTGTGAGATTACACATCTCCCTTAGGACACTGACCCACTTGTTCTGTGCTTGGAATGTGTGTAGGTGCCTGCCCTAGACACTCTATCCATGAAGCAGAGATGCTGTACTGTTTGTTATAATATATCCAGGGATCATTGGCACATAGTAGGTACTCAATAAATACTGAAGAAATCAAATTTAGTGAGACCTCCCTCCCACCCCATCATGCATTTGGGCCATCAAGAAACACAAACCTACTGGTCTCTCCAAACACAGAAATTTTGAGAAGCCATTTTTTTTCTCCTCTAACCAAAAACCATTACAGTGCAAACAGGGCACATAGAATTGATTTCACTTCATACTGTTGATTATACAGCATCCCGCCTTCTTCTGTTCAGAGAACAAATTCTTATACATGACTAAATGTATATATTTTCCTCTTAAAAAGAATCCTTGGGCTGTTAAGATCGCCATAGGCTCCTTGGACATAATCAGCAACTCAGTCGCAGCTGTATCATTCTTATCTCTGGAAACCTCTCGAAAGTCTGGATGAGAAGGGCAGGTGCCAAGAGCTGCAGGGCTACCCCGCATGCCTCTGCTTGTGATGGAAACCATTGGCATTCCTTGTGAGAGTTTTCTGCAAGAAACTTCAAAGGTATGATGCCTCCTTAGAGCCCAGCTCACTTCGGGTTGGCAGTGCTGCCTGTCGCACACCTCCAGGAGGCACTCACTATTCACACTGAAGCTGCCCTGCAGTTTGGAACATGGAGAGACAACATACATGCTTGTCTTACTCGTGGGAACCATAAGCACCATCATTATATTTGGTCACTTTCTGTTAATCTTGTAAAGGCATTGGCTTCTTTGTGAACTGAAAAGACTCCATCCTTCTGTTTGGTTCCTGAGGAAACCTGTAGCAGGAAGCAACAGGTTTCAACTAAAGTGCTGGCCTCTCAGAAGACTGCAAGCTGCCCGGGGGCAGGGCGTTACCTGCCCTGCTCACCGCTGGGCCTCCGGTGGCTGGGGTGGGGGGGGCAGGGTAGGGAGGTGCAGGCAGGCACAGGGTAGGCACTGCACAGACATTTTGGTTGACTACCATGAAGGAAGTACAGTACCTTTTCCTCTAGCCAGGCACAAGTGCAGGGTTGAGCCAGTTGGAGTCTTCACCTGCTTGGATATTCAGATATTGAGAAATTTTTTCTCTCTGCTAGGGCAGACAGTAGGAAGCAGACCACAAAGAGGAGAGAATTAGGTTATAAGACAAAATGAAGAGATGCAGGAAGTGGGGTGGGGGACGGGGAGAGAAAGAGAGAAACAAGCTATAGTTCTAACACAGAATGTTTTAGTTATACGAACCAGTAAATTCCTTATTTATTTATTTGCTGAAGGCAATATTAGAAGAGGGTTTCCGCTGTTTTCAATCTAAAGCGGTCTAATACACTTGTTTCACAGCATCTCCATCTCCTTCGAAAGCTGTTCATTCACTCCATGACAACAGCTGACTCTCTTTACATTTTATGCACTTGGACCTTCTAAATGTCTACTTTCACGTAGCGGTCATCTCACCCATCTTTCCTGCTGGTTTTGCGCAGACTGTGTTTGAGCCATGCAGTTGGGGCTGATGTATCTTTCCCATATGAAGAACCTAGACTGAGGGAATTCTACAGATTCCCTGAATGACAGATGTACTTCCCACTGGTGGCAGATCCTCAGACCCCTACACAGCACCCGCCTCACAGCTCGCAGTAACTGTAGCGCGCCGTGGTGAGGGCGCCTGCCCTGTGCTTGGCTCTGCTGGGACAGCACTCAGTGTTTGCAGCGTAATTCACAGGAGTAAGCTTTGTTTCCCCAGCTAGACAGGAGATGAGCAGCTTTCAGAAACACAAAAGAGAAGAAGACGTATGTTCCTTGGACTCTACTATGCCGCGAACACCGTCCGGGATATTACACATCCCTGTGTGATGAATGGCTTTCCTTGGCCACAGTTACGGACACCGGCTAAGAGGGATTTAGCAGCCACTTGCTCATGGGCTCAGCTGTTAAGTGACAGAGCAGGTCTGTCTGATCTGTCTGATCTGTCTGTCTTGGGCCATGGTTCACCTGGCTGTGTGCAGCCCAGACCACTCAGCACTGTGGTGGCTACACTGTACGTCCAACAGTGACAGCCCTGTGTTTATCGCCATTTCATACAAGCTTAATGAGGAGGGACTGTTACAGAACACCCTTCCGCAGTGGGAGAGAATTGCTTGACATGAAGATGCACAGAAACCAGAGAAGTCTCGAGTCCAGATTCCTTCCTCTGTGGCCCACCCAGCCTCTGGGACTGAGAGCACAGTCGGGGAAGGCGTTCTGTTCCCGCACAGACGAGGATGCCTCTGGCTGGGTGTCAGCCACTGACCCACCTCGCTTTTGTTCTGCAGGTGTTGGAAAGAGAATGCAGCTATCCCCAGACCCCAGTTGGGAGGGGTGGAAAGTGCTGCCCTGTGCCTGGGCCAGCGTGCACATGTGTATATGTGTGGTCCTCAGAGCGAGGGCTGGGCAGGGGCCAGTGTGCAAAACAACATTAAAAAACCGAAACGTTTTCCACTGAGAAACAGAATCACTGCCCGTGGAATTCTTACCCAGCCTGAGCAGCAAGCAGCAGCCCCTCCTTTTCATTAGTTAAACAAAGAGGGTTATTTTTCAAGTGAAAACTTTCAGCGTGGAAAACAATCTAATTCCCGGGGCTTTTTGAGAAGCGAGATTCTCAGTACTCGCATAAACACGGGTATGTGGGCGTGCAGCTGCAAAGGGTGGTGCAGGTACCCTGATCAAATGAAGGGGCCCGGCCTGGCCAGAGGGGGCCCAGGACTCAGCTGCAGGGCCCTCGAAACACTCCCAGGTAGGAAGGCTGACAAAGGGAATGAGCCGTGGCCTGGAAAGATTTGACCATTCTGTTAGGGGGGAAATGGTGAAAAAAATATTTTCTCTATGTCCATTAAATGATCCCCTTTCTTCCTGCAAGTCAATGAACTCCCTCTGGTTGGAAAATAATCTGCAAACTCAAGCCCTGCTTGGTTTAACGAGGCATGTTCAGTTTTATCGAACTCCCAGCCTTGAGGCTTCTCTCAGGCACAAACTGGCCTCCATCCTCGACCCATGGGGGACCATCACTTTCTCATGAGGTGTTCTCTTCATGAAAGCTCCTGCATACTTGCATTTGTTTAAAGAGCAGGTGAAGATATGGAGGCAGGCTGTCAGGGTTCAATGTGAGCGATTTGAGAGTAAGCGGCACTTACTCTCTCAGGGCCCAAGCTTACCCATCTGCAGAGGGGAATGACGATGGTACCCATGTCAGAGAGTTTTCTGGAAGATTAAATGAGAACCTTCTTATACTGCACCATAGCACAGTTTCTGGACAAAAGAAGAACTCACTAAAATTGTGGTCTTTCTTACGAAGTTGAAGGGACATGGCATATGGTCATCAGCCTAAGTTGTTCAAATTAATATATAGTGTTCTTTGAGGTTTTCACTTTTCCCATCTCACTTGTGGAGATTGCATTGTTTAAAAAAATAGAAGCAGGCACAAAATAGCCTCTTTTCAGATTGGAGCTTCCTTCTCTAATCAGTCCATGAACATTTCGGGGAGCGCTCTATTTTGCTTGGCTGGCCCCTGGCTTTGCCGTGAGTAATATGTTGGGCTTAATTTCAAACTCCACGCAGCCAGGATCACTGGATACTTGAGCTTCCCCAAGTTGAGTTGATACAGCTGCTCTGCCCCCGGTCACTGGTGAGTTGTCCCTGCGGATTCCAGAGGGTCTGAACACGGACAGGTCAAGGTGCATGGGCCAGTCCCGATGATCAGGGACAAGGGCTCCCATAGAGAAGGTGCCCACATGAGACAAGACCCAGGAGACCTGAGGAGCACTAACAGGTAAGGAGAGAAGGCTCAGTCAGAGATCATGGGGAGAGAGGGCTCGATGCAGGAGGGGGTGGGGGGAGCTGTGTTGCTTGGAGTGTGCATGCTTCTGTGAAGGGAATGCTGAAGGTGAGAAGACATCACCCTGTTGGTGAAGTTGCGACAGTGATAAAAGAGGGGGGCTAACACTCCCCACAAAAGGATTTATGAGACCAGTTAGATCAGGTTATGGATACTTGACTTAAAAAGGATTGAGTGGGGCTTTCTTTTAAACACAGGCTTCATTTCAAGTGGAACTGAATAACTAAATTTAATTTGGACATTTTTTCCCCAGGAACTCAGCACTGGCATGAAACAAGCCTTGCCTGCGGCCACTGGAGGACTCTTTCTGTGAGACAACAGTGCTGATGGACAAACAGAGCACAGTGCTACTTTTGAGGCCAGTCTAACCTTACTGCCAGGCGGGCTGGTAAACAGACCGAAGAAGCTAATGACTGCTTAGTGCTTTCTTTCCAGACTAGCAAATGTCCTTGGCTTCTGAAGTAGCAACACCCTTACCTTCAAAGGTTTGGATTGATGACCTGGGTCTAATCACATCCCCTCCCCAAGTCTGTTGGAATACCCAAGCATTTCAAAAGTGAAAGATAACGAAGGTGTTCTAGAAGCAATATGATTATGAGTATACATTATAAATGATAATGATGATTAATCATACTAACATTCATAGTCTCCCCCATATTATGATTTAACGCTGGTAGATTCATCTTCTCCATGTAGTTTCGAAGAATTTGCCTACTACCAATTTTCCCCTTTGATCTCTCTCTCCTGAAGAAAGGCACATGACGGGGAATGAGGTTGGGCACTACAGGAAGATGAGGACTGTGACCCTCTGGAAGTTCCAGAACTTTATAGTATACACCGTCCCTGAATGAGTCGCTTGAGCAACTGTTGTTGGTTATTTCCACCCATTTAGGCCCTTGCATGTGATCTGCGCAGAGGCATTCCCTGACCTGCCCTACTGTCTAAATCCTACTCCTTCATTTTTCTGTCTCATAATTCCCTCTTCTTTTGCCCCAAGCATGTTTTTTAGTTATTTCTTTATATACGATATTTACTTGATATTTAGTTCCTCCACTAGATGCAAGCTCAATAGGAGAGGGATGGTGTCTCTTTTATTCACCATATGATGAATACCTAGCATGGCACCTGGCACGCAGAAACTGACAGTAAATAATTGTTAGTGAAAGGAAGAGTGAGTTGCATAGCTAGGAAGAGCATGCCCACCCATCGAAGCTCTCTCTTCTCTTCCCACTGACACCAAACATTTAGGATCTCCATAAATACAACAGAGGTCAACAGTGAATTCTCCCATGCAAGTCCAGTAGCTTTCTTGGTCCTTGTTACTCCCACTCTGGAGACTGATGCAAATAATTCTCCCTAACTGGAGACCCTGCTCTCTTGGCTCCACGGCTCCATACTCTCCTCTCTCTCTTGTGCTCAGTGACTCCTTTCTCCTCTTACACCTTGAGAGGAGCTAGTCAAGAGCTCTGGACTCAGCCTGATGGTGTCCTTGTGCTGCTTTGTCCTATAATAGCTCACTCAGCCTTCAGCTTACTACCTATGATGTCTACATTTCTAACCCTGAAATGCTCTTTCTCCTGCCTTCTTTTTTTTTCTGGAATGTCACCTTCCTCCCAATAACCATACTGGAAAAATTGGAATCTTTTCTGAACATCATTCCTCATGTTTACCAAATATTCAAGGCAAAACATTGAAACTATTCAGTGTTTTCTCATTGGATGACTTGTGTCTTTGGATAATCGAAACATTTCCATCTTTCAGACTTCCCACCCTCCCCAATTCTCTGCTATTTTTTATTCAAATAACTATTTTGAAGTTGTCTTTTTTCCAATAACATTACTTCTATTTACATCGCCCAAAAGCTACCTTTTCTTTAATGTTTATCTCAAATACTTCCAACTTTGATACATCTTTCTTGGACTTTCCAATCAAGTTTAATTTTTCTTGCTTTAAACCACCAAGTTACTATATACATCTCAGTGGGTATTCTCTTAATACTTTTGTATAATGAGTTTCTGTGTATTTGTCTATATCCTTAGAGAAAGACTAATAAATAAATTCCTGGAAAGAATTAACTAGATAATGAACTAGAGAATTGGCATAAATTACCAATACATACCTACAGACATTAAAAAATATTAAGAGGATATTATGAATAATTGTATTTTAATGAATTTTAAAATGTAACTGAAGTGGACAATTCCTAGAAAAATGCAAAAAGACTGATAGGAGAAGAGATAGATAATTTGAATATTCACATATTTATTAAAGAATCTGAATCCATAACATAAAAATTCCCTACAACACAATCTTGAGGTCCAGATCATTTGAGTGGGTGAAAAATTCTTTTAAGCATCTGAGGAAAATATGTTACACAAACTTTCAAGGGAATAGAAAAAAGAGCAAAAACTTTACTACTGATTTTATGAGACCAACATAATCTGAAGACTGAAAATTGTCAAGGACATTACAGGAGAGAAACATAGACATAAAATCCCTAAGCAAAATATTAGCAAACCAAGTCTAAAATATATATTAAAAGCATCAAGTATCATGACAAAGTAAAGTTTATTTCAGACATGCAAGGTTGGCTTAATACTTAAAAATAAATCAATATAATTCAATATTACAGAATAAAGAAGAAAAACCATATGGCCATCTCAATAGATGAATAAAAAACATTTGATGCAACTTAGTATTTGTTAATGATTAAAAAGATAACTCCCATCAAATTAGAACTAGAAGGGAACTCTTAATTTGTAAAAGTTATATCTAATAAATCTATACCTAAGTATCTTCAGTCTGAGGTCAGGAACAAGACAAGAATGTTCACTCTAACCACTTCTATCCATTATTGTACTGAAACTTCTAGCCAGAGTAATCAGACAAGAAAAAGAAATTTTAAAACTTAAGAATTAGAAAATTACATAAATCTATGTAATTTGTAGACATAATGGTAAACATAAAATCTATAGATGAATTATTAGATGAGTAAGTAATTATTTATAAGCTAGACTAATATAAGGTTGACATAGAAAAATGAATTATATTTTTATACCTGTAATAAATATTAGAAAATAGCATTTTAAATTTGATACCATTTATAATAGCACTTTAAAATCAGGTACCTTCACAAAAATAAGCTTAGCAAAATATGTATTTGACTTATGCATAAAAATGCAAAACATAGAAAATAGTTTTTAAAGGTTTAAAATCAATGAAGAAATATATATATCATGTAAATTAGATTGGAAGACTCAATCTTGTAAAATCATTAATGTTCTCCAAATTGGCCTATTGCCTCAGGGCAGTATCAGTCAAAATCACAGCATGTTTCCTTCCTTCTTTTTTTCCTTCCTTCCTTTCTTCCTTCTTTTTATTTCTTGTGAAAATTGATAAGCTAATTCTAAAGTTAACATGGAAATTTGAAGAGTAAAAAATAGTCAAGGTAAAATTGAAGAAGGAAGTTGAAGGACTAACGCTACCAGATACTAAGCAGTAATTATGACAGCATAAAATTGGTGTAAATGGGGACAAATAGATCCACAGAACGAAGCTGAGAATTCAGGAATGAAGCTGCACATATGTCACCTGATGTATGGCAAAGCTGCCCTTGCATTGCAGTGCATAAAAATGGTTTTTTAAAAATAAATAGTTGGGTTAACTGGATTTCCAAAAGAAAAAAATTATTTTGACACCTATCTCATTTCATACACAAAAATCAATTACAGATGGATTATAGAGTAACTGTAAAAAAGTTAAACAATAAAACTTCTAGAATGTAACGCATGAGAATATCTTCATCACTTTGCTGTAGGTAAATATAAACAAGACATAAAATTCACTAGCCATACAACAAAAGATTGATAAATGGGTTTTATTAAAATTAAGAACTTCTTCTTATGGAAAAAAAAGAAAATATACAACCATGCAATTAAGAGAATTAAAAGGCAAGTCACAGAGTGACAGAAGGTATTTCCATCAGACAAAAAACTTGTATGCAGAATATTTAAAAATTTCTTTTACTACAATAAGTCATACAGCACTTTAAAAATGAAAAAAATAACTGAACAGTCACTTCACAAAAAAAGATATCTAAATCAGTAACAAACTTATGAAAAGAGGCAAAATTAGGCAGGCGATATTAAACTCACAATTCAATATTAACCACTTATCCACTAAATGTGTAAAATGTAAGATACATTGACAATTCTGAATATTGGTGTGGAAGTGAAGTGACAGGAATTCTTATACATTGTTAGGACTGTAACCAGGTACAACTGCTTTGAAAACCTGTTTTGCAGTGTCTACTAAAGCTAAACATATGCATACCCTATGACAAAATCATTCTCCTAGCTCCATAGCCCCAGAAATGTATGTATAAGTGCCTCAAAAGACATGGACAGCAATGCTCACCGTAGTGTTCTTTTTACTAGCCAAAGACTGGAAACAACAGAAATGGCCATCAACAGTAAAATAGTATAAATCATGGTCTATTTGTACCATCGTTACTACATTTCAGTGATAATGAACAAATGACCACTACATGAAACATGGATAAAAATCATAAACACAATGGTGAGTAAGAAAAGTGAAAGGGAAATTTAAAAAATGTTGTATGATGTTATGTGACCCTCAAAAACAGACGCAGCTCATCAATGCTGATGGACGCCAGAAGGGAGGTCACCCTTTGGGAGCAGGAGGAACGACAGCAGCTTTGGGGTAAGGGCTATGTTCCAGCCCAGATCTGAGTGGCGGTCACATTGGGTGCGTTCCCTCTGAAACACTCAGCAAACTGTACACTCATGACAGGTTATACTTCAAATTACGTACTTACCAAAACAATAGCAAACCCCCTGGGCCTGGGCCGAGTGGCCTGTGCAGGGCCGTTTGAGTCCCGGCATTCACCCTTCGCAGGTGGCTCTGTGCCTTTGTACCGCCGGAGCCGTCTCCGTTCACAGTTTTCATTGCTTCTTTCTGCTGATACGGTTCCATCACTTCCCTCTGTTCTGCCCTTTGCTTTCCCTCTGAACTCCACACAGTGATCCTGACCCTTCATCTAGGTGTGTTGCCCTTGGAGCTGATTTCTCATTCTCAGCTTCTGTTTCAATGTTTCACTAAGAAGGTCCCATATCAGGTTAGTTCTATTTCTTCTATAAATTTTGTTAATGGCCTTGGTTTACATTTATTGCTTAAATTTTTACTCTTTTCTTGTTTAACATTTTGGTTTTTGCCTAATAATTTTTATGTTCTTGTCATATAACTTCATAATTACTATTAGATTATTGGCTTGGCCATCATTTTCCTCCTGAAACCCACAATTGTTTTTTTTTTTTTTTTAAAGGCTTTATCTCCACTCTTCTGCTTTGTAGGGTGGAGGTGGGGGTGGGGTGGAATAGGAGAAGCTCTTTCTCATTCTTTACCCTCCAGCTCCAGCAGTGAACAGCCAGGTCATCTGATATGCAATAGAAAGGGGGAGAAGGATTCAAAAATGATAACTAAAGCAAGTGCTACTCAGTTGCCCAAAGTGGTTTAACAGATTACTTTCCTCACAGGTTTAGCTAAGAAGCCGTCTGACCTGAGCCCATTTATGGAACTATTTGGCCTTGCTTTTATTTTTTCCTTTTCAGAATAAATCCTCTAGTTCTCAACTGGAGACACTGAAGAAACAAGGGAGTTTGTATTTTTTTAATCCATATGAAGGTTTTGGCCAGGAATTTTTCAAACCCTGGAATGAATTTTTAATTTGCACTTTGATATCCAGACGAGCCCAGCTCATGTTCTCTTGGGTCCCCTTCCCAAAGACCAGACTTCAAACAGACACTGCTCGGTGTCTCGGCAGAGGCAGAGGAAAGCTCCGCAGCAGCTGCAGCGGCGGCAGTCCACGCTAGCCCTGCACCCTCGGCCTGTCTGGGCTGGACCCACTGTGCTGCCTCGCCCTGGAAGCCAGCACACCCTACTCCGTGGACCAGAAGCGAAGTTTCTCAGAGGCGAATAAATGAGCGTGTCGTCCATCAGGGCAGGAAATGCTGGGGATGGTGTGTTTCCACCTGGGGACCCTGCCTGGAGCATTTTCAATAACACAGGATTCACATCTTGAAGGGAAACAGGCAAAAAAATGTTATTTTGTTTGGCTTTATTATTTGCTTCTTATTCTTTCGCTTTCCTATCTTCCCTTTTAGAATTTGGATTGTGGGAGAAATAAATGTGTTTCTTACATATGAGACCCCAGAGAATCTTTGTTTTAACTCTTACTTTAACTTCTCGAAAATTGACAAAACAGAAATTGGGAAGGAAAAAAAAACCCTGATTTCTCCCCATGACAACTACAGAAGAAGCTCATTTCCTTTTAGAGACCTAGATCAGAGACAATAAGTAGTTGAAACTTAATACTTAGAGTCCCTTGGAAAAGTGACCACACTGGGGCCATTACCATCATTTTCCATTAATTGTCACCTGAAATAACCAGTTGTGGAAACGGCAGGGGGGCCTGAGCAAAGGAATGTAGTTTGGGGAACAGCTAGCCCACTCATGTCCCATAAAAAAATACAAATGATTTAACAGCAGCACTGACAGGGTCCTTGGAATAAATCATTTCCATTCCCGCCACTGCAAATCACTTACTGTGATTGCCTCGAGACAGATTTGGGGAGCCGGCTGCTGGTCACCCAGGCTCTGGGACAATTCCCCCTAGTTACCTATGAGGATAAATTGCAGTCCTGGCCTAATTTACTGCTCTTCCCTACAGCCAAGGGGCAAGTACTCTCTGTTCCTTGGGAAGTCTAGAAGCTAAAGGTGACCAGAATAATTATGGAGTCTTTCCACGAATCCCCTCTGCCCATCCAGCAGAGCTGAGTCTTGAAAGCTTACATGCTCATGCACGCAGAGCTGCTGGGCCACGCAAGACAGGGGCTCGTCAGACCCAACCACACTCTCCTGTGTATGTCCCCCACTTTCTTCCAATCTTTCTCTCATTCCATTGCAATCAATAAGGTCTGGGATCTCTCTTTACTTCTTTTATATTTTTTTCTTGGATAGGCTAAGTTCTTGTGCGCTCTCACCCAGTCCAGAGGTAGCATGACCTGTGAATTGTGCTTCTCCTTTGAGTTAGTCACATTGTCCTGTTGGACTCCTCAGCACTTCGGCCACGTCTGTGTATCTGCTTGTCTGTCTGCAGCGGGCTGAGTACACCTGGAAAGAGAGACCTGGGGCTCTGCATCTTTGTGTCCCCACCACCTGCCAGAGCACACATGGGATGAATACCTGAGGCAATAAGAGAAGTAAAAGGGTGATGGGAATGGGAAGAAATCTTGGCTTATAAGTTCTCTAGATCTGGTTGTAAACTGATAAAATGCACAGAAATAGAACTTCCAGGGATGCTTCCTGGAAAGTCTTTATTCGAAGATGGAAACTCTGCTGTGAACGCCAGTATAATATTGGTAAGATCAGGATGACTGAGCAGCCTCCCCATGACCTGGCAATATTGTGTCTTTTTATCTGGATGCCCTGAGCCTTGTTATTCCACACCAGGGTGGCCACCCTGGACAGATCATGTGTCCTGACTCCCTGTGGCCCAGTTATCATCATTCCATTATGGCCAAGTAATCATTCCCAAAGGACAGATCCTTCCACTCTCTTATTCAAGAATCTGACATCCATCCACTCCCAAGCCCCACCTGGCATTCTAGGCTCTCTGACACTGCCTGTCGCCCCATCCACTCTCCACATTCTTGGAGGACCATGAGGCCTGACCCTCTTGTCACATCTTGTCCAGTCATATCTTGAGCCAATCATTACTCAACTGTCGTTTCATAACTCAGTTAAAGTACTGTTTCAAAAAACCTTCCCAAGGAGCCACAGTCCAGCTGAGCTTTCTGGTACTTTACATCTCCTCTTCACTTGGGTATGCCGTGGGCACCACGTCCTCACCATTCTGCTCTCGCTCATCTATTCCTTTTGTCAATGCAAATACCACACATTTTCAGGTTCAAATGCAGGTCTAAACAAATCAGAGTGCAGTCCTCCGTCACAATCCCACATTGCCTCTCCTGATACTGGGGACAGCATTCTCCTTACTCTTGAATTCACTTCTGGTCTCAGTGAAGAGAGAGGTGGCATTGGCCATAAAACAGAGGCCTTTCCATTTGGGCTGTGGCCTCCAGAGCCCCTCTCTTTAGTAGTTTCCATGTATAACTTCAGAAATGAAATGGCGAGCAGACCCCGGGGATGCCCTTCTTGAAGGGCAAAATGGCAGCCTGGCTTCCAAAAGTACCTAGATTAGGACAGAAGAAGAGTGCTCCTCCCTCCTGCCCCAGCGCCCTCTAACAAACACACTTGGTGGAGAAACTCGGATTGCTGTGTGTTTGTCCCATCACTGGGTAAGGAAACAAAGGAAATGAATAAAGGAGCAGGAGGCAGTGGTGAGGAGAGGAGGCCACAGGCCAAGGCACAGTGGCTGGATGGAGAAGCGGATCTGGGTTCGAACCGCAGGGGCCAGGCCCGCCTTCTCCTCTATAAAGGTGTCGGCCGGATCCATTGCTGGCTGAGCCTGTGGAGAAGGAATCTTTGGATGTGGGCCTGAGGTTTTGAGTTCACTCCTAGTGGGCGACAAAAAAACGAGCTGGTTATTTGTTTTATGGTAATGATCTCCATGAGGCTCCCAACTCCTGGGCGCAGTCGGCATGCCACGCGGCAGGCCTTCCTCTGGGCGCGAGAGGATTTCCTCGGTTTGGTGGGATTCATTTGTTTTTTAAACGAGGCTGTTTATTTTCTCTTCTTTTAATGTTATGGTTTTTTTCCTCAGACTCACAAGGAGTATATATAACGTACAGCCGAATCTGCAATCTCCTATTTTGTCAGCTGCTTGTGTTGATTAAAACTTCAATAAAGACCCTGCGATAAAACAGAGCTATGTTCAAAGGATCTTGTTATGTTTTTAAAAGCCTGAGCTTGGCAGAAAAGACATGAAGTATAGGTTTGCTACCTTGATATTTTTTCCCCTTTTCTAGGTTAGAAAGGGAGCAGACCAGGAGAGGAATGCACAGTGGTTTCTAGCGCCTGTGGCTCCATGAGAGAGCACACATTTAACTGAATCTCAAATAATAAGCAAGGTCCAATTTAAATGACATGGAATTGTTTGTCAAACTTGTGTTAAATGTGTGAGCCAATCAACTTCTTCCCCAAGGTCTGACCGACAGCCTGTCTCTCTAAGAGGCCTCAGCCCAATGCTGGGGTGGGAGGTACAGAGAAGAGCCCCGGGCAAAGCGAGGTCACAGAACTCCAGGAACTCCACACCCAGTGATTTACCCCACTCGCCTGAGATGATCAATTCCAGCAAGATTCCACAGAACTGCCAGTAATACACTGCTTTAAAGACCAGGGATCACTCAAGGATCCCAGGGGACAGGTGTCAGCGGTACCTACTTGCTCCCCACCCTACCCACCCCTCTTCCCTCCAGACAGCCCATTCCTGGCAGCCACCAAAGTCTCTCAACTCTTGTTCCGAAGGAGGCCAAGAAATGGCTGTGAGTGAAAATCAGGCCAGCCAAAGTCGCTGACTTTATGCAAAGCAGGCAAGTGCAGTCAAAACACTTACAGCAATCAATTGGAGTTGTTGGGTAAAGTTTTTTCCCTGTCCCATACATTATTGAACAGTTAATTTCGTCTTTGTGCCTGCAAGACATTCCAGCTCTCAGATGACAGCTTTATCCATTAAGGAGCGTTCGGTGACAGCCGTACAGTGAGAGCTTCACCAGCCCTGCCTGCCGGGAGGCGAGGGGAGCCTGCATCACCACTGAGAAATCCTGGGATGTATCAACATCTTAATCAATATGCGAGAGTCAATTACCGGGGAAGCAGAGCTTAAGCAGGAGCTGATGATGAGGTTCACGTGCAAATGGGTTTGATCAATATGCAGCTGAATCTCACATGTGGATTCACATAAGGCTTCTCCCCCAGCACTCAGCTCCCCCCACTGACAGACCAACCACACCCTCTACTAGCATTGTTTCCAACCTGCAAATCACCTGCTTTACTGAAGCTTTTTTGATTAATTTCCTTGATGGGAACAGAGAAAGCAGGGTTGAGAAGAACCACCCATGTCAGATTTTGTTGTAGGATAGGCAAGCTAGACTCTCAGGACTGTCTACTTGGAGTCAAGAGTCCTTCCACACCCATATCCAAGGGGATGATTAAACCCAGCCTGTCTATCTGAGAAGGGGGGACTGCTAGGACCCCTCACTCAGGCTTGATCCTCTCTCACCTAAGTGACTACAGCAAATTCTTAGCTGATCTCTGAGAAACTCATGTATTACCCCTCCAATCTGTCCTTCACTCGCTGTCACACGTGTCCTTGAAAACTTTTAGTGTCTGCCTGGGTAATAAATCCCCCACCCCACAGAGTGTTTTTAAGACTCCTGCTGGCGTGGGCTCCCATTCCTGATATGAGTCTCATGATATTACTCAACCTCGCTTTCTTAAACACTAACATGCTCTTTTACACCTTTCACGTATGGTCTTACCCTTCTCCACATATGTCATCTCTTAAAGCTCTTGAAGCCGTCTCTGATTTCCCTAGTCAGAAGTTAATAGCCACCATTATTGGTTTGAGGTCATTGTGTTTGGATTCAAGTTGGGTGTTTGCTTATTTGTTTTTTCCATTAGATCATCTGCTCCATGAGAACAGGCACCATAATGTTTTTCAGGACTGCCAGGAAGGTAGGTAGTTCTCCAAGCATGTTGAATTTATTATTGAACATGTTTTAAGGAAATGCCATGTCCCTGACTCCTTTTTCTTATTATTGTAGATGTTGTCACATTGGAAGCCAGGTGCAGGTCCTCCTTTGTCCTCCAGCTTCTGCCTCTCCTCAAGCACTTTTCAGTGTTGTCCGGCGCCAACCCAGGAGCAGAATTCAGCTCCTGTGGAAGTTGCCAAGAAAATCCCCATTAGTATGAGTGCTTTGGTGAGTAGTGTAGATTTTACTGAAAATTTTGCTAAGAGTCTACATGGACTCCACAGTACACAACTTAAATCTCCATCGATATTTCTGGTCTGTGTTGTGCCTCCTCAGTGCCACCACTGGCTTCCCAGTCACAGCTCCCCCATGCAGGCTCCACCCACTGCAGCACATTCTTCAGCTTCCCACTGCTGTCTGCAAGTTGTCGCCTTACTTGGTCCACAAATCACTCCCCTCTTCAAGGGCCATACAAACGTATAAAAGAATGCAATGTTGTTGCATTGCAATTAGTTGTCTATCCCTTCCTCCATCAAGGTTCCCAGGACGTTGAGAGTCTCAAAGACATATACTAATAAATGCTGAAGAGCCACTTCAGAAACCAGAAATAAAAAAAAGAGTGGGAGAAGGTGGATAGCACTTCTCTCCTTTCTCCCCTCTGCAGGTGAGGAGAGCTGCCATGGGGCTCATTGGGAGGCAGAGAAACAGGATTTTAGACTCAGAAGGCCTGAGGAAGGGGCACGGGTGGAGGCATTTCTGGTGCAGTGGGGGATTTGGGGACCTTTGGAGAGTGACTCTGCTGGCTCTCAGAGCCAGAAAGGGGACTAGCAGTGTGCTGAAAGGACAGGTCAAGCTGGTTCCTCCTGACTGCTGGCTCTAGGGAGCCAGGACTGTCAGGCAGCCTTAACAGGGGAAGAAAGGAAGTCTGGACTTGGGAAGAAAGAGGACTGCATTTGTCTTCTATGCTGATGGTCCAGAAAGCTGAGAGAATCCTCATGAGAAGAATCCTTTCATCTCTTGTAGGATTCAGGAATTCATAAGGACATTTGGACAGTGAGTGGCATTGTTATACAGAGGTGAGAGTGAATCCCAGTAGGAACTCCCTAATAAGGAACTTCCGCTACAAGCAGGGGAAGCTGGGGGAGAGGATGGGCAGGGTGTGGGGCGAGGAAGATGTGTTAAGAAGTGGAGACAACTAACAGTTATCATATATCTACTCTACAAAAGACCTTTTCACACATGCTACTTATTCAATTTAATCTTCACTGTAGTTTAATGAGATAAGTGCCATTAGCACCATTTCATAATCATGGAAACAGAAACCAAAAAGGTCAATAGGTAAGCTGCTTTTCTAGGATCATGTACATAGCTTTCCCATTGGGGACTTGGAATTCCAGCTGGGGTCTAAAGGGTACGTACTGAATGGTAAGATCAGTTCTTTTTCCATAGTGACTATTGAACATGACCCTAGAAGGGTCTAAATGAAATTCAGTTTGCTGGGTTGGTTACACTTGAGCGTGAGGTGTATGAGGGCCCATATAACGGTGTGAGTGCTATGGTGCTCTGCGTCTCCTCCACTAGACGGCAAGCTCTTTGAGACTGGAGTCATAATTATAAACTGCTGCACCAGCAACAACATCTACCATGTATTTGGATTACTATACCTGTATGCCAGGCTCTATACCAAAGACTCTACACTCATTATTGTATTTACTCCTTCCAATCATCCTGAAAGGTTAGGATTATAATTTCCATTTTACAGGTTCCTTGATTCTTTTAAAAAACTCTCACCTGGAGTAAAAGTCTGAGAACCTAAAAGAAACAAGGACTTAATGGATTTTACCTTTCAGGAGATGTAAAAGTGTAGGCATAGTGAAATTCCAATAAATATTGTAGATGAAACGACCTCTATAGGAGTTCCATCCAAGAACACCCCATTGTCCATTAATTTGTTCTTTGAGCAAACATTTATCAAGGGTCTGCTCTGAGCCAGGTGTTCTCCCAGGCCCTGGAACACAGGTGGACAAGGCAGCCTTCTTCCTTTTGAAATTGACCGCCAGCTGGGCAGACAATCGGTCAGCCTTGGCACGTGGTAGTCAGGGTACCCCAAAGGAAAGGATCAAGAACCGCAGGAGCCCGACTGGAGCGCCTACCCTAGTTTGAAGTGGGGTCAGGGAAGGCTCCTCAGGAAGGTGTGTAGAAGGCTGTTCTTCATGCCTGAAGTCCTCTTTGCATTGGCATTCTGATTCAGCAGTATTTATTGAGTCCCTCCTCTGTACCATCCACAGAAAAACAGAGATAAAATTATTTCCAGGCCGTGTGAGATAACCAGGAACACAGGAGGAATAGAACAAAGGCAGCGATGACATCCTGGTTGTATTTCCAGAGGCTTTATCTCACTGGTCTTCACAGCAGTGCCGGAAGGTATGCTCTGGCCCCTGCCCTGAGGACCAGCTGAGCTGAGAAGATGATCCAAGAGATCCATCAAAATCCGGGGCTGTGAGGGCCACAGTCTGGCTGAGCACGGTAGCTGGTGGCGTAGAGGAAGAGGAAGGGAGCGACATAATCCCCAGATGCGTTTTTAGTGTAGACTCAAGAAGAGTCGGCTTCAGACTGATGTCATGTACAATTCTGGAAAGAGCCCAATGGGTTCATTCAAAGAACAAGACAGAAGGTTTCTGCAAAGATGCCTTCTTTCCACATATGTGCTCCATTTCACCATCTCTTAGAGAAAAAAAATAGATGCCGCTTCGGAGAGAACAGTATTCCTTTTCTACAGGTGACAATACTGAGACTCAGAAAATCCAAGTGCCCGGGATTGCATAGATAGTGAACTTGAAGATGGGACTTGAACTAAGGTCTTTAGATTCCAGTATTGCTCAGTTTGTGTGGCTTTCTCATTGGGAAAATCTTACCCACCCTTTCTCACACAAACTGAGAAAGGAAAAAGGAAAAAAATGTTTTGGTTGCAGCAGGAATTTCACATTGGACCCTGGATAGTGGGGTATGATTCGGTGAGTGTGGGGTAAAGAAGGCAGCATTTTCCAAGGGAGGGGGGTGTGAAGCTGCATGAATAAGGAGCAGAGTGAAGCCATGTTAAAAGCAAGTGCTGTATGAATGGTAGGGGGAGGTAGATAGGTAGGACAGGGCAATGTTTTACAAGCCAAGTTAATAATTGTGTTCAAAACACCAAGGCCAGGGTGAGAACTTTGAACTTTGTCTTCTAGGGCAGACTTCTACGGTAGCATGCTATGGAACACTTGCCACGTGAGAAGCTTCACAAAACACAGGGCACCGAGCTCAAGGAAATCTGGGAAATAATGTATTAGCAAATCACTGGCTTAAAGGGCCACACTACATTTTAGCACACCGGCAGTCTTTGAGAAGACCTGGAATAAAGAAACATATTTCGTTTCCTTCAACCCTTATGTACACAAGTAAAACCTTATGGATCTTCCTAAAAGAAGCTTCCCTGACCACCTAGATCTAATCTTCAAGGGGCTCTCATAAGCATTCTGCACTTTCCTCAAAGCATTCATCACCTCTATAACTTTTATTCAATAACTTCTCTGTTAGATTGAAAGCTCCGTTAGTCTATCTTGTCCTCTTCCTCGCATAGTGCAGACTCTTGACCCACAAATGAGAGGATGTGTGTGGAACATTACAGAATAGACTTTGGGTAAGTCTTCTCTCATGGAGAACTATTAGAGGCTGGTTCTTGTTTCATACAGCAAACACAGTATCTTAAAAGATGAGCTCTTGATGTTTCTGATGAGAAAAGCCTAAATCCAGGAAAAGCATGGTGCCGGGAAACCAGTTCAAGAGAAAAATGGTGAGGGCCCAGATAGACTGGGACTAGACTGGGACTGATGTCTCTGACAAACAGTCTTAGGAAGAACTGGTCAGACTCCATATGACCACCATAGAGTGTAGAGAATTGCATGTGGGCTCTGAAGAAGGACAGACCAATCAGAACTGAAACCCACTACTTATAGTTACACACTCACGACCTTGGGCCTATCACCTCCCATCTCTGAGTCAGTTCCTCACCTAGAAAATAGGAATAATAATATCTACTTCATAGAATTGTGATAAGAGTTTAATGAGACCATGAAGTCAAATGAGGCAAAGTCCATAGGAAGAATGCAATTAAGTTAGCTCTTATTATAAATGGCAACTATTGTTAATATTAAGAAAGACGAGAGTTGGGAATGTTCTAGTACTTCAGATGTGGGTAATTGGTAAAGTGGGAACACTGGCTAAAATAGGGAACTCTGGGAGGCAAAGGGTTTGTTTGGGGTCTCGCTGAGTTTGAGGTGAGGCCACCATGTTTAAGTGCCCTACAGCCAACTGGGCACATGGCACCAAAGCCCTAAGGAGAGGTCAATGTTGGGCATAGAAATTAGCATAGAAGTCTTAAATGATATTGTGAGAGCAGATTAACTCTTAGAATAAGAAGAGAAAGGAGTGGCAGAGAGCAGGGACAGCCACGGCAGCTACCTGACTTTGGGAGCAGGAAAATGAAAAGAACACGTTGATCTCATTGCTGTTACAATGTGATGCTGTGGTTCTGAGCTGCTTTAGATGACTGAGTAGCATCTGACCGGCCTGGGCCAAGGAAAGCCTTGCCACAAGGGCTAAAGTTTAAGTGGTACTCACAGGAGACACAGAAAGTTCTTGTGGCAACTTCTTACTGCAAATCCTCACCCCAGTTATTTTCCATTCCTGCCAAGACATCCTCGTGTCCCTCAGGTTATGATATAAATATTTTACAAAGTACAGAGGGTTGAGATATATTAACACTTTGACTGAAAATTCATTTTTCTGAAAGTTAAGGGATGAATTTTCCACTTGCAAAAATATGAAACACTAGATGGACAAAGAAATTAAAGTGTCACATTGCAATATTTTATGCAGTGTTTCAAAGTACTTAAAATATTAATACTATTCCTTTTTCATGAGGTGAATGATTCACTGTCCAATTGTAAAATTGGGTAAGGACTAAGCATAGCACCCAAAACATAGTAGGTGTGCACTAAGCATGTGTCCTCTTTTAAGTGTGGGCCACAGACTCAGGGAGGTGAGTCATCTGAGAATGAACTTCCATTAGCAGAGATTAGAGGAGAGGAGAGAGAAGAAACGTGATGAAAAGTGATAGAGGAGAAAAACTATTCTGCAAGATAACGAGAGGACTACATGATTGGGTAAAATTTCAGTAGCCCAGGATAGAGAAGATAAGCCGTAGATCATGAATGGAGTGTAGACGCTAAAGTTAAAAAGGGATCTCTTTTTGCTAACTGTGCAGAAAGAGGTGAACAACCTTTGCCAAGCCAAGTTTCTGGCAAAGACATCTGAGGGACCATGGAGTTCCTGCTGTCCCTGTGGATCACAGACACACTGTAAATAAAGAGCAAGGCTATGGGAACGGACTAAGGAGCGAGTGCCACCAGGCCCCGCCCACTCCCCATCTCCACGGAGCGCTGCAGGTCCGGAGTCCCGTCCCTGCGTCCACTTCCTCCTATCTGTGGCTTAGGAGGTCAGGCAGCTTTTGCAAGACGTGGTTTCTGATATCAAAAGAGCATCACACGAACACACATACTAAGTCTGTGTCCTGGCCCTTGGTCTGCCTTCATTTTTATCAGAAAAGGGTGGGTAAGATGTGGGGGAAAAATTGGCCCTGTAAACAGATCCTGAAAGAATGACATATTTTTCTGTTAAGTATAAATATGAACAGCCATGGAGATACGGTCCTGCAGCGCTAGGTTTTCACTCCAACAACATTCATCTAGTGCCAGGAAACACTCGATTTAGTACCTGAGGGACTGCAGTTTCAAATACCTTATACTTTTTTTTTAATACTCTGCCAAGAATTTAAATTGGTAAAAGCTGGGGACTGACAAAACTTGGTCCCCAAGAGCTTTTCTGGCACTGGTTTATCAGAGAATATGGTGCCATTATTTTTATTATAATTATTATTTTTTTCCTTGGTGGGGGTGAGAGCTCATTTATAACCCCATGACTTTTACTCCCAGATGTAGTTTTCTTTAAAAAAAAAAAAAATCCCAAACGCTTAAACAAATAGAGGCTTTGCCTCTTGCAGTGGCCTTAGAGGCTGTCGTTGGACTTACAGGCAAGGGGGTTGCAAGCCTTTTCAAGTTTTTAGATCAGATCAGAAGGAGTTGAAAGGGGAAAAGCTAATTTTAGGATCCAAGTTGCCACCAGCTTCCTACTGCACACACCCTGCTCTAAGCCTCCTTGGCTCCCCACCACATCCTTGCATCCAAATCACTTAGCAGGGGACAGCGGAGGAGTGGCAAAGGACGGAGAGCCCGGGTTTGTGCCCCAGGGCCATCAGTTTTTAGCCATGTAACTTTGGACAATTTCTCCTTTCTTGGGTTTTTCATCTGTAAAATAATAATTGGATTTTCCACTGAGGGTTGTCGAGAGGATTAAATGAAACAAGATAAATTATGTGAAAGGCTTGGCACTGTGAGTTTTTAAACAACGATTTACAAAAGATGAAAGTGGGAAAGGAGGGGACGTCATGGAGCAGCATCATGGGTTTCTTTCCAAGGTTAGGCTCTTGACATAGATGTTCGAGCTGAGAAAACAACTGCCACCACGGAGACACATAAAACAAGAAGATGCTGTTTACAGTCCAACATCTTTACGGTCCCTCATTGCTCCCTGCAGCCGTACTCCCGCTTCCCTTCAGTCCCCCCTCTGATTTTCCCCACCAGCAATTTCCAGGGTCAGCCCGCCCGCTCTCCGCCCGCCAGCCCAGGGCAGTGGCGGCAGCAGAGCCTCCTCCAACAGACCCAGCAGGTCCGATCCTGCTTGAAATGATTCCAGTTTTATTATACAATTAGATCAAGTCTCTTAGGTGTAGTAGCCCTCCTCATACTTAGAAGAATAGATTAGCCATTAGGACTTTGTATATTTTTCCCGGTAATTGACACCACATCCCATTTTCTTCACCGAAGGGAAAAAGAAACACATAAAACAATCATGATTTGGGGGGCAGAGGCAGGGGCGGGGGGCGCTGGTAATGCAACGGCGTCTGGGTCTTCGCCTCCACCTACGGTCCTTCCCAGTTTTGAACAGCTCAGAAGACAGGCAGAGCCAGGCTCGCTCCGTGTGGTTGGTCTCCTCTCCAGAGCGCCCTGGGCTCACACTCCCCCAGCACTTTACTAAGAATAAACCAGGCATCACTCTGCCACTGATAAGTGGCAGCCACCACTGGCGCGGAGCCTGTGTGTTCTTAAAAAGCCCACATGACCAGGACATAACCTCTCCTTCTCTTTCTCTTCCTTTTTTTTTTTTTTTTTTTGGTGCCTCCTCTCAGGATAGCTCCACTACACACCCTTTTCCTCAGCATCACCTTTCTTGTCCTGCTCATGGAAAATGTGGGTGGGAGGGGGTTGGGAGGGTCCAGGCAATGGTGACTTAGGCCTGTTAAAGTTTCCCAACTTGGGAAAAGGAGAGAAAAAAAGGGTTCAAACCCCAGAAGACAACTGGTGCCCAAAACACCTCAGGTTTGTTTTTGTTCCCTCCCTTCAAACACTGAAAGTTTAGGTTGGAATAAAACAGGAAGAAACTCCTGTGTCTGAGAGATTTAAATCGGAAACATGCAATCCCCTAGGTTAGCCGGGCCCTTGCTGGCATGGCCCGTGTTTGCGGATGGGCCTCCATTTTGCATCCCAGCCAACAGCAGCCACCTCAGGCCAGGCAGGCCGCATCCACACATGCAAAACAAAACAGATGTTCTCAGATGTCTGGTCAAACATTTGTTTCCTTTGGTCATGTCCTAGCAGCCCAAGCTTGGATTCCAACTGCAAGGCCTGGTGGCACCAGCAGACGCTTCATATGTTCCGCCCTTGCTGCAGAACATCTGCAAGCTAGAGGCTGTTCCCAATGGCAACAGTCTGTGTGCCAAGGCTCCGTGGGTCCCCAACAGCTTCTGTGACTGCCCGCAGGCCTCTCTGTGAGGTGCCTGGGCGCAGACACAGGCCACCGAAGTCTGCAGAGAGAGGTGATCCCACTCCCCCTCACTGCGGTTCTCCCGGAATGGATCATCAGACGGAATACAGCCCGCAGCACCAGAATCAGCAGACATGAAATGTTGTAAGTGCGTTTTCCAGCGTCGGTCGATATGTCCAAGGGACTCTGCTGACACATCCAGGCTGATTCCTTGGAGAGAAGCTGAAATGTTCATTTTCCAATAAGATCAATAAACCCACTCATCCCTGAAGACAGAACTTTCTTCACGTACCCTTCGACCAAGTCGAGCTGTGCTGAGCTCTCCTAATGGTAAAGGTGACCCAAGGTGTCACCCAAGACTTACACTGCACCCAGAATTTGCTTTCCCAAGGAAACAAAAAAAGTCCTAACATTTTCAATGTGGTCCCAAAGGACTGTAGAAAATCACAAGATGGAAAGTGACTTTTCTTTAGCCACAACTGGTGATGACTTGTGAACATATCTCTTTTGCCCAACTTGGCTTTAGCTAAAACCTACTGTTTTGAATAAAACTTGGGCCACTCCCACCCCCTTAATACCCTACCTCTAGGCACCCCTGCCAAGTTCTAGGAGGCCCTCCCTTTTTGTAACTCAGAATGCGAAATGAAACTCTGGTCATAGCCTCTCTTGCTGGTTCTAAAAACATGCAGATTTAATTTTTTTAACTTCTCAACATACACATGTCCCTTCATTATTTTTAAAAATGTCTCTCACTGCTTCTCCAGCCCTGCCTTCCCCTTGATTAGCTGAGGGCTGAGATGCGCCGAGCTCCCCCTACTCCCAGCAAGCACCCCGGCACTGTGCTGGGACCCCGTCCCTCCTCGGCCTTCCCCTGGCAGCCAGAAAAAGCCCATCTGGGTCCCTCGGCCGGCACAGGCCCCTAATTTAAGTTTAATAGTACAGCATTTTTATTGCTTTTGGCCAGGGCATTTTGAGAAAGGTTAAAATATGTGAAAAATACACACTAAAAAAAATCCTGTTTAGAAAACAATCCCAGTCTAAGTGCTCCATGCGCTCAGCTGCTGGTCCCCTTTCCAGAAAAGCAGCAAGGGCACCACACAACTGGGCTCCGTTTGGGGGGCAGGGGGTTTCCATTTCCTTCCTACGGGATTTTTTTATTAGTTTTTTTTCTAACTGTTTTTCTTTCCCTATGCTGGTTTACTGCCTTGTATCTATCTACCCCCAAGGAGTTTAAAAACCTCAAGTAAGTATTATTGGATTTTTCTGAGTGTATTTTCTGATTTTTTCAGTGTGAGAGCATGTGGCCAGGATCTGGGCGTGCGTGTGTGTTGGTGAGTGTGGAAGGCTGTGTGCCAAAGATGATGTCCAGAAAGGCCTTGGAAAGTGTCCGCTGAGCCTTCCGAGTGTGCGCTGACAAATGAACTGCCCGTTGTTTCCATTGCCCTGCGTGCCCTACTGGCTGAACTCAGTGCACATAGTAGGTGTTGCACAGTATTCATCATACAGATAAGGGAATGACAGAGTAGTAGGTACCATTCATTGAACTTTGCTCTGCTTATCGTAAGTGGTGCTTTGTAGAGTTCACTCCCTCCGACCCTCACAACAGTGCTGTGACGGTGATGGCCTCCTGTCCAGAAGAAGAAACCTCAAAAGTCATGTCCTCAGATCACACGTGCCACAGGTCAGGGTTCTAATCCAGCTTGGCTTGTCCACTGAAAATAATTTAAACAGAGTGAAGTGATGCATATACTACAACCCCACCTCTCCCCAAAAGACAAAATGGACTGATAGAGAACCATGAGCAAATGTTTGAAAGTGTTAGAAAAAGGCTGTTCATTGTAGAATTATTGACTCAAAACATTTGAATGATTCCATTAATTTCTCTGGGCTTCTTTTTACTCTGAGAAAGGAGCGAGTTGGCTTGATCAAAGAGACCTCACAAGTCACTGTTAGTTCCCCCTAAGCCTGCGTGGTGCCCCAAGGCAGACGTCACTAATAGATTACACATGAAGCCTCAGAATCCTTCTCAACACAGAACCTGAGGCTGCTACTGACAACGCCCTGCTCTTTTGCCCTGTGAGGCAGCATGGCTGACTGTGGCGTCCCCAGCCTCAGCCATTTGTTAGTCTCCTTCGTGATTGTGAGCATGTCAACACTCTGCACTATCGCAGTGTAGTTTACTTAATTGGTTTACATTGCTTCTCTTTCTTGTAACCCCAAAATAGCTTTTTTTCCCCACTAGGAATAACCTCCATAAAATAGGGGTTTAATGCAGTAGCAATGACGTTTAATACTTGTTTAAAAGAACCATGTAATTGTATAATTATTTTGTACGAGTTTGTCCAGGAGCCACTCAAAGTCATCCTGGCATGTTTTCCATGTTTCCTGTGCACTGGCATGATGGGAAGTTCACAGGCTTTGGGGTCAAAGAGACTTAATCACATACCAGCTCTGAGACCTTGGGAAAGTCATTCAACCTTTTGAGTCTCCAATTCCTTTACCATTAAATGGGAATAATAAGACTTTCTTTGGTATTTTGTTCAGAGGATTAGAATCAATCACTGTAATAATGTACACAAAGCTCCCGGCAGTCTTTGGTGTGTAGTATATGCTCACTAAGTGGCAGCCATGGTGACCCTCCAATGCCAACATGCTGTTGCTGGCGTCACAATACCCAACACTGTTTGACTACCCCCTCTCGTCCCTGAAATACAAACTAGATCGCACCTGCCCAGGTGCCTGGAAGTCCTGGAGCAAAGCAGGACTGAGAGGACTGTAAGATACTATACCCCAGGGGAAAATATTTACCCAGGGAAGTGAGATCTTCAAGGAATTCTGTCCCTGTGTCCTCTTGGAGGTATACAGCATCCCTGTCACAGAAACATGGCTTCAGCATTAAAACTTCCTTATAATTATGGAGCCACTTTATTTTTGTGGTAACTCTTCTCCCCAGGGTTTCACACACCTGATTACATAAATTGCTTTTCTCCTGCATTATCTGTTCTTACTTCCAATGTTTTTCTTCTCCTGAGGGACAGGAAGAAGAAAGCATATATGAAGAAGGTGTCTGAATTCAAACTTAAAATAGAAATAACCTGTCTTTGCCTGTCCCCCCGACCAGCCAGGTGCTTGGGAAGCTCCATCTTTATTCTTCAAACTCAGCTAAACACACCTATTTCTCAGTTGACTTTATGCTGATTCAAAGCAGCAAGTGACATTTAAAAAGCCACATTTAGAGGCCCCTGTCATTTGAATTTGTGAAAAGTAGATGACAGTATGCTATGATACTGAATTCCCCGCCCCATGTTTTAGTCTGAAAGAAAGATGTCTTTGTTTATTCACTTAGAGCAAGAGGGGACGGGAAGAAAATGCGGTGGCAAATCACATGTGTTCTGAAAGATTGCAGGAGTTGTTCCCAGTGCCAACCTTCTGTGAACTGCAAAGGCTGAGCTGCCCCTCAGGAGGGACAAGCAGGAAAGGTGTGTTTCCGAGGAAGTGATGAGATGTGCTCTCTCTCCTGTGTTTTGTCCTCTCTGGGGTCCAGGCCGGCTGTCCTCAGGACAGAGAGAGAGAAGCCTGGGCCTCACGGATGGCCTGGCATGAGACCGAAGTCCAAGGGGGAGCGTTTCTGCCAGACGTTCATGAGGGAAATTCCTGATAAAAACAACATGACTCAAAGAGAAAGGCAAGAACCAAAATCACGCCTGGAATGTAGGGCATTCACAGGGATGAAAAGAGAGATGGATAAAAATCTACGAAAAGGACACTGGAGGACAGAAAGCCACCAATGTCAGACTCTTGAAAACCAGAATGGTCCTGCTCCTTATAGAAAATGGTAAATACGTGGGAAATATGCAGTCACCTGGTCTTCTGACCATGAACTTACATGCTCATTTTGTGTGTGTGCACGTGTGTGTATGCAGAGCAATTAAAAAAGGAAGGCCGAAGACCAAACAAATCAATGTTACCGATTCATAATAAGTTCCTTCTATATATTTATTTATTTTCTCTTTAGCCACTCAAGAAGCAACAGCAAACTTGCAGGGAGCAGTTGTTGCCAGAGGGTGAATCATGGCTATATTGATTTGATTATGTAAAAGCTCAGAGGAACCTAAAGCCAGATACAGAAATATCTCATAGCCCTGAACCCTATGGGACACACACTAGTAAAAAAGCAATCTTTATATTGTTCCTGATAAAAGCATCATTAGTTTCCTCATAGTGAAACCATTTCTTTGCTGATACAGTATATGGTTTTCTTTTTCTCTAGAATCCACTCAGACATAATTAACACTCAGTTACTAGACTTGAGGTTCCCTGGGGTGATCCGCTCCAGGTCGGGAGGGGATGGGGGCTAGAGATGGAAAGGAAGAAAGCAAGACAGAGAGGAGAGGAAAGGTGGGGACAGAGGAGGGGGCAGGGAGGAGAGAAGACAGAGGAGAGGAAGGGAGGCAGGCACGGGAGGGGGTGCAGCGTTGAATCAATCCATCTTTGGCTTTCCTGAGCTTCTCCCCGCGTGTGTGTACCTTGCGGAGATGAGAGTCAGCATGGTGGCGCCCTCTGCTGGTGCTGCTTATCATCCTGGCTGTCAAGCAAGTCTGGTCTCCCTCTTTCCACCTGGTTCTTTGCTTTTTTAGGAATATCACCTGAGCCATCACCTTCCAGTGCGAGAAGCCTGAACTGACACTTCTGCACACAGACAAATGCCCACAGCTGTGCTCATAGTTTGTGCTAGAACTGCAGCGGCAATAACTTTGTTTCCTTTCCCCTGTTTGTAGGCAGCAGCTTCTTGAAAAGCCCTATATAAACAGTGTTTCTAGGGACAGTAGGTTTGGTCCCGAATTGGGTCTTAAAATTGTAAGGGTTTGGGGACATGGAACCTGGAGGGCACTCCCAGATGATGAGTGTCTCTGAGCCCCAGGAGTAGGTCAGGGCTGCCCATGGGGATGGGGACCCGATCACCAGGGGACTCTGCGGTCCTCTCCTCTTGGGCCTTGGCTTTGTTATAAAGAAGGGAAAATCGCCAAGTGTATTACTGAACCTATGGACTTCTGAGCAAATAATGACCCTTTCAGGGGAAAAAAACTGTTGGTGTTAGAATTCTCTCTTGTTTTCTCAGCTTCATTTTC
This sequence comes from Trachops cirrhosus, assembly GCA_028533065.1. NCBI lineage: Eukaryota > Metazoa > Chordata > Mammalia > Chiroptera > Phyllostomidae > Trachops > Trachops cirrhosus. Next base: position 56,967,696 of record CM052540.1, on the reverse strand, counting down.
CTTTGGCTCCAGGAGAAGGGTGATCTGAATCACGCAGGAGACAGGGAGGACCAGGGTAGTCCTGAGGCAGAATAAACCCAGATGTGGATATAACTCACTACGCAGGCAAAAACCAAGTCACTCTAGAAGTAATTTATTCTAGCACCTTCCCAGTACGTTGGCAAGCCTGTGAGTGCACACATACCCACACAAGTGCACAGCGGGCATGAAAATGTGAATGCATAAACCCATTCATACACAACCAGAACCACATGTGCACAGACACACAAGCATACATATACATGTGTCTTAATGTAATCCCATATGGAGTGCATCTTACATCCCAGCCTTGTGCTCACCCACCTTCCTCTCTGTGTTCCCAACAAAACTGATGCTTTTTATGGAAAATCTCCTCTGGCTGTCTTGTGTTGCTATATTGTTCCATTCTGAGGGCCCTTCCAGGGACCCCTTCCCATCCAGCAAAGTCTCCATGCTCTCACCAGCCCCAGATCTCTGCATGTTCATTATTACTGATGATTTAGGCAGATCATGGGGGATGACAATAAAACCTCCTGGAAAAGATGAAAGGGCAGAGCTCTGAGGTTCGGCAGGCTTAGTGGTTAAGAGCACAAGTTCTGAGCCAGCCTGCCTGGGTGTGCCCCCACTCAGCCATGTGCCAGCTACATGTCTCAGTTTCCCCATCTGTAAAGTGGAGATAATCGTACCTGCTTCATGGGGTTCTTATGATCACAAAATGGATTCACATTCAGAATCTGCCTGGAAAAATGCTTGACATGTAATAATTGCTACAGAAATATTTATCAAATGAAGGTGCAGAATCCAGGCTGGTTGTGTTATTTTCAGTAGTGATCCTTGGCAATCACAAGTCATTCTTTTCCCCTTAGATTTCATTAAGGAAAGAAAAAGGCAAGAACACAGAGAAATGATGAGATGCACACATCCTTCCCATCCTGCCTTTCTTGCAGCTCATTGATTACCTCTTAATTCTATGTTGTCATCACATCAGAGCCTGCAGCAAGTCACTCTGGACAGCAGTCTCCTCATCCGTGGAGCCACTTCCACCATCTCTCAGATCCTCCTCTCCAGTATAGATGGTTTTAAAACGAGATCGAGGCAATTTTTAAACCTCATTTTAAATACCAGTTTCAACCCCTCCTTTTAAAAATTAGAGTTGTCAAAAAAATAGAATGCTTAACTGCTTTAGGTTCCCTTTCTTCTTTTTTATTGTCTCCACTTTCTGATGGAAGTAGAATCAACTTCCTGAAATAGCAGGAAGTGCGGTGATGGATCTCAAGATAAGCCGAGCAGTGAGCATTAGGAGCAAAGCCAGACAGAGATATGACGACCTTAGTGGGAAGCCCAATAATTTTGCATCCCTCAAAAATGAGTTTCTTTAAACATCTGCTCAATATTTATGTAGAGGAGTAGGGAAGAGTGGGGCGGGGGTGGTGGGGAGGACAGCTGGCAAAAGTGCCTGGCCTCTCATCTGCTCTCTGAACAATTCTGCTCTGTCCCAAACTGGTATTCCCCTCTCAGACAAACAAAAGCTCCGCAGCTGTCTTTGAAAACAGAATGACATGTAACTGTTGTGAAACCCCAAGCCACAGGAAACAATATTTTTAAAAAATATTCTAGCCATACGTGTATTTCTGATCCAACAACTTTTTCCACCTTGTTCAATTTTCCAATAAGGCCTGGCACCCCAGTGATGCGTTGGTGCCCTGAAGAAGCAATGCCCCTAGATACTGCACCCTGACCCTCCTCGTATGATGATTTTGATCATTGAAGAAGTTTTCAACAGATGCCTTTCTAGCCAACGGGCCAGGGGAGCGCCAACTGCAGTGGCACCTGCCATCTGGCACAGCCCTGTGTTCCTCTGTGAAGGTCACTCCAGGGCCAGAATGCCTTCCTAGCTTGACCTTCAGACTCAAACTCCAGAGCAACCTTGGTGGTTTCCACAGGGCAATATTCTTTGCTCTTTTTCTTTTTCCTTCTGAACCTCATTTGCCTAATCTTATCCTCATAATGTGGACTTTAAGAACTCGTCACATCAGCAGTGCATTTGAATCTACAGGGAAATGTTAAATTATGCCCTGAGTTATTTTAGAACAAAGTGGTACCTTATGGAAGTCTAATATTTTGAGAAGTAGTAATGTGTGGATGAACTCTGCAATAACCCTTAGTTCATCGAAATATTCCGCAAACCACCACAACCTCACGTGCTTAGACTGAGTAAGAGTTTGCTGCGGCAGCAGTGAGCTGCACCGTGTCATGTCCTTCATGTAGAACGATGTTTTCTGTCATTTCAACGTTGCTTTAAGGCTTCCCATTCCTCCCAGTAAAGTGGAATGAGTTTATCCAGCTTGAGTGTGATCAGCCAGACACACCAGTGGGACAGCTGGCTGGGTCAGAGCTGGCCCTGGTCACTATCTGTGGCAGGGATCAAGGTAAAGCAAACCAGACCATGCAGAAAATGAACTTAAGAAGGAAACCTTATTCCCTCCCTGCTCTGAACAACACAACCAGCAAGGCAGAGGCAAGACATAGACATGTCCTCATCCTATGCACCCACCACTGTCCATTAAAGGTCTATTTGGTGCATGAATTTCCATTCAGGGACGGCCCAAAATCAGACTGTGTGCATGACTTTTACATGTGTAACACTCAGATGTCAATATGACAAAAAGCCAGCTCACATCCTCCAGAACCTAAGAAAGGGGTGTGGGAAACTTCCAGAAGCTCTCCGCACCGTGGTCTCAGGGTTTGCAACTCCTTGATCAGACTGTGGTCTCACTTCTTTTTTACTTTATCTGCTTAATGAACTCCAACCCCAAAACCTCCTCTTTCAGCATAATTTTACAACTCTCACTGCCCCCCAGACAGAAGGAAGCACCTCCTTCTGATCCCTCAACACTCTCTTCACGCTCCTTTCATCCCAGCTCCTCCACTGACTGTCCTCACAAGCAGGCGGGGATAAAATCAGTACCCACCTTGGAGGGTTATTGTGAGAGTTGTGACAATAAAACTGGAGCCTTTCTGACAGTCATGGGTATACAGTAAGTGCTTGATAAATCTTGGTCATCGTTGTTATAGTACTGCGTGCATCGCATTGTAATTACCTGCCCACTGTATTTGTGGCAGTGTGCTTCTTAGAAAAAAGACCACATCTTTTCCAGAGCTCCATCAGAACAATTCTACAATCCACCTCTGACTTAGGCACATGTCTAAGAGAAATCGTCATCCTTCTGATTCCATTACCTGAAATTTGTTAGAGTCAGACACTCCTTGAATTCTCTGGTGAGCCTATGTAGTCATTGTAAAATCTGATCACAAATACTTCGATACTCCTTCCTTTAAGAGACAGACTCTCATTTTCCTCTCTTAAATGTAAATTGTACTTAGCGACTCACTTCTAACACGGGGAGTGTGGCAGAGTGACAGTATGTGATTTTCCAGGTTGAAGCGTAAAAGGCATCCGAGCTTCCTCCTTGCTCCTTCTCTTGGTCACTCGCTCTGGAGCAAGCTGGGTCCCATGTCTCGGGGACACTCAAAGAGCCCTGTGGAGAGGTCCACATGGTGAGGAAGCCAGGTCTCCTGCCAACAGCCATGTGAGTGAGCCGCTTCAGATTTAAATCCTCCAGGCCAGTCAAACCTTCAGTTGGCTGCTGCCTCTGAGGGACCCTGAAACACAACCACCTAGCTAGGCTGGTCCTAAATTTCTGACCCACAGAAACAAATATATGTTTATTGTTTTAAGCTGCTAAATTGGGGTTAATTTGTTATTCACAAACAGATAAATAATACAGATGGCGACTAAATCAACAGCACACTTCGAGTGTCTCAAAGTGACGGGGCTTTGAGTAGAGAACGAGAAGGCAGAGATGAGGGGTGGTCATGTCTTTTCAGACTTTGTCTTGGGAACACAAGCAGCTCACGTCCCCTCTCACTAAGGTTGGCTAGGCTGCCACTCACCTGGAGTGGGAGGTGGTACTGTGGCCTCCTAGACCCTACCTACCCTCGGGGAGAAGACTTGGTCTGCTCGTGGCGATAGAAGGACACTTGCTTGCTGTTGCCCTGAACCCTCCCAGCTGCTGGTCACTGGCTAAAAAGCTGACCTAGAACAGTTATATGTTCAAGCCCCTGGAAAGTCCACCTGGAGTAGACAGAAAGCACTCAACCCAAGTACCTGAGTCACAGCTGGGCTCTGCTTCTTGTATATAGACTTTGGAAAATTCGTAGAATCTCTCAAAGCCTCAATGTTCTCATCTGAGATATGGGAAAACTAAGAACACCTACCTTTTGTGTTGTTGTGGGGATGAAATAATGTATGAAGCATTTCTCAAAGCACAGATTGATGGTGCTACAGAAATATTAGAGTTTTTATTTATCCCTACAGCTCTTATGGATGCCCAAAAATATCAAATTCACTAGTAACTCCCCTGTGCCCTAGAGAAAAAGTTATTTGATAAGTCTATACAAAGATCAAAAGGGAATACCTAGAGATATATGTAGTCCAAAAAAATGGCTTTCAACTTGCAAAATTTTAGGAAGCAAAGGAAGAGATAATAAAGAGAGGTAATTACGTGGTACCCCTTCACATAGATTCCCTGTAGCCAACTCTTCTTGGCTGAAGGGGCTTTTGGCGACCTGAGATGGACAGGGTGGAGGTAGTTACCTAAATACACGTAATGGCCTCACTGCAAATTTGAAACAGGAGGCACCTCCACCCCAATTTTAGGGCAGCCCTGCCTGCAAAGGGGGGTTGCAGTGTCTGACCCCTTGAAGTTCCTTCCGGTTTCATGATTTTGTCTTCTCTACATCCTCTCCCTGCCTCTCCTCACCACTTCCATCTCCACGCGCTTCTACTTTGTCAGACAAAACCCAGAAGTATTGAAATGTGGTTTGAGTACCACAGCGGTCAGGAAGTTGAGAGAAGAAGTTAAAACTATTTTCTTAATTCACAGCTTCTTTCCAGGAAATATAGCACTTACAATATATAGATAAATAGCTCTAGCCATTTAGATAATTTCACTTGTCCTTTCCCACTTGTCAAAGTGTTTAGCTACAACATGACGGGGCCTATTTAAGTGAACAGAAACCTCCCTCAGCTATAAACAGTGGCTGGTCTCAGAGGATTTGTTCATAGAATTAGGTCACAGGCAATTCAGAAGATTCCCAACCAAGCAAACTCTGAGTTTCTCCTTAAAGACCCCCAAACCCCAAGATTCTGGTTTTTTTTTTAAATTAAACTCTTTATTTAAGGTTACTAGATGTGCCCCTTCTCAGGACAATTACTTCTTAGTAGTAATAGTTTTCAGACCACAGTTAAGGTCATGCCAAGTGGGGCAACTTCAACTTCCAAATTTCTGAGACACATTGTAGAGAAAGCCTTTCAAGGTCTCTACTGCTGAAAATGCCCTCACAGGGTAAAATGTTCAGTAAGATGCTCTGGCCCCCACAAGGGCTGAAATTCTAGGGTATGGTAGCTTCTGGGGCAAGAGTGGACCATGGAGCCTGTATCACAGAGGGAAGGATGAGACCTCTCCTGGTGTCTGTGTTTACCTGGCCTCATCATCAAGATGCAGCTAGGCTTGCCAAACTCCTCTTCTCACTTGTCCATTAGGTGATTCAGACCCTTCGGATTGCAGGAAGGAGATTAACTCTTAAAAAAATAGGCGATATTGTGAAGATCCATAGAATCACATAAAGAAATTAGATAACTGTTAGCATTGGACAGTTTAGGGACTAGGCACCGTGTCTCCCCTCTGCCCTCATTTTCTGATCTTCTCTGTGCCCCCTTCTCTTCTGTTGAATGACCTATGTTCATATCTTTTCTGCACTTGTGAATCCTGCTTTCTTGTGATATCTGCTTCCTCATCTCACTCCGACGTTGTTTTCCCAAGATCTTGTCCAGCCTACTCCACTTCATGATAGCCTTTCTACCTGAGCTCCATTGGTGACACTTCATTCTCTCCTCTCAGTCTAAAGAGGGATCTTGCTTGACTCAGCCCATCTCTAGGGAGCCAGGCTGTGTCTTTTGTCTTTGACCAGCATTGGCTTGGTTCCTTGAGTCAGCACCCACCACTGGTCCAATCAGCTTTGCCTGGGACAAATCATGTGATTTGGCTGCCTAGACTTGTCTTTTATCAGGAGCTGTAGGCAGCGAAGCATCTCTAAGAAAAGGAGGATGTCAGGTGGTCTTGGTGTACAAGACAATCACGGAGGGGCAGGCGACTAAGGCAGGGTAGCTGGCCTCCAGACAGAGTCATGCACGTTTCCTTCATTACTCCTGGGTTAAAAAGTAAAGGCCCTTAAGCTATCCCATGCTTGGCATCAGGTACTACTTGCAGGTTTGTTCTCATTAAGTGTGTATCAAGCCTGCACACATGAGACCAGGATTCTGGCCTGGTTAACCCCAGACCTCAGGAATGCTTGGTCTATTCACAACTGGGCACCTGAGTACCTCGGCACTCAGAGAAAATCCAAGAGCTCCATGAAAACGCAGCTGCAGATCTGAGTATCTGGGAGGCCTGATTTACTGATTTGCTGAACCTGATTATCATATCTTTGGGATCAGGTTCCTTGTGTGTCATATAATAAACCCATGGTTTAATTTGGAAACTCCTTGAAGCATAAGCATATACCAGTGATGTCCCAAAGGAAAACAATTTTGTAACTGTCAGAAACGTGATGGAATGGTCAGAAGGACATGAAACCAGCTATGCAAATTATGATACGTAAGTCACACTTCCATTTGTAATGTGACAGTGTGAAAATTGGAATTATTTTTTTGTCAATATAGAAAAAGTCAGAGACTATGTGCAGTGTCTTATGAAGAAACTGCTGTACTATGTTCAAATTATCTGCGACATGCCCCATCGAGTCTCCCTGGTTCTTTTCTCACTTGACCTGTGGCTCAAGAACCATCACTGTTGTGTTTAATTTGATATTTAAGAATCTCAATGCAATGGAAGTATGCATGTTACTATTTAATAAACACCACACTGGCTGTTAATGAGGAGACAAGTAATGCCATATCCTATTGATAATCAATTTTTTAATTATTACCAATTTGATCTCAAAGATATAGGAAGTAATTTCTTAAAAAGTGAATCTGAAGTGCAAATATGCCACCATCAAACAGGCATGTTGGTTAAAAGATCCAGACCACTATGTTAAAATATAAGTTTGATGGACTGGGAGTGGAATTAACCTGTTTTTTGGGAGAATGCAAAATGTTGCATTAAGAACATGGGCTCAGCAGATTAAAAGCTCTCCTGCCAATTACATAGCTCATCTAAGTTTTGCTTTCCTTGTATATAAAACCTGGATTGTGATAGTTTATTGTAGAATTCTTGCAAGGACTTAATGATATGATGCCTATGAAATGCTTAGCACAGTGTCTGGCACATGCTAATTACCTAATAACATATAACATTTATTATTATTTTCCCCAGTTTTCCTTTTGACAAGAAATATTCCTTAAAGAGTAACTAAACTCAGAAGTAAAATTCAAGCAATAATAAATAACACAAACTCCTAACATTTAATAATCACAGCCTCATTTAACTTCAATTCAGTTGAAAAATATACTCATGATTCTCCTTTAGTCTTTATGGTAAAATTAGATCTTACCCAGGCTGGCATATTTTGTATCAAAATGTGAGACCAACATTAGAAAAATAATGATATCAACAATAGCAATAGTGGCAAAAATAGTGGGAGCGATAATCTACTTGACTATTGATCTTTACTGAAGGGAAAACAATGGTTTGACCATCTAATCCAGGAGTTTTCAACTGGTGTGTCACAGAACACTGGTGAGCCATCAGAACTTTTAAAACGTGTGCAATCTCTATTTAGTCAGGGGACACTGCGCTCTTTTCCTTTAGATTGTCAGTAAAATGATAACAGCCAACACAATAGCTCTCTGGTGTGAATGCCCCATCTTGAACAGTAAAAATATAGAGGTATATAGGTTATATAACAGAGCTGCATCTTATTGGTCATGTTGCATGACAAGGTTTCATCTGATTGGTTAATTCTCAGTACCAGAAATGCTTGTATACAAATATAGGCATTCAATTTTTTAAAAAGTCAGTTTGGAGCAAAAAGATAAGTAATTATTTTTTTGTAAATCAATCAAAATTATACCCAATTTTTTTCAGATCAGCAAAAAATATATATTTTTTGGTGTACTGATGAATTTTAGTAATAAGTTTATGTGTGCCATGAAGTAAAAAGAATTTTTTAGAAAGGTTGAAAATTGCTGTTCTAATCTCTTTCTGAAACTCTTTCCCCACAAATTTCTAGAAGCACAGGCAAGTGACTATCGATAACTGTGGGACAAAAATCCCCGCTGCAAATCTAAATTTACTTTGATGCTTACTGTTTTATTTTAAAAGTTCACATGAACTTTGAATTCTACTTTGTAATATATTTGTATTTATTTTTAAAATAAAATAACATTTTTCTCTGCATTTGTATAACTCCAACATGCCAACTCAAATACCAGTGCATCAGTTAAAAATGCTTTCAGCTGCAAATAATAGAACACTCAAACACAGTGGATTAAGCCATAAGTACCCATATGCTTACTTAAACTGTTTAGTGATTCATCTCTATCAGCAGGGACCTGATTCTTACCATGCTACATTAATCTAGTATCTTAAATGTTGATTTTCCATGAACATCCTGTTTTTTCATGATCACAAAATGACTGCCACAGCTCCAGGTATCACTTCTCATACAATCATCCCAAGAAGAATGAAAGGGAGGAAAAGAAGCCCTCCAAATACATATCTTTAAGTGCCTTTGGCCAGACCTTGTTATGACCCTCCCTAACAACAAGGGAAGCTGAAAAGCAAGCTCTGGCAAAAGCAAATGAAGTTTCTATGACGGGCGCAGACTAATCATAATTCTTTTCCTGGAGTATGGATAACTGGGAATAAGGCAGTGGGAATGTCCACTGAATATGCAAATATGTAATAGTGTGTGCCACATTCATTTTGAAAGACAGATTTAAGAAGTTTTGCTTTTTCTGCCTCCTCTGATTTCTCCCCCTTCAAGCATCAAAGAAGAAAGAAATCACCTAGCTTTGTTTCTGAAATCTATATAATCCCAATCTCTCCCCCTGCCACTCACTTTCTCCAAATCAGAAAGCAATAATGTTTTAGTTTTTCTTTAAAAAGAAAGAAAAATAATTTCCTTCCTGATGGAATTTTCTAGCAGTAAATGGTGTCTTAGGATTCCTTAAGATTCAAATATAATTCCATGGAAGACTCCTGCTTCAGGGATACAAGCTGCGGAGCAGGGAGGTCTGTTGCTGAAGCCTGGAGAGGACCCACTTACAGCTGAGATGGGATTCTTGAGAAGAGGTGCAGATGAGGGGTCGGTGAAGGCTACATTTCCTCAGCCATGTTTTCAGCACTGGGGTTTGGTGGGGAACGAGGCTCAAGGTGTGATCTGAAGGGCTTTGAAGGGCTCTGGAGGAAAGACCACCTCTTCCAGGGCTGCCTAGTGGGCCAGCCAGATGGGCCCATGGATGACTTTAGCACAGACAAAGGAACTGCTCCTCCTGCAGCTCCAGGAAGGCCCCTCAGCTCCCTGGTCCTGGCTGCCTCTGAGGGCATCACCAGTCTTAGAAGGAACAGCTTTTCTTCCATGGGCTTGGGGACACTAATGGAAAATCCTCAGATCTGAGATCCATGACCCCGGAAACAGAACTCAGTTTGCTAATCTGTTGATAACTTGTGGGGAAATATTTCCGCTTTCCCGTTGGTCACGTGCTGGTCTTCCACCATGTGTATGCCCAGGAGACACTGGTAGCCTTACCTACACAGGTGTCATGACAACTCACATACACTGACATGGGTGAGCAAAGAAAGACTGCAGGTGAGATCAGTAGTTTCCAAAAGATGACACTGAGTTAAAAATAGATAAAGATTAAGTGACACCTGTTGAAGCTGATTTAATAATAAAAATGGATATGATATGACATAAAACAAAATAGAAAACTCACATAAAACTCTTAAAGTGACACAAGATAATGTTGCAACAGAACAACTCAAGAACATAAACATTTCTGAAAAACTATAACTTCTAAGTGTTAAAGTAGGGCAAGGAAATTGAACAATCGACTGGACCATGATGAATATTTAACTAGCAATTTAGAAGATTATCTAGACAAACTGTCTCACAATATGGAGCAAAAATACAAAGAAATGGTAGCAATGAGTGAAAAGATAAGATGTATGGAGGACAGAGCCAGTAAGCCTAATATGAAAATAACAGGAGTTCAGAAGAAGACAAGGGAACAGTTTGGAAAGAGAATAATCAAATATATTTTAGAAAAAAATTGACCTGACCTAAAAATTGACATATATTTTCATATTAAAAAAAGGTTTAGTAAGTGTTAGGCAGATTCAATAGGAGAAAAATAATCTAGAGGCAGCTGGGTAAAGGTTCCAAAATCAGAGGATAAAGAGAGAACCATTTACTTACACAGAGAACAGAGTGAGACAATCATTGATTTTTTCTATCTGTAAGTAGAGGATGATAATCTTAAAATTATCCACCTGACCAAGACATAGGAAACCAGAAAAAGACATTTCCACACATATAGAGACTTTTGCACTTTTTCTAAAGGAATTACTTAATAAAATGTGAAAGTCAAAAATAAAATTGGGATATAGGTTTCAAAGTAGAAAATGATGGCATACAAGAATTAAAAGAGACCAAATGCAATAAAGTTTACAATGAAATCTAATTGGATAATAACAATACTTACAGTTTTAGATGGCTTACCACATGTCATGGTTTTTCTAAGTGCATTATGCATCACTTAGTATTACTTCCCTCACATTGTAGAAAACTCATGGGTTACTATTATTTTCCCTTTGGTAACTTATCCAAGGTCATCCAGCCAGGATTTGAACTCAAGCAGGTTGATTCTGAAGCCTGCATAGTTACCCTCCACACTATGAGATCTCCATTAATAGCCTCATAATAATGCAAGAATGAGTTATAGTGCAAATATTAAGAAAAATATTTGAAAAAAGGATATATGCCATAATAAAAATTTAATGCAATTGGTCAAAAATGTAATGCAATTTAATGCAAAATAAAATCCCATATTAATATATCTGGAAGTAAGGTCATGAGTAGATATAGGAATTAAGAGTGGGAGAAGGGGTAGGGGTAAAATTATTATTTCATTTTGGTAGAGAGATAGAAGTTTAAATGTGTCTGCTAAAAATCTGAAGGTATCTATTAACAAAATGAGATACATAGCAGAAATTCATGTTAAAGAACAAAAAAGGTAATGAAATATTCAAAACAGAAAAAATAGAAGAAACAAGAATTTTAAGAACAGAAAATGAAACACAGCAAAGCAAAAAGGTCAGATATCAAAAGTAATACAAATGGCTTTACTTTTTCATAATAAACAAAGACTCACAGATTAGGGTAGAAAAAAAACCAATGAGAAAAAAAATAGGTAGGCTTATAAGAGTTGTACCTAAGACAAAATAAAAACCAAAGTTTAAAAATCAAGGATAGCTACAGCTAGATCGTTCAAATTCAAACAAAACCCCCAAAATGGCAGTATTAAAGTCAGACAAAGTGGATTTAGGTAAAGAAAAATATTTTGGATTGTTGAAATCAGTAAAATATATAATACAAAAACTTATGGCTACAGAAGAATGACTTGATAAAACTACAATCACAGTGGGAGATGTTGGCCCTCACAGATTCCCGTGGATCAGTCTGGGGGAAGAAAGGATGTAAAGCGCTGGAATAATAATCAATAAATTCTATCTAGTGTATGTGTGTATGAATGTTCCCATAAACGTGGTGTGTGCATGCGCACATGTGCATACATATGAATATACTGCATGTTTCAAAGAATTCCTTCTTTCTCTTATTTTCATTATATACTCACAAAAAATTGATAGTGTACTCTGCTACAAATGAAACTCTAAAACTCCAAAATGCTGAGCTTATATAGGTCATATTTTCTTATCACGGTGGGAGAAAGCTAGAAATCAACATTAACAACAACCAAACAAAACTCATTCATTTGGTAGTTTAAAAAGAACTTTAAACAATTCCTAAACCAAAGAGGAGATCAAATTAAATGATAAATTATCTAGATATTTGCAGGAAAATGATGCTTTAATAAAAAAAATTAGGAGCAGTGGGTAAAGCTGTATTCAGAAGAAAATGTGTAGCTTTATCAATTAAGAAAATAAACTAAACACGCAACTTAAGGAAATAGGGAAAAAAAGCATTGATAAACTAAAAGAAAGTTGGGAAAGGTATTGTATAAAAATAAAAGTTATACCCTGGCTGGTGTGGCTCAGTGGATTGAGTACTGGCCTGCAAACCAAAAGGTCTCGGGTTCGATTCCCAGTCAGGGCACATGCCTGGGTTGTGGGCCAGGCACCCAGTTGGGAACATGCGAAAGGCAACTGACAGACGTCTCGCTCCACTGTTTCCCTCCCTCTCTTTCTCCCTCCCTTCCCTTCTCTCTAAAAGTAAATAAAACATTAAAAAATAAATAAGTCGCCAAAACTTTTAAAAATAAATAAATAAAAGTTGAAGTTGATTAATTCTAAAAATTAAAATAAAGTATAAATGCCTGGTAAAATTAAAGTAGATTCTTTGAAAAGATGAAATTGATCAACGCCTAGCAAGCCCGACTAAGAGAGTAAACAAAAGCAAACAACGTGAGAATGAGAAAGGAAGGAAACACAGAGTCACAGAGCAGAAGGACTCGAAATTCATTTTAAGAGACAATTGCAATCACATGTCAGAGCTGCTGAAGTTGCCTGGGAAAATTTCAACCTAATACCTGCCTTAGATAAAGACTTCTTTGTCTCCAGTTCCTCAGAATCGTTCTATAAATGGATTGTATTTCTACCAGAACAAAACATTTTAAAACTGCACTAAAAGAAACCATAACAAGAATTTAAATAGAGTGTTGTAGGGATTTTTATTACATATGTTCATACAAGTCTGTTTTAAGTGACATCTGTCTTCTCTAGAGTTCCAGTTGTAATTAAATGCCCTAGGCCTTGCTTTGGAAGGAAAACCAACACATCATTTTTGTACTCAAAGCACGATGGCTGAAGTCTCCCATCCAGTTAACGGCCAGAAACAGAGGTCCCTCAAAGTGCTTCTCAGTTATTTCTTGGAGTCCCTAAAGGGCTGCCTTGCACGTCCCAGCCTGTGACGCGGCTTCCACCTGGAGTTGGCCTTCCCTGTCTCCCTGTTACCCTGCTCTTACGGAACGCCAAGCTTTCTGGGTTCCTGCCACTCAGCTTTCAACCACCTTGTTTTCCTCTGGGAACCATCTGACCCCCCTCTCCCAGTCCACGTTCTCGGGTGGCTATCGTTTTCCTGGCTCTGAGGGCGAGGGGTGGGGGGGTCTGTGACTCAGGCCTGGCCAGGAGGAGCACTCGTTCTAGACCTAGCGATTAGTTCAGAGATGGTCAGGGGCCCTGAGCAGAGGCAAAGAGACCCATGGCACTTGACTGGCCGTGCTGGGAGAGAGGCTGGTTCTTTCCCCGGCCGTGAACTGCTGGCAGCCATGTTGCCACTGTGAGCCTCACAGTGAAACCAACTGGGACGCGACAGAGCCAAGACAAGGAGGGCTGTGCCATCATTTTGGCCCCTGGGACAACCTTAGAGCTGAAACCAGCCTATTCCTGAACTTTTCAGTAACATAAACCAATATGCTCTTTTTTCTATTCCTTAAGCCAGTTGAATTGAGTTGTCACTGGAGCCAAAACTCATAAGTGAATTACTTGTTTGGCAGAGCGGCTGTGCTTGTAGCCAACAACTTGCCAAGTCTCTTTTGAGCTGTTCTGATGGCTTTTACCTTTTACCTGTCTTTCCAAAGAAACTTACAACTTGCAGCCCAAGGAAGTGGCTGCACTTCCACCCTCTCTCCATATTGCCCCCTGGCTCCTACTTCCAACCAAAATGCCTCCCACCTTTCCCGTTTACCCCAGCTCCTATCAGAGAATGCACACAGATGAGGGGTTCAGGGGACTGGGGAGGGGGCTTGTTCCTAAGAGCAGCTTCTAGGCTCTCTCAAAGCGAGCCAAGGCATCCTAACTCACCACGTTCCCAACGTGGTGGCAAGAAATCTGTCCCTTAAGCACAAAAAAGGAAGTGCGTAGAAAATGACCTTGAAGAGAAGAATGAAATACAGAAGGAAGTTCTCTCCAAGCTACCATTAAATATTTTCGTTTAAGCTGCACATATACACCTTCAAGGCCTTTAAAAATTCTTCTAACATTTAAACATCTTCAACTCACTGACTCAGACTTTTTAAGGATTAATAAACCTTCACAAATGTGTTCTTGTCAACCATGTTAATAGATTTGTCCTGCAGCACTCTTATCTCCACCCCCTAAAAATAAAATGTGGGCAGGCTGGTGGTGTGAGGGGTGGAAAAGCAGGTTGGTAGTGTTCCCTGCTTGGGAAATCATTCAGAGTCAGTTGGATACAAGCAGTGAAGTTCACACTACAAATACAGTGTTCTCATCTCAAAGCAAACCATAGTTCCAAAAGGAAGAGTTTGTCAGGGTGAGCAGACAGAAAACAATTTTGTGTCAGGATGTGTCCCTCCGCTCCCAAAACTAGGCTTCTCTTAGCCTCCCCAGCACTGTTGGGTACCAACTGCTGCTCTCCGCTGATACTCCTGAGCCAATCTGCAAACTCTCCACTCCTTGGGGAGGCTCCTACCCCCTCCCCGGCATGCTGCCCGGCACTTAGGGAGGGACTCTGCTCCACAGAAAAGGACCTCTCTCCTGAAGAGACAGAACCTGTTGCTCCATGGCAGCTTCCCTTTTGGCTATGTCAAGGTTGGCCAAAGTGGGGAGGCAGAATGAAGATTGCTCTGCGTCCCCCTCTCCTCTGCTGCAGTATATCTTTGTCAGGTCAGCTGGTGTCATGCAAAGGGCAAGGGGAGCACATACACACACACACACACACACACACACACACACACACACCCAGGAATGTTTTGCTGGTCAGAGATTCCCTGAGTGTCTGTCTCTGTCCTCGCCTGAGCCTGTTCTGTGTGTCTGTGTTGTGAAGCTTGGGACTCTGTAGAGAAGTGGCGAGGGGGAGGGGTAAATGTTGCCCCAAGAGGCCTTGTCATTCTCTTGTTGTTGGATCTGTTCTTGGGGAGGCTGGGGGTGGGGAAAGCTTGACCTTGTTTCTTCCTCAATAAACTCTCATTTACACACACACACACAAACAAACACATACCAAACAATAAATCAAGACCACTGAAATGAAATCCAGTCTCACATCACAAAGCAATGGTTTTATGGGTGAAACATGTACTTGCTAATTTCAAGAACAAATTATTGTGCCTTATTTAGTGAAGTTCAATTTACACACTTTTAGCCATAGGAAATAAAAAATAAGGCCCACAGGCCAATTTTAATTTGGTCAGTTTTTTCTTTCACGAGCATCCCATGGTGGGAACTGGAAGACACCAAATCGGAAAACCCCTGTCTGCTCTCTTGCCTCACAGGAAAAACGGCCACTGGAACTGAGGACTTATCTCACTTATGTTATCAAAGATGTTTAATAGACCTGCATTATTAACAGAATAACATTTCTGCCTGGCAAAGCTGGAGTCAATATGTAATAGATTTAGATCCTATTTAGCCACTGGATTTGGGGGAAACCTGCCAAAACAAAACTCAGTATGAAAGCTAATAGATTCAAAGAGTGCAAAATGAATGTTTCCATAGGTGTGCATTTCTCATAAATATTTGAGGCCGTGAATGGGCGGTGATCTGACATCCTTTGATCATTGCCTAATTAATATTTTTTAGATAGGGGAATCCTGAGTCAATATTAGGCTTCTGTTAAAGAGTTGTTAAAAAACAACAGCAAAATACTCAAACCAAATTTTTTGGGGGGCAGGGTTATTGTTATTGTTGTTAAGGAAGTATTAGCAAGGTTTTTCTCCACACGACAACTTGTTTAACCTCAATGAGAAGAAATCCCCACTTATATACTGACCACTGTTGAGGAAGAATGGAAGCAGCACTTGTTCTCAGGGCCAGGAGAGATGGCTGTCCGGGGCCCTGCGTCGGACGAGCCTGCGAGGAGCCTCAGGAAACAGCACACTGCGCGCAACAGAGGCCCAGAGCTCAGGCGTCTGAAGTTGCCAAAAAGGAACTGGGCCCGAACCTCCACTCTGCCCCCGCCAGCTATCCCTGGACCACTCTTAAATTCTAGGAGTCAGTTTTCTTGTTCGTAAAACGGGAATGATCATTTCCCAGAGCTATACTGAGGAGTGGTCAGCTTTTGTGAAACAGCTTTTGTAAAAGTCTTTGCAAACTGTCTAAGTCTCTAAACATAAATCATACTTTCCTGGATCCAAAGTCTAGCTGTGCCTGCTGAGTAACTTTAGGTGAGTCATTTGAACACTCTGGGCCTCAGTTTCCTTAAGTGTGAAATGGGGATAATAATAGTACTTGCATGGCAGGTTTACTGAAAGATTTGGATGAGTTAATTCACACAAAGTGCTTAGGTGGTAATAATGCCTGATGCATGTTAAGAACACAATAAATGTTAGCTCCCCTCTTTCTCATTATTATCATTATTACTGTTATTATCCAAGATGAAAAAACCCAGTCCCTGAAAACTTCGAAGGCTTATTAATGTCACAGTTCCATAGAGAAAGTGTGACGCCAGGTGACTGCGGGCCACATAAATACTCTCTGCACCATGACGCAGTGTTTCATCCTGGCAGATTCTGGCAGGGTGCCACGCAGAGGGGCATTGATGGTGTCCCCAGGAAAGAAAGCACTTCTTACCAATGGGCAGTCACGAAGTAGTCACGGGGATGTGGAGCACAGCAGAGGGACGAGAGTCAACAGCATTGTAACGTACGGTGCCAGGTGGGCCCTGGAAATACCAGGGGGAGCACTTTGTAAAAGTATATGATTGCCTGACCACTATGCTGTATACCTGAAACCAATGCAAAATAATATCGAATGTAAACTGTAACTGAAAAATAAAATTTAATAAAAGAAGAGAAAGCATTTCTGCTTAGAGACTGTGAATGGTTCACCTAAAAGGAGACCCAGCCACGAAAGCGCCAGGGTGGGCTGCCGAATCACGCGTGGCCTGGGCATTGACCAGCAGCAGCCCAGCCGAGACTGAGCAGAAAAAACCCTTCAGGAGGCGTGGTGGGAAAGAATGCAGGAGGTCACCTAACATTCTCAGGAGGGAAAACAAGAGAAGCCCAACTGCCCTATCGCTGACCCTGGACTGGGAAGAGGACCATAAAAAATGTCATTCTGATTGATGAGGAGGTGATAAGGTGTGGAGTGATGAACCAACTCCATTTCAAGGTTGGTGTGTGTTCCTAGGAGCTTCCCTCCTAAGAGCCAGGCTTGTAAATCTCGGTCAGTGCTGGTCATTATAAATATGGGTCTGGTCTGGAGCATGACAGATACTTCATCTTCTAATGTGAGTACTCCATGTGCAGGGACCCTCTGTGGAGGCTGGAGAACTTTCTTAAGAGAGCATGGGAGTGTCCGAGCCTACCTCCCAGCCCACCCACTTGGCCATGGTCTTTGACCTCTCCCCTGTCCGAGCTCCATATACCACTCCCCCCACCCACTTACAGTCAGACTCCTGCTCTCTCTCCCTTCATAACATTGGGGGCCTATTGTTTTTACTTCCTGGGGGAAAATCATCAGACATCACCTGGGGATGCCCAAGGGTATGTAGAGGGACCTGAAACATCAAATGTTTCTTTGCCTGTGGGCTGATGGCTTTCCCACAGTTAGTTCCTGGTCAGTGGGAACCGTTCCAGGTAGCCAGGACGAAGTGCTGTAATGTGTGGGAGGCAGGTGGTGTGAGGACTGAGATGCTGGTGTGGCAGTTTTCTGGTTATTCTTGTCTCTCTCTCTCTTCTATCTCATCCCCTGTCTTCTCTTCTCTTCCAGTCCACTCTCTGACTTTTCCTCCCCTTCTTTCATGTAGCATTTTCTCCAAAATGTGGGTATTCCAGAAAGGAGTTTCACAAAAGGTATTTTTATTTCTCTTCTACTGTCACATAAACAATGCAGCTGGTATGTGATGAAGCTGGAATATGTGACCACAAGCAACATTAAAATTTGTTTGAATTAGCTTGATATTCAGTTCCTGTTTTTAGTCTGTACTGTAAGCTGAAACTGTTCCTGGTCTACAATGAAGGGAACTGACCAAATGATGCCTAAAGTGCCTTCCAGCACAGGTTCCCCAGGAAATTTTCAGAATCCTCTCATTCTTCTTCCTTTTTGGGGACCTCTCTGGACATGCAGTCACTTTTCCAAAGGAAATTTACCCCCAAACAATGTGAAATGAAGGAAAAGCACCAAGGAACAAATACATGAAGGGATGTGAAGACTTTTGGGCACAAACCATTTTCATTTCTACCACGGCCTGCTTCTTAGGCTGTGTCAGAGCAACGCTGCTCAGGCCTCACGCAGAAGCTGCCCCTCCCTTCCTCTTAACCTCTCTGACTCTGACCTCAAGCCCTTTTCCATAAGGCATTTCAAAGACAAGGGTGTGTTTCCACAGTTCACTTGGGCTCCATTTGAGGCCAGGGCAATAGCTCAGAGATCCCACAATTAGAATTGATTAAGTTTATCTAATAAGTCGCCTGCCTCTGAATTAATAGCCCTTGGGAAATGGAATATTCGTTGGCTGATGTCCCCTGCATTAAATGTAGACCAGATCCACCCGGGCCATCGCCTTGACCTCCAGGAAAGTAGGTAAAAATGCCAATTGTCTTATTATGATGCCGGCAAACATCACCAATAAATCTGCCCCCACTGAAATGAAAATACACACAGCAGGTACTATTATTGCTATTAATAATACACTAAGTGGATGCAAAAGTGCCTGCGTACAGAAACAATAATCAGAGCCCCAAACCAGTGAGAATTAACTTTGAAGTTTCAGTATGCAGTATATCACACTCACACAACCAATTAAAAAGGCATGTCATCTTGTTTGGAGAGTATCTATTGATTTCCCAGCTCATCAGATCAGGTTGATGTGTCTTTCAATGGCCTCGATGACATCATCAATATTTTTCTATTTAGAATAATGACTTATTTTATATGCCAACAGCTATAAAAAACAACCCACCTATATATATTTCTACTGACACCAGCTTAAGAGCCATCTGGTTTTCTCTCCTTAACATATGATATTGGTAGTCCGGGGCAAAAGGAATGTTTTGGTCTTGTCATGAGACTCATTTAGAAACCACAGTAAATTTGTTTAGTTTAAAAACCAACCACTAAATCATATTTTCTCTATTAGAGGCCGATGCCCTCCACTGCATTTGGTGTCCAAATTACATTCATTTTGGAGTGAATTACATTCATTTCAGAAGCAGCCCCCAACTCTCTTCTCCCTCCTGTCCATGAAAGCAATATACTCACCAGCTGTGTGATCTTTGGCAAGTGACTTAATCTCTCGGAAACTCATTCTTTTCCTTTATTAAATGAGAAAAAAGTGCTAGGGTCCATATGCATATTACTTCTTTTAACCCTCACAGTTACCCCACAAGATCAGTACTGTTATTAGCCCCATTTCACAGATGGGACACTGTGGCATGGAGAGGCTAAGTAACTTGCTCCAGAACACAGCTGGTATGTGATGTAGCCACAATATCTGACCACAAATGTTTATAATCACTCATATGTGCCTCATAGGGCTGTGTGGGATTCAGTAACACAGTCGAAAAACCAAAACACTAATTCAGGCACTTGATGGGTGCAAGGAGGCATTATGCCAAGGGGTTGGGAGTCATACCCTCCAAGTTCAAATCCCTGCTTTACCATCTAGTACCTATATGACCTTGAGCAACTGATGAATCCCCAAGTGCTTCAGTTGTCTCATAAAACGGTGGTGATAGGGGTGGCACCTGCCTTGTAAGGCAGTGGTGAGGATAAAGTAGCCTGTGGCATGTACAGTGCCTGACACAGAGTCAGTGCTCCATGATCACATCTATAATTATTCATAGGTACTCCTTAAATGCTATGATCCCTTCCCCACAAATTCTTAGTGCTGCTCGAGTGCCTTCAACACACACCCAGTCTCAATCTATGACACATGGATCAAAAATTAAGTGCTATCGTGGCCTTGCAAGAAGCTCTCTGTTAGAAGAATCTACCTTTCCCCACCAAGAGACAGCACTGAAGAGCTAGGAAAGAGGAACTTAGCTGGTGGCTCCTCATATTTTCTTCTCATTCCAAAGGATCCATTATCGGTGTGTGCAAACCTGAGTAACAGAGGAGGGCCCTGCTTGGTGCAGGGTGGTGGCCTAATGCCACCGTACGTGGAAAAAGGTGGAGTGAGACTAAAGTGGCTTGAGATCTGGCTTCACACAAATGAACAGTGTGATTTCAGCGACTCACGTCATTGTTGAGTTTAGTCTTACCCTCTGTAACCTAGAATTCACTTGATCTCAACCCACAGTGTGGCTGTGAGAATTTAAACAAGCACATTCAAGCTAAGTTGCCAACAGACGTCAGCTCCCTTTTTCCTGTCCCCCTTTACCAAATCAATCTGAGGAATGGGTAATGAGGGGTCTGTAACTTTTCCAAGTCAGAGTGTCTTTCCATTTTAACTGGAGCCTGGAAGAGGCAAGAGGCTGCCTTGAGGGGCTCTCATTACGATGAGTTTGAACATCTTACCCAGTCTTTGAGGGTGATATTTTAGGTCAATTTTGTAACCTTAGAATCATTTGCAGAAAGGAACCAATCTAATCAGGCCAAGTTTTAGGACAGAACTGACCACTTAGCAGCCTGGGACATTTAGTAGAGTAGGTGCATTGCAGTTCTCAGAGGGGCTGTCTAGATGGGACCCCAGCCAGGGATTGGCAATTCAGTAGCTTTGAAGACAGTCTTGATGCATTTGTCCATAGCTTTTCTTAACTGTTTGGCTAATCTCTCCACTTTATTTTTGTCTCCACTTTTTAAGTCCACACCTTGATTCAGCATTTGCCTGTATAAAGATGAGCCCAGTGGCCCTTTCTCTTTGATTAAAGCAATGGAGGAAAATGAAGCTGAGGGTGCAAGGCCTTGGGAAAAGCGTCTTAGGGAAGAAACTGAACACAAAAGGCTGGGATCCCAGTCTTAACTCTTGTCACTAATGAGCCAGGTTACCCTGGGCCTGTCACCTCACCTCTCTATGCTTCAGTTCCCTCCTTTCTGAAGACTTCAGACTGGAGTAGCTCCGTGGTCTTCGCTCTGTGTCCCACAGAGCCTGGTGCCCCATGGCAATGCCTTTGGGGCTGCCAGAGGGGCCTGGGGCAGAAGTCAAAATAAAACAGCTTATAGATGAGTTTTTCTTGGCCTGTACAATGATTTTATTTTCATTAAATATCGAATTAGTAGCTAAACTTTCAAAATTAGTAGTTTTAAAATTACTAGATTTTGCAATATGCATTTCATGGCTTGATAGATCATTTCTTTCTAGCACTAAATGGTACTCCAGTGTCTGGTTGTGCCACAGACTGTTTACCTATTCACCTGCTGAAAGACATCTAGGTTGCCTATAAGTTTGAGCAATTATGAATGAAGCTGCTGTAAACATTCATGTGCAGGTTTTTGTGTGGACATAAGTTTTCAACTCATTTGGGTAAATACCAAAGAACAAGATTGCTGGAGCATATGGTAGCACTATGTTTAGCTTTCTAAGAACTACCAAAGTGGCTGCACCGTTTTGCATTCCCACCAGCAATGAATGAAACTCTTGTTACTCCACGTCCTCATCAACACTCGATATTGTCAGTGTTTGGAATATAGCCATTCCAATCGGTGTTAGTGATAGCTTTTTGTTTTAATCGGTAATTCCCATGGGTCATGGTATATAATGTTGAGCATCTTTTCATGTGCCTTTTGTCATCTGTATATCTTCTTTAATGAGATGTGTGTTCAGCTCTTTTGTCCATCTTAGTTGATTGTTTTCTTATTGTTGAGTTCTCTGCATATTTTGAATATGAATCCTCTATTAGATATGTGTTTTACAAATATTTCCTCCTAGTCTCTGGCTTGTCTTTTCATTCTTTTAGCCATGTCCTTCACAGAGCAGAAGTTTTAGAGAAAAATCAGGATTTTTCACATAACAAGGTGGCTTTCTGGCTTCCAGTGGAAGTAGATCTGGTAACAGAGGGACCCATTTCTGCAGGATGAAGTCATCTGGTGGCTGCCTCTTCAGACGGTGGATGCTGTCTCCAGTCCACCAGAGCGGCACTCACCTGTAAGAACTGCCTCTATATTGCTGACTGCTGTGACTCCAGCCTATAAGAAGCTCCATTGTCATCCGTTTTCTGTATTGAGTTCCACGTAGGGTTGCTTCGTATAAAGCTCTCTGGTGCTTAAAAAGGAAAGTTCACACATGACTGGCTTAGACAATCTTCTTGCTCTTTCACATCTGGCCAACCCATTCACTGTCACATTTGACTTGAATGAGAAAAGAAATCATTTCACAAACACTCTCTGAGTGACACCTTCTAATTAGCCTGTTGTGCCTGATCCAATGTATGTCATGGAACATGACAACTACATGAAGGTCACCACCACCTGCTGTTGTGCCCAATGGAAGTGCTCAACACCAGCTTTTATGTGGTGTCACCTTCTACAGAGGGATGGCTGATAAAATCACCTTATAAGGCAAAGTAATTTAAACTCAAAGTTGTGAAAAATAGGCATCACTATACATAATAATTACCCTTGCCTGGGAAGAAGCTCTCGCGTGAAGGCACATGAGAATTGAGAGCAGGAGGAAACAGCAGTTTGGTGAGCAGATTCCTGTCTCTCAGCTCACATTCCTTAACCTCTACTCAAAACCTTCTGTAAAAAACTCCTAGCTGTTCCAACATTCACTCTCCCTTTAATAACAGACCTTCCGAAATATATCAGGGTAATGCCTAAAGACTTTCTTCTTCCACCTTCATTGTAGTGGGTATGGTCATGTGTCTAGGCTGGAGCACATGACTAGGTTAGAGCCAATGGGTCATGAATGCCCAGACCAAGGACTTAAGAAAGGGGAGCCCCCTTCACTTCCTTCCCTCCCTATTGCTGGTGAGCTCTTGCCCACCATCCCACCCTAGAAAAGGGTGGAGCAGAGCCGCCCTAACAACTCCAGACTTTCTACTTCTGTGTATCACATGACAGAGAACTAAACTTTCATCTACTTGCCTTACTCTGGCAGCTGATTGTGTGCCATTGCTATACACCCTCTAACACCTTGCTTTTGCAACAGAATAAAATCTAAAACTTTCCCTCAAAGCCCTGTGTAATCTTGCCCTTGATGAGCCCTCCAACTTTGTTTCTTTTCCCCCCATCTCCCTTGTTCTCTGTGCTCCAACCAACAAGGATACCCCTCCTCAGGGCTCTGCTTACATGTCACGTCACCGGGGAGCTTTGCCCTGGCCACCTGATGGCACCTCACCCTCTGCTTTATTTTTCTTCACCATTCTTATTGCTACCTGTCACATAACTATTGGCTGTCTATCTCTGCCCTGCCCCACCGAATGTGACCTTACTGAGAAAGGAACTTCGTGGTTTTGTTCCCTGCTCTAAACCTTTTATAAGCTCTCCAAAATACTTATTGGCAGAATGAATGAACAAGCTTCTGTCACTTCAGCTGTAAAACGGGGATAGTAATTTCTGCCATTCAGGCTTGTGGTGAGAGTAAGCAGACATAATGCCAATGTCTTCGTGTGGTGTCTTGCACTTGGTGGATGCTGAAGAGACATTAACTACTTAGTTTGAGAGACTATCTCTTGTGACTTCCTGCCCAGGCACAGAAGGGTACATACTAACAGGATTGTTCCTATTTAAAGCTGGCAGGGCTTTTCATTTTTTTCTGAATTAGAGAAGTCCTTTTCAATGGATATTTTCTGTATTGTAAGATCTCTCTGTTCATTCGCTACTTCCTCTCGATCTCTCCCACATATGTCTCTGCTCCCTGGCAGCATCCATTTATTGACCCTGCCATTGATCCAGTCACCTCTGAAACTGGCGAGGCTGTTTCTCATCATCACTATGATCACATCTGAGTCCGGAACTTTCAGAAAAAAAGAGACGTCCCCAATAAGACAACCTCAGGGGATGTTCCCTGCAGACCATCTCTCTCAAGTTGGCTGAGGAAAAGTGTATTGTATCCAATCGGAACAGAGTTGTGCTGATTTAACACAAATTTCCCATAAAAAGCTGACCTCCAGGGAGCAGAGACTGAACTTGGAAAGTTTTATCCCACAAGGAGAATCTGCTGTAAAGTTATGAGTGACTGAAGCATCAGGGGCTGGAGCCGTTGGAGTGGAGTTGAATGGCCGTGGGTTTACAACTCCTGCGGCTGCGTTTTCTCCCACAAATGCTCATCTCCTCCCCCATGGGCTACCCTTCCCCATGACCCTCTGCCAAAAGCAGCATTACCCTGTTTACCTACCAAATAAGAGGATGAGGACTGTTACCAACAAAGCTACTTCCCATGGTAAGAGAAGCTCTTGGATAAATTTTTCTCTCTATGGCCACTGAAAATGACAATCATTTCTTTCCCACCAGCCAAACACTATCTCCAGATGCTTACATGTGGATCCCACTGAAGTCAGAAAGGCCCCGAATATGTTTGAGGTTCCTTCTTGGTGACAAGAAAGTGGAGCTGTAAAGACAAGTTCTAGAGCAGGAGTGTGTGTGTGTATTCATGCATATGTGTGTGCATGACTGTGTGTGTGCACATGTGCATAAGGGTGGAGCATTCTTACCAGAGCCTAACCCATTTGTGAGCCTCCACGGTTTAAAATCAGCCAACCCAATGGGCCCTGGAACCCTCTAATGTCATGCTCCAATGTGAGAGCAAAGAGGATGGAAAAGTTCTGTTGGCAGGAAGTGCCACATGTACAAGAACAGGAGATCTGCAGGTCAGGAGGCGGAGGGCACAGCAGGTGACAGAAACAGACACAGGTTTGGAGGCAACAGACCTAATTCAAATCCCAGTCCTGTCATCTCCGAGCTCCGCTGCTCTTGAGCAGGTTCCCTCATTCCTCTAAGCACTAGCTCTCCTGACCTCCTGCCTTTTGATGGTCTGTAAAGTGGAGATTAATATATCATAAATGCCAGACATGTAGTAAGTGCTCAAATGGTGGTCATTATCATTTCAATAACAGAAAGCTAGACGACATCATGTGCACTGGCCCCCCACCCCTACCCCCACACAAATACTCACACACATATTCTCAACCCAACAACTAAGCCTCTTGGCATGCTTCTCTGTGGTGAGGGCTGCTTTCTGGCCCCCAAGTCCCTCCCATTTACAAAGCTGGGAGTTTTGGAGTGCCCCAGGTTTCTGGAGTGCCCCAGGCTAGCAGTTAATCAATTCAGCTTCCAGCCACCCAGTGCCTAGCCCCACTTGGATGTAGAACTAGATTTTAATTTTGTGTTCATTCTTGCTAGCCATTCTAAGTGTTGTCCATTCTGGCTTAACTGTGACACACTATGATGATGGGTATTTGTCTGCAATCCTCACAAAGGTGTAAAACTCAAAATACAAAGTCATAGATACCCTCCTAACACTCTCTTCCTTTCATGCATAGCACTACTATGTTTATAATCAATTGTGCAATGATTTTTTTCAAATCTGCCTCCTTCACTAGACTGGAAGCTCAATGAGGTCTATTTTGCTCACTGTTGTAGGTCAACACAGCTCACTGTAGCAGAGTGATTAGAACATAGCAAGCCTTCAGTAAATATTTGCTGAATACATACCAGAATTAGAATGTAAAAATACTTAGAAAATTACAAAGCATATGCTTATGTCAGATACTACTATTATTATTAGACATCATGCAAATACCAAGTGACTGGTCACTGGTTTGCCCTGTTCAGCCAGTTTATATATGTATTTAGAAGCTTTCCACTGTCCAGTTTGTAGGCATGTCACTTTACAAAAGTGAGTATCACGTTTTTAGTCATTTCTATAGATATTCAGCATGGGGCCCAGATTCAGCTATTATTCAGGATTTTATCCTGAATTTGAATAATGCTTCTTTGGAAAAATAGATTTTGTTTTTGGCTGAATGTGTCTATGTGAGGACTACCTATATCTTATCTTTATCCATCCATCAATTCATTCATACACTTAAGGGCTATGTATTAAATTCCCATTTTGTGCCAGGCACTGTACCAAGTGCTGAGGATGCAATGATAAATATGGTCAATGGCCCTTGCATTCAGCTCACTGTTTACTGGGGAAGCCTGACCCATGAACACGGTTTCAATGGTGCGATGTATAATGAAGAAGTTTCCACATGCAAAGGGTGAGGGGAACACGGATAGGAAAGCACTCATTTTGGAATGGGTGATGTACTATAAGAAGCCCTTCAGAGATGACATTCAGAGAAGAACCCAGTCTTGCAGGATGAATTTGGGGTTTTCCAAGAGAGCTAGGTGAAGAAGATTCCTGGCAGTAGGAAGAGCATGGGATTTGATGAATAATGGAACATGGTAAGTGCAAGGATAGCTGAGGTCACGAAGGAAGTGAGCTTAAATTATCTGCCACCTTGTACTTCCAGTATAGATATTTGTTGATGGAGGGGTGTGCAGTGAGCTCCTTTAACTGCATATGCTTCTCAAGTCACCAAAAGGACACCTGGAACCATGGAAATAGGAAGAAGGGTCTCAGCAAAGGAATATCAAGGAAGGAGCTTTAGGCCGATACTAGCCACTTGCCCCCTTCCAGGAGAAGGATAAGAAATAATCCTCAATGCTGTTTCAACCAATTTGGAGATGTCAAATGCTACAGAGGACTTAATCTTCAAATGTCACAAAGAAGTTCCAAAGAATAAATGGAGTGATAGACATTTTCCTACTCTCTGGGATGTACAAATGCACTTTGGTTCAAAGCAGGGGACATTGTTAAAGACAACATTATTCTTCCAGGAAGCCAAACCAAATGCTTTTGAAGGCCTCCGACTCTATTCTGAATGCTTTGCAATCTATGCATTTAAAAATCGTTTCTAAGCTGGGACAATGACACAAACATCCACGCAACACAAGCTGCCGGAGATGAACTTGGGCTGCCTGGTCTAGTTGAGCTGAAAAGTGCTGTTGCAGGGTGTTTTCATTTAAAAATTCTTATTATTTTTAAAGAATTCTTGTTATAAATAAAAAATTATTATTATTCAAGTGCATGCTGAAACTGAATCATGCCATTCTTACATAATTTTTCATTGGATTGTTGCAACCCATAAAGAAATCCAATTAAATTTCCCTTGCAGGCACAGGCCTTCATTCAAGGGGCCTTGAAAAAGCTAGTTTGTTGTATTGTATGGCAGGTCAATGAATCGAGAAGCAGAGAGGGTCTGTCCCGTTTCTTGTCCTGTGTGACATGATGTGAAGAGAGTCTGCCAGCAATGTTTCAAAGAGCTGCATTATCAGACAACATAAAGGCCCTCCATCCGTCCTTTCTGCTGCCGCGCCACAGAATATGCACACACTGGTGTCTCCGTCCGATGAACAGTTTTGAACGCTGTGTGCTTAACATACTGCTTTCTGCATCTCGTGAGCATTCACCGTCATTATCCCAGACACTGGACCAAGGTTAAGGGGGGAGTAGGCCAGAGATAAGATAATGTTTTTGAAGCTACTTTAAAGGGAATGTCCTGAAAACCAGACTACACAAACATATGTTTTCATTACCCAAAAAGAAGGCAGAAGCCAGCGTGTTACAGAATTATATTATTTTATGTTAATCTGTTTCTCGGTTGCTATCTGGGTTGTATATGCATTTCCTTCATTGATTTATATATCATGTGCCGTCTCAATTATTTCCAGATACACAGAATTTTTGTTTTTAAAGACAAATTCTACATGAGCAGGCACACATACACATAACACTTTTTTCCCCTTATCTTCCCTCTAGTATAGGAAAAAGCTCTTCTAAACTTCCACCATGTGATGGAAACTTCCCTTAAGATGCCAGCCATGCTGTAGAATTCAGCCTTCCTGCTATCTGTCATACCAGTGTGGGGAGCTGAGGTCAGAGTCAAAACAAAGGGAGAAACACGGAGAGACACGAGAGAGAGAGACGCTGCTCCTTGCATTCCTTACCCAATTGCTACCTGGAAATAACTTTACATCCTCTTCTCCCACTGGCTTTTTAAATTTTGGGAGGGCTCCTTTTCATGATATTTCAAAAAAATGTAGCAATTGCCTAATTCCTTTCTCCCATCATTAATGAGCAAACATGAGATTCGTATTTCACTTCAGCAGGGATTTCATAGGACAATGATGGTCATTCAGCCCTGCTGTTCCCTTCTCTCTCTCTTTCTCTCTCTCTCTCTCAGATAGTACAGCCATATCTCACAATCAAATTTTCAGAATAATTCACTTGTTTTTCTCCATGCAAGGAATGCAGGTTTGGATTTATCCTGCTTTAACACAAAGCAACAATTTGATTGGTGACAAGACACATAGGCAGATATAATTGTTTTATGTAAAAAGAATCTCACGGAAGCACAGTGTGCATGTGTGTTGGTCTGTGCTTAATTGAGAAGCCACACCTGCCTTTGCCACATCTAGCGTTTGCAAATTATTTATGTGTCAGATATGCTGCTTTAAAGTCAGAGCTCCGAAGTGAGCCTTGGTGACTGCCACCCTTCTCTTCAGAAGGGCCTGTTTAGAGGAGAAAACCGGGCTGATGGCTCCCTTGGAGGGCAGAGAGTGTTCTCTCCTTTGTTTTAGTTTTCTGAATTTTGCACCACAGAAGTTTCCTTTTTTTTAAAGTATAGTTCTGTAAATCTAAAAGCATCCAAGTGAAATGTAGTTAGAAAAGCCCTCACATGCAAACTTCATATACTCAGATAAGAGGTCTGTCTGTGTCCTGTGTGTTCAGGCGTGTATAGCTCCCCTTTGGAGGAAACTTAAATTGTTCTTTAGATCAGAAGTCAACCCTCCTCACACACCAAGTCCTAATTGGACACAGACTCTCTCCCACAGACTGACCCGGGGTTCTCCAGAAACCAATCCTGATGAACTATCAAATTTGCCTAGTCCTCAAGGGTCACAACCGCAAATCAGCCCTTTGCTGAATTTGGCCCATGCTTTGGGTTTTCAGTGAAACTCGAGCCCTGGGACGAGCTCTGAACTTCAAATTTAGCTATGAACACTTCCTCCAAGATGCCTACAGTTTTGTTCTTCTCACCAGGACCCCAAGACATACCACACACACATCCACACACCTCACTGACACACACACCCCTCACACAGCACAAACATATCACACATACACCAGCCCCGGAGTTACAATTTTCACTAAAAAGAATAACTAATTTCGAATGGAATTGGGTTTCAATGACTCTCTCTCATCCTTAAGAAGAACCATAACTGACTGTTAACTAAATTATTTCCCTCAGAAAAACAAGTTACATTCTGAGAACTTATTCAAAGTTTAAACATTAGAGAAAGGCTCAAATGTTGTTGCTCTTTGTAACGTGAGGTTTTCATTTTCATCAAATAACATTTATAAATTGTCCACCCACTGGTAGGGGAAATGGAGCAGAACACAGGCTAAAAAAAATGGCCCCTCTCTTTTCCACACATACAGTGGGATCTAAGAGGAATGCAGAGCTCCAGGGAATGCGGCCAAATAACTGGAAGATTAACTCCATGTCTAATCAAGCCACTAATTTGCTCTGAGGAATCTATCTGCACCTCATTTTGCCATTTGTCACAGAGCTCCTCATCATTGTGCAAGAAAATTAAATTACCCCAAGTACCTGGAGCCATAGGAGTGAGTAGACAAGGTTAGGTAAAAACAACAGTTTGACACAGGAGACTTGGCACACTGAAAACCCGGGAGGTCACATACCCCAAGGCACAGGCATTGGGCAGATAGGAAAATTAAGGAATCTTCATTATGCAAAAGCTGAGAGAGCTGGAAAGATGAATGAAATAACATGTGTGCATTGGGTGTTGAGATAAGTCACCAACATCCCTCTAAAGGGCAGAATGGTTGAGAGGAAGAAAATGGAATTTCAGAAAATCCTTGACAAATAACAGAGGGAGGTGGGCAAACTGTGGAATGAAAAGACACCTCCAGCACCAGAACAGAATGAGATAGAGAAAGCGGTAAAACCATTTTTCTTGGGGGAGACGAAAGAGACTACATGGTTTTGAAGTTCTTAAATACCTTCAAGCTGATAATAGAAAACTTAGTCCCTCTCTAGGTCCAGAGGAAAAACTGGGGAGTGGGCGTTGGGGTAAAGCTGTGTTGAAAAAAAAAGAAGAAGAAATCTTTCCATGGCATGTAAAAAGTATGAAAGACAGACTCCTAAAGAAATAAGGAAACATCAAGGGGTAACTGGCATTGAACTAAAACATCAAATAAAGGGTGGAGCCATGGGCTCATTTTTGTTTGGCAATTTCTTGTAAATTTTCACAAAGAACCAAAATGCCTTGGGAAAACACACACGCATGCACACACATGGCACGTGCACACACAACTCCGGAGAAAAAATGAAGTCTAGGTTGTAGTAAACACCACCTAGGGACTTTATTTCCCTTGGTGCTGGAGACCTAAGAGGACTTTAGAACCCTGAGACCTCCCTTGGACAGCATATTGGATTAAAGGGTTAAGGGGGAGGGGGATGGATGGAGGCGGCAAAGTAGGGGGGATGGGGACATTTGTATAGTGTCAACAGTAAAAGTAAAAGGGGACAAAATGTCTAGTTCAAAGAGATGTCCCAAGGCAGTGTGGCTAGCGTTGAGTTCCCAGCTATCCTCCTTCACCTCAACTGAGAGAGTCTGCAGTTAAGGGAGAGCACACATTTTGAGAGGTTTTTGAGATTCAGCTTCGAATCAGCTGGGCGAGATGTACTAGGGCCAGAAGAACTGATCTAGACGGGAGAGTGGTGCAGGGGAAAAGACGGGACTCACCTTAGACTGGAGCCATTAGACGATGACATCAAGCCCTTCAAAAAAGAACTCCAAGCCAGGCCAGTTCTCCAAATGAGCCCTAGTAAACACCACCCAAGAGACCATGGGGCCTGCCAAGCAGTGACCAAACATTATAAGCAAAATTAGCCAATTAATGGGTTCGCCTGTCTCGTGGCTGGATTGCTGCGCTTGCTGCCGCAGCACCAGCCTGGCCTCGGATCCGCAAACCCGCCCCCCGCCGCCCTGGGCAGGCGCTCCACCAGGTGAGCGACAGAAGGGTTGTGGGCATGGGGGCACGCCAGATGGCTGAGCTGCAAGGAGCTGTGCTAAGCTTTTTCTTTGCTGCAAGTTACTCCTAACGCACGCACTGCATAACCTTCCGGAAGTGATTCCCAATGTGTAATAAGTTGCCAACGGTGACCTGAGTGGGTCACTTTAACATGATGTTCCCCCACCCCTCCAAAAAACCCAGTTTTTGAAAGATTTTCCAACAATGAACTAAAACCTCCACTAAGGCTTTGGGTTACTATAGCAACATTCTCTTTTGAGAAATTGGAATATTGGAAAGATCTGTTATTTATCTTTACAACACAGCTGACAAATGACCTTAAAAATAAAAAAGAGAATGTTGTCCCCATCTTATACATGAGGATGACCGAGTGACGAAGTGTTAATAACTAGTCTGTGCATGTCCAGAAAGCTAGTAGTGGATTCCTGATTTCAATTACAAACTAGGAGATGTATTCCAACTGTGCACTTTGGGCTCTGTTAAAGAATGCTTTTAAGACAAGAGAGGTAAAAACACTTTACCCCTAAATTAAGACAAGTGGAGCCGTTTGTTTTATATGCCACAGACAGAATAAAAATCCTCCTTTTGTGACATCTGTAATGTGACTGATGTAGGAGTCTGAATCAATGCCGCTTCCAAATAGGAAGTCATCATCATCATAGTATCATTCGTAATATACATCAGAATAGTCCAATTAAATTCAAGAAATACATATCGCATGCTGATTTTCTTTTGCCAGACATTGAGCTGGGCTTATTAGAGATTGTATTTTATCCTTAAAGTGGGGGGGGGGGGTGGCGGGGAGTGTTACTTCCACATTTTATACACAGAGAAGTCAAGAAAGTAAAGGCTTACAAAGGTATAATTGGAAGAATACCTAACTTTCTGCCCCATTTCCCACCAGTCACCCAAGAACCTAGTTTGGTCATAACAAGCTTTGTGTAGGAGGCTCTGTAAAAAGAAGGGAGCAACCACACATGAAGGAATCAGGAGTTTAGAGAGGAGAGAGAAGTTAGTGGGGCTCAGGGAGAAGCGCAAAGCCATTGGGAAGGCAAGGAGAGCAGAGGTTGGGATGAGGGTAACAGCATTGCTCTCTACTCTTCCCTCATCATCATCACCGCCAAAAACAACACCATCACTCTCTGCAAATACATTTGAAGGAGACAACCCTTAAGCAGGAGGGAAAAATGGACCCGAGTTCCCCAGGCACAGCAGCTGTGGTTCATTTTATCCACATCGCTGTGTAGACACCCCTCAGTCATCGGGAAAGGCATGCCATTGCACCTCTGGAAACCGAGAGCAGACAGAGGCCCCATGACTCCGAAGGACACAGTGCATGAGTGCTGGAACCCACAGAACAACCCACAAAGGACAGGTTCCACCCACCATGGAAATGTAGAAACTACACATGTAACTCAGCTCAGGGAATGAGCCACTCAATGAAATGTGAACTTTCCTGAAGTTTTTCTAAAGCCAGACAAACAAGGAGCCAGGAGTTTCTCATCCGTCTCTTGCATTGTTTCCTTTGAGAGTCCTGCCCTCAAACACAGGCCTCTTTCCTGACTAAATGTGTCATTTCAGCCCTGTTCATTCTGCTTGTTACCACGATGGTGCTAATTCGAGCATGGCTCACTTCAAAGTTGACACTGATCCTCCTCATAAGCAATTGTTTTTCAGCCAGACCCATCAGTGGCTCCCGTCAGCCCCTTTCAAGCATGGCGCCAGCTTTTCAAAATGCTGACAAGAGTTCCCCTCTGTTGCCTAGGACAAGCCATGGTTGTCCTTTTCAGAGCATGTAATTATCTCCTGCGGAGAGCAGACCCTACCCCATAGGCCCAGCCACCTGTCTTTCCCATCGCAGCAACTGGTAGCTCAGACTCTGGCAAATGCTGGGGAAAGTTGAAACAGTTTCAGAAGTTGGAGCCAGTATATGGTTATGAACCAGGAAAAAAACAGGACTAATTAGAGAAATCCTCTGGAAACTTTGAACTGCTGTCCCTGGAGTATAGGACCATAGGACTAGAAGGGTTTCCTTTTCTGTTTCTAGGGAAAACTACTCTGAGCTGCCCCAATGGCAACCTTATTCCTTTTTAAGGCAATGGTTCCCCAACTTTAATTTGCATCAGAGGAACTTGTCAAAATGTCAATTTCTGGGCTCCTTTAGTGAGTCTGGGGAGAAGCCCAGGGAACTGCATGTTTGACAAGGTCCTCCGTGATTCAGATGCAGGTGGTCTTGAACTACACCTCATGAAACATTGCTGTAGAGTTTTAAGCAAACAAAAGTCCTCTGCCTTCTTTAGAACCCATCCAAGAATTTCAGAAACTGCATAAAATTCTTCCTTACATCTATTCCCATGGATTTTGAGACTTATAATGACAGTCCTTGAAAATAAAATAAGTATACTTCTCTAAGTCAGAGGAACATAATAGCCAGGTGTCAGCCCCTGCCTACTTGCCCTAACTCTTACCATCCCTGGTTCCTCACAAGTACATCTGATTGGTTTCTCCTGCAAGTTCCAGAGGACCTGCAGCCAATTAGGACTGCAGGAAGCAGTATGTTTATAGCCACAGTTCTCCCACTGGGAGAGGGTGGATCTGCAATTGAGTTATCCATCATCCAGACCCCATCCCCAGGGACAGCTTGGGGCAGGCATAGGCCTCTCTGCCATCTCAGGCTGTCCCCTTCCACTCTGTGGGCTCAGTCTCAAATTTTGGGTTTCTGCCTTATACTCCTCCTCCCCAATTTCTCATATTCTACATTGTTTCCCCTATACTCCCATAATCAAGACCTTGAGCCCTGACTTGGACAACACTCTCCTCATTATTTCCTGAGCACCCATAGGGCCAAGAGGAGGTTGTACCAGTCATCAATACTATTCACCGGTGTTCCCAGTTGTCTGCCATCCACCTGCCTGCTCAGCAGGACTGTACTTGCCCTGAGTAGGGCTGTGAAACTTGTGCTAGCCAATGACATATAGGCAGAATTTGTATGGACCACTTATGGGATGGAGCATTTAATAACCGGTACAAGATGCCCCAATGTTCTCTGTTCTCTCAGGCAGAGTGACTGGTGACATTTGAGATGGTGACTGCTCCATCAGCCTGAGTCCCTGAGTGACTGCCATGAGCTGAGCCTCTTGCTGATGAGCAACACATAGATAGTATGAGCAAGAAACAAACTTAGGCCAGATCCTGGTTTGAAGTAACTGAGCTTGGGGATTATTTGCTTCCACAGCATAACTTAGCTTGTCCTGGTTATGGAAGGTCTTTGTGCTGTTTTCAGTTTTTGCTAACCTCCTTCCACAGGGATTTGAGCCCTCTCCTTTTATCCCCTGCTATCAGCTGGGGCACTTCTGGGAATCAGTAGATACACAAATTGACCAGAGCAAGAGTGCAGCCCTGCCTCTCATTGGGGTGATGGTTCTGTCCACATTTTACTGACACCGTTGCTTGACTCAGGATCACCTATACTTTTATCCCCTTTGGATATTGCTGACTCCCCAACCAGGTGAACTTCCTCCCTCTCACAGAACGTGGTGGTAGGTGGCTCTACCAGATCATACTTCTTTTCCTTCCTCCTGTCCAGTGTTGCTGCTCTGACTGAACAAAGCTTTCTCAGAGCCAGTCCGCAGGATGATAAGGAAGACTGTTATCTTCATAATAGAGGTATCTTCATCACTAAAAGTTTTGCCTGCAGTTGGGAAATTATTACAAGTAGATCCAACCTCACCACCTCTATTTTTCATGAGGACAATACTATAACTGCTAGTGGTAATTCATTTCCAGCAGTTGCCTGTCTACATTGTGTTCCGATTCCTGAGGACAGTTGGCAAGTGAACCTCCTCTGCTGCAGGCTTTCACGTGACTATCTTGTTTTGCAATGATGACAAATGAAATTACTGCAGGTCCTGGAGACTTAGTCCCTGGAAACCATCAACAGGATGACAGCTCCTTCTATTTGGCTTGTAACAAGCTCTCCCAGTTAACTAATCACCAGACAGTCTTCCATCCAGAATGCAGAGTTTCTTAATCTTATTTTGAAGAATTAATTGTGCAACCTCAGTACTAGAATTATTTCTCATCAAGAATTCCAAAGTTGAGACAGTTATACTGGTAATTATAACCCCAAACACATGATGACATAAAAAGGAAAAAAATCTAAAGAAGTGACATGCTTAAAAACAAAGTGAAATTCCAGAACACGTGAGTGTAAACATATAATTTCCCATATAAATTTTTATTTCAGTGACAATAATTAAAAATGATTTAGTTAAGAGTTAATGGAAAGGGGTTTCTCTAGAGAGAGAAGACTATTTTTACTTTTTTTCTAGGACTTTCATCTTGTCCCTGCACCTGTAGAAGGTTTTGCACCAAGAGCCCTCAATTAAGAGCCCTTGAGCATTCAATTAATGCTTAATAAACTTGAAATGACCTCATGCCTAAATATTTTGTGCTTGTTACATGTGTGATATGTGATGTGTGCAGATGTGCACATGTGTGTGTGGGAGGGTAGGCATGTGTACTTGGAAAAAATAGAAACAGATCTAAAGATATGTAAACACTAAATAGAAAACATTCATTCACTTCTATTTGAATAGAGACAGAAAATAAATAACAAAAATATTAGTGTTATAAAGAAAACTAAGATGAAGGAATAGAGAATGATGGATGGAGTGGCCAAGAAAGTCTCTTTGAACAGAAATATGAATAAGTCAAGAGTTAGATACATGGCAATTGGTGCAGAACACATTCCAGATGGTTAAAACAGCAAGTGCAAAGGCCCTGAGGAAGGACATGGTTTGCGTATTAAAGAAACGAATATGCTAGTATGGCTTGAATAGAATGAAGGGCAGGGAATGGTAGCAGGTGGAGCCAGGGGGGTAGGGCCAGGGCCAGATCATTCATGGTGACAAATTTGAATTTTTGTCCTGAGAGTAAAGGGTGGACATTGGAAGATTTTAAGCAAGAGAATGACATTATCTGATTTACATTTTAAAAAAATTTTCCACTGAGCAGTGTCGACCCTACAGGCTGTGGGGTTGTAAGAGCCAGTTATACCTGTTATATTGAGTTCCATTCTTCATGATTAAGATTATAATTGGACTTCCATTACAAGGCAGGATGATTACCAGAGGCTGCATGTTTCATTTTTCAAATGGATTCCTGCCTTTGTGTGACTACTCTTTTCTCTCAGAATCTCACTGTGGTAATATTGCAATAAAATCAAAGAACCAGGAAACCAAAGATTGCTCCAAATGAAATTTAGAACACAAGGGGGAGTTCCTGGTATCCCAGGAGAAGAGGGTAGAATAAAAGTAGATTTGCACCACCTTCCTAGCCTATTTACCCTCAATGCTATATCTAATAACTACCAGCTCTGAAAAATAATGACATGAAATAGCACCCACATTTATAGCATCTCTGGTTTTGATCATTAGCCAAGACTGAGTCCTCTCTGATATTTTGGTTCCTTATCCTTTGAGTTGGTGTCAAAACATTTTAAGTGAAGGATAATATATTTCAGCGGTCTCTCCAAGTTAAAATTTCCTTCTGCCATTAAGAACCTCACAAGATATTTGTCTAACAAAGGCATGCCCTTGTAGCTTTTTAAAAAATACGAAAGACCTTCATATCCTTCATTTTTAGACCATGAGGCTGCTTCAGACACAGAGAGACAGAGAGAAAAATAGTTGCCCACAAAAGGAGGTGAGTTTACAGGGCTGGTGTTAGCCTCTGAAAGATTTTCATGCTCCACCAGCAAAAAGAGGGCCTCCTCAGTGTGAAGTCACAACTGCCACCACTTCCCCAAAACTCAGACTGTAGGACTTGTCTGTGTGATAATTTTCAAGAATCTTAACTTCTGTGGCCTTGGTTTCCTCCTTTGTTACCGGAAAAGGAAGTTGGACTATGTAGTTTATATGTGATGAAGTTAGCTGTAAATTTCTGATTCTCAGAATCACGCACAAAGAGAATCCAAACCAATATATTCCAAGACCTGCTCCTATAACTTGGAGATTCAAGCATGAACTCCAAGACCTATGGTAAGTGATTTTGCTTGCTCTTACATATCATTGCAGATATTGTTCTATTTTCATCAGGAGAATGAAGGCAGAAATGTAGAAGGAAGGAAGGACCTAAAAAATATGCAATTGATATCCGCTAGATAGAGAATAGCCTTCTTTTCCAAATACCAATGGAAATACAAGTTTTCTACTCTCCTCTAGATAGCCCATGTGTTGTGGGGCTGAAACATTTGGTAGCCCTGGCTCACATGTCTACCTTCCTACACACACCACTTCCTATAGAAAATGTTGTAAAAGACATTTTCTTCTTCCTTTGCATTTTCCTTTGACACAAATAGAGGTAGTATATGTGATTAACTTCTGCAGTGAATCTTCACAAGGCAAAATACCCTTTTGTGTTCTAACCAAATCGTAGCAATAAGAGACAGCTGGCCACTGTGGGGGACCCTCTAACTGTATATGTTTGTCTTGCCCTTAACTAGTGCTCCTTGGAGAGTGGATTTGGCAACCAGAGGGACCCTCTAGGAGACATTATTGGGATAAAATGCCATTTAATCAGTTCTCTGATAAAGAAAACAGAAAGGAAACCCAGGTTTCCATGCAGAGGAGGAGACCATCAATTGACTTATTCAGATCTAAGAAGCAACTTCAAGAGGCCCACACCACACCATCTCTGATTTCATGTCTCTGCCCATAATGAGGTTCTGTCTCCTGTTGTAATTTGACCATCTTGGCTCAAGTTGAGAAACACCTGTGGTATTTGAATCTCGCGGAGCTAGTGGCTCTTAAAACTCTGAAACCCGAGAAGCAACATCTGTCTGCCTTTCTCCTCTTCCCGCAACCATTCTGTGGCACTACCAGGGAGTAAATGCTGAATAAGGCCTGGTGGCTGATGCGGAACAGGGGAGACCCAGCAAAGCAGCAAACAGCACGCCTTCAGCATGTGGGGCTTTCTGTCCAAACTGGCTGGCTTCTCTGTCTCCTTTTCCCCTCACACAATGGAAAGAAAATTTATTAAGCAAATTCTTCCACAGCAAAAATAGTGTGGGAGTTCCACCAATAGATGTGCACTTGGTTTTGTCTGTCATATGCCAGGATCATATTTGTAACAGAACCATTTGTCTTGTGTTTACCTACAGTCTGAGGGACATCATTTAAAAAGAATTATGGCTGTTGTTTTGCTGACCCTTTTTATTAAGCTCAACACAAAAGAAGGTGGAGGTAGAGGGGGAAGTGACCTAGAGGCCAACAGGAGAAGGAGCCAGGTGAGGGGGTTGTGGGCAAAGAGTGCACAGAGATGATGATATCTTTCTAGCCTCATTTTCTTGGGTTCCTCACCCTTCCCTAGGGGGTCTGAAGCTGGAAAAAGCTTTACTTTCCAATTCCAACTCATCATTTCTGCAGGCTCTTCATGGAAATTTAAATGTCTCTTCCTTTTCTCTCCTTACCTTTGACTGGGTGTTAGAAGGATGCCCGTGTTTCCAAGCACGGTCAGGAGAGTAATGGGGTCCTTAACTCTGACAGTGAAGGTAGGAGGTGAGTAGCCTGGTCCTCTGGAGGATGATGGGCACCATAGCTTTTAAGCCCTGAAACCCAGCCACTCAGGCAACCACCATGATGGGTTTCAGAAAGTAGAAGCCCCCAGTCAAACGTGATGTCCTTTGGGATTTCATAAGTGAACTTCTGGGAAGGGTATCAGAGAGGCAACAATCTGAGAATGAAAGTACTTTTGGAGTGCAATATAAGAGAGCAGAGAAACCACATGTATGCTGGGTATTGCCCCTAATGCTGGGTGCACCCATTAATGCTAGTCAGAAGTTGGCACTCCCTATGGGTAAGGTTAATAACTGCTCACCCAGGGAACAAGAGATGATGGACCAAACTGATTCATTATATGTCTGACTTATCACAGATATTCCCTAATATTTAAATGATGGAATGAGCACAAGATTCATTAATTATTATTTAACATGCTACCACTCCCAGGCTTACATGTCTTTAAAGAGGGTACCTGAGAGTAAAACCAGGGAAGCAGCACAGTGGCTCATGGGCCTCCAGAATCAAACAATCTTGACACTGAGTCCTGGCTCTGTCACCTGCTAGTGGTATTATTTTGGGCAACTTGTTAACCTTAAGTCTCAGTTTCTTGGTGTGTCAATGGGGACCACCCAGTGCCACACAGGGTTGTTGTAAGGATTAGGAGAAATATAAGTGATGATTCATTTTATGGGTATAAACTTGTCTAGACTATAACGCCAAGTTACTTGGTCAAACACCAATTTAGATATTGTCATAAAAGTATTTTTAGATGTGATTAACATTTAAATCAATAGATTTTTAATAAAGCAGATCACTCTCCAAAGTGTGGGTGGGGCTCATCCAATCAGTTGAAGACCTTAAGAAAAAACTCTAAAGTTCTCCAAAGAAAAGGAATTCTGCCTCCCAGCTGTTTTTGGACTTGAGACTACAAAATCAACTCTTCCTCAGGTCTCCAGCCTGCACCCTACCCTGCAGATTTCTGACTTCCTAGATCTCACAATTTCATGGGCCAATTCCTTGAAATCAATCTCTCCTTCTTTCTCTCTCTCAATTGATGGGTAAATGGGAAGGTAGATGTCTTCTCGGGAGACCCCTGACACTAACAGAGTTTGGAAAAGTACTAAGCACAGTTCCTGGCACAATATGTGCTCAATAAAAGTTTTCTCTTATTATCACTAATTCTCTAAATGATAAAGTTTTCCATACGCAAACAGAATTCCAGGTGCCTGTAGCAAGGTGATCAGGGGGCTGGGGATCAGGGAGAGCAGGAGACCTGCTCACTGGCCCCGCAGCATACAATTAGGCAGCCCAGCCCCGGGAGTGCTGTCAGCCTGACACCTGCTGTTTTCAGGGTCAGAGAGCTGGGCCCAGCTCATCTAGCCTCAATCCCCTGCTCTCCCTGCAGCTCCCTGGCCCTCACCAGGGAGATGACTTGCAGTTAGGCTCCTTGGCAGCTATGCCGGTGATGGTCCAGGCTCTGTTCTTCTCCCTTCTCCCTCCCATCCCCACAGCCTGCCTGCAGATGTTCTCTCCTGGCCTTTCTTCTTTTAGACCCTGTTTCCTCCTCTGGCCCAAACTCCCAGTGAGGCTTTTGGTAAGCTATGCTTTTCCTCTAGAGCATAGCTGAACCATCATCTCATTCTGGAGCCACTGACACAAGACAGAGACCCCCAGCTCACCCTTCTCCCTGCTTCCTCCCAGGGTGACCATCACGGGCAGAGAGTAGGAGAGAGGGAGACCCTACGGCACTAAAAAGGCTGTTGTTCCCTGTCCCCAGAAAAGCTGCATTTTCTTTCCTGTCTGCCATTCTTTGGACCTGCATGTTTTTAGTTCTCCTTGCCTTTCTGAGAGTAGCCCTGCCCCACGACTCCCCTCTAGTCCTGGGTGTTCTTCATCTTGAACCTGCATCACCCTTCCCTCACTCCAAGGACACGCCTGCCTACAAGAGTGGAAGCCCTTCTGTCAGCTACCTCATTGCCTCATTTCCATGAGCTGGAAGACATTAGGTCCAAGCTTTGGAGATTTGATAATTCAGCTGTAGTCTTTAAAGAGTCTGCAGCTTTTGGTGACTGTGGCCCCTGCATTGAAGGCCAAGTGTGTGATGACCTTGGCCCCTAAAAACCCCTTACAGGAAACCATATGTTGATGGTCCCCAGAAGACCACCTAGTCACAATCTCCTTTGACAGAAGCAGCAACAAATGCCCAGAGAAGGGAAGGGTCCTAATTAAGGTCATGCAGTTAACTGGGAGTCGAATTGGAGCTCAAAAGTAGATCTGAGTCCAGCCCAGCACTTTCTACAGACTGCCTGGAATAGGCTATGGAGATGGCATCACTTTTGGTAATGAACCTGGGTATTGTATCTGAGGGTTGTTGATACATTGATCCAAATTTTGTTCATTTCAAAAAAGGAAATAGGGCTCCTAGATAGCTTGTGGAATTTTTATATAGAGAGAAAGAGAAAGGACGGGGAAGACCGGAACAGCCTAACATAGATCTGCCACCTCATCTATGGATTGGTTCACTCAGGCAGTCATTCTTTCACTCCACTATGAATCTATGGGAATGTCCTGTCTAGCTCCCACCAAGCAATGTCATAGGTTTTTATCTTGATGGTTTCTGCTGGCTTTTCTGAGACTTAGAGAATATTGGCCACACCCCAGGCATGGGAGGTTTGAGCTCTGGGCATAATCACGGCCTTCACAGAGACACAGAGAGAGAGAGAGACAGAGACAGAGACAGAAACAGAGACAGAGAGACAGAGAGCTCTGGCCAAACTGAAGCCCACACCAGGAAGAAGAGAATGTTGTGATTTAAGGTCTACTACAGGTGAGGTAGGGGGTGTCCTCCTGCTGCCCACAGACCCTGGAGTCACAGACTGCTCTCTCTTTCTCTGCTTCTCAGTGAACCACTAAAGCTGGAGGTCTATTGGCTAAGGTGGCCATGGTTGTTGGGGGCCTGACTGGACTCTGTGGGTGGGCACCAGCCCTCTGTGCTTCCTCCTTTCTCAGAACCAGTCCTCAAAGCCTGAATTTGTGACCCTTCCCTCTTCCTGGCCTCCTCCCCTCGCCCCCACAGCTTTTAGAGCTCAGCCTGCCAAATCTCCCAGAGTCAATGTAGACCTCACTGCCCAGTGTAGGTGGAAAGGACATGGAAGTGCAGTCGGTTCAGTAGGGAGGCAGCTCCCAGGAGGCAACTCTCTGAAGTCCAAGCCAACCCCAGGCCAGAGTGATATTTTCAACAATTCCATGAGGAGCATTGGAAAGGACATTTGGCCAAAGACCTTTGCTCTTCACAGCTCTGCTGCTCAGAAACATGTCAGGGGTTCTTTAAAGAGTCCCAGAGGCCAGTGCACAGGCTGAGAGAAAGGAGAAGCAAGGAGGCCAAGTTTCTCCTCAAAGAGAGGACAAGCATGGGCCCTGTGGAACCTGAGGATCTAATGATGCTTATGGTTAGTCCCTATAATAGTTCCTCGAGACTGAAAAAAAAGAAGACAGAGAAAAATTATGAGGAGGCTCTGGGTTTTCCTAGAAAGCGCTTAGACTTTGGAGTTAGACAAGCTCTGACACTGCCTAGCTCTGTGACTTTGGGCAAGTTACTCACAGTCTCTGAGCCGAATCCCTAAAATGGAAATAATGATATTTTTCTTGCTGGGTTAGTGGAAGGCTTAAGGAAATGATATGTAAAGTACTGGACAGTGCCTTGCAGTACCTTAATAACAATGATGACAGCTAAAGTCTGGGAGAACTTACTATGTTCTCAGGAGCCAGTAGCTATTAGGTTATTTTATTTTTACTCTTGGTAGAAGAGAATGGATGGTCCAGATATAAACGCAGACTGGGTGTATGACTTTGTGGCTCAGGTTTATACCTTCCCCAGGAGACTTGAAGCCCTGTCATCTCCTCACAGATTCAATGCCAGAAGAGGAGATGCCAGGACATGAGTCACTGCCCCCACTGCCTCAGAGCACCTAGGGCCCCTGCGGAGGGCTCTGCAGCACCCTGAGATCAGGCCCAGCCCTGCTTTGCTTCTGCAGTCACAAGGTGGTATGGCCAGCAGCCATGGGAGAGTTCTTCTTTTCCCAAAGTATGTTTGCTATATAAACACAATCGTAAAATGGAAGCCAAGTGTTGGAGATGGCGAGGTTGGAGCAAGGGAGGGGAGAGGGGAGAGGCAGCGTTCCTGGCGATGGCCAGCCGCGCCCAGCCCAGCCCCGGCGGTCGGTGTGGAGGAGGAGAGGTCCTGCATCCCATCACGCTGTCAGGCCGCACAGACCCTACTTTCTTCAGACTTCACTTGGCCGGAGCAATTTAGAGAGGGTCAGGGGAGGAGGAGGCGGCTGGGGGAAGGAGGAGGAGGCGGCAGCTGGGGAGTTACACTAAACTGCTCCCAGGCTCCAAGGCCTTGCTGGACTCAGAAAAATCACTGTTTCCACTGACTTGTCATTCGATCCATAAAATGCACTGCTTGGGTACTTAAGATATTCTTCTGGGGCTGCATCTGTGTGATCCAGATTCAAAAGCAGAATTTCTGACCCTGGAGAAGGCTCCACCATCCAGTAGCTTAGAGGATGAACTAGGTTCTCAGAGACCCCTGGCTATGTCTCCAGGAGTAGAATCAAGTGGAAGACTAGAAATATGATTTTAGGCAACTTAATCCCTGGTCCCTTCAAAATACAAAACAAAATGTGAAAACCTGTATTAATCAGGAAGAAGTAGGCATAAGGACATGAATGATCAAAACTGGTGTCTCAACTCTCAGCATCACTTTGGCTACAAAATTCCATCTCTTGCACCTCTGGCCCCCCTTGCCCTGCCTGCTCCTTCTCTCCCAACCCCATCCACCCCCCCACCATGACTTGTGGACTTTAAGCCCTCCCCTAAAAATACACCCAAAATACCACCAGTTCTAGCCACCCCACATTTCATCCCTTACCCTTTCTCTGACTTCCTTGAGGAACTGATGTTCTTCAAGGAAGGTGGGGAGGAGGGGGAGGGTGCAAAAGGTCTGGAAATAGTGTGCTAGGTTCCAGTCTAATTCAGATGTACTGTACTCTGTCAGCTCAGAAGGAAAACTTATGACTCGCAGCTGCATTGCAACAAGCACGGGATGAAGCCATAGAGGGCCCCCGCATATTTTCCTTGGCTT
Organism: Trachops cirrhosus; assembly: GCA_028533065.1. NCBI lineage: Eukaryota > Metazoa > Chordata > Mammalia > Chiroptera > Phyllostomidae > Trachops > Trachops cirrhosus. The sequence continues at coordinate 56,923,719 of CM052540.1, read as the reverse complement.
CCGCACAAGCCGTTGACATCATTGCAGGCTTTGCCATTCATCCACTGCTGTTTGGGGCTTGCGGCTGTGTGAGGCTGTGTTCCAGAGTCTGGGGAAGGTCTGATTGCAAATTGGGTGGTGGTAGGGATGGAGGTGGTCCCACTGAGTTTATAAAAACAAACAGAAATGCACTGAACCTTGCCTTCCCTCCACTGGAATGATGAGTGAAATTAACCCCCACACCCTCTGCCTAGCTCACTCCCCCAGTGCGAACAGGCCCAGGCCAAGGCTAGCTCAGAGACCCAGAGAAGCCTTTGTTCTGTCTGCACTATTTTGGGGAATGATGACGAATGTTCAACACAGGTAAGAAAAGTAGGGGTTCCAGTAGCAAATTCTATCACATCCTTCCAGACGTCACTCTGGCCGCTCTGGGCCCATTTGCATTCTCCTGCAAATCCTGGGTAGCAGGAAAACCCTGTTAATCGTTCCCAGAGGTCTCAGAAAAGAAAATGGCAAAAGTAGGAAATGTTAATATTAGGAAACAGGGCATATGCGTAGGTGTGCGCTGTGCAGCATTAATAATTATTTTTAGAAAATGGCTCTTCTATGGTGGGGGGGGGGTGCGGTGTTGTAAAGGAAAGTCTCTTTCAGCCAAGCTTCCCAACTCCTCAAAATCTCTCAATTCTAGCAGCATGGAGCACAGTCAGGATAGCAGTCCAGAGCAGGGGACTGCTTGGAGGCAGGACTGGAAGGCACAGGGGGAGAGTGCCTCTGACCTTCCCAAATGTTACCTCCCATGTTGAGGATGCAAGACATCCTATATCCCACCATGTTTTCCCACCACGGGCTCTGGACTTTGTCGCTGAGACAAAGTGTGGCTTCATGGAAAGTATCCTGCCTATAGAGGCTGGGGAGCTGAATTTGGATCCTAGCAAAGGCCTCTCTTTGTTCTGTAGCAGCCAGGGCCTGCTTCTGTGCACAGACTTGGGGATAGGGCCATTTCATTCTCAAACCTCACTTGACAAACCTCTCCAGGAGAGGACGCAGCCTCAGGGATGCCTACATAGCTAAGAGCTTTATGGACCAATGATGTTTTTGGAAATATTTAACAACCAGTTCCCTAGAGGAAAATAGCACTGACTTGTAGCATTTGCCAATTTCTGTGGTGTAAATACTTCTATCTTGGCCAATTTCAAGTTGCCAACTGTTGAGAGATGAATTCATTAGTCTCTTGCATTTCTGCACATCTTGTGGGAAGAGTTATTGACAGTTTTGTTCTGAACTATGTCTTTAAGGATGTTTGTGTTCTTTCTCTCTCTTCTTACAATGCTGGAAACTTAGGCCTCCGTGCCCCTAGAAGGTGGGAGATATGCATGATAAGAACAGTCCTGATCTCTGAAAGGATTCTCATAGAGGAGCCACCCAGGAGAGCCCCTATTTAAAAATATTCACATTAAAATCTGCATGAAGGAGAAATAAACTTTTCTCCTGGTAAGACAATGTATTTAAGGTTATTGGTTATGGTACCTACATTATTTACCCTGAGTAATGTAAGTAGTCGCCAATATTATCTCCACTTATTGATGGGAAAACTGAGACTTCAAAGTCAATGGATGAGGTATCATTACTAGTAAGTAACAGAGCCAAGATTCAACCCTGGGTCTGTGTATCCAAAGCACTTTTGCTCTGCTTTGCTGACTTGTCATGACAAAGGCCCATGTGTGAAGAGTTCTGAGGTCCAAGATTTGCCCATAGTGGGAAATGGGTCTCCCAGCCAGAGAAAACCAGTTATCTTTGGTAATCAGCCCCGACTCAAGGGAAGTCTGGAAGGAAGTCTGACCATCTGCAGCTTCTAGGAAGATTGATTCATTGTGTCTAAGCCACTGCTGTTCCGGGCAGGGCAAGGATCCCCTGAAGAACTCTTAACCTGATGAGTACTGCACATTCAGGGCAGCTGGCGGACTGAATGAGGGCCCCCCACGGCCACTGAGAGACTCCTGTCACCATGGGATTGCAAACATTGCAACAATTCAGTAGGAACTGGTGCCATGAAATTGCTGAACTCCCACCGTCTGCAGTCGAAGGGGAGCTCCCAGGGCATCGCAGCCAGGATGACCTGGACCTTGGGAAGCAGTTGCCCAGCTTTCACTTCCAGAGTCCCATGTGGCATAGTTTAGGCACATTTTAAGCACTTATTGAGCACCTGCTGTGTACATTACAACTACAATTACTACTACTTATGAGACCCTGTTTCACAAACTGACAAAGGATTGATTGTTCTAATTTCTGAATATGTTTGAAAGAAAAATCTAACAACAGTACTAAAGTGAGCTCACATTTGGTTTGACATTTAATGAATCATCTTTGCTGAAAAGGGAAAAAAACACATAAATGCAGAACTACCCTGGAAAATATCCAACATGGAAATACTGTTGGGTGATACAAACGAAACAGAAAAGGTGAAGGGGATGTCTCTCATTCACTTTTCTGTCCCAGCACCAGCAGAGGGTAAATGCTCAGAAAATATCTATGAAATGTTTGGCTTTAAAAACAAGAGTTTTCTGAACTGCTTTTCTGGACCCTCAAAAAAAAAATCCATGAGGTTCACCTGAACTCTCGCTGAGGACGGTGTGAGGGCATCCGCACCGCGGCCTGTCCCAGGGTGTTCGGGAAGCGCCCCCGCTGCTCGGCAGTGGGTCTAAGGAACTGCTCACCCTCTGAGCCTGTGCCCTGTGGTTCCACCATCACCGCTTCCAGATTCTTGGTGCTTCTGACACAAACCGAAGAACACAGTCCGAGGTGTGAGTGGATGAGCATAAAATGACTCGCTGCAAGGCTGAGTGCCTGTCTGCTGAGCTCTGGAAAATACAAACTTCACAGACCATTTCTTTTTCTGGGTTCTGCCCAGCACCTCCCAAGCCTCGGCTTTAATAGTCCAAGAGTAGTAATAGTAACTAATAATAGAAATCAGTTCCAATCATAACACGTGGCTTGATCTTACTATAGAGTCATAGGGATTAAAATATTCTCAGTATGAAAGACACTGTTTGTTTCACGATTCGACCTTTGGCAAACACAGCTAGTAGATCCCCAGCCGGCCCCCTGGGCTGGCCTTTGCACGAGTGCACAGGGAAATTCCAGTCTCTGGGTTACTTACAGGGGCCCCTGCCTTGAACAAAACTGTCTTCTTGACCCCTTCCCTCCTCCACGCTGCTAACATTTACATTCCAAAAACTTGAACATGAGCTTGTTTGCCTTTGCTCATAAGCTTTGGATGGCTCCTTATTGTTCAGGTAATAAAATGCAAACTCCTTTGGCATTAAATGCCCCAAACTCCATACCAGTCATATATGCTACTGTACTTTACCTCCTTCTTCCATCTGGAACTCCATGCTCTAATCAAAAGTGTCCATTCATTTTCCCTGAACACAGTCTTTTATGTTGTTTCCATTAAAGCAAAATTTATATACAGTGAAATGCACAGATCTTCAGTGTGCCATCTGATGGGTATTGATAAATGTAAACAACCATGTAGGCACCCCTTCAGCATTTCCATATCTCAGAAAATCCCCTCATGTCCCTTCCAGTCAATTCTCAGTTCCCCAGACAGCCACCACTCTGACGTCTGCTGCCATGGACGAGCTTGTGAGCTTCAAACTTTGTATAAAGGAAGCACACAGTGTATATTCTTACCTCTGGCTTCTTCTGCACAACGTAAGGTTTTGATATTTTATGCAGGTTGTCATGGGTATTGGTAATTGATTCTTTATTCGTTATTGCCAAATAGTACTCCATAGTATGAATATGCCACAAGTCTTTACCCATTCACCCATTTGTAGATACTTGGACTGTTTGCAGTTTGGGGCTATTACGAATAAAGCTGGGATGTGCACTCCCGCACAAGTCTTTTTGTGGATATAGGTTTTCATTTCTCTTAGGTAAAAACCAAGGCGTGGAACTGCTGGAACATAAGATTACGTGCACTTCTAAGTTTGTAGGGAATTGTCAAACTGTTTTCCAGTGCGGCTGAGCCATTTTACACTCACACCAACAATGTACGAGATTTAACACACTCTTTATTTTCTTGCCTCAGTGTCTTTGCTTTCACTGCTTCCTGTACCTGGAAAGCCCTGTGGCTACTGCCTGACTCTTCTCCCTTTAGCTCCTCTACCTTTATTAAAGCCACCTGACGACTGTAACAAGTAGACCCAATATGTATGACACCTTATATGCAATGAAGTTTCCTTCTCGTTCACATAGTGTCCAAGGTAGCTCCATGTCAGCAGGTGTTGGCAGTGGGAGGGTTAGTTGCACACAGTGATTTAGAGACCAGGCCACTGGCAGCCCTGTTACCCCACAAAAGGCTTACAAGGTAATCCTGCCCATCAACACGTAGCCAGTGGATGGAGAATGAGAGAAGGGAGAAAGAACACCTTTTTCTTTAGTCACTTGGCACAGAAGCAAACACTATCCTATTGGCTAACACTTCACCATTGAAAACTAGCCCCAAGCCTCATCTAGGTTGGCTGTGGAAGTTGGCAAGGAAGGCTGTGAAATAGAGACTCTGACTGGACAACGGCTCACCAGCCACAGGTCTGTACCAGGGAAAGGGGACACAGTCTTTGGTAGGTAGTTAACTTGAGCACACCAGGGTGAAAGTCTAACCCTCCATCCCAATCTGACTATGCCCTTTGAAACTGTCTCGCAATCTGTGTGGAATTAATTCCTTACCTGCTCTATAGTCCTCTTGTACTGTACTTGCTGTCCATCTTGTACAGCACTGATTAGGATCTGCCTCACTAGTTATTTTCTGTGTTTAGCCCACTAGAGGGCGACCTCTTGGAGGGTTCTGACCACCTTGGGTCCTGCTGTTGGGACTCCAGTGTAGTCTCCCTGAGTGTTTGTTAAACTCATTGTGGTAGAAACTCTTGGCATCCACCAATTCCTCCTCTTGGACACACCCCTTGTCTAGAGCCCCCAGTTCCCAAGCATCTAGCCAAGGCCACGTGACCTGTCTCACCAACGTGGCATAGGCCACAGTGACGGGACACTTCCAGCTTGTCACATGAGAGTGGGAATGCATCTTGACATTCCAGATCTCTCTTTTCTCACCTGCCGGCTGGATATAGGGGCTCCACAGGAGGACCCACGGCCAACAGTCAGGGCCTGTGTCCTGACTACTGATGGAACCAGCCCCGTGCCGACCTCACTGCGGAGATCAGTGAGGCCTTACAACAGGTAGGCTGCCCTGACGACAACACGCCCAGTATGTGCTCTGCAGCCCTTGTCTGTCCATATCCTCTCATTATGTGTGGTGGTGTGCCAACTGCACAACGGGCTCCATGCTGGTGTGTCATTCCAGTGTCTAGGTAAAGAGAGTTTTCAAGGTTTTTAGTTAAACTTGCCAATGATTCCACTGAGTCTTAAATGTTGTACATTTCTTCTGTACCCCATTCAACCACAAGCTCTTACAGGTCAGGTATCAATCCTTCCTCTATATATCCTAACTACATAGTTATTCATTCACTTAGTAAATACTTACTGAGTGCCTGCCATGTGTCATTCACTATTCTAGGCACCAGAGATAGAGCAGTGAATCAAACAGACCAAGTCCCTGTCCTCAGGGAACTTCTGTTGCAGATAATATACAAACAAATGTGACTGTTGAAAAAGCGGGAACAGCAAAAAACCCTCATACAGTATCCTGTCATTCTTTCCCAGCTCCTAGCACAGGGGCATTTTCACGTCTATTCAAGTCAATAACTGACAAATGTCCGTCTCACTCACAGAGCGCTGAGCTCCATGAATCTGGGGCACCACTGCCTCTCCAGCACCTAGCACAGTGCCAGCACAGAGCAAACACTCCATAAATATTTAGTAAATCAAAACAATGAATAACATGATAATATCTACTATCTGCTGAGAGGCAATTATTTTCCAGGTACCATGTGAAAAGTTTGCAGGTGTTATTATCTCATTTAGGCCTTACCCCATCCCTGAAAAGTAGTTATTATTTTCTCTATTTTAGGCATGAAGGGATAGGGGTTCAGAGAGATTACGTGATTGGCCCCATGTCACATGGCTAGTGGTGACAGATCTGACATTACAATCTACACACTTCCTCGGAACCACACTGTGACACCCAACATGCTTTTTTACATCTCATATATTATTTTTCAACCATGAGGAGCAGCAACTAGAGGCCAGCGTTCCTGTGAGCTGGACGATTCATCCCCTCGCGCACTCGGCCCTGGCCAGCGCTCGTGCCTTCCCCAGCAGATGGAAGATGTGCGCTTGTGGTAATTACAGACCGTGTTGTCCTTTTCATTTATGTCTTCACAACCCAGCTTGACATTGTGTCATAAAAGTTTATGTACTGTGTTCTCTCCGCTCCTTACTAATATTCTCTGGCATTCTCCCTGGCCATCCAGAATCAATACTATCGCTCCTCTCAATAAAGTAGGGAGCTATGAACAAGGCCCAAATGTGCACAATGACTATTTGCAGCAATTAGACGTCACTCTGAAAAATGGCCACGCTGAAGGAGAGTGGGCAAGATCTAAGGGCCAGCACATCACTAACGCCCCTCACCAGGGACCCTGGAAATTGGACTGCTTCAGAAAAAATATCCTCTCCCCTCTCACCTCTTCTCTTTCTCAGACTCTTGTCTCTTTCTTTCTCACAAGAGATAAGGAGAGAGAAGTGCATTCAAATTAGGGACCCTAGCAATCGATTTTTACTTGCAGTTGGTAGATTGTAATCAATGTTAATTAACCAGATTCTTTTTCAGTGAAGGTTGGGACAGGAGAGTAACTGCACAATATTTTTGACCAAGACAACAGATATTAATGGGCTTTCGTGTGGTCAGAGAGCAGGCGGAAGAAGGAAGGTGGGTGCCGAGAGGCTCGGTAGGCGAGAACATTTCCCCAGGAAGAGAGACAGGAACAATTTGGAGGTGGTCCTATCAGCGGTCCCTGAGAGCCTGGAAGCTCAGCTATCTGCGCATCCTCCTCTAAAGAGTGGACTTTCAGTCACGGGAATGATGGGCTTCATCAGGGGACCATTTGTACATTGTCAGCTAGGTCAGTGGCAGCCAGCGGGAGGGTTACAGGTGACTCAGGCCAAGCACCTTCCCATGATGCTAATCACTCTGGAGTATGTCACTCATACCTGGACCACTTGGAAGAATGGCAAAAGCAAGGAATTTAGCAACCAAAGGTGGATTTGACCATTAGGAGGTGCTTCCTGGAAATGGAACTGGGGGCAAGTTACTTAACATCTAGACCCCATTTCCCTCACCTACAACAGACATCATTATAGCAACTGACCTCATAAGCATTGCTGCAGGATGCACATAACTTCAATATGAAGGCACATTGTAACATGCCCCAGGAATGTCAGCAGCTACCACTGTTGTAAGTAACAAGGACTAAGTCCCGGCATCTCTGAGCTCAACTAGCCAACACATGAGCTGGGAGCTGAGGCTTCTTGATCTCTACTGATGTCTAACGGTGTAGGAAGTTATCTTGGCAGTCACCCATGTCAGTCCTTATTTCAGAAGCTTATCTACCTCTAACTACAAGTGTGAACAGCAGAGAGGGCCCCCATGTGTGCCCACGCTACTTCTCAATGTCCCGGGGAAAGCAAAAGGAAGTTGTAATGGTTGAAAACATGGTAGAGCTTCCACAAATAAGCACAAACGCTGGACCTGTTTTGAAACAGTGCACGCATCACAGTTTTTTTTTGATCAGGATAGAAAATAAAAACAAAAGAAGACTATGGGCTCTGTCTCCTGGGGACACCTACCATGGCCAGATTCTCTGGGCTCCCTCCAACACCATTTTGGTCTAATGGTGCCTCATCCTCCAAGAGAAGCTCCCAAAGTCTTCAATTAAGAGAAGGACACCAGCCCTGGCTGGGTGGCTCAGTTGGTTGGAGCACTGTCCCTTACACCAACAGATTGATGGTTCAATCCCTGGTCAGGGCACATATCTAGGTTGTAGGTTCAATCCCTGGACATAGGGCATGTATGGGAGGCAACTGGTCGATGTTTCTCTCTCTTGTTCTCTTTCTCCCTTTCTCTCTCCCTAAAATTAATAAACAGATCCTTGGGTGAGGATTAAGAAGAGAGAAAGAGAGACAGGCAGCAATATTTTTCATGCTCTTTAAGGCCCCTGGGGTGAGGGAGCATGCTGGGGAACATTACGATAGGTCACACTGCCGTGCAAGGAAAACATTCCTAATTACTTTTGGTGGCCCCTTGGCCTGTAGTCCATGGAAGTTCCACCTGTGGTGATATACACTAGCTTCCCCTTTCCCAGGTACCTTTAGGAAGCTTTCACTTAAGGAAAGAGAGGAGGATAAGAGAAAGAAGAGAACAGTAGGAGAAAGAGAGGAAGAAAGGAGATTGTCAAAGACTCACAAGATTAGTAAACTGTACTGAGCATCTACCACGAGGTAGCCTCCGGAAACACCCACAGACCCAGGGAAACACCATTTTTGCACTCCAGGTGCTCACAGAGTTCTGGGTCTGGCTGGGGGTGGGCAATTAACAGACAATCACCATGCAGGGCACGGGCACAGTGAGGAGGGGTGCATTCCCCAGCTGGGGTGGGTGGGGGTTGAGGAAAGGAGAAGTTTCTAAAGAAAGGACATTATCAGTGAAGAAAAAGACAAAAGAGCAGAAGGGAGAATAAAACAAGGAAAGAAAGGAAGGGAAAATTAGGAGATGGCAGGAGAAAAAAATTATTACCTCACTCCAGGATTTATATACTAAGCTCATATGCAAATCTTGTTTCATTGATCTGTGACTTCAGTGAATAAAGCTGCCTTTTCTGGAACTATTGATTGTGAAGCAAGCTGAGAAAGCCAGGTCAGCCTTGCATAGACCCAGGGAGTGAGCTCGCAGTGGGTGGGCCTTGCACTTAATTAGGGAAGAGCAATTGCACACAGGACCAAAGGTGCATCCTTGATGGAGGACATCTTTAACAGTACTTTCTTCCCCACTACAGAAAACATGGTCTGGAACACAGGGCCACGTCCACCATCCCAGTAGGGGTCCCTGTTGCTCTGGTCCAAGAAGGTGAGGAGCGTCTCTGCTCATAGCAGCACCCTGAGGAAGCACATCCCATTTCCCCAACTGTTTGGATTTGCCCACAGTCAAGGTGTGGCCCTCTTGGGTCTGTGTTGAATCCCACTAGTTTCTGGGGGAGGGGTCAGGAAGTCAGCCTCACTTAGGGAAAGAGAGAAGTTCCATTTTGGACTCATTCCAGCAAGTATCTGGAAAATACCAGGGACCAGACTGGGACCAGCATGTGGGGCCCTTCTCCAGCATTAGATGCTGACAGGAGGGCAAAGAGAAAGCAGGAAAGGAGATCATGAAGGGAAACAGGAGGGAAGAGCAATTCAAACACATCAGAGCAGGTACACTGAGCAAGAACACCTGGATGCAGTGATCACCCTCCCTCAACTGTCCATGAAGCACTTTTGGGTTAGGATTTGCAGGTGGACCTATGAATACAGCAAGTAAAGCTTTCCTGCCCTCACAATGCTTGCAGTCTTGTGCGGACAACAGAGGACCTGTGGCAGATAGGGTTTCTCAAACTCTGTGCTGAAGGAGCAGTTGTTGTTTTACTGCCTATCTGTTGTGGATTGGTACCATGTCATGTCACTGTAAAGTTGCCATAAAAGTTTCTAAATGCTTACACTTCTGTACTTATCAGCTTATAGCTTGACGTGGATTGCCTACCATCTTGAACAGCTTGAATGACAGAGACACTGATTGCTTACCAAAAAATCTCTCCTCCATCTGCCTTACCAAAGGCATCCAGGGTTTCTCAGGTGCTGAAAGGCTACATTTATCAACTAAGGATAGGCAAGTAGGTGACTTTTGGTAGAGCTTACAAGTATGTTTCATTTAGAGGGCTGATTCACTGGGAGACGTTCCCTTTAGTTTCTGCTCCTTTCATGTATGTGATAATTGGCCTTCTAATGGCCATTTTACAGCTACAAGGTGACAGGAAGGATAGGGAGAAAAAGCTTTAAGGACCTAGCTTCCTATTGACCATAAAGCTCCCACACCAGCTCTGGACAACCTATCTCCAAATTTCTTGTTACAATAAAAGAAAATTAAAATTTATTTTGCTTAAGCCACTGCAATTTTGGGACAATCATCAAGTATATTTTTCATCTGTGACATGAGTTAACAGGTACTCACAGTATTTAGGGGAATAGAGAGTGCTGTGAAGCTCAGGGAAATTGCCTCCAACCCAGCTCAGAGGGAGGGCTGAGTAAAGCAACGATGGAATGAAAACCTGAAGGAAGAGGAGGAGTTAAGTCAGGAAAGGGATAAAAAAGGAAAAGAGTTTTCTAAGCCAAAAAAAGTAAATCCAGTGTATGCAAAGGCTAGGAAGTGAGAGGGAGTAGGGTCATAAGAACTCAGAGTAGTAGTTAATTTAGTGTGGCTGAACAAGACTGGGAAAGGGAGCAGGAAGGGAAGAACTAGCAGTGGTCTGTCTACAAGCTGTGACCACCAAGGGGTAGAAAGTGTTTGTCCACATGGAGACAGACAGACACCTGACCCCCTAGAAGTCCCTCTCCCAAAGGAGCACAGAAACTTTCAGAAGACAGAGTTACCTGCTAGAAATCAGCCAGCAGACATTGGTTCTGGTCTCACCTCTGAGGAGGGGACTCACATTTAATTTAGCCAAGCCACTCACCTCTTTAAGTTTCCATTTCCAAATCTGCAAATCAAGGCTCATGATACTGTCCCATTAACCTCACAAGGGGTCTGTGAACAGAGGTTGTGATATCCTACAAATAAGAAATATGAAGACGTCATAGTCAACTGTCTCGTTTTACTGACAAGGAACATGAGGCCCAGAGTTGTCCCAGCTAGATGGGGAGAGCTGAGCCTGCGGTTTTGCTCTCCCAGCTCTCAGGCTGTTATTCTTTCCCTGCAAACAGCTGAGTGTCATGCACTTGAAGTGGATGGTTATTGTTCCTGCCAAAGGGAATACAGCAGAGCAAGATGATAGAGTTTCTTATTTTAAGAAACCTAGTACTTGAAGGTGCTTTGAATAACACATACTTTTGAAACTAACTAAATATTTGGAGTGTGCATTCCCATCCTTCCTTTCTGCTCTAAAAGCAAAAATAAGTCTCTGTCATTTGTTGGGGGTGGGGCATTTGATTAAGATAAAAGGGAAAATCTAACTCAGCAACCACAGATGTGAAAGTGCCCTGAAATATTTAGACCAGAGTCTTTGGGGGTAACTCTTAAGTTTCTACTTAGTCTCTGAGAAAACACAGTCAGCCTCCTTTGGTGACTTCTCAGCTGCTGTCTGAAAAGGTCATTGTAATCCACTCTCTTCATTCCATAAAGTAGCAACTCCAAAAGCCCTGTTGTGATGACTGTTATTTTGAGGACTACACAGAAAGTGCATAAACAAATAAAATGTATTATAGTACTAACTGTTACTTAATAAAAGTTTACCCATTATTTGACTTGGCACTCATGATCACCCTAGAGTATGGGGATTGTTGTCTCTGTTTTCTCGGTGAGGAAACAGTGCCTGGCCCGTCCACAGACTCTTTTCCCACCCCAAGTCCTGTTCAGTCATCCTTCACGAGGCCTCTGTCTCATGTGTTTTAGCTTTCCCCGCACTTCATACAAAGTCTGGTGCCTTCCACCCTCTCCTGCCCCATTGTTCCCATCCACCCAATACCTTCCATTCCCAGATCCACATGGCATGTTTCTTCTTAGGCATCATCACATCCCTCCAAACTCAAAATGTTTAAACCACTGGGACTTGCGTTCCCTTGCAAACTCCCTCTTCATCTTAACTTTTTTTATTGTGAGTCAGCTGACCAAGATTAAGACCACACAACCCACACTTCAGCCAAAGAACTCTATTCACAACTCCCGCACCCCAGCCTCTCTAAGAACACCTTGTACTTTTCACCCTTAGTCATGGTGTTCTCACCCCAGCCTCCACTAATCTTTTTTCGAAATCTCCCCTGATCTTCTCAAGAAGAAATTGGTTTAACAAGCATAGAAAAATAAATATGTATGTTTACTTCAACATTGTTTCTAATGGGATAAAAAAGCATGAGAGAACTGAGTCCACTTGTTAATAAGAGACATTATGGTACCCATATACAATGGAATACTACACAACCAGTGAAAAGTACAATGAGGACAAGATCTATCTCTATATACTGATACAGGTTAGAGAACTATATGCATAATATGATCCTCTTACAAAAAACACACTTCCCTATGCATAAAGTTCTGAAAGGCTACAACAAAATTCTTAATAGTGACTGTCTCTCAGATTAGATATGGAAAAGTAGAAATTTCACTCTCTTTACTAAATATATTTCTAATTTATATTAATCTTTATAGTAGTGAACTATTTTGTAATAAAATGTTTTTTCATTTTGGAAAATATAGGTTTTTCTTCCTCATCGGAACTGCTTACAGCCCACTGTGAACCCAGGGGTCTGAATCTGTCTTACCCATCATTTATCCCCTAGGGTGTGAAGCACACACTGCCTCACACATTAGAGGTAGTCTTTTACTTTTTAAATATATTTTATTGATTATGCCATTACAGTTGCCCCATTTTTTCTCCCCTGTATTCCCCTCTGCCCTGCACCTCTCCTCCCATCAGCATCCTTCCCTTAGTTCATATCCATGGATCATACATATAAATTCTTTGGCTTCTCCATTTCCTATACTATTCTTTTTTAAAAAAATTATTTATTCATTTTTAGACAGAGGAAAAGAGAAGAAGAAAGAGAGGGAGAGAAATATCAGTGTGTGGTTAACTCTCAAGTGCCCCATAATGGGGACTTGGCCCAAAACCCAGGCATGTGCCCTGATTGGGAATTGAACTGGCAACCATTTGGTTCACAGCCTGTGCTCAATTCACTGTGCTGCACCACTCTGGGCCATTTCCTGTACTATTCTTAACTTCATCTGTCTATTTTGTACCTACCATTTATGCTTCTTATTCTCTGTACCTTTTCCCCATTCTCCCCTCTCCCCCTGCTGATAGCCTTCCATGTGATCTCCATTTCTGTGATTCTGTTTCTGTTTTATTGTTTGCTTAGTTCATTTTTGTTTGTTTTTTTAGGTTCAGTTGTTGATAGTTATGAATTTTTTGTCACTTTACTGTTCATATTTTTTATCTTCTTTTTCTTAGATAAGTCCCTTTAACATTTCATATAATAAGGACTTGGTGGTGATGAACTCCTTTCACTTGACCTTATCTGGGAAGCACTTTATCTGCCCTTCCATTCTAAATGAAAGGTTTACTGGATAGAGTAATCTTGGATGTAGGTCCTTGCCTTTCATGACTTTGAATACTTCTTTCCAGCCCCTTCTTGCCTATAAGGT
>CM052540.1:56888860-56909838 GCA_028533065.1 Trachops cirrhosus | reverse complement strand
ACCTTATAGGCAAGAAGGGGCTGGAAAGAAGTATTCAAAGTCATGAAAGGCAAGGACCTACATCCAAGATTACTCTATCCAGTAAACCTTTCATTTAGAATGGAAGGGCAGATAAAGTGCTTCCCAGATAAGGTCAAGTGAAAGGAGTTCATCACCACCAAGTCCTTATTATATGAAATGTTAAAGGGACTTATCTAAGGAAAGGAAGAAGATCAAAACTATGAACATGAAAAGGACAACAAACTCATAATTATCAAGAACTGAACCTAAGCAAAAACAAAAACGAACTACGCAAACAACTAGAACAGGAACAGATTCACAAAAATGGAGATCATATGGAGGGTTATCAGCCAGGAGGGAGAGGGGAGAGGGGGGAAAAGGTACAGGGAATATGAAGCATAAATGGTAGGTACAAAATAGACAGGGGGAGGTTAAGAATAGTATAGGAAATGGAAAAGCCAAAGAACTTATATGTTTGACCCATGGACAGGAAGTAAGATGGGGAAATGCCGATGGGTGGGGGTGTACAGGGCAGAGGGGAATAAAGGGGAGAAAAAAATGGGACAATTGTAATAGCAAAATAAATAAAATATATTTTAAAAAAAGAATCCTGTCTGCCACGTCCTCTCAAACAATTTAGAAAATGTGTATGTGTATATATATAAATACATATGTTATAGACATGCATAAGTATATACACATGTATGTATATGTGTACAAATAAATGTGTGTTATGTGTGTATGTATATGTGATGTGATGTATGGTTATGTACAGGGTGGGGTAAAAATAGATGAAAGTTGTGAGCATGTGAAATAGTTTATTCTTATATTATTATTTATTAATGATTGCATTATTTCCCATATGGACAACTGTAAACCAACTTTTGCCCCATCCTGTACACATCACATATCCATATATATCACATGCACATATACACACATTTAGGGAGAAGATAATAAAGCAAATATGGAGAAAGATTAGCATTTAGGGAATCTGGGTAAAGGGTATATAGCATGCATTCTCCATAAGGCAATACTGCACTCAAAGGAATGAAAATTGTCCAGTGGGGCCAAAAAAAAATCTTACTTTTTCTATGTAAAGCTCAGGTATTGAATATATAGAGCCCATAAGTCACAGCAGAAGGCAATTAGGGGGGGAAATGTCTAAAAAGGGCTGTTGGTGTGGCAATAATAAGAAACAGGAATTCTTTAGTCTCTTTTTGCAACTTTTCTGTAAGTTGAAATCATTTCTGAGCAAAAAGTGTTAATATGGTGTGCCAATGATGGAAGAGTTATGGGAGCAGAGGTGAGGCGGCCCTAATTCTACAGGGGTGGCTGGGGCAGCTCTGGGTCAGGAGGCACAGAAGTCCCACCAGGAAGATGACATCTGGCCCAAGTCTGGAAGGAGAATTATGAGTGTGTTGGGTAGATAAGGACACAGCGTAATCCCAAAAAGCCTCAGAGGAAGATTAAATTCTATATCTTTTAGTTGTATTGTTTAGCATATTTTACCATATTCTAATGAGATACAAACTGATAAGCCACATCTTTTCTAGAGGATGACTTGAAATTAAATAACAATCCTTTGTTAGGCAGAAGATCCAACTCCTAAACTTTCTAAAGCAATAGTAGTTTGAAGGAAAACAACGGTCTTTGCTCTAGGATTCACTGTTTATTCAGACTTTCAGTCCCTGAGGGAATGTTTCCAGATTCATGATTTATGCTCTTGGGGAACCCTTTGGGATTTTGGAGAGGGAAGGTGACATGTGCCATTAGCTCTGGTGCCACGCTGGGTCAGGAGGCCTGAGGAAGGCGGGGTGGCTTTCGCATTCCTCGCAGAGCAGCAAACCCTGCCTTTCTGCCACTGGAAACCTGACCCTGCGCTGTGGAAATACACTGAGTCAGAAAGCGTGCTGTGAGGAGGGGCGCAGAAAGGGGCAAATGCTGGAAAAACTGTGCTTTTCTCCCCATGACAGTTGCCTTGTTTTGGACAAAATAACTTGAGGAGAGAACAAAAAGCAATTGTTTGCTTAATGCCAAGGTACAGAAACAAGCCTTTTTAGCCATAGCTGTGAGAAAATTCCTTGTCCCAAACATTGCTGATGATTCACCTTCTGGTCCTACAGACCAAGGTGACGCAGAGAGCACCCACTGTCCCCAGGCCCCTTTCACTGGCAGGGACTGCCTCACTCATTCATAACTCAGTAGGATGGAATTCCAGGGAGTGCCCGGTTGGGCTAAGCCAGGGGGTGGCTGCGATGGGGTGGGGTGGCCTGAAAGCAAGTCATTAATGCACACAGATGCCCTGCCTGCCAGTTGCCTGTCTTCTAGGCCAGAAGAGTCTGCAAAAAGTGTACAAAAGCTTGTGTTTAAAACTTTTGGAGTTTATAACATATACAGACTCACACACACATACACACATGCCCAGAAACACACAAACTGCTTGTGATACATGCATTTGGTGCCAACATAAACAGGGGCCTGGCCAAAACCCGTGTCGGTTAGCAACTGGCCAGTGAAGTGTTTAAAGTTAGAGGCCAAGAGAAAAACCCAAACAGTGGTGTTTTTCCTAAACGTGAAGTCACCAGTCAGCATTGCTTTTCCTCTGCAGAATGGTTTTCTAATATCTTCACTCAGGAAAGATCCTGTCTGCAAAGAGGCCTGTGACAGGTTTGCTATTAGGTGAGTTCATTACCCCTAAATCCATCCAAGGTGAGCTCCAATAACAATTACATGGCCATCAAGCCATGAAACCCCATGGCTGCTTTGAATTTGTGACCAGTGCCAGTGAAAGGGAGGTGGGAGGTGCTGGGCTTCTAGAACTGCCTGGTCTCCAACATTTATGGAAGCACTGGGGCCCCAAAAGAGGAAGGAGCAGCTTGTCTGTCCAGCCAGCTGACACCTGGAGGAGCAGGCTGGGGAAGAAGCGGGCACTGTCCCCCAGGCCCTCGGAGTCCACCCCAGCACCATGCAGAGGGAACACATCATCCTTGGGACACATCCTCAGAGTAGGAATGGCTTTCTTCCCACAATCTGCCACTCCCCCAGCCCCCTAATAAAGTCTATTCCCAGGAAAGAATTGATGTCCATCATTTACCTTTGAGTCTGAATGTATTTATGTCACTGATATTGAGTCATAGGTATGTTGCATTTGAACTCTGGCCTAACAGCCTTGCATCTGCTAGAAGAACTAGAGTCTCTGGCCAGCAAATGGGAGATTTGGTAGGCTGAGGAGGTGCAGGCTTTCTCAAAAGCTGTTCTTACTGCCTGCATGTTGTCCCTTCTCAGCCTTCAGATCTCAGCCAAATTCTCTACTCCTGTGTAGGTCAAATTCCCATAAGATGGTATCTTGGTACCATATACTTCTTCGTAGTCCTTATTGAAATCAACACCCATGTCTATATTTGATTACTACTCTCTCTCAAGTGCCTATTCCGGTGCCTGGCACATCTCAATCAATGTCTGTTAACTGAATAAATCAATAAATGGTTAAATAATGGCTTGTTTGGACACACAAACAGATGATGGAACTCCAATACAACTCCATCTGGGTCCTGCCCATCTTCCTATGATCCTGTCTTCCTGAGAACTCTGTTGTTTCAGTACAAAACTTAAAGAAGCCCAGTCAATAGGTGATGGTGTCACTGGATGCTCATGATGAATTACTGCAGTAGCAACTGAGAAAAACCAAGAGAACAACCAAAGAGAAGGGCTAGGAAAATAAAAGACAGAGGGAGAAATAAAGAGGTTGAGAGGTGCGCAGAAAAACAGTCCATGGGCAGCTGGAGGAGAAAGGCAGAGCTTGGGGCCTGAAGGAAAAACAGAGGGAAGAAGGACATTTTGACTAGCAGTGAGAAAGGGGAGGCTGTGGGGAGCAGGAATCATGGGAAAAGAATTTGCATCATCAGGCAAACAGAAATAAATGATAAGGACTTCTCGAATAGGGCTGTAGGGAGGTGAAAGTTGAAAGTGAGAGGCTTGTAAAAGGAAGGGAGAGGAGTAAGAATCCTAACCAGACAGAAATTAAATAGCAGAGAAAGAGAGAAAGAAGATGAGAGGAAAATGCTGGCCCTGAAAGCTACAGAAGGAGTGCCCGGTGTGAGGGGCCAAAGCCACAGCAGCTCCGCCAAGGGAGGAAACCTTGGTAGACTCTCCCAGCCAGAATCTTGAAGTCGCAGACTTTTTCCACCTTATGAGCTGTAAATTGATCTATTCAGTTAGAGAAACCTGGTTTTTATTGAGTAATTTCCTCTGAACGACCTCCAGTTTTGAAAATGTCCCCAAAGTTCTCCGACTCCCTCCTCCCCCTCCAGGTCCCTATGTCAATGCCCGTAAATCACGGGAGGCAGGTCCCCCTTGCAGCTCGTGGAGTCCCTTGGCTAATCCTGATACTGCGGCGCTGGGCCCTCTGCTTGGTGCAGCAACCTCGGGTCTGTCTGCTCCGCCGGCCAGGTCCCAGCATGCACCGCGGGAGCTCCCATCTGGGCGGCAGCTCGGGAGCCCCCAGCCACGGCAGGGATTTCTAACTGGGCCCAAGCCATGTCCTCCGCCTGGCCTCAGTATCAAGGAAATTTCTCAATGTTTCTTCTTAGCCCTCAAATAGGGTCTCTTGCAGATGCAAACAAGGGACTCTTTATGGGAAACATTGTCCATCGCTTGCTTTTACATTGCATCTTTTATGCCTGCATCCCTCAAAGCATTTTCACAGACAAGTGTCATTGTCTCCCCTTACAGATGGCACCAAGAAGAAAGCTCAGAAAGCTAAGTGGTTCAACGAAGGTCACTCAGAAAAAGTCGGAGCTGAGGTGGGAACAGAACTCAGGGCTCCCTGCTCCCAGGCCTCTCACCTGCTCCCTCCCAGGCCTGGCTGGAAACAAGTCAGCGTCTGTCTGTGATTGCCCTTCCCACACCCCAGTGGCGCGCCAACCCCCTTCATCTTTGCTCCATAAAGTTCAGAACTGAAGCCTCATCTTCCTGTCCAGGACTGCACAGATCTGTGGATGGAAGGGGCCATCTCACAAAATCAATTGAAGGCCGATGGACTCGCCAAGACCCAGTAGGGTGGGAGGGAGGTCTGAGGGCCCCCTCAGGAGGTGAGATGCAGGCGTCAGGCTCAAAAAGCAATTACATTACCTGTGTGGCTGAGGTTTTACTGCCTGCTCAATCTGAAAGTTAGCAAAGTAGTAATCAATGAAAAGGAAATATAATTGAGAAGATTAAAAGCTGAGGGTGGGTATGGACTGGGGAGGGAAGTGATTGCTAAAGAGGTCCATTTGTATAATTCAAAGGTCGATGCCTCTCATTAAACTCACATCTCTAGACACTCAGGGGATGAAAGAGAACCTCTCCTTGCTGACTGGCTGACACCTAAGAGTTTCCTCTGGCCACTTTCAAGGGCAGCATGAGGCCAGAGGGACAGAAAAGGCTGTTGGAAAGAGGATTTAGGGGAATCCATAAGCAAAAGAACATTTGGAGAATTGAAACACAAAACCATGTCTTCTGAGCCTTTTAAAAAGTATGCCCAAGTTTCTTGTAGACTCTGAGAGCTTGGTCACATGATCAAATGCAAGCTGAACTGATGCCCTGCGAAGTTCTAGACTGGCAGGCCTCCCATCCTCTGCTTATTCTTATACCCCCCCCCCACACACACACGGGATGGATGAGCTTCTTCACATGGAATGAATGAGCTTCTTCAGCTTTGAGTCAGTGCTGGGCTCTGGCTGACACCACATGTTTACTTGCAAAGCTACCAATGACCTTTGCCTCTGAGACAAATGACCAGCTTGCCCCCATTCTCCTCTCTGGGAAGGAAGTGTAGGGGAGTGTGTGTGTGTGTGCGTGCGTGCATGCGCACACACACACACAAGTGAAAACTGAGATGGCAGGGCCTAGGGGCCAGGAGCCAGGTCACTCCAGCCTTCCAGGACACAGGCCCCAGGGCACACAATGGGGTGGTTGGCCTCGTCCCCCTCACTCTTTATCTGTTGTGGTTGCTAACAAGATGTCCAGGGTACCTGGTTCTCCCTCACCCTTCCTTCCCTCTTCTGTCCTCGTTGCCTACACCAGCGTGTCTTCGGAGACTGCAGGATACAGGTAGGGCCTCCACAGTCAGCAAATGTGTTAGTTCACTGTTGATGCCTAACGCATTACCACAAACTTAGCTGCTTCAAGTAACGTAAATTTTCTCTCACAGTTTGCAGTGGGCTGGAGTCTGATGCGGTATGGTGGGGTCTCTGCTCAGGGGCTTGCACAGCTACAATCAGGGTGCCAGCCAGGTTGCCACGTCTCCTGAGGCTCAGGGTCCTCCTCCAAGCTTTTCCAAAGTGCTGAAAGAAGCCAGTCATTGCAGCATAGGGCCCAGGCCCCTATTTTCTTGCTGATTGTTGATGGGAGCAGTTCTTAGCCCCTAAACACCGACCATGGCTCCTTGCCACATGGCCTTCCCTGCAACACAGCAGCTTTCTCTTTGAAGGCCAAGAGAAAAATTCTCTGTGGCTTCAAATCTCAGACTTGTGTTTCTGGTCTCTAGACCCAATTTTAAATGGCCTCCTGAGGTTAGTTCAACCCACCTAGATAATCTCCATTTTATTTAACTCAAAGTCTACCAATTAGTAGCCTTACTTACAATTGCAAAACCCCTTTGACCATGAAATGTCACATGATCACAAGACTGATGTCCCATTACAGTCACAGGTTTCCCCCACACTCCAAGAGAGGAGATTATACAAAGGCGAGGGTCACTGGGGAGAGTCTAAGATTTCAGCCCAAAGCAATAAAAAACAAAACAGATGCCCAGTTAAATTTGAATTTCGGATAAACAATGACTGATACTTAAGTATAAGTATGTCCCACATGTTTTATGGGACATAAACACACTAAAAGAATTGTTCGTTGCTTTTCTGACATTCGAATTTAACCGGGCATTCTGTATTTTATCTGACAGCCCTATGTGCAGAGCCTCAGGGTCTCTGGTCCTCAAAAGCCCAAGACTGGCCTGCGGTAGAAGAAGGCATTCCCTTTGCTACCCGAGCAACAGTAGAACTTTCTTCAGCTGGGGGCCCTTTCGTGATAAAAGCAGGCCTCCGTGGCCTTATTTCTGCAGCATCTTTTTCTCCACTTCTTTCCCCCAGCTCCCTCAGTTCACGGCTGTCAACACACTACAGGCACACAGAGAGCAATTGCTGTTCCCAGGCCATGCGCAGAAGTGGGCCCCCAAGGTCAGCCACAGAGTCTCACTTGCCTGGAACCACAGCCTGCTGGGTGGGGTAGAGAATTAAAGGGGTGGGGGGTGTTTGGTGACAGGGGAGACAGAAACAACCCCAGGCTCTCTCTCCTCTGCCCCTTGTGGAAGATTCCTGCCCCAGAGGTTCTCTTGTCCTTGAGGTGAGTCACACAGGCTCTTTGGACCAGGGAAAGCTCCCCTCATCGGCAGAGGAGTTTTCCTTGTGAGCGATGCTTGGCTCTCCTTACAACAGTTCCAAGTCCTTGCCAGCAACACTTCAAACTCTGGCCAGCCCAGTGCTACATTTTAACAGGCCAGGCCCTACTGGCCTGATCCTAGGATAGGGTTATTCTTTCCAGTTTTCACTAACAAAAATCCCCTTTTATTTGGACACTCAAGTGGCCTCTAGGAAAGAGGCTTTCAAGAAGTGCCAAAAATGTTCGGATGCGGCAACATTTGTGTGTGTGGCCAATTACATCGGTACCTCTGGGGCTGATCCCACAAGCCTGTCTCAGGCAAAATTCCTATGAGCTTCCAGCAGACCCCCACCCTTTTTCCTGAGCTCTGTTTGCAAGAGGAGGCCCTGGGCAGCTGTAGACGGGCTTGTGTATGGAGTTCCTACCCTTATGAAATTAATCTGAGAGGGGAGGGTGATTTATATGAGCATTATCCAATGCATTATTAGAATTACTATCATTATTTTGCTGCTTCCCTTTTTAGGTTTTCCTCATAAATCAATTTAGTTTGATAAGATTCAGCTGAGCTTTGGCTGCATGCAGACTAGAGTGTTCTGTATTGTGGGAGCCAACTATCGTTTGGTGAGTTCAGACAATGCCTCCATTGTTTTCTGATTTACTGAAAGCTCAGGTTTTGCAAGTGTTATATGTACTCATTGATGTTGTACAAAGCAGGGATTAATGAGATTGTTTTGACCTAAGAGCTATCTTCATACAGTGTTAATTTCTCAGAGTCTAGTTGGTTGTGAGTTGCCTTTTCCACAGCCAAGGAACAGCCACTGAAAGGGTGGGTAGGTGTTTTTATAATCATTCTTTTTTTCCGTCTTCATATTAGGCCAACACACACGAACTCGTCTCAAGTCTGCTCTGAGTTTCCTGACTGCTTGCAGAAGAGGACTCATTTGAGTCCTTTTCCTCACCATCATCCTTGTTAAATACATTGGTAGCGAGGTCTGTCTTTATTTTTGATGCCAGCCCATTGTTAAATCAGCTCAGCCTCTAACCTCCCACAAGAAGTCCATGAATGCAGGCATCTGGGGGGTATCATGGGTTTGGATGCTGTCTTCCACTGGCCTCTTTGTGCACCTCATGCATAGCCTCCCTCCACTACCTGCTTCCCAAAAACTTGTTGCAAAAGACATCACTGGGGAAGCACGAGGTTTTTTTCTTATGATCAGGACATCAGAAACACTTAGGCATCAATATGCAATAGGAGATCAGAAAAGGTTGATTTATCTTCAGCCCAATCATGCTCATTCACCTTTCATCTCTTTCACCTGCCCTGTCCTCACCCTTGCAGTTGCTGGCCACCCACTCATCAGAGTTCTGTGCAATGAATTTTGCTATCTGCGCTTCTTGCCTGAGGATTCCCCTGACCCTTCTTCTCTTTGTTCTGAAAATGAAACTTAGGAGAAAAAGCTTAGGAGAAGAGGGTGCATTCCCACTGGTACATGCACCTGTTCCTGGGAGGAATTCGGATGTCACCTCCTCTAAGGGCTGCCAAACGCCAAGTGGTGCTTTGTTTTATTAAATCTAGCAAGAATCTAGGAAGAAATTAAAGTTTAAATAAACCGTAAAGAGATGGGGCTCCCAAACCCAGGGTCTTATAACAGTCATTCACTAAACAGTTGTTGAATCAACTGGATTTGACATTGATGGGTTTTTCTGTTTTAAGAGAAATTACTAAAATAAAAACCTTTCCCAAACGAAAGCCTTCCCAAAATAAGGGTTTATTGCTATATCCTTAGTGGCAATCTCATGTCAGAGCTACATAATGAGCCCTCCCTGCCCCAGGCCACGGGGCTGGGAATTCTCAGAGCAGCCTCAATTTTACTGGAAACATAACATGCCTACATGTGAGCACAGCACATTGGACCATTATTGTTCCCCCAATCCCAATTCACACACCTTCTCTGGCTAACACCAGCAGGTCTAGTTCTTCCAAGGGGGGCATTACAGAGGAAAATGAATCAAGAAATTGCTTTTGGAAACTGAAAGGGATCTGTAAAATGTTGGTGCTGGAATGCATGCCATTGAAACAGCAGTCGAAGGTGACAAGAACTTGGCTGCTGATGTTACAAGGTAGGAGCACTCTTACTACCTTATAATTCCACATCCTAAGTCACTAGGCTTCATTTCAGCTCCATCACCAACACTGTGTTCTTGGAAGCTGACACGGTAGCCCCATTTCATGGATGCCAAAATTGAGGCTCCAAGACACGTTATGTCTTGCCCTAATATGCAAGGGTATGGACTAAAGCCAGCTTGCTTGTTCTCCTTTTGAAAAAATGCTGTTCAAAAGGAGCACATTTTCCCATATAGAAGCTCTTATCAACCTATCCTTACAACCAGGCTGTGAAGTCCTTGATGACAATGACAAAGATAATGATGATGGTGATGATGACAATGGTGACCATTTATTTTGACCCAAAACCTTTTAAGTCATGTATTATGCTTGAATTTTATTTAGTCTTGAAAATGATCCTGTCAGTTCAGATAATAATATTAGCCATTTTATTATTTTTTTAAATTATTTTATTGTTGTTCAATTACAGTTGTCTGTATTTTCTCCCCACTCCTCCCTCCCCACCCCCTCCAAACCCACCTAGCTCCATTTTATTAACTAGGAGGAAAAGGTTCAGAGATGTTGATTAACTAATCCAAAGTCACACAGCTGAAAGAGAGACAAACTCTGATTTGGACTGTGCTATTGGGTTACACTGAACCAAACACCTGGTTAGAAAGGCTAGACTGATTGTTTTTGTATCTCTTTCTCTTTAAAGCTCAGACCTTTTTTCTCCTCATTTCTCAAAGTAGGCATTTCCAACTGCTAGACCATTTAACATTTCATAGCGTGCAACTGACTGATACCAACACACAGCTGACCATCTGGAGCATGGCGCATGGGGTGCAAAGGAGGGCAAAGTGTAAGATTCTCTCTCTCTCTCTCTCTCTCTCTCTTTCTCTCTCTTCCCCCCACCCCCCATCTCCAATAGCTGCATTTGAGTCTTAATATTGTCCTACTTCTGGCTTCTCACCAATAACATAGATCAGAGCCACTAAGAGAGATCCAATGATGCACTTCAGTGAATCTCATTGTAAATGATGCACATTATATCCAATGCAGTCTTAGCAATGTTTGCTCTAGAAAAACTAGCAGAATGTAGAAGTGTGTAGTCATGCCTCACTACAGGAAATATTCATGGATCATTCTGGATAATGATTCGTCTTTCTTTGAGACAGCATGTTTTTCAGTCAGAAAATCTGTGTTCAGCTCGTACCTCTGAAACACACCAGCTTTTAAATAACTTTTTTTAATGTAACTTCAGGCAAGTTACTTAATTTCACTGAACATATTGTACTTCCACACCTATGAAATGGAGATAATGCTATTATACTTTCAGCTGCTATGAGGAATACATCTGTTCTGGCAAGGAGCAGGCCCTCAACAAATACTGCTTTTTCATTTTGGAATATATGCAGTACAATTTAGCCTTAGCTCCCAGACACTTACATAAACTGTAACCATTCACTCATAGACTGTAGACTGTGTCTTAACATAGTGAAGCACTCAAAGGTTATTGACCTAAAGCACCTCAATTTACCCATGCACTCAGCACGCCAGCCCACGTGTGTGAACCAGCCTGTGTGGCTTTACTCTGACACTTGGGGTGGCCTCAAGGGCTGGGAGTCTAAGTGTCATGTACAGTCCCAGACTGCTAGGTTGGTATTTCACATCTTTGCCCAATGCATCGGGCACCCATTCTGTTGGTGTTACCCCAGTTCGTACCCTGCCTTCTCTACTCCTCTGGCCTTCCAATGATACTGTCCACTGCCTTCACACACTTTCTTCTTCTTCCCAATTTTCTGTTTTCTCCTTTTGCCTCCTTTTCTCCAGATTTCTCACCCTTTAGTACCAGTGAGCCTTGCTAACCATTAGTTAGTATCACTGCTAACCATTCCAGTCAAGGGCCCAGCAAGAACCAGATGCACACTCAAATTCAAAGAATTCCAGGAAGGATTCACTCAAAAACTACTTACAAAGTGTGGGTGGCATGTATGTCACAAGGGACGGTGCAGCACTCTAGGTTTGAGTACAAGGGAGCTGCTAGCACTTCTGGGCCTAAAGTAGGGAGGAAAGGGAGCCTGGAACTTAACTTCTAGAACCTGGAAGGAGTGCCACAGGGAGAGACCCCACTGGAAAGGGGGATAAACCCCTCAAACTTTCTCTCTTCCCTTTCTCCCCCATCCTTTTCATTATCGCCATTGAACAAACCCAATAAGAAGACAATGACCAAGACTTCCAGGGACGAGAGCAGGCTGAGGGTGGGGAGAGGGTCTAGAGGGGCACAGACACCAAGAGAGTTTGCCAGCTTCTGACCTTGAACCCAGCAGTCACACACTGTCAACCTCTGGCAGTAGCGTTTTATCCTCTTTTGGGTCCAGACTCCCCACCATGTAGACAGCTGGAGTGTGGGGCGAGGGACAATTAGGGTGTGGTTTTCATTTTAGGCAGACTTATAGGCTAAACTGTGTTTTCAACCTTTGTTTCATTTTCCTTCCTTTCTTTAATTTACTATGGTCCGCTCTACATTTTATGAAGCTATTTTAAGCACACACAGGAGATCTTCTTGCCATACACAGGGAACAATCAATGTTCTCACTTAATAATTCATTCTTTCATTAAATGCCCCAAGTAATTAAATAAAACATGAATAAATTCCACACTGATATTTGCTAAAGTTTTGTTTCTAGAGAATTTTACCTGTTAGAGGGTATGTTGGGGCCACTATTCACTAAAATGAACAATGAAACAAGGAAGTCTTTAGAGAATACTCATCACGTAGTACTAACTTAGAGTATGTAGCCACTCTAATATTTATCAAACGCCTATAATCATGAGATATTTTAGAGACATCACCTCCCACACTAAAGTAGTCGTATGAAGACTCAACAAACTGGGGCTCAGAGAGGCTCAGTATCTGACCAAGGATTGCGTCAGGCAGAAGTTGATGCTCGGTTTGCCTGGCACCAAAGCCCTGCTCTTCCTACTACTCCCCCTACTCCATCTCTGTAATTCTTCTATGAGGAAGCAGGCAATGTAGGAAAATATCTTAATAACTCACTGAATTATTCACATCTCAAGGCCTACATGGGGGGAGCATGAGATTTCAGAAGCTTGGGAGTCCACTTCTGAAGAAAGTTCTAAAAGAATGACAGTGACAAGGGAAGAAAACTGGCAGAAGAGAGGTTCTTCTCATACCTCATTTCCGAGAACGACCTTCCCCAAAAGTTCAGCCAGCATTTTTCTATCAGCCCAAATGTTTATCTTCGTTCTCCAGAGGAGCCCACCTTCACAGAATGCAGTCGTGTCCTGGCTCTTCTATGAATCATTAGGAGGAACAACCGCTCTTGAAAGGGCTTTCACATTAGTATTGGGGTCACACACCTTTGTAATAACTTGTTCCTTTGATGACCTCTCTGTTAGCATGTTCTGATTGTTTCACACCATCACAAACCTCTTCACTTTAACATTAGTTTTGTGTAAGGTGTGGATTGATGCTAAGTCTCCCGAAAGTCCTCTGAATGTTAGGAGAGTCCCATTCCTTAGAGAGGAAACTCATTTCCTTGTACATCCCCACCTCTCCCCAATCCTATCCAATAGAGCTCCTCTTCCTACTTGTCCCCTTTAGAATAATGTCCCCATCGTTCCCTTTGTGGTCTCAGTAACCCTTGAGTCCTGCCCCTTCATCATATCCACATCAAATCAGTCAGTGAGTCCTGTTGTGGACCTCTTCCTCCTCCTTTCTCACAATGACCACCGTAGGTTAATCCCTTGCCCTCTCCCCCTGGACACACACTGAACCCTGCATAAAGACTTTTGAGTGACCGAACAAATGAACCATTTTGACAGTCTCCTAATCACCCCTTCACTCCCTGTCCATGTTCTGTTGAGCCACTAGAGTTAAATTTGTAGTATTTAAATTTGATTGTTTTACTTCCTTATTTAAGGTATGCCTTTTGCCTAAGAGAGTATTCTAAATACTCTAACCTGACACCACAGGGCCCCACCCTCCTTTCTAGGTGCTCCCTGCAGGCTACTGTGCATTCTTGATTCATTTATCCCTCCATACCTATGCTCATAGTGTCCTTTCTACCCACGACACCCATCACCTACCCCTTGCCACACTTCCTGCATTACCACCAGCCCATGCTCTTAACCACAACACTGGGAGAGGAAAAATTCGCTGGCCCAGATTGGCTCAGTTAGTTATGGCTAGGGGAACAAGACAACTTACCATGCACACTCATTATGCACATGTGTGTACTTATTATAGACGATGCCAGTGGGGAGCACTGATTTTTGGGGGTGGGCATGGAAGGGTGTTCCATTAGTACCAGGTAGCCAACCCAAGTTATCTGTTGTATTTCCTGTGTTGCTATAGGAACACAGGCAGGATAGGCTCTATGTCCACAAGCTAGTGTGTTCCATGGGTCCCAGCCATCCCAGAGACCTGAGTGCCAGCTGGGAGAGGCTCAGGCAGGGAACTCACTTATTATATTGGTTAGCTAATGTGCTTTTCTGGTCATTCACAATACAGGGTGGGCTAAAAGTGGGTTTACAGTTGTATGTGAAACACAGTTTATTCTTGCATTAGTATTTATTATCTATTATATTATTTTGCATATGAACTGTAAACCTAGTTTTGCCCCACCCTGTATATGGAGACATAATTCTTTGCTTGTTCTTCCTGACTCTTGGTAACTCAGCCTTAAGTTACCATGCACACACCTAAAGGAAGGAGCAGAGAGTTAAAGAAGGAACTGCTGGGCAGCATCAGAGGTGGTGGGGCACAGAAATCAATGCGCTTCATGTCATTCTCTCCCTTTCTTATAGCAACCACCCATTAGAATGCATCTGAGATCTGAGTACTCTAGAATACTTCTGATACCTTTTATTAGCAGAAGCTTTTCTCGAAAAGATACTTTAGTGGCACAATATTAGTGGGTCAGATAGAAATGGAGCTGTTGGATGCAGAGGCACTGAGAGCATTGCACACTTCCCAGTAGCCTGGGAGGCACTGGGGCTGGAGCCTGACTGGAAAGGCCCTCAAAGGACCGATGTCAGGTGGGTCTGCCCACCAGAGAGGACTGAATCTCAACCAGGGCACAGGAGGTTTCATTACAAGCTCTGGTTGAGTTTTCTGTATTAGCTTTTCATCAAAGAATTCTAACAAAGCTGTTTTTCTTTTACCTTTGCAGTCCCTTACTTGAGAGAGAAAATGGCTATATCATTTGTGGCCTGTGTGTGTTGTGTCTGGTTCCCGTGGTTTGTTTTCCTGCTTTGAAAATGAAACTGTTCATGGCTCAGAGATGGAAAGCAGACCACGTTTTGTCAGCGAGGCCATTCGTCATGTCCCCCAGAGGGGGCTGTGAACTCCCGCAGCCTTGCACTCTGCCAGCTCGGGGACCACCCATGTTGCAGAGCTCACAAGGCCACCAGGCAGCCTGGGCACGAGGCTCTGCTACTCAGCTGGCCTGAGGCCTCAGCCAGCTCCTGCCCACCCCTGGGGATGCAGGTCTGAAGTAAACCAGTGTGATGGCTCTGGGAGACTAGATGCTACCTGGAAAATTGAGGTCTCTTGCAGGGTGAATCTGAAGTGGGCCCAGGGTAAACTTGCAAAAATGTCCAGACTGAACAGAGCTTCTCAGATCTGCTGCAGAGCAGAGCCCAGTGAGGAAATCACTTGACTGCTCTGCTAAAAGTTGTTTGGCTTCGTATAAGTTGAACTCTTGTTTTTACTGTTCTGCAGAAAGCTAGTTGTAAAATGCTCTGACATATAGCAAAGAACTTCTGTTAGCAAATGTCTGCACCTGCTGGGTGGGGGGAACCAAAGGAGTCATGCAGAAGCATCGTGGTAAAAAGAAGCTCCTGATGCAGCTGTGCCAGGCAGGCGGCATTTCTCAGCAACTCTGTCAGGCTCACCTGGAAATTTACTAAGATGCAGTGGTCTGCAGTGGCCCACCCAGACCTTGGGGCTGGCAGCCAGGAACCTGCATTTATAACAAGTTTCCTGGATGATTCTTAATGTGAACTCACTTGAGAACCAGGGCACAAGGGCAGTATCAATTATAAGACTCCATGCCTGGGGAATGTGTCTCCATGTGAGTCTAGAAGGGTGTTCTGGTCTCCAGGGCTGATTAGCAGGGCCAAAGAGGAGAATCCTGATTGTTTTGCCAAGTAGTGTCAAGACTGGAGAAAATGAGCATAGAGCTCAAGCGTTCGAACCCATAAAAAGACTGGTGTAAATGTGCCACTGGACCAGGAACAACAGAAGAAGACAGAGTGGGAACTAACTGTAATTGGGCTCAGTGAGGAACAAGTTGAGCCTAGAGCCTGTATTTAAAATCTTGTTTCATTCTTATGTCATTATTCATTTTTATAGGAAGTAATAACTGACACTGTGATTTTAATAAAGATAGAATAGAAAAAAGCATGGAAGTATGTACTTCCTCACTTTCTCTCATCTAAACCTACTGGACATCCTATCCTGTCGTCTTAGGCATAGGCAGCCAAGGTACCGTTCACCGAGGGAAGACTCCAGGCATCAGGATGAAACAAGAGCATGGTGGGATCTCACTTTCAACTGCAGGGATACCCAGCCTGCAGCTGCTCCTGACCCCAGAATTGATCTGACCATTTAGGGTTTCCCAGAACATGCTGAAGTAGTCCCAACCCTCCCATCTCTCTCCGGCTGACTCGTGACCGCTAAGGCCTCAGACCGGGGCTGTGCTCCAGGGATCGCCTGGGTTACAGTTGTCCCAGACCATTTGGTGCTTCGTCAGCTCCCACACTGGATGGTGACTCCTGAGTCAGATTTCCTGACTTCATGACTTCAGCACGTGTGGCCAAAGGGACTGAGCGGTCATGCTCTCCACAACATCTGGCGTGCTTTGTCTCTTGGGCTTCGTCTTGCAAATTTTCTAAGGAAAAAATAATCCTAATTATCTTGTTTCTTTCCCTTTGGGTACAATGGTGAGTTTTGGTGGGAGGAGCTGATGCTGGGGAAAAAATGGCTCTTACTTCTTCTGGTGCATTATCTGTCTTTGAAATCCAGTGATAAAGACAAATGTGGGAGAGAAGAAGGGCTTTGGGAGGAAGACACATTTTAAGACCTACTGGCCCAAGCAGTGAGCTAATCATATGTTATCCACAAGTGACTTATATGAATATAATCAGTATTGCTGGGGTGAGGGATGAGCATTACTGGCTATGGCCAACTCTCCTTGAAAAAAAAAGAAAGAA
Source organism: Trachops cirrhosus (assembly GCA_028533065.1). Lineage (NCBI taxonomy): Eukaryota > Metazoa > Chordata > Mammalia > Chiroptera > Phyllostomidae > Trachops > Trachops cirrhosus. The sequence continues at coordinate 56,893,073 of CM052540.1, read as the reverse complement.
AGAAAGAGAGGGAAGAGCAAATGGCACCATTGGTGTGTGGAAAGAAAGAGGAATTCGAGGACAAGTAGATGAAGACATGGGGATTAAAGGGAAAAAAGAACCAGGAGACAATTCTCTGCAAGAATTGTATTTTCTATTTCCTTGGTCATCCCCCCTTTACTTTTAAAAGGAAAAATATTTTTCCTTATTGAATTAATATCCAAAAGTACTTCACTGCATCATACATCTTGGGAACTGTGGATTGAGAAGTCTCTCTCTTTATGTTGGAATATACAACTTGTAGCCAATATTTGAAATTACTGAGACTTGGTAAAGACTCAGCGAGTAACTAAAACGACCATTATGAATTTTTTTTCACTTATCTTCACTGGTGAATGAAGTTCTTTGCCTTGGGGATAGAAAGGCCAGTTCAAAGGTCACCATTGGTCTCCTTCTCTCCTCATTTTTATATCCCTAGTTTTTTGCTAAAAGAGAATTTTTTTAAGAGAAAAAAGACCACCAAATTTCAATTAGCGTTTGCATTCATATTTGTAATTATCATTGTATTTGAGATCATCATGCAGTGTTGGTCTCACACATTCTTGCAGGGTAACCAAGCTTTCCATGTAGTGAGGGCTAAAACGTGTCTTTAAAGTAGATACAGGCAATGTCCTTATTTGTCAGCTGATAACTCCGTATCAGCACCTCCTCCTGCTACATTCTTCTCTGCATCACAGGGGTGGAGCCCGAATACACATTTCTCAGAAATCTTCCCCTGTGGGGTTGTGCGTGAGACTATGCCTCCCAGAGGCCTTTGCACAAAGTTTGGAAGCCAGAGTTCTCCTGCACAAGTTCCAAGCAGACATGTGGTCATTCCACAGATGTGGGGGTTTCCAGGCAAGCCCTAGAGAATCATTTGCTTCAGAGCTGTAGGCCAGTGTCACTGGCCTCCTGGAGATTTGAAACTCATGGTGACTTCCGGCCAAGCTTTTGAGAATTACCCACTGCAGTGCTGCAGGCAGCTGAGATGAGCAGTGGGAGTTTCTCTGACCTTGGTTCCCCAGTCCTTCCAACAGCTTTGTAAGCTTCTACTTCTCTGAATTACAGACTGTACTGCTTTATAAAACCTACAGTGTTTCAGTTTCCCTGACCAAGCTCTGACAAAGGTAGCAAGCCATTGAATGGGAGTATAGACACAGAAGAGGACAAGGGGGTGAGGAAGCTACTTCCTTCCTTCCTTCCTTTGGAAAGGGCTCTGGCCTGTCTGACATGCTCTCCTCCTCTTGGGTGGGGCCACCCCCTCTGTCCAAGCCAGGTGGCTGGTAAACTGCCTCCAGTAATCCTCAAAGTTAAACAAAAATGGTGCTCAGGACCAAAAGGTACTCTTTCCTCAATTTAAAGAAACAGCCTTTAAGCATCCTGCTTTATAAGTTTCAAACGTTAATAGCACAACTTCTGGAACATATTGATTTAGGTTTAAAAGGAACCACCTGTGCCCAACATTTACTCAATGGAATATTCTGTAAGAATAGAGTAACTCAAGTAGAAAAACAATGTTTTGGTCTCTTTAGTCTATCACTAATCTCAGCAAAATCGACTGCTCCTGAACACAGTCTCTGTAAACAAGAAAACATGATAAGACCACTAGGAGCAGAGGCTGAGTGCTGCCAGCACATACAGACACTCAAAACCTTGCTAACTGAATGAGTTCTTGAAATCACAGGGAGTATTCCAAGAGATATGGCTAAGAGGACAAAATAATATCTCTTAGATGCAGAAAGACCCTCCACACTTTATAATTTTTCCATGGGGGAGCTAACAACATCAAAAGATCCTTCAAACACCTAAACCTAAAGAGACTCTAGCTCCAGAAAATCTGAATTTCTGGGTCTCTAAGATGGAAAGGAATGTGAAGCTGTGTCTTTCTAGAACTACCCCTGCCCTTGCCCTAAGAAGTATTTAACAGCACAGAAATGATTTAACAGGCATGCCAGCCAGAGAACACAAATAAATAGTTCCATTTTCCAACAAAGGGAGTTATTTAAAGTCTCCACGGAATATCATAAAAAAATCAATGTCAGGAACAATGCAGGCAATATTTCGGACATGATCTCAGAGCACTGTTTCAAACTTTGTTTCTCCCTGTGGTGGAAAGGACTGGCCACTATTTAACTGAGTGGCCTTGGGGAAAAAATCGCTTTGCTTCCTTGAGTTGCTTTTCTTCGACCATAAAACAGGGATAAGGCACATGGTCACCTAACTAACCCCAAGGATTGTCGTGACGGTAAAGTGCTGAGAGTGAAATGTCTCAGAAAATGGAAATATTCTCAGCATATAAACCATTAATAAAATCTTGTATTCCTGATTTTGGTAACCCTATCTAATTGCTCAGATTTTAAGTTGTCACTCTTTTCATAACAAAATGAAAACCCTTGTTAACCAATTTCTATGGTCTGGGAATGGGTAGTGATTTTATTCTACTGACCTATACACAGAAAATGTTGTGCAACTACACAACATTGTTATTACACACACATACTCACAAACAGAAAAGTTCACAGCAAAGTTGGAATGGCAACAGCTGGACTGTGAGTATGAGACTGGAGTGGACCACGTCCTCACTAATAAATGTCAGCTTGATTTGAATTACTTGCTAAAGTACAGCTTAGACAAAGCCAAAAAGGAAAAGCAAAGCTTTCTCAATAAAATGGAATCCCAAAGCATAAATAAAAGATTCCACCTGAGAAGAATGATTTATTATTTCTCAGTCAAGAAAAGGATGCACAGTCAATTTTGTGTGACCACATCTCTTAAGTTGTTTGCTACTGGTTTATAAAAAGCTCACGGTTGTGTGTGCGTACACATACACATACACACACCCCACAGATTCATAAATTTAGCTAAAAGGAAAACTAGGTTATACACTGGTTTCTTGAAGTAAAACTAGGAAAGTTTATTCTTTTTGAGAATTGACACTTCTTTGTCCCTTAAAAAGCAAATGACCCCACATCCAGGTCAGAAACACTGATGAAAGTTTACATTGGCCAGAGATTTTGGGATTCAGGGAGCCAAGGTTATCAGTTCTTGAGTATCAAAGTGAGGCTCTCACAAAAGAAAAGAGACTGAACGTCTAAAACTTAAAAACCTATCATACCTGCCATGTATATGTGAATGGATTTATTCTGCATCAGACAAATTTGAATCATTTCTAGTTCAACTCCCTCTAAGCTATTTGATCAGAAGTGATGGAAATAATCATTTTACAGCACAAAGCCCTTCATTCTCCAAGTTCTTCAAGCCACCAGAGATATGACACCATGAAAAATATTTACATGTTTGTGAGGAAGACTCCAACTACGTTTTCCAAGAGCAGCCATCTAGAAATGAAAGGCTACAGTATATTTTTCTTTTCTTTTTTTCATCATACATGAACTAAGTGACTCCTTTTATAAACAGAATTTAGATACTTTACAAAATCAGTATCAGATTTCTGAGGAATTTTTAAGGTTCTTATATTTATGAATCATACATTGTGCCCAGCTCACTAGGTGATCACACCTACTCTATAATATGGATAGGTAGAATAATTGGGATAAAGTATTGGATCAGTGGAGAAGTCATTTGAGGGCTCTGTCTTGCATTTAAAAAAGCTAACCAATGAGGAGGAGAGAGAAGATGGCGGCGTGGTAGGATGCAGCAGATTCTACTCTCCCACAACCAAGGGAAAAAAATCTGAGTCATTTTAGGTAGGAACAGAGCAAAGAGCCAACATTATCACGCCATAAATGAAAATAGGAGATCGCAAATTGTAACGGACATTGAAAAACCCGAAGAGAGAGCGTGGTTTGGTGAAAGTCTCGGAAACCACAGCATTGAAAAAGGAAAAGGCGCAGGCGCTCCGCGGGATTGCTGCGGCCCAGGCCCCGGAGGTAGGAGAAGTGAGCGCCCCTCGGGACCCAGAGAATGCGCACCCGCGCACCCGCACCCGTGAACCCGAAAAAGCCCAGGCACTCCCCGGGACCTGTGAGGCCCAGGCCCCGCAGGTAGGAGAAGTGGGCGCCCCTCGGGACCCAGAGACTGCGCACCCGTGGACCCGAAAAAGCCCAGGCACTCCCCGGGACCTGTGAGGCCCAGGCCCCGGAGTAGGAGGAAGCTGTGAACACCTGGATACCAGAAGGAGATTATACCACTGAATCTCACCAGTACTCTACAACAGAGGTTCACACCATAAACC
>CM052540.1:56841458-56888360 GCA_028533065.1 Trachops cirrhosus | reverse complement strand
AAAAAAAAAAAAAAGCTAACCAATGAGAAGCAAATATTTCAAATATTTGTTGCATTAAACGAATACAGCTGACAGTTCATCATTTAAAACCTATGTTTCCCCCCCTCAACCCGCCACCACACAAACCCACCTGAGGAGCTCTAGCATACCTGTCAAGAACACAAGATTTCAATTTTCTTAAGTCCTGTATCAATTAGACTATTTGATGCTTACAGGTGTGAACTGTGAGGAAACGTCACCCCCCACACCAGGAAACCTAGGCCCATCATGCCCCAGGCTCTGTTGCTCTGAATTCTCTCAGCCTGGCCCGCCTGCCCATGTGGACGCTTACATTCTGACTAGCGTGAGGAAATCTGGCAAGTCCCTCTCTGCCCCACCAGGGATGTGAACCATCCATTTGTCCAGAGTCTCCACCGGTATAGGCTCCCTGTCCACTAGTCACTTAGGAGCTGCTTCTTTCATCATATCAACTGTTGATGTACCTCAGTGCTTATATTCAAGTAACCCTTATGTTACTTCAAGATGGCCCCAAAGCACAAGAGTTAGTGATGCTGGCAATTCAGATAGCCAAAGAGAAGCCCTAAAGTGCTTCCTTTAAGTGAAAAGGTGTGTATATACAGGCATCCACTGGGTTTCTTGGAACACACCACCCTGGATAAGGGGGAACTACTATATTTTCCCTCTTTACAAGGACACCAGTCATATCGGGTTAGGGTTCACACTGATTATTTCTCTAAAGACCCCATCTCCAAATGAGGTCACAGTGTGAGGTACTGGGGGGTAAGATTCAATATATAATTCGGAGGGACATGGTTCAAGCCATAATGCCATGTCACTGGGGACCTTTAAAAAGAGGACAGGTAGCCTGTGACCAGAGACGTGGCTGGTTTCATCCTGTAATGTGACCAACTGGGGATAGGCTTTTACAAAACAGTTACAGGTCAAATAAGGACTCCCAGCATGCAATGTGAGGTGCAATAAAAATCTTGATTTCTTAACCCAGAGACGTGGCTTGGTCTCATAAACTACAGTGGTAAAAGGGCAGAGCAAAATTTCGGCTACCTCCTTGGTCCATTTTCCTGTAGGGGGAAATACCTCATTATGACCCCTTCCAGGCTGCATTGTTGCCTCAATTTTTATTTTTTAATGTTTTTGTTCCACAAGTCCCAAGCACACCCAAGACAGCAGTACCTGTGAGGAAATAATATTCTTTAACCTCTGGAACCCTGGAAACTTTTCCCATCTTTATCTCATTTTATCTTACCAGCAATTATGGAGACTGTGAACATCAAATAGTCTCATACCAAAGGCCTGAGGCCATTTCCACATGAGGGAACTGCAAGGTTAAGCTTTTAGTCTAGGTTCATGTAATTAATTAATGGTAGTGCTGTGATTAGGTTTAAGTTTCCTGATAATCTATCAATTACAAGTCGATTTATTGAGCATCTCTTATTTGTTATTATGCTAAGTATTGACAATTGAAACCTGGTGTCAGTCAAATTCAATCACTGATACTTCCAGTTTTCGATTAGAAGCCACATCAGTAAAGGCTAGTGGATTCCTGCCCACTCTAAGACATGACAATAAAAGATCTCAAGACTTTCTGCCCCTTTATCTTGGCACAGTTACCTGCTGATCACCCAAAGGCCTTCACTGCAACCTCCCACAGTAAACAACATTTTGAATTGCTGTATCCCTGTTCTTTGCTAGAACTGACCCCTCAACTCTCCTTGCTATACCTTAGCAAGTGCTGGAGACTGTCTCTGTCCTCCCCTCCATACCTTTGAGGTGAAGGCACTACCTTTAGGATTGGTCATCTTGCCACAGAAAGCAACGTTTTAGAGTTTTCCTGGGTTCTGAAACCACCTTTACTTATTAAACTCAGGAAACAACTCAAAAAAGAGCAGGGATGCCTCTCTCATTTGGCCAAGGGCAGCCTTGTTCGGTGAGTGCAACAGTCAGGTTTGCTGCATAACAAACAACCACAAAAAAAACCTCAATACAAATCAACAAAAAGCTTTCTTTTTTTCTCAGACATCTGTGAGTTGGCAGGGGTTTGGCTACTGATAGAGGCTGAGCTTGGCTGGACTTGGCTCCAACCTTTGGGTTGGGTTTAGAGCTCCTGCACACATTTCTCTCTTTCTCTGGACCAGCAGTTACCTGAGGCACATTCTTTCCATGGCTAAAAGCAGGAGCTTGAAAGGAAAAACCTAGTCTCACAAGTCTGTTTCAAGCCTACGCTCACATCAGATCCACAAACTGCCCATTGGCCAAGCCTAAAGTCAAGCAGTAACACATCACACCCACCAAAAGGCCATGGCAAAGGTATACAGGTATGACGCTACTGCAACAGAGTGCTGAATAAAACCTATAATTGATCTACCCTGGTGAAACCAAGCCCAAGTTCTTCAGGTTGCCCACAATGGCTCATCCACTGGGCACCTGTCCTTCCAGCAGCACAGCTTTATCTTTGACCATGGAGCCATGCCCCCTTCTCCTTTCCTCCCCAAATTCCATGACACTGCCTTTTAAAAAGCTGTTCCTCCCTCCTTGTGCTGTTTTATTAAAAGCTTTCTGCCAGGCTGGGAAATTGAAGAATCCCACCTGCATCTAATCTATGATAATTTACTAGTAACCCAGCACAATTTGCTCTTTTCTCACTCTGTTGCTTGCCTGTTGCATTGTTGTTGGTCAAGTTCCAAAAATCATAATAGGAAAAGGGAAAAAGAAACTATTTAGAAGATGATTATCCAAACATCCAAGCCATTCTCCAGGTAATGAATCCATATTGAGTGAGACTAGCTTTTGGAACAATAACGTAAGAGGAAAAGAGAATGAAAAATTCCCATCAAAGTAAATAGGTCCTACAAGTCTATCTTTGCAGGCCCACAATATGGAGCCTCATAGATTTGATCGTTCACACCTCTTCCATATTTTCAGAGCCATTAACCATTGTGGACTTGTCAGGGTTTCAACAATGTAATTGTTTAGCTATAAATTTCCCTGCTGGCTGGGGCCTGAGGTTTCCAATAATCACAGGCAAAGGCCAAAGTCAAAAGACATAGTGTGTGGGGGAAGGGAGAGAACACAGCTTGAGGATTTACTGAGGTGGGAGGGCCTGAGGTGGCAGAGAAAGAGAGGGTGAAGGCTGCCAGAGGCTGAGGATGCTGAGGAGCAGGGCACAGGACCATGGGGGCTCTAGGTTAGACTGCAGGTAAGGTTTCTGCTTCCCAAAAGGGTGAGAACAAGATTGAGCTGCTGGATCCCTCCCACAGAACAAATCTGGAAGAACCACAGAAATAAGAAGCAAGACTGGATTTGGGGAACTAACATAAACACTGTGGGGAACCCCTATGTAGACTAACTGCATGGTGGGAACCAACCTGGGACAGGAGGTGTCAGTAAAGTCATGGAGAATAGGTTGAGGGAAAGCTGTCAACTCCTGCTCTTGCCCGCATAACCTTGAGAGGATAGTCTCCTGTCCCACTACAGAAAAGGAGCCAGCAGCATCAGCCAGGTGGCGAGTGGGAGGTGGTTAAAACCAGGGCAGCACCAACGCACTGTGGGGTGAGGAAGTGATGAAAAAATGTGGACTGACCAGCTGGCCTTGAGCACTCACTCCTATCTCCTCTATGGGCCTTCACCTCAGAATTTGTAGGTCACAGTCCAAAGCTGTGTTCTTCCAATTGATTTTGACTTCCATCACAATGAGAAAACACATTTTACACGGTCACTCAGTAACCTATGCAGCCCTGTACACATAAGTTTCACAGATATATTGTGTTTGCTGTTGGGATGCCCTTTATATTTTTCAACTTTTCTATTCTATTCTATTCTATTCTATTCTATTCTATTCTATTCTATTCTATTCTATTCTATTCTATTCTATTCTATTCTATTCTATTCTATCCTACCCTATTCCATTCCATTCCATTCCATTCCATTCCATTCTATTCCATTTTATTTCTTCTTCCTCTTCTCTCCCCTTCCCTACCTCCCCATTCTCCTTTTCCTCCCCCTTCTCCTCCTCCCCCTCCCCCTTTTCTTTCCACCCCTTGCCTCTCTCTCTCCTCTCCTATCCCATACTGACTGACTCACTAAATTGATTTCATGACCTATTAATGGGTTGTCACCCAGAGTTTGGAAAATTTATTCATATAGATTATTTTCTAGGTTGCCTTTACAGAGCATTTAAGGGAGGATGCTGACCAAAGTTGTGGCCTAATAGAGGGATAAAATATTGGGAGGGGGGCTATTGTTCTATAGGACCTTGAGCACTCTGCTTTGGAGCTCACACCTACCCCTCTTCTAGGAGCTGAGTTTGAGTCCCTCTATCAATATAGATAGGCAGACATGGTAAATCTTACCCCTAAAGGAAAGAACAATTTTAATATAGAATTCGGGGGGGGGGGCTCCACCCACAGGCCCCCCACGCCACCACAGATGAGAATAAGCCTATCAAGACATGATCTGCTTGGGGAGGAAAGGTGGCTGATCTCTCAAAGGAGAAGGGCCAGGAGCCTCTTCTTCAATGGGCTTTTATTGGGTTCATTTGCACAGGATTACAGATAATGCTCATTAATCATTGTCAGGCAGTAAGGATCAAACAATAGATAACACAGAACTCTGAGGGCCTATTTTGAGTCAGGGTCAGATAGCTAAAGAGCTGTAAAACTTTGAGGAACAAACTCACTTCTTGCTTGGACCGTTATCATTTAATTGAGCATTCTAAACAAAGCAGGTTTCACAGGATTTTACATATTCTTTCTTAGGCCTGATCACCTGGGGAACCCACCCTTTCCAGCACAGGGCTGCACTGTCCTCTGTCATTGTGTCAGGCTTAGGTGGAGTAGGGGAAGTAAGGCAGCCAAGAGATTAGGAGACTTCTTACAGACAGAATGAAGACTCAGGCTTTGTCAAAGCCAAGGGGTGAGGGTCCATCACCCCCTTTTGCTGTAGCCCCCCAAGTCCTTCCTTGGGGTCCTCCCACGTGATCATGCCTGTCTTAGGCCGTTCCTCCTTGGGGAATCTTACCCATCACTGGCTAACCGACCAAGCATTGGGGGCCAGTTATGGGTGAAGTAAAAGGAGCCGAAGCAGTGCTCCTGCCAGGGTGATAAGCTTTTGTCTCCTTAGTGGCTTACGGTCCAAGGTCGATCCCTCAGCCTAAGCCTTGGCGGGGGTTACAGCTTCTGAAACCAGACAGGGCAATTCCCAACAGAATTCTATATTCACCCAAATTATGATTTAAATCTGGTGGCTCAACATATGTGTTCTCAAGCATAGAAGGCTTTAGCAGGTTTGCCACACAAAGAACAACACAGAAAATTCAGGTAAGGAGTAAAACCAGGAGGTTTCTAAAAGAAATATGGGGGGAAAAGATTTGAATAACTTAGTACAATTTATTGCTGTCTAAAAAATTAAGAAACAAATGAGTGTATCCATAATAACCAGGACAAAGGTTTTAAACAATATCAAGAAAGAAATAATGGAAAGGGATGAGAGCAAAGAGATATGAGAATGTGTTAACAAGTCCAACTTGTTCAGGATAAGGTTACAGATGGATGATAGGTGATAAGTAACAGATAAATGAAAAATGGATAGAATATAGACAGATCCAAGATAGCTATAGGGATAAATAAGTGTAAGTATAGAAAAGACAGAGACTCTCAGATTAGCTAAAAATTGTTTTTGCATCTATATCAGCAATATGCAATCTCTGAGAGAAATTAAAAGAAACATAAAGGTGATTCTGGACAAATATGAATCAAAGGTCAGAGTATCAATTTCAACATCTGACAATGGAATTCAAGATAAAAAAACTGAATATCAAGGACAATAAAGCAAGCCCTATATAACTATCATTGGACTATATGAACCTCACAATATGGACTTTATATACAAATGTATAAATAAATTATGTGTATAGTTACTATATATTTATAAAGTTACAATGATAAAACTGAGAGAAAGAAAACAAGGCAACACACACACACACACACACACACAAGATGCAGTCACATTTGTACTTACAGCACTTAGTGGCTCCCTACTGTTCTCAGAATAAAGTCTAAAACCAGGACTTATGAGGCACTAAATGATCTGTTCTCTTTCCTCTCCAGCCCCGTTCTTCGTGTGTCAGTCTCCTTAATAATTTCTGTAATGTTTTGAATTTATTTTTATTCTTTATATATACCTGTTCTCTCTTACTTCCAAACCTTAACATTTGTTGTTCTTCCACCTGGAACATCTTTTCCGCCACTGTACCTGGTTAACTCCTACTTACCGAAATCATCCGAGATTAGATGTCGTTTCTTCCACAAAACCTTGAAAGCATTTGTTTTTTCATAGCACTCTTCTCCTCGCTTGTAAATACCCTGTTTGACTGGGCACCTCCTCCACTAGACTGTAAACATTGTGAGGAACAGACAGGGTCTGTGGTGGTCACTGATGCCTTCCCAGTGCCCAGGACACTGACAGGTATAGGAAAGAACTGAAAAAAGTATTTGTACATAAATCTCAAAAAGTACTTGTACAGTGATAAACAGATTTTTTAAAAAAGGAAATAAGCCCAACTTCTGGTTCAACAAGGCAGAGTTAACATGTGCATTTATCTGTTTCTGGGATCCCCAATAAAATTCACTAAAATGCCAGTAAAATGATTTTTTAATGCAGAAATCCTCCAGAACAAGGAGAATGTTATTAAAGATCACTTATCAAAGTCAATAAAGATAGAGCCTGACTGGACGGAGTAGGTGGGCCTGGAAGCCAACAAGAAGTACGATCGAAGCACAAATGACAGGGAAGGCTCAGTAACTGAAGGTACGGGGCGTTTCAGAATGTGGGGGCGGGTAGAATATAAGGCAGAGCATAGGGAGCCTGATTGACAGTCTTCGCAGGAATTACAGATGCCCCCCATCCCTCATTTAGGCCACTGATACCAAGAACCCACTCTACATCCCAGTGAAAGAAAACCCACAGACACTGTGGCTAGACTGTTCCAGAAGGGCTCTCAACTTAGAGGCAGGTAAAGCTGAGTAGCAGTGAGATGCTATACTGAAAACCAGAAGGTGAAGTGAAATTTTGTAACCCCTCTTTCTGGTCACTTTGCCACTTTGTTCACCCACCTCAGACTGGTGACTGGAAGAGACAGGAGAGTGCAGAAACCAACAGCACCGGCAGAAAAGACCTAGCTTTGCTCATATCAGATCAACTGTCAGATCACAATTTGATGAGGTCCACTACTCAACGGCCCCACCTGTGCACACTGACTTTTTTCTTTAGCTTCTGCCCTCGTTCTTAAATATAGATAAATGGAAGAGGTTTCTACTCTTAGGCACTTGAGAAAAACCACGAACCTAAAATAAAGAGACCTAAAAGGAATTCACAAGAAGTAGAAATGAGGTAAGGAACAGAACAAATATTTTTTAATTAATATAATATTCTAGGAGAAATAAGAATATTTTTGATCAAGTGTTTCTACATCCATGAAGATTCTACATCCATGAAACAAGAACTGAGTGCCTATGAAAGGGATTTTCAATAAAAAAGCAAGAGCTCTTGGAATTTAAAAATATAATTGACAGCTTCCCTGTGGATTGGGACACACACACACAAATATGCTGTCTTACCCCAAATTGTCTCTCTGCCAGCCTGTGCCCAGACCTCCTAAACCAAACCTGAGTATGGGAATGCTTTTGCATGTCAGCTGTGCTATCATGCAGAGGAGGAGGCAATCTGGGCCTGCGTGTCCACCTGCTCCCAGTTCCTCATCTGCGGTCTCAGTCCCGGGCTCGGACTTCTACTCCAGTCTGTTGCCATCACTGATATTCCAGGAACCCTCAGGCAAATAGGGATCAATGTGGATGAACCTAGCAGGTATTATGACCTGTGAAGTAAGTCAGACAGATAAAGACAAATACCATATAATTTCACTTATATGTGGAATCTGGAAAACAAAATACATAGAAACAAACTCATAGATGCAGAGAACAAACTAATAGTGGCTAGATATGAGGGAGTTGGGGAGATGGGTGAAGAAGGTGAAGGGCCTGAGAAGTACACATTAGCAGTTATAAAAATAGTCACATGGATATAAAATGCAGTGATTTTATTGACCATATTACTTATATAAGTAATATTCTGACACAATATGTAGTTATTACATATTACATATTACGTGTAGTAATAACTAAATATGTAATATGTAATAACTACATATTGTGTCAGATGGATACTAGAATTATCATGGTGATAACTTCATAAATATATAAATTTCAAATCACTCTGTCATATACCTGAAGCTAATATAATATTGTATGTCAACTGTAATTGAAAAAGAAAAAAGAAAAAACACTTGATTGAAAAATAATAGGCTTAAAAAGGTAAAGTGACTTGCCTAAGATCATACAGATAAGGGACAGAGACACTAAATCCTAAGTTTCCTGGTATCTCTTATTTGTTCATTGATCCTTTCATTTAAGAAACATTATAGCACGGATAAAAAGATGATCAGTTCCTGCACTTAGGTAGCTCACAACCAGGACAACAAAGAAAGAGGTAAGCCCAGCTGTTCCAATCTATCCTGAGCTGGAGCTCTACTCAGGGGGCTATGATAGCTCAGGAGGGGCTGCCGAGAGGTTATTATGCCTGAGCTGAGTCTTAATGGATAAGACAAGAGAAGGAGAAAGGAATGGAGAGGACCCAGACAGAGGTGAGAATGACCACTGTGCTTTGGGGGCACTACAGTGGCTCTTGAAGTCTGGACACCAAAGATAAAAAGGTCATGAGGAGAGATGAGACTGAAACATCAGTCAGGGACCAGATCAAGTGAGAGCTGGTGTGTCCCACTAAGGAGCCTGGATATCATTCCACAGATGGACAATAGGGAGACTTAAGAGTTTTGAGCAGGTGACCCTTGTCCTGTATACAATCAATTTAGTGATAGAGAGTCCAATGGCTACACAGGTAAGAAAAGGATGAGACCATTATGTGCTGGTGATTATGTGTAAAAAAAGGCAGATGATTTATGCTAATGAAGTAGAAGGAGAGACCATTTGGAAAAGGAGATGGTGATATGAAACAAGGTTGGGAATCCGAGTGTTGGCCAGAAGAGGCCTCTATCTCCAGGAAATAATGAGAGACAAGGAGAACAGTATGGGAAAAAAGAACCAGTTGAGGTAGACACCAAATTGAGGAGGTCAGACACTACTCTACATATTGGCATTCTCTAAACTTTCCTCCTGATGGCAGAGGAAAAAGGAACCCAAAATCTTGGGCAGTGGCTGAAAGCGAACCTCTACAATCAGTCTCAGACTTCTTTGAAATTTATGTTTCCTCTTCAAAATTCATGTGAATTCTACTTTACATAGAATCAATCTGTTTTAACACAAAAATGTTTTTAATTACTTTCTAGTTAAAACACTGAATTTCCCACACCCAAGAAATCCTACAGTCAAATTAGTATTCCAAAAAAATGTTCCTGTGGCCTCTCATGGCCATGAAGGGCAATCTCTGAGGGGTTATGGTGATGAACAACAGTAAGAAATCTGTTTTCTTCAGGTGAGCTGTGAGGTGAAAGAGGTATCGGGGAAGTTAAATAAAAAGAAGGGTACCGGATGATGAGACAGTTTGAAATGGGTGTTAAAAAGCCAGGTAAAGGGCTTTTGAGATAATAGTGATATATCTGAGACCAGAGGATGGTGGTGGTTGAAGAAAAAATGGCACACACAAGAGAAATTTTTGAAGACTTGATGGATGATTCAATATGGGGCAGGAAGGAGGAAAAGGAATCAAAGATAATTCTGACTTTGAACTAGGGGGACCAGATGGCAGGGCTGAAGGAGAGGAAGGGGATAAGGGGGGCTGTCTTTTTCCCAAGGATCGGGAGGAACATATTGACTTCAGCCAGCTGTGCATGTCCATGTGCGTGATGCACGTGTGGGAATGTGCTATAGATGGTTGGACGTGAGGAGCAAGATCTAACTTGGAACCACGAATGTGGGATCATTCTCACAGAGGCTGCCACCACAAGAGTGGATAGAAATCCTGAGTGAGGGAAAGAAGAAACCACAGAAAGTGAGGACTTAACTTTGGGAGATATGCACAGATGAGTGATGGAGAGAGAGAGGGACTTCTAAGCTGGAAAGGCAAGAAGGTGTATCCACCTAATATACAGACATAATGCTTTCAGTTACAAGTAGCAGGAAAGATAATTAAACTGGACAAAAAGAGGGAGTGAGAAATTTCTTGGTTAATATAATTGAAGAGTCCAGGAATGGACCCTGGCCCCAAGTATGACTAGATCCTGGAACTTAAATGCCATCAAAAGCCATCTCTATCCAACTTTCCTCTCTTCTCCCCTTTCAGTGCTTCACTTTTGGGCAGATTTTCTCATCATGGTGGCCCTCCAAAGCTCCAGGCTTTTATCCTCTCATCTGTCTCACCAACCCAGATGAATGGGAACTTCTCCATTCCAGAAGATCCAACCAAAATTTCCAGCATTCTGATCGTACCATCTTGGCATCTTTAAACCAAATACAATGGCCAGACATGGGTCACATGCTCCCAGATCTCCACACCCAACCCTACTTAAATAAGCACTGGAGAAGGGGGCTTCCCTAAATGAAAGACGCTTATGTAAAAGAGAGAAGTTTCAATGAGACAGAGGAAAGTCTTTAGCAGCTGGAGGGTGAAGACAGGGTGGCCAAACATGTGAAATGTCATACAAAGACCAAAGTGGGTAGAAGAGCAACTCCACTGTCCTTGGCTAAATAGAAAATGGGGCAGCTCTCCTCTGATCTACACCTCTCTCCTGCCTCAGGAGTGCGAGTCTGAGGACTGTGACGCCCCACACCCAGCTTTCCTCCCTCCTCACTCCCAGTCTGTCTTCCAGAGCCCTGGTGCACAGCCCCCGACCACCACACCCTGTCAGAGCCGTGCCACGGCCACCTTGGCTGGGGCCCACAGACCTCTCAGGCAATAAAAAAGTCCCTCTGGCTTCAGAAGGCAGCTTGGTAATATGAAAGCCAGGGTCTTCCTGGCTGGACTTTCCTGCCACACACTTCATATGATTCCTTCTTTCCCAGCAGGTAATTTTTCCAGGGAAAGAATTACCCCTTCCCTGTCCTTTGCCTCTGACCCACCAATCATTTGCAGAGGCAGAAATAAGAATGCTTCTTGGCTGGACTTCAGAGTTCCAATTCAGCCAGAGCAGCTAGGCTGGGATTTAACCAAGGACCCTGAGGGAGCTCATGGTATATGAATCATCTCCCCAGCGCACCCAGACATCAAACCACACTTCACTCCTTGCTCTTTCCCAGCCGCTTCAGCTCATTGGTGGTTAAAGTAACATCGCTGGCAGCAGGTCATCTGGAACATCCTGGCGTGCTCCCCTTTTCATAAGAGTGAACACCCTTTACCTCAGAGAGTGAGGAAGAGAGTCAGACAGAGACAGACAGATGAACAGGGAGAGGGGAGTCCAACAGATGATGAATATGGATTTTGAGCTACTGCAGAGGGAGGGGGAGCCTGGGCAATCACATCCAAAGCTGCACCCCAGCTTGGGATGGACCAACAGCAGCTCCCCTTAGGAATCTGAGTGGGTCCTTTCTTGTGTGGTGTTGTGAAGTATGTCAGCATTCCTGGGCACTGTCAGCCTCGTCCAAGTGACCTGAGTAGGGGTGTGAATAGCAAGCTCTCACCGCCTTGGGCTGTGCAGACGGAAAAGGCTGGAAATGCTGTTTCAGAGGTTTCCTTCCACTGTGAAAAATCAAGGCAGAAATGCCTCAGCCTCAACTTCTCAAATTCTCTTGAAGATCAAGGGGCTGATAGCTAATCTATTATAAATTCTAATGCAGCAGACTTCCCTGACCAGAGCCTCATCTCCTTCAGTGCCCCGAGCGTTAGCCAATATTTCATCAAAACCAGCTCCCTTCCACAGGCTCACATCTGCTCCTCCCACTCACACCAAGAAGCTTCCAGCTGATGCCTTCTCCATACATGCGGTACACTCACACGCAGACATGTACACACATGCACACAAACACATTATGTATCCACATACATACACATGTGGTACATATACACACACAGCCAAACCCTGTTCTTCCACCCTGATTTATGACCCTATCTTGCCCAGTCTGGCTTAAAATTACTTTTTTCACTCTCAGAATCCCACAGAAGGATGCTTAACAACACCAGAATGGTAATACACACACACACACACACACACACACACACACAGAACACACATCAAGGAGACTCTCAGAGCTTTTCAGAGATAATTGTCTCCGAGAACTTGTCTCCTCCTGAGTTCAGCCTTACCCCTTGCTCCACAGAGGCCTAACTCCCGAGTGTAATAAAGGTCAATCCCAAGCTCAGGAGCAACCCAGTCACTTCTATGGTGGTTCACTCACTGTTCATTTCTCGGCAGTGAGGACATCCATCTCATCCACTTGGACACCTTGTACCACGGCTTTGATACCTGACCAGTCTTAATTCTCCCTCCTGTGAAATGGGTCTGATTAAACCCTAACAGGAGTCAGGCTGTGGGAATCCATGTGAGAATACTGCCAGACCCTTGTGAAGAGGAGCACGTGGTCATTACCCTCAGCCCTGCTATGCTGATCCAGGAGGAGGACAGGGCTCAGCTTGATCTTGAGACCCCGTCTGAGTGATCAGCTTAAAAAAGCATTACAGTTTAGCAGCTGGGTGGGAGCAAAGATAAAACGGCACCCATAAAAACTGCATGTCCAGCACAGTGTACCACGTGAGCCGGGATTCCCTTGTGCATGGTCATAATCCTGAGGAAAGCCCTCACAGAATCCCTGTGCGCCAGGTGCTCTGTTTCACTTGGCCCGGCTCATTTGCATGTTTTTACCACCCTCTGAGGAAGACACTCTACGAAGCCCTACATTATAGATGAGGAAACAATAGTAGAAAAGCTAAATAACTTGCCCAAGTGGTAGAGCCACGCTGTGATTTTTTTCACTAAAACACGTTGTGGCAAGCAAAGGTGTGAACAAGTGAGCTTGTGTGTGTGCCCAGAACAGAGCCTGGAAGAACACAGGTGGTGGATGACAGGTGGTTTTCTTCCATGCACTGTAGCATCAGGATTTTATCTAGATTTCCTCAGTTGTACAGTGAACCTAAATTGCTTTTATAAGAATAATTTTAAATGTTATTTTCTTTTGAGGAAACATCAGCATTTCTGGTTTTCAGGCACCCTGCTGTTTTATGCAGGGCAGCAGGAGCAAACCAGCCAGAACTCATTCTGGTGGGCAGGCTCAAGCCGCTGTTTAGACACAGTCACCAAAACAAGGCAGAATGACCTAGAAGAGGTTAGTCTGCTGTTAAGAAATATCATCAGCACGGAAATGGAAAGTGGCCTTGTGTGTCCCAATCCACCCAAGTTCCCAATGGCTGTGGACATCACTGGGGAGAGAGTGGGAAGGATGGAAAGAAGGGGTCAGAAGACCACCTTTCTAGACCAACCTCTTTCTCACTCTTATTCTGTGATATCCAGATAATTACTCTCTGAACTGGCTTTTGCACCTGTGACTGCTGAGGGCCTCCTGGGTTCTAAGGCGCCCACAAGAGAGGCTATCTGTGTGCTTGCCACTCTCCATGCTCTTTTCACAAGTTGTCTCATTCAGTCACCACAAAAAGCCCACGGAGTAGATGTCGCCACTCCCATTTCACAGATGGGAACACTAAAGCTCCCAAGACTGAAGAACATGATCCAGGTCACAAGCAGATAAGCCACTGAGTCTGGATGCAAACTTAGGTACAGCCATTCGGAGTTCTGTTTGAGTTAATGATGTTGCCAGATTTCTAACCCAAATACTCCAAAAACACCTACATGGCCTAGTCCTCCCTCTCAAGCTATGCATCAGAGTAGTGTTGACATTATCAGTACTGCTTTGGGGGTGATTTTAAGTAAAGTGCTTCATAGCTCTTCCCCCATTACAGCCCACCCTTCACTTTACTGAGGCTCCACAAAGTCCTCAGGGCCTCTTAAGCTTTCTAAGGTGAAGGGGAGCCAGTTCATTGAGAAGAGAGTTCAGTTCTCTGGCACCCAGAGAGAGACAATCGCACATTAGCCCCTAGGTGCTGGGCTGTAAGCTTTTCCCAGAACGGACCAGAAGTGGGAGTTCGCACTGTGCCCAGGCAGTAAGCTCTTCAAGCAGACAGCAATAATGGAGAACGTGATAAGCTGTCACTGGAAGCCAGCTCAGTTCTCTGAGACTTAATGGTAGAATAACACAATAGGGTCAGACTAAAAAGGTTCCCTTATGAAAATTTTATCAGCAACTTTGGTAAATGGCTATGGGAAAGGTGCTTTGCTCCCAGGCAGACCTGGGACCCGATTTTACAAGGTACAGGAGGCCTGAATTGCATCACCCCCACAAGATATTAAGGGCACTCAAATTGAATTAACACCAAATCAAGCCGGTGCACTTAACAATACAAATGCACTTAAGGGATGCCTCAGGATGATTTGTGACTAAAGAAAGCAAAGAAGAAAACGGCCTGCAAGCCACAAGGGTGGTGTTGTGTGTCATATACAGGAAAGGCCATAAGTAGAACTTAGAATACCGGAAAACCATGAACTTCAGGGGCTCTCAAATACCTTAGACCCAGCCGTAAAGTAGAAGGTCGCTTTTATAGTATGCAGAAACAATTGATAAATAAATTACAGCCAATTTTTTTAGTGGCATGGTCTCCATTACCTCTGACAGCGGTGTAACTACTCCACTAAGATGATAAGTGACAAATAATGGTGTATCAAGTAGCGCCCCAGGAAATTCTTTTCCAGGTGCCAGGTCTCTTCATGATAGTGATGACACAAAGATCCTCAGTGAGAGCCAAGTGATGAGAAGTGACAGTTCGCGAGGCAGACCATGACAGGTCCTAAGAAGAATCAGCCGAAATGTCCCTGGCAGGCGGGACGCGAGAGTCAGGGCTGGCCCTTTGGTGCCTCCTTTTCCCCTCAGCATTTGTCGGCACACATTTTCTTCTCGTTTGTCTTCATCCTTTGCTCTTAGCCTCCCTCACCCTCTCCCCATGCCCCTATTCCCACCCCCTCGCCTTCTCTCCCAAACACGCCCTGTCTACTGAGCTGGAAGATAAGTGCACCATCTTCATAGATGAATGGCTCTTCTGAGATTATCTGGGAAACTTGGATACATTCTGGGACTAGGGAGAATTCAGGGGGAAAAAATGGCCTCACCAGGGATTCCTTTCCATCAGGTGAAATACAAACAAAAGCAGGCTTTTGTTATCCTTTCAGGAAAGAGCTGTCTCCACACTGGGTCTTACTCTGCAAACAAGCTGCATTTAGTTTGGAGGTGGCCTAATTTTGTCAGAGTGAAAGCAATTGCTTGTTGAGTCATAAGGTGGCTGGGAAATAGGAGCAAGCAGGTTCCGTTTTTCACAACAGAGAAAGGAGTTCTCAGATAATAAGAAGGACCGTTTGTAGCCAGTGTGGAGTTTCAGCCAGGATTTGCTCAGTTGGAAGGCAGGCATGCTCAGAAGGGAACCAGGAGGAGAGGACGGTCTCCGTGCTCGAAATGAATGAGCTTGGCCCTTGCTCTGTGAGAATTCAGCTTCGTGACCTCATGGGATTGTTTCAAGGACTCAGAGAAAGTAATTATGGAAAAGATCGTAGGAAACTAGGAACCATCTACATATACAGGGCACTGTTATGAGGAAAATAATCTACAAAATACTCCTGCAGACCCACTTCATATTAAAAGAGTTCTAGGTCTCAAGAAAGAATATTCAACCTACCCTGGTTTTCCATAACAGCAGCCTCTTTCAGATAATCAGAGAAAGAGAAGAGCTAACACATATGAGTGAAATTTATACAAATTACCAAGTTTCACTGTACCAATTACGTTTTTGTTTCTCCCATACTGAACTTTAAAGCCAAAACAATTAATGTCATAATTCCTGACATTTCCAAGCTCACCAAATACATCTGCAGGCTTGTGATAAGACCTCTTGCTTCTCAGAGTGTGAACCAGAGATCTGCCCCATCTTCAGGTCATGTCCAGTGAGATCATCCCTGCCCACACCCCGGGTGGCAGTATTCCAGGCCACACACTCCTCCACGTACTTTCCTTCCACTCTGGGCAGCTCGAGTCCCTGCCCATGTCCCGCCCTCAGCTCGCTCTATTCCTCTACACAATCCCTTATTTACTTATGGACCGCTGCTTATTTTCTTATCAATCACTAGTTCCATTTCCTCAAACAACCTCTTTTGAAATTCGCAAGTCATTATCCATCAATGTTCATCCAGTCAATAAGTAGCCTACTATGTGCCCAGCGTGGGGCTAGATGTTAGGGGTATAGGGGTAAATCAGATGACACCCCCAACTTCAAGGAGCTTCCTTCCTACATCATTATCCCTTTCTTGACCCCATCTTTGGTTTCTCTGTTTTGTTCTGAAATGCAGAAAGCTAGGCTGAGCATACCGCTTTAGTGAGGAAAGCCTCTCCATAAATTGGAAAGGAAGTAAAATTTGAGTTACCTGGAAGCTTGCATGTATACGAGGCTAACTCCACCCTTCAGACCCACTGGGCAGATTTCATTTCTTTCTCACCTGGACTCCCATAGACTCACACATATGAGAGGTATGTCCAGGAAGTATCCAGCCACATGTTATGTAAAATAGAGACATTTGACAAAGATACGGGATAAAGAAACATTGTACATGACAATGACACTCCAGTCCCCTTCAAAGTAGGCACCTTGGGACCTCACACAGTTCTCCCAGCATCTTTTCCACTGTTCAAAACACCCTGCAAAATCCTTTGTTGGAATCACCATCAGCTGCCCTATCATATTTTCCTGAATCTCATGGACAGTATGAAATCTCTTCATTTTGAAAGGTGATTTTAGTTTTGGGAAAAGCCAGAAGTCACAGAGCACCAAGTATAGGATATAGGGAAGCTGAGTCACCTGGGTGATTTGATGTTTCAACAAAACCTCTGCATGAGTCGTGATGCATGAGCAGATGTGTTGTCATGACGAAGCTGCCAGTCACCAGGTGCCTACAGCTGCAACCATTTTCATCATATTGCATCTCTCAACCAACAAAGAACATGGAGGTAGTTACTCCTTATTAATTGTTTGGCCCGGAGGGGTGTACTCATGATAGACATCACCTTCCCAATCAAAAACACAGTTAACATAGTTTTGATCTTGCAGTGACTTTGCTGTGCCTTCTTTAGGTGTGGAGAACCAGGCAACTCCCATTTGGATGCATGGGCCTTCTTTTTCAGATCATAGCCATAGACCCATGATTCATTTCCAGTTATGACCTTCTTGAGGAATTCTGGTTCATTGGTAGCTTTTTTAATCAAGTCATTAGCAATTGCAGTACTATGTTCCTTCTGCTCTGGTAGCAAAAGCCACAGTACAAATTGTGCCATGACACATTTCATGCCAAGATCCTGCATTAAAATCACAAACACAGTATTTTCTGGAATCTCCAGATCAGCTTCTAGTTCTCTCACTGTTGGTCACTGATCTCTGTTGATTGCTGCCCTTACACATTCAACATTCTTAGCTGTTCTGTTTGTTGCAGGCCTTGCAGAACATGGATCGCTTTCAACAGATTCTCAACCATCTTTGAAGCATTTGTGCTACACTTTCATTTGTGCTGCACTCATTGCATCTTCCCCAAAAGCCTTCTGAATAGTCTGAATAGTTTCCACAGAAGAATGTTCAAGCTTAACACAAAATCTGATGCAGATTTGTTGCTCTACTCAGTCATTTTGAATGCGATGGCCACACAGCACACAGGCTCACTCAATCTCATCCACTGCCCCTACTGACTAGCACAGTGAAGTCATCATTGTTCACCCATGCACATTCCAGCCCACTTGCCTTGGCTGCCAGGTCACGTCAATGTCGTGCAAACTGTTCTTGTTATATCAGCAATGGCTGGATTTTTTTCCAGACAGACCTCATACTTCTATTACACAATGTGTTCCGTTACTTGCTTATATGTCTCTCTCACTCCAGCATACTCTGGGTTCTTGAGGCTCATGTGTCCTGCCCATCTTACTCATGCCTATATCCCAAGCACCCACAAAAGGCTTGCTACTTAGCTGGCACTCAGTAAGCCTTTGTGGAGGAACTAAGTGAATAAATGAACTTGTCATCCTTACTTTCTCTGTCCATGACCATTTCTCCTTTCTCATTCCTTTTCTATTCCCCTCCCCTGTGATCTAGGGAGGCATGTAGGTCTGTGGTAACCAACACAGGCTCTCTCTGGAGTGTTTTGGGTTTGGCTCCTACTAGCTTATAAGAGCAGATTGTTAAATATTCAGAGATTCTTTTGAGCTGGTTTTAAACTGTTGATAAATCAGCCATGGTGGGAGTATTTGCACCATGTAAATCAGTAAATGCTATAAATCAGGAATTTAGGGTTTTGTTTTTTGGCTTTTCTTGTTGAGAACCTGTTTGTCAGCAAGCCACAGTTCTGATTCAGCCAGACCTAGAGTTGTGGCCCGGCTCTGCCACTCACTAATTGTTACTTGATAACTCTAAGACTTGGGTTCTCTCATCTTTAAAGTGGGGAAGATAGCTGTGGCTTGACAGGGTTATCGTGAGAATTAAGTGATCTAATGTTTATAAAGTGCTTAGCACAGTTCCTCACACAGAGTGAGTGTCCAATGAAAGCAATCTATTAGTATTAGTGTTTTTTCCCGGCCTTCAGATAATGCATTCTTTCATCCAGTTAGTTATACTTTTTTTTTAATTTCCCAAAGGATTTGGGGCAACTTAAAAAACCCAAGCCATAAAATAGAAAATAGAAATTTAAAAATCAGGATAAGGGAAAATAAATATCATAATACAAAGTCAGAATCACACACTATCATAATGGATAGAATCTATGGGCTATGCCTCACTGGAGTGTTAACTGGAAATGTACGAAGGTGATGCCGACAGAGTCACAAAGTGTGAGAGCAGAAGGGGCCTCAGAGATCTTCTAGTTCAATCCCCCACCTTGCAGATGGAAAACTGAGGCAGGTAGGCAGGAAGGAATCATTTCTTGAACACTTGCAAGCCTGATGGCAGACTCTTTCGCCTGAATCATCGCCACATCATTTCAATGAACAGATGAAGTCACTGAGGTGAAGGCAATGACAGACCTTTCCTAAAGCCATCGGGGTACAAGTGGTAGAACTGCAATTGGGACGCAGGTTCCCATTCCTTTCCTCTCTCAGGGAACCATGTTGTACCTTCACTCCAGGAAGATCCGTGTTATGATAGCAGCTTCCTGGGGATCAAAAAGTCTTTCAAGATCCAACAGAGTCGTACTCCAGTGGAGGAACTGCAGGCCCTGTGACAGAGGGGACTTCTAGGGAATTTCCTAGGTATGACTGTGACATATAAAAGAATGACAGCATAAGCCCAATGTCAAGAACAGCTGCTGTTGCATAAAACACATCCTCATTTTGAGTTGGCTTTTGAAAAGAGAGCTGTGTTCTTAATCCATATTCATTTGTGGTCCACTCTGAAGTTCAGGTCTTTTACTGCTGTTCTTGTAACTGGATTTTTCTTTCTACCTTATAGCTTCAACTTCATTCTTCACAACTTAACAAACCATAGAAATCAAATCTCCTTTCCCTTCCTCTTCATCTGAAATAAGCAGCACAAAAGAGGAAGGGGTTAAAAAGCAACGGGAGGGCAGGAAAGAGGCTGCATGATCCACAAAGTGAATGAATCCACCATTTATGGAGAGCTGACAGCAATGTCCCATTTATTAGACCACCACCCCTGTTGGGCAGCAGGCAGGCCAGCAGCCCGGCCTGGGGGGTCTATTTTATAAGGATGCTGTTATTGCCTTCAGAGCTGTAGCTGACCTCACACCAAATAAACACGTCAGTCACTTCCCAAGTCACTGTTCCAGGTGTGGCCTGAAGGACCCTCCAGACCATCACTCCCCCTGCCCCCACCTCCACTCAGAAATGGCTTCCCAATCCCAGCATCCATGCTAACAACCCTCTCTCTCTATCTCTGTCCCCAGATCATCTGTCACATCTGTCTAAAGTCTTGTGAAGTGGACCTGCAATGCCACTGGGTACAGGGTGATCTACCAACATACAGAGAAACATCTGTTTATTAAAGAAGGCCCTAAAGAGGAGAAAAGCCAACATACAACTACATACAAATTCTATTCTATCCACATCTATATCTGTATTTATAGCTATATCTATCTATATATCTCCTCAAAAGTTAGGTTGGGCACTTGGTGTTTTTCATTATTTCTTTTCCCAGTTTAAAAAAAATATTTTTTATTATTTGTTTGTCACACAGGAGAATTAACTGCTCCAGACTTAATCCCAGGATTGCTTAACCACAGACGTAATTCCAAGCCCCATCTCTCTGTCATCTGTTTGCGTGAGCTTGAGGAACACTGACTCATTCTTAAATTTTTTAATGAGGCAAGCCTGATACAAAAAAATGGAATAAAGATCCGCTAAATCAAGCAAAAGCCCCACAATCCACTGAAAAGCAACTCTAAGTGCCATCCGCCTCACCCGCCGTGTGGAAGTCCTGTCTGGACTGTGCCGGGATGTGCTCGTTGGGGGATGTCTCCGGTCGGACCACGGTTCCCTCAGAAGACCCATGTGGATGCCAACCCCAACACTCCCCATCTCTGTGACCTCAGGCAAGCATTTCAACCTGAGCCCTTTCAGTGTAAAATGGGAATACTAATACCTGCATTACATTCTTCACGTAGCAAAGACAAAAGTGCTTTACACACAACAGCATGGTAGAAAAATGACAGTTGTCATTGTGATGAGCTCGAAGGCGAAATGGGCATGCGTTTCATCAGATAAAACCTGGGGCACTTGGTTCTGGACGCTTTTCTTTTGGAGTGAGAGGTGAGGCTCCGTGGAGACAGGAGCAGATGGACCTGCCTCCAGGTCTGTGGAGAAGGCTCTGGCTTGGGGGAAGGGCAGCGGTGTGTAGGCCTGTCTTCTGAGACTCGACTTGAAACCCCGCTCTTGAGGAAGTGCTGCCTGTACTCCCTGAACAAAAAAAAATTCAAACACTTGGGCTTACCTCTGGGACTGTTTTCGCAAGGCCAGTCCTGCCTTAGAACCGTGCTGAGGAATTTATTTTCCTCATTAGTTGAGGGAAGTAAGAAGCGCAGTTGAGATGATTGTAACTCTATTCTGAAGGTGAAACGACAGTTCCGTTTGGCCTGTGATTTATTCCCACCTCTCCTTCAGGCTTCTCCTAAAGTCTCCCAGTGGAAATGTGGCTGGGAGTTGGTATCTTGGCGGGTGTATTACAGGGCCTTTTTGTGTTCTGCTTCTCAAGTTTCTGAGTCTGTACCCTGTGAAATACAACTTGCAAAGCGCCTTGTTAGGCAGAAGGACCATAGGAATTCACAACCTCCTCCTGCTTTCAGAACCAGTGAGACTACTGGCAGGCACCTACATGAAGGAGAAGGCCCTCAGGCTCAGAGAAACCTCTGGACCAGGTGAGGGTGACTCATGCTGGCCAGCAAGGAGCCCGACAGGACACGCCGGCCTGTCACTGCAGGCTCACAGGCGAGGGGCTGGAAAATGGAGGGAGCAATGAGGCCAGCGAGCATTCTCACAGTGGATGGTGAGGGGAGCGTGGAAGGATGTGGTCATGGGGAGAGAGGAAAGAAAGATGAATGGGGCCTGAGTCAGTCATAGGCTAAAGCAAACAGGAAGGTTTTAAAGTGAGATTTGAGGAGAGGAAGTGGTTCCAAGCAAGGGAGGGAGAGTGTTCCAGAGATCTGTCTTGAAAAAGAGCTACTCTTCATTTTTTTGGATAGTCCTCCTCGTGTGAATATTTCTTGGCGGTACTGACAGACGGGTGAACCAATTTTTTATTTTATTTTTTTTTTAAATCACAACTGGCTCCAACTTTTCCCTAGAACTTGAACCAAACAGGATTGAGACTTTAGGTTTGGAAACATTCAGTGCATTCATTTGTGTTAACGTGCACTGCTGCCTGCTGCTCTTAGCAAACACTGGGGCCACCCAGATGAAGCGAGCACAGCGAGGGGGTGGCCTGTTCAGCCAAGGTCACCTCTCTGACACTGGCCACTGTGCCTCAAGTCCTGAGAGCGTGATCCCAGGAGAGCTCCGCATCTTTCGAAATCTATCTAAACTGCCAGATGTGGAGTTAAGATTGGCTAACTCCCCACTGGGCAAGAGGAGCTGTGTGTGGTGGGGGAGGGAAGCGGGATGGGGCTGCGGGTCTAGAGTGAGAGCACAGGAAAGACGAGGAGTTTTTGCTTGGCATTTCTGTGGAAAGCATCAAGACACAGCTCTAACCAAATAAAGGGCACCCTGCCTTCTGCTTAGGGCAGTTCTACAAGCCAAGAACCAAAAACAAACTTCATTTAAAGGACTTAAAAGCAGCAACTCTTTCCAGTTCCTTGGGGAAGTCCCCTTCCCAAGAGAGTTTATCAGAAAATGGTCTGTTTATATTGTGAAAGATAATAAAACCCTCCAAGCTTCCAAAACGAAGAGACTTTGCTTTTGCTTTCTGTTTCATGACTTTGGGAACTGAACCTTGAGGGACCACATTTTTCTCATCTATAGAATGGGGTGATAAGCTTGTTCCCACCTCAAAAGATATTACTCAGATGGTTTGAACTTACACAAAGATCTAGACCTGTATACAAAAGAATATTATTCTTAATAGCAGGAATTGTGGCAGAATAACATCCAAGTTTTGTTTCCTCCTGGTCTAAAACTGAACTTGGGCATAAATAATCTTAATGCTGAATTACTTTTTATTAAGATAGAAGATAAACTATTTAAATGAAAACCCCCATGTTTTTCTGTGCTGTGTCCATATTCCCTAGTATGAAGTTCAAATTCACTTCCACATTGCAATAAAATTTCGAACCTTGATATAGTGAATATACTTCAAATGTTTATTTCATTTTTAACAGTTTTATTGAGCTATAATATGTTTTCTTATGCTAATTTTTGTACTTTAAGACTGCACTGTCAAATACAGCAGTCACTAGCCCCGTATGGCTGCTAAAATTTAACTTTGACTTAGTAATAACTTAGCACAATAAAAAATTTGGTCCCTCAGTCATACTTCAAAGGCTCAATAGCCACATGTGGTCGGTGGCTATGGATTAGACAGTACAAATATAGACTCTTCCCATCACTGTATAAAGTTCTTTTAGGCAACACTGTTCTAAAATAGTACATACTCATTACAAAAGTTTGGAAAACACATACAATAGGGAAAAAGATAAATATATTTCTTATTTTTCTTACCACCTAGTAAATAACACTACTAATATTTTGGCAGAGTCTTTACAATGTTTTTTTTTCCTGCACATCTGTTTTGTTTCATTTACATTACATGGTTGTGACCTGTTCAATATGCAATATTATAGTCTGCCTTTTCAACTTTAAAATATAAGCATTATTCCATGTTATTGTCGACTTTTCAGAAACATTTTCGATGGCTGCAGAATATTTCTCTAAGCAGAGTTGCCATTACCCTATTGTTAGGCATATGTTTGCATTTTTTAATAAAATAATGGTAAAATTTAAAACTTGATAGCATTTGCTAGTTTAAAAGGGGGCCAAAGAAATTGCTGCATTCTGCGATCATTTCCAGTCAATTGCATTTTTCTAGGAACATGCACAAAATCCAGGCACAGGTGACTGATATCCAGGAATAAGCCACCTGAACCAGAGGCAGCTTCCTCTCCCTTCCTGAGCTCCTAAAAATGGTGGCGGCCACACGAGTGTCATTACACATCAGAACACCTGTCTCCCACTACGTTAGGGCTGCACTCAGCAGATGCTAAGTAAGGACAACATGCTGCAGAATGAGGATAATCATCATGAAATTACACGTTTCATTTGCCAAAAGCTAAAGCAGGAGGATTATGCTCTCACATAGCATTCTTTCTGCAATCTACCTCGAGCCTCACAGGGCTGATGGGAGTAGCTGATGAGGTGATTTACCTGAAAGGGCCCCACACTGCGCCTGGCACACTCTCTCCAGCTTCCAGAACCTCACCCTGCTGGTCTCCTCCTTCCACTCTGGCTGCTCCTTGTCCATCCCCGCGCCAGGTCCTCTTTACTTCCTGAACTCCGAGTGTCGAAGCCCCAGACTCTGCGTTTGGACCTCGCTTTGCTTCCATCCTCTCCCCAGGGGATCTCAGCCAGCCTCTGGCTTTGGCCACCATGAGGACCCCTGAAGTCCTCCCTGCTCCCTGACACCAGTCACATAGACCCACCTGAGTGTCTCCTCTAGGCTTCTCAAAATGAAAATGACATTTTACCCCATTCTCCCCATCAAACATACAAACAAATCAACAAAATTCTCTGCCCCTTCTACAGTTTTTCCATTTCCATAAATGACACCTCCATTTTTCTAAATGTTCAGGTCGAACACCTGGGGTCCTCCCTGCCCTCATTATTCTCCAACACCTAGTTGATCATTGAATCTTGAAAGTTCTACCTTCCCCACCTCCACCACTCTGGCTGAGCTGCCCTCCTTCTAAATGGCTTCCCTGCTTCCACACACGCCCCTCGGGACAGTCTTGCCACCAAAGCGGTGGCACCTGCCCCACCCTTCCCAGGGTGTTTGGAAACACATGGGGGCTTTGAGGTTTATCATAATACTGCTCATAGCCCTTAGTACCTGGGGAACCAGTATCTCAATCAAGACGGTCCCTCACAACTTAGCATTATCCCACCCCAAATGCCAATAGCTCCCACTAAGAAGCTCTGAACTGAAGTGATCCTTTTAGAACTAAAATCAGATATTTCTTTTCCTGTTCAAAACCTTCTGTGGCTCCCCATCCCACTCAGAATAATATCCCAATTTCTAACCATGAACTAGGAGGCCCACTGCTCTGCCCTCTCTTCCCAACTCCCACCCATCCACATGGGCGTCTTGCTGGCCCTGAGGTGGGTCTTCATGCTGGCTGCTCCATCCGCCTGGGGAGCTCCCGGGGCCCTCCCTCTGCAAGCAGGCTCTCCTGCTACCACCGCCTATAGCAGACCTCAGCCCCAACAGCCCACTGGAGTTGGTCCCCTTTGTTTTCTGTCTCTTCATTAATATTTATTAACTTCTTTATTTGTAATCTGTCCCCTCCATGTGATTGGAAATTCCATGATGTCAGGAACTTTGAAGAGGTGGTGTTTTTTTTCTCACCACCACCTCCCCAAAATCTAACCTGTAGAAATCATGACAATAATAAGCAACCTTAGGGAGCTCTTCCCCCCTGCCAGGCTCTGTCCCGAGCACTCTCATGCATTAACCGTACCCCTTCCTATTCCTACTGTAACTACTACAGACTTACTGGCTTCAGACAACACAAATTTGCTGCCCTACAGTTCTGGTGGTCAGAAGTTCAAAATGGGTCTCAGTGCACTAAAATCCAGGTGCCAGCAGGGCTGCATTCTCGATGGAGTCTCTGTGAGCAAATCTTCCTGGCCTTTTCCAGCTTCCAAAAGCTGCCGGCATTCCTTGACTGTGTCCCTTTTCTCCAACTCCTGGCTTTCCTGCCTCCCTCTACATAGAAGGACGCTTGTGATTACATTGGACCCACTGGGATAAGGCAGGACAATCTCCCCATCCCAACATCCTTAACTCAACCACATCTACAGTAAGGTAACATATTCTCAAGTTCCAGAAATTAGTCTGTGGCTGTCATGTGGGTCCATTATTCTGTCTATCACAGTAATCCACTCTGGATTGTTTGTACCCACAACACTTCTGGGGTTTTTTGTTTGTTAGTTTGTTTTTTAAGATTTTATTTACTTATTTTTGGAGAGGGGAAGGGAAGGAGAAAGAGAGGGAGAGAAACATCATTGTGTGGTTGCCTCTCACGTGCCCCCTACCGTACTCCTGGCCCACAACCCAGGCATGTGCCCTGACTGGGAATCAAACTGGCTACCCTTTGGTTCATAGGCTGGCACTCAATCCACTGAGCCACATCAGCCAGGGCATTCTGGGGTTTTTTTCCACACTACCAGCCCATTTTCTAATTCTGTGGACAGCAGCAGGTATCTACAATTCAATCAGTCCTGACAATATGCATGTGACAGCATCAAATCCCTCAGGTGAAGGGCGGAGTCCTACGAGACTGCTACCACTTCACTGGTCAGCTGCCAGATCCAGGGTGTCACTGGTACTTCTGACTAGCCCCTTATCAGTTTTGATACTCCGCTAGAACAACTCACAGAACTCAGGAAGGCATTTTACTTATGATTACCTATTTATTACAAAAGATATCACTCAGGACCAGCCAAACAGAGGAGCCACCCAGGGCAAGGTATGGGGAATAGGCACAGAGCTTTCGCGCCCTCGGTGAGCGTGCCACCCTCGCAACATCTTGGTGTGTTTGCCCACCCAGAAGCTTCCAAATCCTCTAAGGATTTGTGGCCATCTCATTATGTAGATTTAAAGGATTGAACCATTGGTCACTGGTGATTCACTCAACCTCCAGCCCCCTCTCATCTCCTGGAGGTCAGAGAACAGGCTGAAAGTTCCAGGCTTCTGGTGACCAGCCCCACCCTGAAGCTATCTAGAGACCCACCAAGAGTCACCTCATTAGAACAAAAGATGCTTCTATTACTCAGGAAATTCCAAGGGATTTAGGAACACTGAACAGCAAACACATCACAGAAACTTTATGAGGTAAGTAGGTCGATTCTCCCTGTTTTCCAGGTGAGAAAACTGAGGCAGAGCGGTCTAAGTCATTGTTCGAGATCACAGAACTAGTTAGTGGCACAGTCTGCCCTCCCAACCGCCAGGCTCTAGGGTCAGCACTCAACGCATAGTATTAAAACTGATTATTCTTTATTTCTTGTACTTTTGCTATTAGGGATGAGCCCATCCCAGCTTAGAAGGACTCTCCACCATCAGACAGCAACCTGGAAAAAATTTTTAAATGGCTAGTTTGAATGGGGGTTTTTTGGAACCTTGAAGCCAGCCAGTTGTTTCCATATTTAGCCATCTCCCATTCATTCTTGCCCCTAGCACAAGAATGAATGGGACACCTAACAAGCCTGTCACAGTCAGCCACCACAGATCAAGGAATCACCAGGGTGTCCGAGGGGGGAGTAGAGGAAAGGCTTTTTGGAGAACACCAAGGGTGTTTATAGGAACCCACTATGCCTGGACTGGTCCTCCCCATCTAGCCGGTGCCCTCCCCCTAGTCCTTGAGAATTCCCTCTGAACGCCAGCGCCTCTGGGAGCCCCTGCAGGCCTCCGCACACAGACTGGGACTCCTTTCCCCTGTCTGCCAGAATGGGGCTTCCCGCACACCTGCAAGACAGCATCTGTCACACAGAACCAATTGTTTCTTACTGATCTTTCCACAGGGACTGTCCCAGGGCAGCAGGACAAAGCCTTACCAGGGTGTGATTCCAGAAGCCCTGGCAGGCATCTCCCTTCACCTTCTCTGGCCACATGGCACCAAACTTCGCTATCTGGGCTGGACCTTGGGCTCAGGTTGTAGAATCAGAGAAGAATCACATCCTTCCACGCACTGAAAGATGTGAAGACCTCATTGGCACACTTTGAAAAACAGCACTGAGCCCTGAAGAAAAAGGAGGGCATGTTGCAGGAGGCAGGAGAGGGCACCAGCAGGCAGGCTACAGGTGCTAGGAACCAGCGCCAGCCCTCTCCCCCTTGACAAAGGCTGGCTCAGCCCTGGAACTAAAATGAGAGTATGAACAGGGGCAAAAATTGAACGCATCAATTACATGACAGACAGCATGCCCCCGGGAAGGGATGTCCAGATTTACACTCGTCTGTGGACCCAAAAATCTTCTGGTGGAATAATTTTGAAGCTGTACCTTAAAACTCATTGCTCTAAAATACTCCTGAAATGAAGAAGTGCAGCCACGGTGAGGCAGCCAGCATCTTGGAGGCCTCTGCAGGTGCCAGACTCACATCAGGAGCTCTCTCTGGCCCAACACTGCAGCAACTGTGGATTCAGCCTCCATGACAAATAGCAGCTGCTGTCACTATTGGTGGTGAGTGACCACACTCGGGAGGCAGGCTGACCAGCAGATTGCTTTTTGGAGAGTCTGAGGAGCCAGAGGGAGAGAGAAGAGAGGTCACCATTCCTGGATGCCTGTGCTAGGCACCCTGCTATTATTTACATATCTCACAGTGAGCCTACAACAAGGACAGGAAACTGAGGCTCCAACGGATACAGTAACTTGCCCAATGGCACAGAATACAGGTAAAGCTGAGATGAGAGCCCTTTTGCCCCCCAGACCCCAGGTCCACCCCTATTCATTACACCTTTCCACCCTAAAAGCTCTCAGACAGAGCTACTAGGAGGCAGGAAGTGGAAGCAGATTCAAGATGGTGAAGAAGGTGCTAGGTGCTCCCAAAGCTGGCCCAGTGGGCCTGGGCTCTGGTCCAGGCTTGGCTGGTGGTGACTTTTGGCAGTTCCCCTGAGCTCTACGAATTCAGGCTCCTCCTTGTCTAGAGCGGCCCTGCCTAGAGATCTCCGAGAGACTTCCCAGCCCTAAAACGCTATGATCTTCAGAACTGACACACATCAGTGAGGATTTGTCCAGCTACAACTCTGAGAAGACTTATTCCTGCGGATATGAGACTCAGAATGTTAAGACTCTGCGAATGCTACCGTCTCGGCAATAATGTGTGCATAGAATACTCTTGGCCAGGAGGGTGATATTCAGGAAGGGCAGAAGTCCGTCTGTCAGCAGCAGGCTTAAATGAGGCTGAATGGTGAGTGGGCTGATGGGAGGAAAGAATCTGGAAAGGCTCATGGTCTGTTTGAAAAGAAAAAGGGTTTTGATGGGACTTGCTCATTCAATCTGGATTTTAACAACTTCTCAAAATGTCACTCAGGGAGGAGAAGAGTTAGGGAAGAGGATTTGTGGGGTGAACAGAGAGGAAGAAAGAGAAAGTGATTAGAGCAGGGCAAATTCCACACTGAGGGTCAGTGCAGGGGTCACTGCGCATGTCAACTACAGGACACGGCCAACTACTGGCCTGGCCCCTGGGGAGGGAGAGTCTTGAGTTGACTATTGAGAATATTTTAATGCCAGAAATTAGGTTTGAAAAGCAAACATTTAATTTAAAAAACTGGAAAATTCTAATAGGTATAAAGCAGGTCAGTTACTTAACCACTCTAGGCTGTAGTTCCCTCATCCCTAGTGTGAAGAGAAGTGTGTGCCTTGTAAGGATTTTGTGAGAATAACACGAAACAGCACGTACATAGCCATCAGTGCTTTTCCCCGATGGGGCTGTCACACACCCGAGACAGGAAACAGCCCCAGGAGCAGCAGCCTCACGGCAGCAGCAGATAAGGATGGCCAGACGGCACAAGGCCAGCTTTCTCCAGGGACAGCCCCTGCTGGCCTGGCAGGGAAACCGCAGCAGGAGCTCACAGCCAAGACAGGGGATGTCTCTTCAAAGCCTCTCTTCCTCCTCCTGCCCCCAGCCCCTGACTGGCCCGTCCGGGCAACTCAGAGGTGTGGGGAAGCTTCAACAAAATCAGTGCTCAAGTTAGAAGATGAGCAATGTCACACAACTTGTATTCCAAGACAATGAGTAAAATGTGATGGTTAAGAATTCCAGGTGCAGATGGCTGGGGCTGGATTTCAGATCTTGATCAGTAAGGATCACTCTGGCTCAGTAACAGGAGAGTTGAGTAAAGAGATTTATTGAACAATAATGTGGACCGGGTTTATGAAAAACAACAAAGGATGGAGTGTACTTGAGGGCTGGTCACAGCAGAGAGCTGTTACCACTGCATGGCCTCAAGGGTCGAGGAGGGGCTGGCAAGTAGAACCCCAAGAGACAGCTCCCTAGAGGAGGTGAGGTCAGAGCAAGGTGGAGAGCAGAGGATGAGTGTGAATGGCAGGAAGAGAGAGTATTGCCTGGGACTCTTCTGGGACAGGGTACAAACCAAGGCCTGAAGACCGTGAGCCGTGAACACACATAGTCCCTAAACTATTTGTAGATAAGGAAACTGAGGTCACAAGGGCTAGGAGACGTGGATGATCAGGGCTACAGATGAGACCAGAATCCAGCACTTCTGTCCCTCTGTCTGGCGTTGTGGTCTAAATGCCTCCTTGAAATCATCACTAATACTTTCATCCACAGCACTTACCATGGGTCAGGCACAGTTCTAAGTACGTTGCATATAGTAACTCCTTTAAATCCTCATAGCTCCATTAGGTGGGTACTGTTATTATCCCCACTTAACAGATGGCGTAACTGAGCTACGTGCCTAAGGACATACTGTCTAGTAAGTGGCAGAATTAAAGTTGGAACCCTGAGAATATCAACCCAAATCTGTGATCTGAACCCCTAATGGATAACTGTCAGAGGGGGACCCTTAGAGAAAGTGAGGGGAGTTTCACTGTTACTGAGGTAGGAGGACTCAAGGTAACTATTCATTTGCTGAAAAGAGGCATTCGCCTCCCACATGTCCCCCAGTGCCTCCAGCCCACTCTCCCAGGTAGGCCCTCCAAGGACCTCCTATCTTCCCCCCAAGCAAGCTGTCTCCCAGGAAGTCCTGATGGGGACCTGGCGAGCACATGAGGGCTCACGGAGGAAGCACACAGGCCGCTGGCCAGCCTGCACCTTTTCTGGCCAGTCCAGCTGCCATGTGGAGTGCCATCTATATATGAGCAGTAAAGGGTCCACATGTTCTTCACCGGCTCAATCAGCCAGGCAAACACTCTAGACCCCTTAATTTTGCTCTGAGTAGGCTCACAGGACAACAGTGTGGTGAATTCTTGGAGGGGGGGCAGCTTGAGCTCAGCAATTGTCAGAATTTGATGAGTCAATTGATGTTTTGCCTGACTCATAAGAGCTTATCCCTGGACACAGCACAGACCCAAAACTCTGTTCCTAGACCAGGCACCATTCAGGCGTCCTTTTCCACTGGGGGCCTTGCCTCCAGATGGACACACCAATGTTGGCAATGTGCTAATCCTTCCTGCATCCCCATTCACAACCCAGCCCAGTCAAAGACCCTGTGTCACAGATACAGAACAGGATGCCATAATAAGGCAATGTATGGCGGGCAGAGCTCCTCCACAAGTGTCACCTTACTTCACACTCTTGACAACCTTGGAAGTCAGGCAATAATAGTGATAGAGAACGTTTATTAATCTCATAATGTGGGCTGGGTTCTGTTGAAGTGCTTTTCATGGGTTAATCACACAGAGACTGTTGATCTCTATTTTACATTTTGAGAACACTGAGGCTGAGAGAGGCCAGGGGTACCAGGATCTTAACCCAGGGAGTATTGACACTAAATCACACTGCATCCTCCCTCCTCAGTGAACAAAGGACTTGGTATGCTTGGGTAAATGGTTTGGAGTTCATTTGGAAAGTGACAAGAATTACTTCTTAAATTTCAAGTAGAATACAGTGATGGTCATCTATGCCTTTTAGAAAGAGTGCTCAGGGACTTGAAGTCCGAGAGATCACTTTGGAGGCTGTCATGATGTTGGGGGGATGAATAACGAAAGTCACCTGCATTTAAGCAGAGATGGGAGGTAATGAAGCAGAGACAGTTCTCAGAGATATTGGAGATAGAATGAGATGTTAGGTGGGAGATGGGAAGAGGGGTGTTGGGTGAGAGGGGAAATTTAAGAACCCTCCCAGATTTCTGCCTTAAAAAACTTCATACAGATGTGAGTCACCAACTGGAAAGAGATTACAAGCAGCAGACAAATTTAAGGGCAGTTGGAAGTTGTGTATGGGACTTGAAAGGTTCAAGTTACCCCCTGGATATTCACATGGAAATGTCCCCTGTTCTGACCTGAATGTTTATATTTCCTCAAAGCTCCTTTAATAAAGCCTTACCCCGACCAATGTGGTGGTATGGGGAGGTGGGGCCTTGGGGAAATGATTACAATTAGATGAAGTTATGAGGGATGGGCCCTCACTAATGGAATTAGTGCCCTAAAACAGACATGTGAGAGCTTGCTTCCTCTCTCTCCTCTTTGCCATGTGAGGGCACAACAAGTTGGCAGTCTGCAACCTGGAATAAGACCCTCACTCACCCTTTACCATGCCGGCTCCCTGATCTTCGACTTCCAGCCCCAAGAACTGTGAGAAATAAATTTCTGTTGTTTACAAACCACCCAGTTTGTGGTACTTTTGTTGTAACAGCCCAAGCTAAGCCACCCTACTCTTCCCCAAGCAGGGTCTGAGCTGGAGATGATACATTTGCAAGTCACCAATCTTAAAATCAGGAGCTAAATATATTGAAGTTAATGAGCTCATCCAGGGAAACTATTAATAATAAATAATAACGACAAAGCCAAGGATGTGGTCTTTAGAGCCAAGGCATAAGAGTAACTGCAGGGGAACCAGCCAAGGAGACTGAGAAGGAATGCTCAGGGCAGTGGAGAAGTGGGTAAGACTCCCGGGAAATAGCTGAAGGAGATGATTTCCAGAAGGGGTGGTTTACTGCATCAAATGTCAAGGTCAAGCAGAGGAACACATTGAACTTGGCCATTTTGAGGATCTGTGCCAGACATTTGCCAGAATAGCATCAGTGGAAGAGCGCAGGAGAAGGGCCCTCCTGTAGGCAGCACTTGGAGTCTAAAGCAACTGGGGCTCTGGGGTAATTCTATTGGTCTGTCTTGGTAGAAGAGAAAGTGGCCACTGTTCTAACACACCACATGCCATTACAACTCTCAATTCCCCACACTCAGGACTACATTTCATTGCTCAGCTGGTGTTTTCAGTATTCATTCATGTGTTGGAGCCTCCTAAAAATGTTTCTCTTCCTAAAATAGTCTGTTCCCATGCCCAGCCCATTGGGGAAATTTTTAAAAAATCATGCACTTTACACGTAGGGAGAACTGAGTTCAAATATGGCCTTTGCCCCTCAGTACCTGTACATCTGTGGGTGGCAGCCTATGCTGTGTGTGACACAGGTTGGTAAGAGCTTCGCTGCAGAGCTGATCTGAGGAAGCAATGAGATAGCCCAGGGAAACTGCTTCATTCCCAATAGGCTAAAAATCAGTGTCCTCCTTTAGCTCAAGTGTCTCTGGGCCTTGAGAGCAACTACGGCCTGGGGAACAGCCTACCTACTCTTTTCTTAGAGAAGATATTACAAGGGTGAAGGAAGGGAGGGCATCAGGTTGATGGGCACTTACAGAGTTAGGAAGAAGTCATTGAAAACAAGTATTTCCACCAGCTTTACCTCAGCCTGCCTCCTCCTCGCAGCTGTCTGCAGTCAGCCAGCGCCACTGAGTGGCAGCGGTTCCACTCACTCCTTCGCCTCTGGAAGAAGGTGCAGCAGACACTTCAGGGCCCGCCTGTGGCCGAGCCTCAGGCTCGCCAGCCAGACTTCCCGTGGCCAGAACCTGCACCTGACCCAGGGTTCCCTGTGGTTCCCATAGTTCTAAACCATGGCATTTTTCCCCCACCAAGGTATATTTGACATTGTCTGGAGGTATTTTTTTTTGTCACACCTGGTGAGGTAAGGGGCTGCTACTGGCATTTAGTGGATAGAGGCCAGAGATGCTGATAAATCTCCTATAATTCCCAGGACAGCCCCTACAACAAGGAATTTTTGGCTCAAAGTGTCAGCAAGGCTGAGGCTGAGAAAACTTCACACGGTGGCCACTAGCTTGATGATGCTCCTTTGGTGGCCTTCTTCCCATGCCTCCCTTCCTTCTCCACTGCTCTCCAGGGACCTCCTGGGATCCTTTTTCAATGAGCCATTTGTACTCAAATACTGTCTCAGTGTTTGCTTCTGCACCCCCCACCCCCCACCAGACACGCCTTGAGCTGTTTCTGGTCTAGTTTAGCAGGTGGAATCTATCCCCTGTCCCCCACTAGAAAAAACACTCCCTACCATGAGGAAAAAATATGTTTTGTATATATTTATAGAGAAAAGGCAAAAGTCCAAATGAATATCTTATAAACAGTAACCTCTTAGAAGAGACGATGGAAAGTACTAGAAAAGAGCAGAGACTGGGTTTGGGCAGCGTCCACCCAGGACATGTCCTGGAGGATCTGAGTTTGAAGGAGGCTCAAAGCAATGAGTGGGGCAGGATGGGCAGCAAGAAGGAGGATGGGCTTTCTGGGAAGAGAATGCGCCCCTGTGGATGCTGTCCAGATTCCAATCCCAGGTCCCAGTTCCCTGGGTTTCTTCCCCTTCCAAGGCCAGGCTTGCAGGGCACCCTGGGAATTGTAAACACAATGCACAACACCACAAGCTGTGCATGGGGCCTGTGACGCCCTCCTCTTCCCTCGTTGTGGCTGCAAATGTCTCCAGTGTGAAGGGAAGTCTTCGCTGGTGTCACGGCCAGGGGATTACATCTGCCTCCAGTTACAGGATGTATCACTTGCAAAGAATTCTTTCCACAATATACTCAAAGAACGAGGAAAAAAAAAGTATTAAATAGCTGGCTAAATTTGATCTATATTTTTCATTCTGTTTTTTTCCCTGTGGTTTTTCACAAAAGTCCGGTTTGACATGCCATTAAAAGAAAACCCGATGTATATGAGCAATAGATTTAAAAAGAAAAAAAGAACACTAATATATTGAACAACCCCACATATACAGTTTGGAAGAGGTAACTGGATCCCCTGCTCCGGCAGGCTGTAAACTGTGCTAGGGAGGGACATTGTTTTTCTTTTGGTCATTCTGCCAAGTTAAAAAGGAAGTTGGAGATTAGAACAAAATATTTAAATCAAAAATGAATCCTTCAATGAAAGTTGCTTGATCCCCTTTGCTACCATCCCTTGCCTCCCTTCCCCCTTATTGGAAGCATATTTCTCTTTGAAAAGAAGTAGAGCATTGTTGCTGAATAGCAGGGGGACAGCCCACTGGGGAGACACATCGACCTCATCATTTTTAAAGTGGGAGATAAATGACCTAAGGCCCCTTCCCAATCAAATGCTGTTTCTGCACATTCTCAGGATAAATGGCACGTTTTTCCCTGGTGAGCAGTGAGGGCTCTCCCGCTAGCTGGGTTTTCCTCAGCTAGCCATGCCTTCTAGCTCCACGAACAAGGGTAAGTGCAAATAAAATGGACACCTGAGCGATGCCAGGTCACCTCATTGTTCTTTGAAACTCAAGCAAGACCTTGACTCTGTTTAATGGCAAACTTGTAGAATGGCCCCCATATTAAGACGCAGTGTCTTGATTTCTTGAAATCTCCCTCAAATTCAGTACAAGGGATGGATAGATAGCTTCGGTCCTGCAAATATTATTGCAGAGAAAGATCTGAGAAAGGAGATGTAAGGAACAGAGCCACGTCTGATATCCAAAGCCGCCTCTTCCCTGCCCCCTGCCAGTCTCTCCTCAAAGGGATTCCCTTTTAGAAGAGGCCCGAGTAAATGTGGTCATCTTGGAGCCAAGTCTACTTAATACATGCTGAAAATAACAATGTAAAACAAATAATGTAGTGGTACTTTCTGGCACCAGGTTCTGCTTATTAGATACATGGTTCAACAGAGAGAAAAAAGAAACATCGTTCAAGAACTTAAGCAGGAAAAATTAGTAAGAACATGATTCTGGAAGAGCTTAAACAGACAGGGAAATCCAGAACTATATTATTAAATTGGCTGCCATCTTTGTAGCTGGTTGGGTTCTTCACCAATACCTATGCAAGTAAGCTGGAAGCCCAGCATTCCTCCTTGCAACCACTGAATATTTTAGAAGGAGGTTTTAAAACTGGAATAGAGCATCATCATCAAATGCTCCTTGATAGGCCCTCCAATGGGCATCTCCAGTGGTAGCCTTTTCTGTTGTCTATTTTGCTCACCTGCAGCGTGTCCTCAGCAAGAGACAACCGCTCATTTCCATCCGATTTGTGTGTGTGTGCCTGTGTTTCTTCAGTCTGATTTTTCTCAATGATCTATTAGAAATTATAAGTAAGACAAAGCTCCTGTCCCTCAGAGCCTCTCTTTTGTTCTGAGATGTATGCCTGCAAACCACTCTCATCCCTAGACAAACTGCAGGTCTCCATGTCATTTCTAGCTCACCTGCTTGATAGTACTTGGATTAAAAAAACCTGTATTGAAGATGGCCATGTCCCAGGGACTGAGCCAGATGCTTTGCCTCCAATGAATCATCTAATTCTTATAACACCTCACCCTCAGGGCTCGTGGTTCATTTCATTTTGCACAGGAGGAAGCTGAGGCTCAGAAAAATCAAGTGACTTGCCCAAGATCCCTGAGGAGTCAAGTGCCTTCAACTAATCAGCATCTTTGCCCGGGCTGCCCTTGCCTGGGACCCCTTCCTTGTCAGCGCCACAACACCTAGCCTGGGGGGCTGTCATTTGGGTTGTTGGTGCCACAATTCCTTCAGGCCTGAATCCTATGACCCTCTTCACAAGGGCTGTCTCCTTCTTGCCTCATCCCAGTCACCCTGGCATCACCTACCACCTGCCTGGCTGGGGCAGCCCCTCTGTCTAATCTGGTTGCCTCCTTCACTCTGAATCCATACCTCAGGTCCACTGGAGTGCATGCACTGCCAACTCACTATTGCAAGGACACTGCTTGAACCTCTCGAGGCTCCTGAAAGTCTTGTTCCCCATGAACCAGCTGTGAGAGTCTGGGAAAATCATTAAAACTCTTTGACAGTTTCCTCACATTTATAACAGACATCGTAATTCCAGTTCTATCTCTGGAAGAAACTGAAGTGAAGATCGAATGAGACTGAGAGTGTAGGCTTTGGGGGACGTAATTTCCATGCCAGATTTTATCTCCAAAATGGCCCTGACATGCGATTTTTCATCCAAATTTGCTCAAAATATGATGTTTCTCTGTCTCAATCCAAGGCTGAATTTTTCCTCCAAAATTTCCCCCTGTCCACAAAGAATGAAAGTTGGTCAATCAACTTTTCCCTGCAAAATCTAAGTT
Organism: Trachops cirrhosus; assembly: GCA_028533065.1. Classification (NCBI taxonomy): domain Eukaryota; kingdom Metazoa; phylum Chordata; class Mammalia; order Chiroptera; family Phyllostomidae; genus Trachops; species Trachops cirrhosus. The sequence continues at coordinate 56,851,472 of CM052540.1, read as the reverse complement.
CAGAGTTTGTGATCCAGAAGGTGTGGCCACGAATTATACTCAATAAGAAATTCTGCCTTTCTCATTTGTGAAATCATCAATAAGGAGGTCTTGATATGGAGTCTTATTTTTAATACCTACACATCATATTTAATTAATCCAATCCTAACTTTCTAGGTTAAATCATAGTCACTGAGGTAGCCAAAAAGAAAAAATAAAACAAACAAACAAAAAGAACAACAAAAAAAAAAAACAAGTTTGGAAGCATAAATTATTGAGAATACTGGTGCCCAGACTAGTCCAGATCCAAATCAGTCCCCAAAGCCTTCCCTGGCTCCCCTTCCCTGTGCAACAGAAGTCCTGAATTCCCTTCCACTCCCAGCCTTAATCTGCCTCCCCCACCTGTAGTCCCTTTTCTCTTACATGAACTATTTGCTCTAGCCTCTCTGCATTATTTGCTCTTTTCTTTTAAAAGCCTCTTCATTTTCTTCCCTCTGCATTTCCCCTCAGGGCTCCCCCACTCAGAATGCCTCTCTCACTCCCCTTGACCTAGCCAGATCCATCTAGTTCCAACCCTCACTTCTTCCATGAAACCTGCCCTAACCATGCCAGTCTGAAAAGATCTGTCCTTCCCCGGAGTGCCTGTGGCAAACTCATGCTCTTACCATGTGCTGCCTTCTGATGCTTTTGCTAGTATCATCTGGAACTATCGTTAAACATCTTTCCTTTTCATATTTTCACATTCGGTGCCCTGTTCTGCCTTGTACCCCAGAATGAGCTAATGTAGCACTTCATATACAGTAGACAAGCACTGAAAACTTGTTACTTAAATTTGACCCACAGGCTTGCAAACTACTCTGATCAAAAGAAACATTTCTCATGCATAAAGCAAGGAAATTGTAGAAATCCACCCCATCAAATATTTTTGGCTAAAAAGGAAGGAGTATCTTTCCACAGTCTCAACGGAAACTGTGCATGTGAATGTGTGTTTGGGGTACAGAAGTAGAGAGAGGCTTGTTAATTTTAAAGCCACATAGCATGTTTGGCTGACTATGACTCCATTTGTGTATTTCAACCACGTAAAATACACCCTGGGATTCTGGACTGAGAAAAATAGCCATATAAGGAGAAAACAAGACATTCCCTATAGCTGCCCTTGTAAAACACTCTATGATTTAACCCTCTGCTCGGACAGATCCAAGCTCCTGTACTTTACAACTGTAAACAATCAGATTCCTGGGAGGAGCTCAGCGGGTGACCTGCACCATTGGGCACAAACGGATCACAAACAAAACCTGACAGGTCACACACAGGGCAGCGTGACCAAAGTTTCGTAGCCGCCTGCTGGTCTCTGGCGGTGGGCCGCCCCCAGCCTGAACAGGCACTGAGATGAACTCCAACCCCGACACAACTCCAAGGAGCCCATTAATCCTTCTTTCCTTTAAGAACACAGGGATCTGGGGTCTGCCTCCACCTTCCAGGTGACAGTCCATCAATCTTCAGAATCCTGCCACTGGGGAGGTGGGGGGAGGGGCGGATCAGGAGAAGGAAAGGGGCTCCAGACATGGCAATCAGAGGCAGAAGCAGGTCAACTGTCCCCCCGACCCCCACCCAGGGTTCCTGTGGCCCTGTGGTGCAGGGTGTGCCCGGCTGGGGCCTCTGCCCTGTGCAGAGGAGCGGCTACAGAGCCAGGGGCCCACAGAGAGTCCGTAGGTGCTTGCTCTCACTCTCTTCTTCTTGATTGCTGTTAATGCCAAGTCTGTGAGGGAAGATTTTTCTAGATGGTATAACTGATGCTATGAAAGCTTTCAATGTCCTTCGAATGTAATGAGTGGGGCTATGGTTAGAAATCAAGTTTTATGCTGTGGCTGACACAGCTCATTTTCTTCTGTGGTCCAGTATAACCTCTTTCCTCGTAGCGGTAGAATGACCCTCAAACACCCACATGTGTGCGCACACACACACACACAGAGAGGAGCAAGGAACATGGCTGCCCAGCAGGAAACATTTCCCACGTGCCCAGGCAGCTTGGAGTGGCCATGTGACAAAGTTCCAGAGACAGGTACATGAGTGGAAGTGCTGTGTGCAAATTCTGAGTCACAGCTCTGAAAAGGAGCTGTGTGCCCTTCCCATGGGCTGAAATGAAGGTGAGGGCAATAAAACAGAAGGAAGCTGGGTGACTTTATGAAGCAGCGCCACCTACCTGCCTGGTACCACCACCTACGTCTGGACTGTTACTTGCGGGAGAAATGAGCAACCTCATCTGAGCCTCTGTATGTTTCAGTGTCTTCAGTGTCTTTGTGACAGCGGCTTAGCCTACACCTTAACTAATGCATGTGACTTTCTGCTGCCTCAGCTGTGTGCAAAGAATCCTGAAGCCATACAAGCTTGCACTAAGTTAAAAAGCAGAAGGGGAAAAAAATCATAGCCAAGTTACATAACAGTCAGCAGTATTTAAGTGCCAAAATCACCTCCTCCCTGAGGCGAGGCTGGAACAAGCCTCATCCACACGAGGGAGTCCTGCACAGGTTAGAGCAGAGGCCACAGAATCTGGCTCCTTCCTTCCCATAAAAGAGTGTCCTGTGGAAAGTTGGCCTTCCCAAATACACTGCAGAGAGAATGACCCTGCGACTCTTCGAGCTGGAACCAGAAGCATTATCTGCACAATTGTCATCGTTCCAAGAATGGCCTTTCAAACCTTTTTTCCTCCCTGGTTTTAAAGCCTGCCGCACCTCTCTGAAGACAGGTGGTAAGGCATCTCCTTTGATTTCACATTTGACAATTTCTCCTGAGAATTCCATTTTTGCTTTTTATTTGAAGCTATATTATTAGGCACATATTACATATTAAAATTGTTATATTTTTATAAAAATCTTTATCCCTAATCATAAATTTTGACCTAAAGTAGGGTATAAATGTAGCTCTATTAAATCTGCCCCCCCTTTTTTTGGCCCGATAGGACTTTTCCCATTTTTATGCCTTTGTTCTTTTCTCTGCCCTTATGTTTTAGACAATTCTCTTATAAACCACAGATTTTTTTTTCATCTAAGTTAACAATCTCTGTGTTTTAAGCGACTCATTTGGTCCATTTATATTTACTTAGGATTTGTTTCTGCCATCTAATGTTGGGCTTTGTATTTACTTTGTTATTTATGGTCTTAACTTTCTTTTTTACTGCCTTTTACTGGACTGATCAAGTTTCAAGTTTTATTTATTCTCTTTTCCTATTCTACTGACTTAGTAGTTACACATCTCATTTGTATGTTTCTATATACACACAACCTTTTTAAATGTTACCCTTTCATTTTTATCACATATACTTGACTTTAAAAAGTATGATATCAAGTCAGCATCTCCACCCGCCTGCTGACCCTCAGAGCTCCAGTCCTCCTCGTCTTCTGCACATTGTTGTTGTCCACTATTTCAGTTCCACATTGTTTCATTTCCTCAACATTTGTCAACACTCTGATTTCTACAGACAATGCTTGTTTACATTTAATTTCCCTCCTTGGATCTCACTCCTTCCTTAGAGCTTTAGGTATAGAATCTTTTTGACTTTTGGTTTGTGTTGCTGCTGTAGAGAAGCTGCTGCCTGACTAATGCCATTACCTTTGTAGGAAATGTGTACGATCTTTTTGGCTTTGTTGTTCTGCAATTTCATTGTCGTGGACTCAAGATTTGGATATATACTTATTGTTTCAGCTCAGGCCTTGTTGTGCATCCTGAATCTTATTATTTTTATCTTTTACCCATTGTAAAAAAATCCTCAGCTGTGTTCTCTTTGAATAGTTCTCCTTATGTATTCTCGTCTTCTGAAACTCTTATTCTTTCTCATTCTGTCTTCCATATCCTTAATTACTCTCTCATATATCTATATCTTTGTGATACATTCTGAATTGGAATCAAATCTCTCTTCCAGGACACCAATATTTTCTTTAGCAGTAACTAATTCATTAAAATTAATGACTGTAGTTATTAAATCTCAAAGTTTACTTATTTCTTTTTCAAATCTGTATTTTCTTTTTTATGGACTTTGTACATTTAGTATATTTTCAATTACTTGTTTCATATCTGTAAACATTTTAAACATACATATAGTCCCTATACCATAACCCATTATCTGAAATTATTGATAATCTAATCCTGGTGCATGTTCTATCTGTTGATTCACTCTCATTGGGGGCTGCTTCCTAAATAAACTTTGTAATTTTGGAGAGTAAATTCATCTTAGTATGGCTTTATTTATGGGAATCATGTGTGGCCTGAGCTGAGGTTGTGACTCAGCAGAGAGTTTTGTGTTTGGTTCCTGATTGTATGACAACATGGCTTAAAAACACATTTCCATTTCAATATATTATCTCAAATGTTCTTGGACCACATATATGAGGTCTGTCTGGATGTTAATATAACTAGAACAGTTTGTATGACAGCGATGTAACCTGGCAGCCAAGGAGAGTGGGCCGGAATGTGCATGTGTGAACAATGACGACCTCTCTGTACCAGTCATTAATTGAGCATGTGCACGGTGTGGCTGTCACATTCAAAACTGCTGCACAAACAGAGTGATGAATCTGCATCAAATTTTGCGTTAAGCTTGAACATTCCTCCACAGAAACCATTCGGATGATTCAGAAGGCTTTTGGGAATGATGCAATGAGTGCCATGTGAATAAAAGTGTGGCACAAATGCTTCAAAGATGGTTGAGAATCCGTTGAAAGTGATTCACATTCTGGAAGGCCTGCAACAAGCAGAACACCTGAGAATGTTGAACGTGTACAGATTGCCCTGCAACTTCTGGCTTTTCTCAAAACTAAAATCACTTTTGAAAGGGAAGAGATTTGGACCATCAATGAGATTCAAAAAAATACAATGGGACAGCTGATGGCGATTCCAACAGAAGATTTTGCAGAGTGTTCTGAACAGTGGAAGAGATGCTGGCAGAACTGTGTGAGGTCCCAAGGTGCCTACTTTGAAGGGGACTGAGGCATCATTGTCTTGTGTACAGTGTTTCTTTTACCTTGTATCTTCTTCAATAAATGTCTATTTTTCATAGTGTGTGGCTGGATACTTTCTGGACAGACCTCATTGTATAACATAACATCAAACCTCAAACATAAATAAGGCATTAGGTTCTTGGTTTAGAATTCCTGATTTACTATTGAGAGGCATTGATTTGTAGTCAGACTTCTGGTTAGGACAGATTTCTTCATTGTGCCAATGGATTTCTTGGCAGTGCCTACATTTGGCCCATTATAGAGGCCACAAAATATAGGTATCTCAGCCTCCATAATTACTTCCTTTTCCAATTCAAGTTCTCAAGACAACTAATGTAGTCTCTGTCTTTAGACTAAATGTGCTGGCTTATCTTGGGTCAGGAGTCCATATTCAGTTAAATCAGCCATAGGCATGGTCAGAGCCTCATAGCACTTAAGGAACTCCCTTTTGGGATCCTTTTTGACAGAGAGCTCTAGCAAGAAGGCCTGAAAAAAAAGGAAGAAATGATCGTTGGAGAAAATAGTTTTCTCCAACACTTCCCTTGTGTAAGCTCTGCCCTCCCTGACCATGTAGCCTCCCCTAGGGCATAAAGTTGTCAGGGTGAGAGTCTGAGTTGCTGTAACCAGGGAGGGCATCGATAGTGTCTCCTAGGTAAGGTTAAGGTGAGCATGTTTCTGCATAGCAGTGGAATTAGTTTCTAACTTAGATTAAATGTGGAAGTTACTCTTTCACACAGCACCAGCCCAGAGCCTGACGTAGTAGATATTCAATAAATGTTTGCTGTAACAAAATACCAATCACTTCCTCCACCCTACAGTAAGGAAATAATACTCCAGCAGAGGCAGCATGCAGAAAGTATTCAAAGAGACAGAAAGCTGCAAGGCCATGCCAAAAGAAAGATAAATCTTTCCCAGAGAAACAAGTTAACTTGAAGCAGACAGTTAGCAAAGAATGCTGGAGGAAAGTAAGCTCTTTAAGGGCTCAGAACTTGGAGTGGACTTTGAGTTAGCACATATACAATATGGAGGATGTTCTTCAGTTCGTAAATAAGAGTCCTGTGACAGATGGTGATATCTCACACAGACCCTCACAGCAGGGGCTCATCTGTGAACTTGGGATTTCAGTAAGATAAAACAAACCCCACGAAAATGAAGGCAGTTCTCTTAGACATACCTGCATAAGAGACTTAAAGGGAAGGGAGCTGAAAAAATTTTAAAGTGACTCACTGTATTAGTTTTTTGTATATAATAATACCCATGTTAACTATACATTAAAAATAAATAGTTCAAATATTCCTATGGAGTTCTTCTTACTATGTTCTTTTTGGTTTTTGTTTTAACACCAAAGTTAATGGATTTCTCCAAATGCCATTATAAATAGATATTTGGATGAGTTGAGCACTGTAAAGTTTGGGAGCTAAAAAGCAGTTCCCCTTACAGAACGCTGTCTTACCAAGGATTTCTTTTTAATAAATGTACCACACGTTAGATTCAGCCGACTAATGGAATCTCCAAAATTTCTTTAGTAAAAGTTCTTAGGAGTAGTCATCTGGTTGAAAGATGGAGGCTAGCAGACTCGATCTGAATATCAAAGTGCATATCAAGTATGCTGTGTTTCCACTCAAGTTGTATATTTATTAAGGTTGGCTTAGGGAGGAGGGAGGTTAGACTCCATCCCCCAAGCTCACCTTTATTCCCAGAACCTTAAAACTGAATAAAGGATTCCACATGTAAAAACTCTGGAGAATAAAACCCATGGCGTGAGATGGCCGGTTAGGATGGAGACATAGGTAGATACACTTCGCCTCCTCATACAACCACAGGGAGAATTACAACTATATCTCAAAACAAATAACCAAAACTGTCAGGAAATTGAGCTGTACAGAAGTCCAACAACCAAGGATTTAAAGAAGCCACATTCTTCCAGATGGGTGGGAGGCAGGGAGGTACGGAGATGGGTAGAAAGGAGTGGAGCAGGGTGTGGTGCAGAGAGGCAGCAGCAGTGGTGGCAGAAAAGGCAGTCCCACACTCGCAGGTGGTGGATAGAAATCGGGAGGGATACCTCGGGAGTGAGCGATCCCAGCCCCAGACCAGACCGCCAACCCAGGGTTCCAGTGCCAGGAATATAAATCCTCATAACTTCTGGCTGTAAAAACCAGTGGGGGTTGGGACAGAGGAAGAGAAGAAACTGCCGGATTTTCAGGAATCCATTTAAAGGGCCCACACTGACTTAGAATATACACAAATATACCCACTCTGGAAGTCACCACCAGGGCAGCAGCTGGAAGGGCGCCAGTCACATACGGGAAGTAGATGAAGTGACTGGAAACAGGGCAAGTGCCAGGCAAACCTCCAGAAGCCAGGCAGCAGCATTGTCCCCTCTCCGAGCCTTCCCACCACACAGAGCCACAAAGCAGTGAAGCAGTTTGCCCCACCCTGGCGGTTAGCTAAGGCTCCACCCCACACAATTTACAGGTGCCTTTTCTAAGACAGGGAGTCAAAGCAGCTCTACCTAATACACAGAAACAAACACAGGGCAGCTGCTGAATTGAGGAGACAAAGAAATATGGCCCAAATAAAGAACAGAACAAAACCCCACAAAATGAACTAAACAAAATGGAGATAACCAGCCTACCAGATGCAGAGTTCAAAACACTGGTAATCAGTATACTCAGAGAACTCACTGAGTATGGCAAAAACATAAGGGAAGAAAAGAAGGTTAACAAAGTGAAATAAAGAAAAATCTACAGGAAACCAACAGTGGAGAGGATAAAGCTGAGGATCAAATCAACAATTGGGAACGCAGGAAGGAAAAAGCATTCAATCAAAACAGCAGGGAGAAAGAAGAATTCAAAAAAATGAGGATAAGCTTAGGAACCTCTTGGATAACTTTAAACATATCAACACCCAAATCATTGGGGTGCCAGAAGGAAAAGAGGAAGAGCAAGAAATTAAAAACTTGTTTGAAAAATAATGAAAGAAAACTTCCCTAATATGGCAAAAGAAATAGATGTACAAGTCCAGGAATCACAGAGACCCCCAAACAATTTGGACCAAAAGAGGACCACACCAAGACACATCATAATTGAAATGCTAAAGGTTAAAGATAAAGAGAGAATCTTAAAAGCACCAAGAGAAAAGGAGACAGTTACCTACAAAGGAGTGCCCAAGAGACTATCAGCTGATTTCTCAAAAGAAACTTTGCAGGCAAGAAGGGACTGGCAAGAAATATTCCAAGTGATGCAAAGCAAGGACCTACATCCCAGATTGCTCTATCCAGCAAAGCTGTTATTTAGAATGGTAGGGCAGATAAAGTGCTTCCCAGATAAGGTCAAGGTAAAGGAGTTCATCATCACCAAGCCCTTATTATATGAAATGTTAAAGAGACTTATGTAAGAAAAAGATCAAAACCATGAACATTAAAATGAGAACAAACTCACAACTATCAACAACTGAATCTAAAAAAAACAAGCTAAGCAAACAACCAGAACAGGAACAGAATCATAGATATGGAGATCATGTGGAAGATTATCAACTGGGAGGGGGAAGGGAGAGAATAGGGGAAAGGTGCAGGGATTAAGAAGCATAATTGGTAGGTACAAAATAGACAGGGGATGTCAAGAATAGTACAGGAAATAGAGAAGCCAAAGAACTTATATGCACGACCCATGAACATGAACTAAGCAGGCAGGGGCAGGGGGGTTCATAATTGCTGGAGGGAAGGGAAGTAGTGGGCAGAGGGTGGCAAAGGGGGAAAAATTGGGACAACTGTAATAGCATAATCAATAAGATATATTTTAAAAATAAAAATAAAACCCACTACATGAAAAAGATGATTGCAGTGAGAACCCAGAGGCCAGAGAAGCTTTGTGAGGCAGTTTGGGCTTTTCGAAACACTCAAACCACCTGTGTGCCAGGATCTGGGTAATCTCCATCAGCACTCACAACAGGAGGCTTCCTTGGTGACTTCAACAGAACTCAACTATGTCCAGACCTGGAACATCTAATGTCAATAATGACCTCAACATCAAACACTGAGTTGCATTTCCAACAGGAACTCTTGCAGTTGTTCTCCGATGAAATTAAATTACTGTGAAAAAAAATGTGTGAGACTGCCCTTCCCACAATGGGGTGAAAAGGGCAGCTTCCTGGGTTACCACCCATTGAAAACACCATCTCACCAGCTTACAGGTGGTGTTATTCAAACACAAGAATGTGTGGAATGTGTCAAATCTGTGTGTCAAATGTGTGTCAAATTAGGTAGCCTCCCTCTTGAAACCGTTCAATCTTCGCCTCTCATCGAAGTGGGAGCGGGGGTCATACACAGGCTGTCAGTGGGAACCCAGCCACATAACAACTGGAACCAAGACTCTCGCTGCAGAAACAAGGAGGTGCTCGGCAGTGGCCAAAGGGGGACTGAGCCTTGCATGTTTTACCTTCCTTTCCGAGGTCATTCTTCCCAGAAATGCACTGGGTGGCAGTTCCCCTTCTTCCAGCATTCCTGAAAATATTTACGATATAGGGTAAGCACTGGGACTTCAATTTTATATTAAGAAGCATAAGTGAAAAGACTATTGTGCACAGATCGAGCATTCGGAATGCCGAAGCAGTTTCAGTCTGGGATATGCCACTCCACCACCCCCCGCCGGAGCTCCCTGGGGGAGCACCACAGAGACAAGACACTCTTGCTCTGGAGCCCCACAGCTGGATGTCACTGCCCCCCCGGGGGCATGTGAGCCTGGTACACTTCCTGAGTCCTCACTTGGTTTCCTCTCTCTCAGGCCCTTAGAAGAAATACAGGAGGTAACAATGTCACACCAATATTAACCTCTTCCATTCCATGACCCCACGGTACACAAGACATCTTGTGGCGTCTTCGTCCCACTCCTGTGCAGTGGGCACTTGTGCTCTTGCTTGCCCAGCTCTGACTTCTTCTTCCTTGATAAAAAGCCCCTCAATTTTCTCCTGAAGTACCTCTCTACTGTTGTTCATGGTTTGGGTGCCCTCCTCTGGCCAAGGGCTAAGAGCGTGACCCAGTACA
>CM052540.1:56812305-56840958 GCA_028533065.1 Trachops cirrhosus | reverse complement strand
CTAACATCCATGCCACCCTCCTTCTCATGGGTCTTTCTGAACTGCAGAAGCTGGAAATCTCCAAACTGCACTTATAGGACTCCCTTGAAACTAGCATTTGAGGGCTGTGCTCCTTCTTCTCCTGTTCCCACTGGCAAACGCTGTGGTGGGCTCTCAGGTTTTCCTGTAGAGACTCCCCAACTCTGGTGGCTTCATGCAGCAGGAGCAGTTGTTTCTGTGATCCAGGTCTGCGGGGCAGCTCTCAAAGCCATATCTCGGAGCTCTGCCCAGATCAGTGAATTGTTTTCCCTGCTACTGAACCTGACTGATTCCATGTTCACCCAAACTCACTGAGAATCATAGAAATGAACATTGCCTCTTGAGGTACCAAAGTGCTTTAATGGTACTATTTAATACTGGTGCTGGCACAATGAAACCGGTATTCTCAACATTGCAACTTGAAGAACAAATAAGTATAGCTCTAGAAAAGCAATTAGATAATAAGAATCAAGAATCTTACAAAAGCCCTGACCGAGTAGCTCAGTTGATTGGAGCATTGCCCCGACATGCCAAGGTTGTGGGTTCAATCATGGGTTAGAGCACATACAAGAAGCAACCAATGAATGCACAAATAAGTGCAACAACAAATAGATCTCTCTCAAGTCAATTTTTAAAAATATTTTAAAGAATCTTAAAATGTCTATTTCCTTTGACCCAAGAATCCTTTTTCTTAGAATCCTAACTTTATTTTATTTTTTAAATTATATTTTATTGATTATGCTACTACAGTTGTCCCATGTTTTCTCCCCTTTATTCCACTCTGCCCTGTACACCCCCCTCCCACAATCATTCTCCCCCCTTAGTTCATGCCCATGGGTCATACATATAAGTTCTTTGACTTCTCCATTACCCTTACTATTCTTAACCTCCTCCTGTCTATTTTCTACCTACCAATGATGCTTCTTATCCCCCGTACCTATTCCCCCATTCTCTCGCTCCCCCTTCCCGCTGATAACCCTCCATATGATCTCTATTTCTGTGAATCTGTTGTTGTTCTAGTTGTTTGCTTACTTCGTTTTTGGTTTCAGTTTTGTTTTTTAGGTTCAGTTGTTGATAGTTGTTTGTTGTCATTTTACTGTTCATAGTTTTGACCATCTTCTTTTTCTTAATAAGTTCCTTTAACATTTCATATAATAAGGGCTTGGTGATGATGGCTTGACCTTATCTGGGAAGCACTTTATCTGCCCTTCCATTCTAAATGAAAGCTTTCCTGGATAGAGCAATCTGGTTGTAGGTCCTTGCCTTTCATGACTTCAGATACTTCTTTCCAGCCCCTTCTTGCTTGGAAGGTTTCTTTTGAGAAATCAGCTGATAGTCTTATGGCAACTCCTTTGTAGGTAACTGTCTCCTTTTCTCTTGCTACTTTTAAGATTCTCTTCTTACCTTTCATCTTGGGTAAAGTAATTATGATGTGTCTTGGTGTATGCTCCCTTTGGTCCAACTTCTTTGGGACTCTCTGAGCTTCCTGGACTTCCTGGAAGTCTATTTCCTTTGCCAGATTAGGGCCCAAATTCTTCTTCATTAAGTTTTCCATTTCTTGCTGTTCCCCTTCTCCTTCTGGCACCCTTATAATCCAGATGTTGGAATGTTTAAGGTTGTCCCAGGGGTTCCTATGACTCTCCTTATTTTCTTTGAATTCTTGTTTCATCATTCTTTTCTTGTTGAATGTTTATTTTTTCCTTCTGCTACAAACCATTGATTTGAGTCCCAGTTTCTTTGTCAGCATTGTTGGTTTCCTGTACATTTTCCTTTATTTCACTTTTCATAGCCTTCACTTTTTCCTCTATTTTGTGACCATACTCAACCATTTCTGTGAGCACCCTGATTACCAGTGTTTGAAACTCTGCATCTGATAGGTTGGCTACCTCTTCATTGCTTAGTTGTACTTTTTCTGGAGGTTTAATATGTTCTTTTATTTGGGCCATTTTTTTTTCTTGTCTTGGCATGTCTCTTATGTAGTAAGGGGCGGAGCCTTAGGTATTCACCAAGGCAGGGCCACCCAGTCTCTGCATTGCAGCACTGTATGTGGGGGAGGTGTCTGAGAGGGAACAATGGCACTTGCTCAGTTCTCCACCAGCTTTCAGTCACTTCCCCTGCTACCCACAAGCAAACTGGACCCTTCTGGTTCTGATTCCCAGGTGGGTGGGTTTGTGTACATCTTGGACCCTGTAGTTCTCTCCAATGAACTCTCCTGTGAGGCTGGGAGTTTCTCCTGCCACCTCACTCCACATAGGTTTTTTCAGTCAGAGGTTTTGAAGCTTTATTTCCCTATACTGGAACCTTGAGTTGCATGGTCTGTCTTGCTCCCAAGTTGTTCCTCCTGGTTTTTCCACATGCAAATGTGGGGCTGCCTGATCCACCAGCCACCACCTTGCTGGGAGTTTTCTCCTCCTTGGCTGCCCATCTTCACCCCTCCTGCTGGTCTGGATTAATGTTTCTTCTTTAACTCCTTGGTTGTTGGACTTCCATACAGTTCAATTTTCTGGCAGTTCTGGCTATTTTTTGTTTTAAAATTTGTTGTTATCCTTCTTTTGGTTTTGTGCTGAGACAAAGTGTATCTACCTACACCTCCATCTTGGCTGGAAGCCTCCCAGAACCCTGATTTTAAAATGTAGAAAAAAAGCTGTATGTATAAGAGGCCCACTGAGGTATAATTTATAATAGTTTAAAAGTAGAAACAAGCTCAAACTATGATCATGGGGAATGTAAAATAATCACATGTTGGCCATAGTAACATGAGAATATGTTTACATAATTCTATTTAATTTTTAATCAAAGTAATAAATTTTTGTTTAGTGTGATAAAGAAACTATAACAAATAAAACATGCAAACATGTATAGAAAATATAAAGCCAATATTCCAAAATGAAAAGATAAGTATTCTCTGGGTGGGGAGTCCAAGCAGCATTTTTTAAAAGTTCTTTCACTGTTATGGTTTTTTCCTCTAATTTCTTAAGTGAAAATGTACATTTTTAAATAGAAAAAATAAACTTTAAAAAAGTTATCTCTATGTACCAGCAAAAAACCTTTTGTGGTTAATTTTCTACCATTCTCATTCATCATTCCCCTCCCCCATCATCCAATATGTATTAAGCAGGCCCTTTAATGTCACAAGACTCCACTGCCATGCATTGATTTTTATGATCTTACTGGAAAACTGCTAGGTGCATAGAAAGGTATCTGTGCATGGTGTCTGCATGCACATCATATATCACTCTGGATTGCCAGACAGCAGAGGAAAAACACCATAAACACTAATTTTTACCCCTAGATGGTTCAGTAATTTGCTAAATTTCCTTGTAATTGCTTCTAATTATTCATTACATTAGAGTAGAAGGTGGTGGCTATAAATTTTCAATGAAAACAAAATTTAAATACAATGCATCTAAAATGTCTCTGCAAACCCAAGTGGCAACCTGATTTCCTTATTAGGGAAATCCGACAGACACTGGCAACACACACTGCTTCTTAATGTGGCAGAGGAGACTGAGTTAAGAGAGCAACACTGAGAGTTTGATGCCAGCTTTGTGAGGAGATGCACCAGCAGCTCACCACCTTCATTCAGAGACAGAAGTATTGAGTTGCTGACCTACTCTGGGGTGGTGAGTTCCACTGATCCCCTGCACTGCCCCTGTGGGGTGTAACATCTCCTGGTAATTCAGAGCAACTCTACTCCTTACACCTTCTTTGTTTCCTCCCTGTCCCCCCTCCCTCCCTGTCTTCCTTTCTTTCACAAAACATGCTATCAAACACATTCTCTGAGTGAGGCAGAGTGGGAGACAAGGAAGATTCTCCTGAAGGAGGCTGAGGGAGAGCAATCTACAAGTAAAACGCCATAACCCAAGATGGAATGTGCCTCCCAATGGCATGACTGTGGCACTATCCCAGTGCCAGCCATCTAGAAGGTAGTGAACTCCAAACTCCATCTAGAAGGTACTGAAAAGCTTCATGGAGGAGGTGGCAACACAGCTGAACCTCAAAGGACATTTAAAATTTGACAGTGTATGCAGCCATGTGAAAACCAGTATGGCAGTTCATCAAAATGTTAAACACAGAGTTACCATATCATCTACCAATTCCACGTCTAAGTATATACCCAAAAGTGAAGGCAGGAATGCAAAGAAATATTTGCATCACCACCATCCCCCTCCCTGTTCACAGCAGCATTACTCACAATAGCCAAAAGGTAGAAGCAACCAAAGTGTCCAGTGATGGATGAATGAATAAAGAATGTGGAATATTATTCAGCATTAAAAAGAAGCAGAATTCTGTTACATGCCACATCAATGGATGAACACTGAAGACATCATCCTAACTGAAATAAGCCAGATACAAAAGGTGAATGTCATGTGGTCCCACTTATTTGAGGGAACTAGAATAATACAATTCAGAGACAGAAAATAGAATGGTGATGGGCAGGAGCTGGGGAGAGGGTGAAATGGAGACTTACTATGCCAGTTAGGGACGATAAAAATGTTCTGGAGATTGATGGTGGTGACAGCTGCACAACAATAAGAATGCACTTAGTGCCTCTGAACTGTACATTTACAAAGGGTCAAAATGGGTCCTGACTGGTGTGGGTCAGTTGGTAGGGCATCATTCCACAAAGCGAAAGATCACCAGTTCGATTCCCAGTCAGGACACATGCCTGGGTTGCGGCTGGTCCCCAGTGGGATGTGCATGAAAGGCAACCAATCCATGTTTCCATCTCACATCGATGTTTCTCTCTCTCTTTCTCTCTCCCTCACCCTCTCTATAAAAACAAATAAAATCTTTAAAATAAATAAATAAAGAGTGAAAATTGTTGATTTTATGTTATGTATATTTTACCACATTAAGAAAAAGTGCCACATTTAAAAAATTCAACAGTGCAGAGAGGAGCAAGGACACAAAGTAGAGAAACAGTGTGAGTTGAAGCACAAAGGTGGAGAGGGACAAGGTCCAGCAGGAAGCATGAGGAGACAATGAGGCTGAAAGGTACTGGATGCAGGAGGTGAACAACCACAACAGTAACAGTAGTGACCATCACTCTAACCTTTGAGGTATGTTTATTCGGTACCAGGTCCCCTGCTACTGCTTTGTTAGTATTAGCTCACTAAGTTTTCTCAATAATCCATAAAATAGGTACCACATTTTTTGGACTATAAGACGCACTTTCCCCCCAACAAATTTGGGAGGAATAATGGTTGTTAATGCTGCTGTTGAGTTCTGTTTACATTTACATTGGTGAAATATTATGTTATTTATGTTATTAAATATTTTACCACATTTTTGCTTCAAAAATTTTTTTCCTATTTTCCTCCTCTAAAACCTAGGTGAGTCTTATGGTCTGAAAAATACAGTATTTTTATTATCCCAAATTTAGAGATGAGCAATCTGTGGTTCAGAAAGAGCAAATAATTTGCCCTGTAAGCGTCAGAGCCAGGACCTGACTGTGCCTGTCTGTCCCACGAGACCCAGCTGTGTGAATCTGCCTCCCACAGGCAATGGGGGCGGGGGCAGAAGTGGGTTGGACCTTGGAAACCAGAGTAAGTAGTTGGGCCTTAATGAGTAAACAGAAAGGATCCAGGAACAGATTTTGAGCAGCAGAATGATGTAAAGAAACTAAGTCTGGGAATAGTAATCTGACAGGGAGAGAGAAAGGAGGCTAGAGGGAAACTTGGGATTTTTCCAAGGAATGAATCATGATGCCCTGACTGGAGAGGCTGCCACTGGCAGAGGGAGGATGGACAGACACAGGAAGTATCTTCAAGAGCTCAGGAACACACTAAATGTGAGAATGAGATCATTCCGATATTGTTTTGTGGTTTTTAACACTGGGAAGATAGTGTACCTATCAGAAACAGGAGGCCCAGGGAGGGAAACAGAACTGTGAAGGAAGAGAGTAAATTGGGGGCATTCTGAGTTGAAATGTTAGCAGCTCTGATTGGTGAGGATGTTCCTCAGAAGACTGGGAAATGAAAGAGTCAGACTTTAGCCTTTATCCTACAGATTAAGCATTCAGGGGTTCCCAAGATGCTGGCTGGCTCCTTGTCCACTCACCCCCATCCACGCACACCAACCCCATCAATCACCCGTGAATAGATACGAAGGAATATTAGACACTTGAGGAGATCTCAGACATGAATAAGAAACACAAACACGAACAAATGACCCCAGAGGAGCTGTAGATAATTCAGTGAGAGAAAATTATTCTCATTAATATTCTGCAAGAAATTTGAGACAAAACGGTATCCATGAAATGAGAAATGCAGCTTTTATAAAAGAACAACCCAGCAATCTATTACAAATTCTTAGAAATAAAAATTATCAGTGTTATAGTAACAAAATTTCAAGAGAAAATTTGGAGATAAAGTCAGGGATACATCTTAAAAAGCAGACCAGTAGTTAACAACATCTAAGACACCGTAAGGGAAAAAGATCAGATGTTCAATCCAAAAAGGCCAACCTCTGGCCAATCATAAATAAAACAAGAATGAAAGCTCAAGCCTACATATCAAAGGAGCCCACTGAGTTCCCAGCACAAAAAATGCATCCTTGTAAGATGTTTACACCAAGAATGAGAAGTCCTAAAGTCTTCCAGAGCTAAAAAGTCCACCTTCATGGATGCTGTGGGCCTGGGAGCACCAGAGTGGACAGTGCGGGCCACACGTGAGACACTCTCCATGTGGGTCTGGCACTATCAGCGGGTCAGAGTGATCAGGAATGAAGGCAAAGTGTCCTCCCTTCTCATCATTCCCTCAGGCTCCACAGAGAAGGAACAGACACTAGACCATTGGGGACAAGAATCTGAGTTACCAGGGTGTCTGGGTGTCTTGGTGTCTGCTCTAAGTCCAAGAACCCCTGAGACAATAAAGGACCAAGGCAACTTCCAGATTGATGGGTGGGAGGTGAAAACCCCTTCTGAGAAGGGAAACACTTGAGTTTCAGCTGAGCTTCCCACACTCTCGTAATTTCCTGTTTATTTGTCCCTTCAATTAACTGTAAGCTTTGGGAGAGCAAGGCCTGTATCGTATTTAGCATTTTTTACCTTGCACTTACCCAGCCCTAGGGCATAGTTCAGTGAATGCTGAATGACTGTATGGACAGATGGAGGAATGGATGAATTTCTCCTTTTGTTACATAGAAAAGATGACAGTGGCTGCTTCTGAGAAGTATGCGCATTCCGCCCCATTATTAAAAGAAACTCTGCATAATTGGGCTCCGTTGTCACTCCTAACAACAGAGAAGACCATTTTGCCTGTCATTCTTCAGAAAAATTGTGAATAATAAGTTCATATGGATTATTAAAACTTCACCTCTAAGAGAATTACACTGCAAAAAAATTTAAAACACAGCATTTTTCATACCGCTACCATTCCTCAGATTGCATCTTTCATTCCTGTTCCCAGGACTGCCCTCCTGTGGCTGTTCCTCAATGTCTTTGCTAAAATTGACTTCTTTGCCTGTGGCTTTAAAATACATTGACTTTCACTGCGAGGCTTCCACTCAGATGCAGGATCTATATCCCTGCTTTGAAGCCCCATGTGGGGCCACCGCTGACTAACTCACTTCTACCATTGTTCCCCAGGGAGCCCACAGTACTACTCATCATACTGATTTAAAGCCCAAACGCTGTCTGAGAGAACCTTCCCCTGAAGAGCATTATATACAAGAAAGGCCAGTGCCCTTCAACCCACAGGCAAATATTTACCTCACATGATTCAAGTTATTGGCCTCTGGCAAGAGTTTAAGCCTCCAGTCCTGCTCCCCTCTTCTACACACGGATCTAGAGTGAGGCATTTCAGACCCCAGCTGCTGTTCTTCATTGCAACCCCCATTCCTCATGCTCCCTGGAGTGTTGCTCAAGGTCAATGATATTATTTGTTCTGTGATGTTAAGGAGAGTGTGGACTCTTTCTTTGAACTCCCATCTGTTGGGAGTTTCCTTTTTTGCCCTAGACCCTGGAGTAATAAGATGGTGCAAATAAATTTAGCCAGTTCTACTCTTAGGGGAGAAGTCTACTTCTTTTGCTCTTCCTCTTCCTTGTCATTAGCTTGGGCAAAGGGAATCCTCCATTGTGGTTCACTCCAACTCACTAGATTTTTAGACTAGGCTTTGTCACCGAAGTTACAGTCAATAGTAACTGTTATTTGTATTGATTTAGCCTCTTTGCTTATATTCTATTCAGGGGCCTCAAAAGGAGGGACAGCTGAAGGTCTAGGCAAAATTTGAGTTTGAGCTTCCCATATCTTGCCCATCTATGTCTTCTTTTTTTTTTTATAGGTATCTTTTAACTCCCTATTTTATTGTAACTTACCAAACCACTCTGGAAATATCACCTCCTCAGTGTTAAAGAGAGGCGATCCTTTGCTTTACCCATTAAGTGCATGAATCTGCCACAACTAGTCTCATAGTCACCTGAAATACAGTCTTCTCCTCCTTCTCTTCCCTGCTAAAATCCACTTATTGTTATGCTTGATTCTAGCAATAGATAATGAGATAAGGAAGCTGTCTCCAGTTGCACCTCACAGTGGGTCAGTATTTGGTGAGGAAGAAAGAAGGGGAAGATGATTACATTCCTATTTCTGGTCCATAGTTTTGCATAATCTGAAGGTGATGAATGGCTCATCCAGAAATGATGGGCTGGTTTAGAGTAAACAAACTTGTAAGAGATGGATTGGATGTATGAGTTAGAAAGCCAGTGCAGTAATTTACAATGGTAGATGGAACTTTCTAGTGACTCAAAGGTCATATCTCCTCTTGAGAGACCCACCTTTCCAGACCCAGTTGCTTAGAATACCAAAATAAGATTCAGATAGTTGACAGAAGTGTATGCAATCAGAGTGAATGGAGTTGACAATCTGCGTGACACTCTGTTCCATTTCCAAAAGGCCAGATAGATTACCCCTGGCTTCTGAAAAAGTTTATCTTATCAATGGCCAAATGACTTGAGTCCATTAAATACAGAGCCTCCCTCCCTAGAAGAAAACTACATAGTACCCTCAAACTCAAGATGCCGGGCTCAATTTTCCCTGCATTCTGCTCATATTACCACCATCCTGATTGATTTAGCAAAGTCTTAGAGGGTTGTTTTTCTCATAGATAGATAGATAGATAGATAGATAGATAGATAAATAGATAGATAGATAGATAGATAGATAGATAGATAGATAGATAGATGGATGTGTGTGTGGTAAGAGGATGAGTGTGGTCTTCCATTTAATCACCTAACTTCAAAGATTGGCTCCTTTCTATTTCACCATTATAATGCCCATCCTGAATATTTACCATGTTGAAAATCCCTGACACAAATTCTGCATCTCTGTTAGTGATTGTCAAAAAAAACAAAACCAAAAAAACTTTCCAACTTCTACACCCAGAGTTCAAGTCCTATCTCAGCCATTATTTCACTGTGTGACTATGAGTAAGTCATACACCCTCTCTGTCTCTTGAATAATATCTGCATTAAGGGAGATGAAACCAGGTGATTTATAAGGTCCCTTCCACTCTATAATTTAAGGATTTTATGCCTGAGATCAGAATCCCTCTCTTTAAAAAAATCAAATGATCATATAACACAATGGCTCCTTCATATTTACTGGGCACAGAGCATATGAAAATTTGCACTAAAATTGACTGGAAACGTTAAAAAAGATGAGAAGGTGCATAAGCATCAAGAACAGTCTGAAAGGACAAGTTCCGGGGCTCAACTGCATGTGATACTGAGGTTCCAAGCTGATCGCATTTACCGACCTGGTAAAGCTGTTTGAGTGGAGGGGTAAAATTTACGACTACCAAAAAAGGCTTTAAAACACTTGGATGAAATGTACCATATAAGGACTAAATACTTTAATTGGGCCTTTTCTGTTTCATTATTTGCTAGTGAAACTAATCCTGCTGATCTCTAGATAACAGGGGAATTGAAACACAGAACTCCACACAGATAAAATCCAAGTATTCACCCTTGACCATTAACAAGTGTTATATGCATGAGAATCCGGGTGTCCCATTGTTCCTTTGGAGCTCATATTTCACACACCTCCATATGCACTTTACTAAAATGTTTACTGTGGAGCAGAGTCCTTTGGAAGGGAGCTGAGGAGGTGAGGGCTGTACGCAAACACTCGGTGGGGAGTCTGGATAGGTTTACAGTAAGCACAAGCTCCCCACTGGGACTGCAGCCTTTTCCCTCACTGTGGGGAGGGGGCGGGTGGAGCAGAGGGGGTCTGTCATTGACCTGGTGCTGCAGCCCCAGAAATCAATCCAACACTAATGAGGGCTGCCGCTGGGAACCGAGGAGAGCAAGTGGGAGTTTGCAGACGATGTAGCTAGGCTTCCTGAAGATGCAGTGGAAGCACAAGAAATGGCGACTACCACGCCTGTTGACCTGACCTTTGAACACTGCAGACTCAAAGCTGGGTGATATGAGCCAGTGGTAAAGGCCCAAGGCAGAGGTTTAGATACAGGAGGCTTTCCTGGTTGCAATGAAGGTTTTAATTCATCAGCCAGGGCACTACCAGCACAAGACATGACAAGCGAAAGAAGGTGATTTTTTTAAGATGACATTCCCTTGAAAATGTTGAAAAATTCAGCCAAAGAAGGAAAGGTAACATACACACAGCTATTGCTCATCCCTTATAGACCAAAAATCAAGAAATGATGGTATGCTTTACTTGCTTGACCTAGTATCGGCTTTGTGTTGTGCTTTGTTCTGCTTTGTTTCATCTTGAGAGCCTCAGGTGAGTTATCAGGGCTGCACATTGGGTAACTCCAGGTAGTACTTCCCAACTACTCCCCAGTTCACCGAATGCCCCATGGCGCCCTTAGCCTGAGCCACGGCCACACATTTGTGCTACCTGGCTTGTCCCTACAGGTGCCTAATCGGACTCTAAGATGTAGAACATCAAGATTTCTTAGTGAAGCTAGCCAACCGTCTATGGGTAAAGAATGACAGGGTTCTGCCCTTGTAGGTTGTTTGAAGCTAGGAGTTACAGGAGGTGGTGTATTTTTCAATGGGAGCTCATAACAATATGGGAAAATCTGGCCTTGGAAGGATGAGTTGTCCAATTGCATCTAAAATGGGAAGCCAGCTAGATGTATTCGTACTGTATATATATACATTTAGCTTTATTAAGATATTTTTCACATATCATACAACTTACCCAATTAGAACGTACAATCAATGGCTTCAGTATATTCACAGGTATACAACCATCACCACAGTCAATTTTAGGACTTTCTCATCAACTCAACCCCCCTAAAAAACCCCGTACCCTTTAGTAGTCACTGCCCCTCTGCCTGCCTTAGAGAACAATTAATGAACACTTTGTCTCTGGGGATTTGTCTATTCTGGACATTTAATATTTCTGAACAGTTAATATAAATGGAATCACCTAGTATGTGGCCTTTTGTGGCTGGCTTCTTTCACTTAGCATAAGGTTTTCAAGGTTCTTTCATGGTATAGCATGAATTAGTATTTCATTCCTTTTTATGGTCAAATAATATTTCATTTTATAGATGTACTAAATTTTATTTATCCATTCACCAATTAATGAACATTAGGGTTGTTTCCAATTTCTGCTCTCATGAATGATGCTGCTGTAAACATTGATGTATAGCTTTCGATATGGACATATGTTGTCATTTCTTGCAGTACATATATCCTGAGGAGCAGAGCTGCTGGGTCACATGGTCACAATGTTTAACCATTGAGAAATTACCAGACTGTTTTCAAAAGTGGCTACACCATTTTATATTCCCTCTACTAATGTATGAGCATTTAGATTTCCTCACATCCTCATCAACACTTGTTTATTATCTGATTTTTTTAAATTATACCCATAGTGGGTATGAAGTTTATCTTGTGGTTTTGGTTCGCAAGATGTTGAGCATCTTTCCATGTGTTTATTCATTCTTTGTATATCTTTTTTAGAAAAATGTCTAAGCATATCCTTTGTCCACTTTTTCTCTGACTATATCAGTTAGAAGCTAGTTGCCAATGCTGTGTTTGAAAAGTTAGTTTATGATTGGCATTTTCTATGTACTTTTAAAAGATTGGCCTAAGAATTTCTGGTTCCCCCTGAGCTTCACTGATGGGCAAGAAAGGACCCAGTTTTCTTGGAGGTCATAAAGCTACCAGAAGGGCTCCACCCCACCAGCCCTCCTCCTTTGTCCATATTTAACTGGGTCATTTGCCTTCTTATTACTGAGTTATAGGAGTTCTAATATATTTACATTGCATATAAGATCCTCATTGGACATATAATTGGCAAGTTTTTTTTTCCTATTCTATGGATCTTTTCACATCCTTGATAGTGCTCTTTGACACACAAGAGTTTTTAATTTTAAAGACATTCTATTTACCAATTATTTTTGTTGCTCATGTTTTGGTGTCATATTTAATATCCCATTGCCAAATCTGAGGTCACAAAGATTTACCCCTATGTTTTCTAAGAGTTTTATAGTTTATAGCTCTGTAACTTAGGTCTTTGATCTACTTGAGAATTTTCATGCATGATGTGAGATAAGGATCCAACTTAGTTCTTTTGCATGCGGTATCCAGTTTTTCCAGCACCAGTTGTTGAAAAGACTATTTTCTCTCCTTTGAGTGGTCTTGGCACCTTTCTAGGTTCTTCTTAAGATATCTTCTAAGTCTATAAAATAGATGTCCGCCCACATTCTTAACCTTCAGAGGTCATCCCTCCCTTTAATCTCATCTAATATACCAGAGTTCCTACTTTTCACAAATGCAGAAATGTCATTTTTAAATGAGGTTTCCCCCCAACTCTTCCTGGAAAGCCCCCAGAAATGTTTAGGTGCCCCACACGCCTGCTGTAGTGGTCGCTTGTACTGAAATGCAGCCATCTCTCTCTTTCTCTCTTACCCCTGCCCTGTTCTTAGATTTCTGGGCCCCAAGCATCACCA
Source organism: Trachops cirrhosus (assembly GCA_028533065.1). Taxonomy (NCBI): domain Eukaryota; kingdom Metazoa; phylum Chordata; class Mammalia; order Chiroptera; family Phyllostomidae; genus Trachops; species Trachops cirrhosus. Next base: position 56,828,013 of record CM052540.1, on the reverse strand, counting down.
CAAGCCTTACTCCCAACTCCCAGAGCACAGCTAAGACTATGCAGCAACATCTCACACAATTTTGGTGAAGGCATGGGGTAAGTAGGAGGAAATCACAACACAGGAGACAATAACATACATTTGGATTTAGGGTATTGCTGCCCCAGTTCCCACACTCCTTGCCCATCCACAAATCATCTCCAGACTCTTGCCCACCCTAGTCCTCTGGTTAGCACCCTAGTGCCAGTATCAATAGACATGCCCCAAACAAGTACGTCCTTCGCCAATCTCCCAACTCTCCCTTTGCCTGAAGGAGAAGAAAACCTTTTCTTCCACCAAGTCACCATCATTATAATCTTGCAATGATATACCTCTGCTCATAGCAAGGATTTTAAAAATATTACGATGGAGAGCAGTTTGGGTCCTCTTTATCTTTAATGCTCTGTCCCCAGAAAAGATCTGTCTTTAACTTTGCAGAACTAAAACTTTCACAAAAATGCCATTCTTAAATCAAAAGAGCTGTCTGGCCCTGGCTGGTGTGGCTCAGTGGATTGAACACCAAGCTATGAAGCAGGGGGTTGCCAGTTCGATTCCCCATCTAGGGCACATGCATGGGTTGCGGGCTAGGTCCCCAGTGGGGGCGCATGAGAGGCAACCACACATTGATGTTTTTCTTCCTCTCTTCCTCTCTTTCTCTCTCCCTCCCCCTCTCTCTAAACATAAATAAATAAAATCTTTAAAAAAAAAAAGCTGTCTGCTCTCTTTGGGATGTCAGTGTCTACTTTTAATTAAAAAGGAAACTTCTGGCCACTTTGAAATTGCAAATACTCATTCTCCTAACCCTAGTATGGCCATCAAACAGGACGTCAAGTATTGAGGTATCCTGGTGTACCACAATTACTTTTGCTTATCTCTATTATTAATTATCCAGTTAGAAATATTCTTAATTTTTTTTAAAGAGTTATGTCTTACTTCTAATTTGGGCTTCAAGAAAATACACTCTTATCTTGAACATGCTATCTTTAAGCTTTTTTATTATTTCCATTATGGTTCTTTCTGGTAAGTAATAATCACTTAGCAGTTCTAATATTGTTCCACCAAAGCAGAAAGACAACCACATATCAATAGTCAAACTGGTAAAAAACTGAGAATATCCAAACGCCATTAACAAGAATATTGTGAATATAAGTGACATCTATTTGGTTTTTTTTTAATTCACGTAAATTCTGAGTTATTTAGTCCAATATTATTTGGAAGAGAAATGGAACTAATTTTTTTAAAATATATTTTATTTGGGCTGCTATAAAAATAAATTTGAAGAAAATATAAATCTTGAAAGTAGACAGTTAATGGTAATAATCTCCTGGATCTACAAAAAATGTATTATAGGCAAATTGAATGCTGGTAACTCTGTTAAAATAAATAATGGTCCTTTTGTTCTAAAACAAGAATTGATCCTCCTTGATTCTTCATTATTAAATTCAGGGAAAACATAGAACTATTTCCTACTCTGAGTAGTTTATATCCTCCCATCCCAAGTACCTTAACAGAGAGCCCAGTATGGGGCAGAAACCTAAATAAGAAATCGCTGAACTAATCAGGTGGAGATGCAAGTGTTCTGGAGTTTGAGGGTGTGTGCTTTGGGAGGTGAGGTGGGTGCCTCCCCACAGTGTCTAGCTCAGCTCCTCTGCGTAATAGGCTGTCGCCTACTTCCTGTTGATTTTATGTGAATGGTTCTTATTACCCAAACTTTATAATACAAGTCTATAATGTTCAATAAAATAAAAACTTCTTGGACTGAATATTTTGAATACGCAGATTGCTTGCAAGATCCTCCAAGCTAGCCAGGATTTTGCAGGAATATACCTGCAGACGTGTCACGGGGGAATGAACGAGGAGGCAGCAAGGCCTGTGGAGGCAGCACGTGTCTCTCCCTGGAGTCAGTGGAGGAGGTGGAAGGGGGCAGCTCGGCCCTCTCTCTCCCCCTCGGTGCTCCCAGAGACCACCGACACAGAAGCTACGTCATAAAGAAATGGCTCCCTGAGACCCTTTCCTTTCCAGGATTCTTCCATTTCCCAACTCCTGGCATCATATTCATTAAAAAGTATTTCCTGAGGCCTTGCTTTGTCCTAGGTGATGGGCACACCGAGGTCCAAGCATAAGCTCACCATGGAGTCCATGGAGTGTTCATTCAGGATTCTAAGGCCAACAGTCTACCAGAAAGGCTCTGGTCAAGGGAGCACGGAACACTGAGAAACAATAGGAGTTTGTCTTAGGGGTATAACATGGGCTTGAAATGCCACAGATACGGATGAGCTTGTATACAGAGTTGAGGATGAGAAAGAGACGCTTCAGGATGAGGCCCCCAGGAATACCCAAATCTGACTGCTGACTAGCTCCCCAGTATCCATTCTCCTTTCTTCTTTAATAGTTTGAATATTTTTTGTGGTTTTTTTATTTAATAGTTTGAATAATTTAAGAGTTAAAAGTCACTATTTCCTACCTTCTGTCAGAGCTGAGAGGTCAATGCAATGCAAACCAACGGATTCTATGGAGCTAACAGGAAGCCTCTTTGATGACTCACCTAGAAGGCAAAACATTTTGCCTTTTCTCCCCTCCCCCCTTCATCAGTGTCTCCTTGGACATGGTTGTGGTGGCTACCATCTCGGATTGTGGGGTGACCTTGAAGGTGGATGCCAGGATGCTGAAACAGAAAGATTGCTACTGGATCCCTGTATGGCCAGCTTTTGGGCTTCCTTTGTTCATGAGAGCATTGTTCTCATATGTTTTAATGCTACTGTTGCTTTTGTTTTCTGTTAAGTGCATCCAAATTCAATCCTAACTGAAAAAGTAAGGCAGAAAAGGGTGAGTCAAGAATGAAGAAAATGAAGGTGCAGTCATTGAGGTGGAAAGGAAGACTAAGAGAAGATCACAGAAGCCAAAGGGACAAAAGTAGTTGATGAATAAGTGAAGGATCAAAAGTGCCAAATCTTCCTGAAAGATCACATAAGGTAACACTAAAAAGTATCCCTGAATATACATCAGACTTAGTGGCCTAGAATCATGGGTGACTTTTATGAGGCCTTACAGGTCTGTGACTGAGGCAGAATCTGTTTTGCAGTGGGCTGAGTGACAAGAGATGAGGAAATGGAGATCACAGGTAAGCACACAACTTTTGAGTAACTTGACTGAAACAGAGGCAAGAGAGAGAGTGGAAGCTGGAAGGGGAATGAATGGGGCCAAGAAAGGAAATTTCTGACTGGAGTGTCATGAGCCAGTCTTAAAAGGAACCAAATGACAGAAAGATGTTAACTATATAAAGGTGGACAAAGGTGAATCTTTGTCCAGACCAGGTGGTACCGTCCCTCATTGTAAACGCCTCCTCACAAGTGCCCTCAGCTCCTTTTCCTGTCTCCCCTTGTGTCTGGGGCAAACCCCATTCCAGGATAAATCCAGTGATAGCCATGCCTTCGCCTGAGCCACATTTGGGGGAAAATCACAGCTGAGCTGACAGGCTCCACCTAAAAGCTTTCTCCCCTCTCTGAGATGAATGTTTCAGATCTTATTTCCTCTCCCCAAATCTCCGCAGCTTCTTCCCCACCTTCTGTCTGCTGATGACCCAACCGCAACTTGATTGGAAGAAAGAAAGCATTAAAGATTTTTTTTAAAAGTGTTTCCATCTCAAACCATTTGAAGTGGTAAACAGTGTGTTTTTCACCCACACCTCCTCTCATTCAGGCAATTCAGGAGCCGCTCATTGCCCGGAGGAGGCCTGTTGCAGACAGAAAAGTCAATTCTTTGTTTTTGAAACTTATTTTATAGGCAGGAATCTGGAGAGACAATTATTTGGGTTTGTAAGTTTACAAACTTTTTTGGTTGTATTGATCTTAGCCAGAAGACATATGGAAATGTGTGTGCGTGTTTTGGATTTCACAATGATGGGGACTGTGAACAGCCAGGAGGCAGAACAATATGCGACGAGAGTCCCACACCGTGAGTAGCTAAAGTGTCCACACAGCGTCCCCACCCTGGTGTCTCCTTGCCCAGTTTTGATAGTGGGGAAGCAAGGACCTGAGAAAATATGGCCACCAGACACTCAAATCTCTCAGGACCACTCAGGTGAGAGCTGATAACTGAGACCAGCAGAGGTGATAGCTGAGGGCTGGGGGGAACTGTGAATAGATGATGGAAGAGGGAGAGAATGAATATCATTTGCAGTGCTGAGACCAAATGTAGCAACAGGGGCTGTCCTCGGTCCCACTAACCTTCCTCTTCTAAATTCCCACACTGAAAGTGAGACCCACTGGCATCTGGAAGAGCTACTCCCTGAGCCTATATGGTAAAGTGGATCTGGACTCCAGCAGCCAAGGAGGTGGCCCAATCCATCCTCCCTTTAGGAAAAAACTTGCTGTTGTGCTGCTAGGAAACCCTGTAGTCCCCCCATCTTTGGGATCCACAACAGCGTAGGAGCCCAGGCCATGCTCCTGTGGGTGGGCCCCAGCCAATAGTTGAGCGTGGTGAGGGTAGTAGGGTCCAGCCATCTCTGCTGAAACAAGGCTTCTCTCATAGGCATCTTGGCCCTGGAGCTCCGAGTGGGATTGTTAGGTAGAAGGCATAATAAACTAAGGCAGGGAGGAGGAGGGAGACATGCTCACCAGTTGATTCAGTAGTCCCGAGCCCAGTCAGATAAGATTGCAGGGTTTTCCGGACATCTCAAGCAAAGATAGTACAGGAGGAGGGGAGTCCCTGAAACTCTGTGTATTGGGGAAGGGAGCCTCTGTAGTCATTTCATTAACTATGACAAAAGAGTGTTTACTAGCTGAGAAAGAAAGCCTTTGTAGTTAAACATTTATTCCCAAGGTTTAAAAGGGGGAGAAGAAGGGCTACGTATAAGCTGACTAAAGTATATAAACCCCAGAACCCCAATAGTCAGTTCAGTCAGATTAGTTGAGTGCCCACTTGTAGCTTTGGCTCAAGTGTATAGAACAAACTTACTAACAATGCTATTCCCTCTGTACGTGGGGCATTCAGACTAGCCAGGTGCCTGCTCACAGCTTCATGCTCGTATGCGTTTCATAAATAAACTTGCTGTCTCATTTCCACTATACGTGTTGTCTCTCACTTGAATTCATCTCCTGCAAGCAAGACAAGATCCAAGGAGAGGCGGCGATGCCCCCCACCCCACTCGGGTCTCCCTGGTGACAGGACTGGTTCTGTCTGATCTGCATCATGCTTTGAGTCTCTCCCTGTCTCATCCTCCTTCCCTTCCTTGCCTCTTACACGTGTCAGATCAGCACCCCAGGCTGAAGGCTTTTGATTCCAGTCCTGCTCCTCACCCTTCATCTTTCATAGCCATTACTCAGTAAACATCTTGACTGCTGTGTCTCAGTGTCTGCTTCCCAAATGACCCAAAAGGACACAGATGGTTAAAGAAAATGAGATCCAGGATGCAGGTGAAGAATCCCCTCACCCTACACCAGTTCACAACTAAACCTTGTTGCTTATTCTTTCTCACGCCTGACGTATCTATCCTTATGTTCCACTTCCATTACCTGGTTTGAGCCATTCCTACAATTTGCCTTCATATTTGTTTACTGAAGTAGTGTTTTCAATCATTATAAAATAATACGGTGTAAAATTCAAACAATACAGAATGAAAAAACTATCCTTCTACATTTGTCTTAATCCTCAGAGTTAACCATTAACCTGTGTATCCTTCCAGGCTGACATGTATTTTTATAGACAAATCAGATTATAATAAACATTTGTTCTGCAACCTGCTGGGTGTTTTTAACTTAACGTGATTCTTTTGGACATATGCACACCTTTCCATACCAACATATGTAACTCTACTTCATGCTTTTTAACAGCTGTTATTATAATTCAGTTAATAAGCCATGTCATCAAGGAGTTTTGATTTCCAGTGTGTAGTTATTATAAATAAGGTTGCAAGAATCTCCTTGTATTTGTTTTCCTGAGAAGCGAGACTCCATGTCTTCATACATTTTTTATTGGACTGCTTATCTTTTTTTAGACTGATTGTTAAGAGTTCTTTAAATGTTAAAGAAATTAGCTCATTTTCTGATATGTTACAAATATTTTCCTCTAGTTAGTTGTTTGTGTTTTGACATTTGTGGTATGTTTTTCTCTAGAAAATTTAAAATTTGTACATAGTCAAATGTAGAAGTGTTTGCTGTTGTGGATTTTACGTTTGAAGTAGTGCCTAGAGTGACCTTCTCGCTACCAATGTTATTTATGAAAAGCAAACCACCTAGATATATTTCGAGTATACTCATAGGTTTCATTTTTAGCATTTAATTTTTTATTTCTTAAAGTTTAGTTCAGCATGAGCAATCTAGTTTTATTTTTTCCAAATGGCTGCCAGGAAATCTAATATATATTAAACGATCCATCTTCCTCGACTGATTTGAAACACCACCTTTACCACACTCTAAATTCCCACAGTATTTCTTAATTACTATGCTCTTGGTCTCTTAGCATCCTTGCAGAACCTGTGTGAATCAGCCATATGTGAAAAAACAAATGAGATAAACAGCATAATGGAAACACTGACTCCAATGTAAGTCAATAAGAAAGTTCTCCAAGGTCCTCATCATTTTTACAAAGTGCTATGTCTAAAGTTGAGTAAGACGGTCCATGTTTCCAGCGGGTGCCAGGCAAGCAAGCAGGAGGGCACAGATTGGGCAACCTGCATTCTTGTTGCCCTTTTCATGTGAAATCCTTCCCATTAGGGTTCTTGAAGTTTATGAAAGCATGGTAGTTTTTAATGCGTGCATAACTCCAGGGGAGCTTTGCACTTCAAAGCCTGTTGCTGTTACAGCTGCTGCATTAGTAAAGTAAGGGGAGCCGCGGCACGCGAGAACTTGGAGTGTCTTCTGACTTCCCTCTGCAGCAAGACAGCCTTTCCAAAGGTGATTGCAGGCGGACGCGGCTCCGCATCTTTGAAGTATACTCAATGCAGAATCAATTCAGGGACGCACAGATACTAGTTATCAGCTGTGTTTATTCACACTGCAGAGAAGGGTTTAATTAATTTAATACATATTAGTCAATTCTTTGCTTTTAAACTTTACCTTTGGCCCATCAGCAGATCAATATGTATTTTAATCTTCTCCTGTTTTAGAACTGGTTTTAAGACTCACAGCAGAGGCCCAGATTTCACAATCATTAATTGCTATTATCGGCCCCTTTCATTTCCTACACATCAGCATTTTCTTAAAATTCTGCTTTCATTCCTTTACTAAGTTATCCCTTCTTGTTCATCACTTGGTTCTGTAGTGTCTTTCAACCAAGCCCAGAGTTTACAACTAGCCAATAATGGGAAGAAAAAGGACGCCTGAAATTCTGCATTGATTCACCAGTCCGTCTGACTTCATTAACAGCTGCACAGAAGACTCAAGAAGTAGTCTGGCCACTTCCTGATGGATGCTAGCCAGTATTTCCAAGGCCCCAGGTGGGTCTGCCAAGGGGTGGAGGACTCATCCTTTTTCTCTTGCTTCTAAGTAAACACTGAATTATCATCTTTGGATGGCCAGTTATTCTCCATAGCCCAGTATATTTCCAGCATCCCCCAGGCTGGGGCATCAGGAGACGCTAATATTACCTCACTGCCTAATTTGGGCAAGTTGCTTGATCTCTGTAGGTCTAAAGATCCTCATCTGTAAAAGGGAATCACAATAGGGCACTTTTTGGAAATTATGAAATAATATGAATAATGTATTTGGCACCAAGCCTGGCTACCGGGATGCCTAATAAGGGACTGTCCCTGTTTAACAGTGCTGGTATCACTGGTGTCTTACACACTAAACAAAGGGAACTGAATGGATGGAGAGGAGCAATCGAAATGGTCAGCTGTGTTCCCCCTGTGAATGCATCTCTTACTGACTTAGAAGGAAAAGGCATTGGCATGACCCACTAAAAACAAAGCACCAGTCTTTCACCTGGCAGGTGACGTTATTTCAAGCAAGACTGTTTCCACTGCCACATTAGCAGCCTCGCTTCTTGGGCTGTTCTTTGTCTCCACAATTCCTTTGCTATTTTTACAGAATTTTATTCTAAACATAAAATCACACATGTTCATTGTAGAAAATTTAGAAGTATATAAAAGTATAATGGAAAATATAAAAATTAGAAAGAAAATAAAAATTATTCATAATTCTACTTCTGGTAGTATTTTGGTGTGTTTTTCTCTCAAATATATGCCAATATAGGTATTTACATTATGCATACATGTAGAAACAAACCCAAATCCTTTTGCATATGGAAGTACTTCTACTTAAAAATAGGTTTGGTTCTGAAATATGAATCCACTTGTTCAAAAATCCATAGCAACTTTAAATTTAGCACAACAGCTGTTGTTTGGGGGTAGAATCAACCCCTTTTGCTCTGTTGTGTGGTTTAGATGTAGGTTTCCACATGTGAAAATGTGTGAGTAGAAGGTCTAAAAAGAGCAGCTTCCACAGGCAGTTTTGTGTCCTGTATTTCCAATCAAACATCAGATTATGAGAATGTTACAATGTCAGTGGGTGTTCTATGAAATGTGATTCTCAATATTGCATAATACACTGTTACATGAATATAGAATTTACTTAACCATCCCTTATTTTGTTTTTACAAATAACCCTGTAATGCATATCACAAAAAATCTTAGTGTATATCTATGGTTATTTCCACAGGAAAGATTCCTAGAAGTTGGATCAAAGGTAATGAACTTAGTAAAGGATTATGATACATATGGTCAAATGCTTTCCAGAATGTTAGCACTTATTTACATACTGCCCACAGTGGCACTAGTACTGACATAACATTATCCTCATCTCAAAGATCCTCCCTCGTTAGGCAGCCATGAAGCGATATTCAATCCCACCCATTGTGGGGTGCTTTCTAAGCCCTGGATGTCTATGTCATTCTTTACCACAATAGGCTGTTGGCCTCCAAATCATCGGTACCACTTTATATTTGTCCCAGGGCCCAGGGCTTCACTGGCATTAGCTTCTCTCTCGTCTTGTTGCGCATCTTGGCTCTGTTATTTCAAAGCCACACTGACTAGTTTTGCCTGCTGTGAGATTATACTGCCATCTCTTCGACACCAAGGACTACAGATTCCTCTGGTCTCTACTCTATAGAAGATTGGAAAGGGCATTTACGCTGCCCCGAACTTTCTGGATGGCAAGACAGTTTCTGAGCAGGCTTTCTGGTCTCCCTACTTTGAATTTCCTCCTTACCTTGCAGTTGGAGGTAAAGACATAATGGTGCTTAGTTTCCAAAGACCAATACATGCATATAAATGCACATATATTTTAATTCTTGTCTCCCACCCTTGGGGTGAATGAAGGTAAATAAAGTGATTATTATAGACTGTTCTCATCGCAGGTAATGACATCCATCTCAGTGAGCAGATTGTTTTAAGTCCTCCCACAATTATCTGGCATCAGTCAAAGACATTTCCCAAACAGTTCTCAACACAACTGTTTATCCAGGAGCTATTGCCTGTGGGACCTAGGGAGCAGAACTGATCATCTCTTAAAAAACTGCTAAGTTCCTACTTGCTGCTTTCCCAGATATTCTGTGTACTTCAAAAATCCTCTCTCTTTCTTTCTCTCTCTCACACACACAATGCAAACTTATCACAAAATCTGTAACACAAACTACATGAAATATAGGAAATATTGCATGTTACCATGTTTCAAAACATTAAGAGTCTGGGAAATTAACTACAGAAAATAACAGTATTTTTTAAGAAAGAAAAACCAGCTATTACTTAGAAATTAGAAATATACAAAGAAAGAAATGAAAAAGAGTCCCATTTACTTGGTAAGGCTGTGTTCCAAGTACTCTGTGGTTGAGTTTACTGAGGGACAGATAACTGGGGAAAAGAGACAGACACAACAATACAACCTCAAAAAGTATTCATTATTTATGGGGAAAAAAAGGAAGTCGAGAAACAGCAATCTATCAAAGTAGTAGGAAGATAACCAGGATCGTATGTGTATGTGGAAGCTGGAATAGGAGCCTTAAGAAGTAGGAACAAGTCCATCATTCTAGCTGCACAAGAAGTCAAGGGAAAAAACTGACATAATTAGGTGGGATTTCTGAGTAGGAGGTGACCTTCAAAAGGAAACAGAAGTTAATGTTTCTTGAGTGACTTTTCTGGAGATGCCCAGTCTTTCCTCTCCCCACACCTTTTTCTGACAAAGTCTACCATGTTCCCCTCAGTCTCTTCTCAGGGTTTCTGCTGCGCTGGTGACAGCACCTTGCACCAGCTCTCTCTATACACAGGTGACTGCAGGTAGGTAGGTCACAAAGAGTTTCAAGCTAAGCCTCTTCCAGGTTCTTAAACTGAAAACTTGTGTGAACCAGAGCTCTGGAGGCCAAGCCTGGACCATGTGGAAATGGAGCCAAGAGCAGGGGGTGAGTAGAAAAAGCAGAGACACCCAGAGCAACAATGACAAGAAGACAGGATGCCTCAAAACAGCAGAAAGAGGCTGTGATGTGAGAAAGATTCTGCTTCCGCTGCAGCCTGAGTTGCGATGCTCGCCCTAGTGTTCCATGAGTAATCTCGCTTTCTTTCCAATAATTCTGAGTGGGATTTGGTGCCTCATAATCAAATTACCCCTGTGGGAGACAGTGACTATTCTGTGCCATTTAGCTGTTGTGCTACAAATTCTCTCACACAATGTTCACAAGAACTCAGCAAAAAAAGGTGTCATTATCTCCCTTTTCCCTGAGAGGAATCTGAGGTTCATGAGGTTAAATAACGTGCCTAAGGTCACACAGCTGCTTAGTGAATTCAGTTCTAAATTCTCATGCCACTACTCTGGGCTATAACCATGACACCAGCTCAATTACTGCTGATTGATAAGAAGTCCTCAGGAGTACATAAAGGCTAGCTAGTTCTGTGCTATAATCTCTTCCTTTATATTAAATGATAAACGTAATACCTGAATTTGCATTACTCACACGGCATGCTCCATAGACAGGAAGTGTGTCAGAGAGAGCCAGAAGCTTCACAAAAGAAGTTTGCATTCTCCCAGTTCATGAAATAAACTACAACTACAATATGAACTTTATCAGAAGTTCTTAGAGTCTCTAACAGAAGATAAGCCTTTTCAGTTATTAAAAGAATTGAGAGCTTTTTATTGTTCATGAAAAAGACAAAACTCCTCCCTTTCAAATTATTCTACTTTATAGTACAATTCCTTCAGCTGGGAGGACAACTTCAGACACTTTTTCAAATAACCCCAACCATTTAATCTGTACCTTTAGGAAGTCATGCTGAGAGTATATGGAAAAGAGACAGACAGAGCCAGAAAAGGGGGTCGGCAAGGGGGGAGAAGGAAGAAGAAAAGGTAAGACATCGTTTCTGAAGTAGTTAGAATCTCCCGGTTTTTCTGGCCTACTTTAAAGTGAGCTGGGTATTTCTCTCCACAAAGAATACTTACCATTGTCTAGGGAGCTACAACTTTGCAATCTTCTAGTTGTTACTCCAGGCAGATCTTTCCACCCATTTGTCATCTATGTCACACATAAATCAGGGCCGCTTTCATTAATTAGACACTTGCACTATAAGTTAGCATGCTGTCTTAGCCAGCTCAAGCTGCTATAACAAAATACTGTAGACTGGGCGGCTTAAAGCAGTATTTATTTCTTATAGTTCTGGAATCTGAGAAGACCGAGATCAAAGTGCCAGTCAACTCGTTTCTCACTGAGGGCCCTCTTCTCGGCTTGTAGGAGACCACCTTTTCGTTCTATCTTTACATGGTGAAGAGAAAACAATCTCTCTATTTTTCTGACTTCTTTCTTCTTCCTTCCTCTTCCTCCTCCTCCTCTTCCTCTTCTAAAGCCACTTATCCCATCAAGAGGACTCCATCTGCACAACATCATCTAACCCTAATTCCTCCCAAAGCCCAGCGTCCGAACTTATCACACTGGGGGGCTAGAGCTTTAACATGTGAATTGTGAGGGGTCACACTTCAATCTGTGTCAGATGTTTTGAACTAATTATTAACATTTAAAAACCCAATGTGAGCAACATGGCAGTAGCTGTCAGCCACAATATTATAACAGAATACAAATTACTGCCTGAGTAGAATGGCAAAGCGTGGACAAAGGCCAAAGATAATGTCTAATTTGGGAAGTTAGAGAAAAGACTTTTGAAGAAGGTTTTAGGCCCTGAAAAATGGCTTTTAAGAATATAGTTTTAGTCGGTCTCTAATGAGAGAGAATCACAGGCATGGAAAACACGGGCATGGAGGGAACAGCGGCCCTCCATGCAGGCTCCTGTCTCAGGAGCAGAATCCAGATGATGAGGGTGCTGGGGTGGGGAGGAAGATTAGCTGCTGCAACTGCCCCCCCATCTGATCCATGTGATAAGGACACCCCTGGAAGTGGAAGATCAACAGCTTTGATTGAGTCTAGCTTAAGAATTGGTTCTGGAACCTTTGAAAGCTTGAAAAAAACATGTAATTTCAGAATTGCTTACATCAACTTTGGGGGCTGATTATACTTGTTTTTGGAAAACCACTTCAATAGACCTTTTGGTTCTTCAAAGGTAAAGCCAAGATTCCAGTTTGACATATACAGTGTCCAGAAAACATTAACTTCTTTGTATAACTATAACTAAAACTCCATCCTGTGTGCATTTGTCAGTAGGCTGTGGCTAGGGAGTAGGCTGGAAGGAAAGCTGAGATTCCTTCCCTGGCTGGCTGACACCCACTGCCTGGGCAGAGACCTGGACTGAGTGAAGGGGACATGCTACAGAGCATCCCCACTGTGGGAAAGTGAGTGGGCCTCTAAAACACGGCAGCGGACCAGGGAGACTCACTCTGTGAAAGCGCTTTTCCTCAGGGCATTGGGAGCCTTTATATCTGTTTCCAGCTTTATGATTTTTCTTTTCTATGACACAATTCCCTTCAGTTATTTCCAAGTCTTCATTCAAGTTGTGCTAAATACTACAGCCTAGTCTTAGTAAAGATACTGAATTAATAATCAAGAAATCATTAAAATAGTAAATTTTATGTTATGTATATTTTACTACAATTTTCTAAAAACTGTTTAATAGTTGGACCTGGCCAGGTGGCTCAGCTGGTTGAAGTGTTGTCCCATACAACAAAAGGTTAAGAGTTAGATTCCCAGTCAGGGCAAATACCTAGGTTGTGGGTTCAATCCCTGGTCATTGTATATGAGAAGTAACCAATCGATGTTTTCTCTCACATCAATGTCTCTCTCTCTTTCTCTCCCCCCACCCCCTTCCTCTTTCTCTAAAATCAATAAACATATCCTTGGATGAGGATTTTAAAAAATCTTTAGTAGTTTAAAAAACTCCCACAAAGAAAAGTCCAGGCCCAGATTGCTTCACTGGTGAGTTCTATTGAATGTATTAAAAAAAATTAAGATCAATCTTTCCCAAACTCTCAAAAAACAGAAGAGGAAGGGCAATTCCCTAATTTACTCTATGAGACTAGTATTATCCTGATAGTACACAAACACACCACAAGAAAATTTCAGACCAATATTTCTTATGAATAAAGATGAATAATCTTCAACAAATCCTAGTAAAGGGAATCCAGCAGCCTTATAAAAAAAGGACTGGAGACCCAAGATAGCAGAGGAATAAGTGGAAGCTACACTAACCTCCTCCCAAACTGGAATTACAACTACATTGTGGAGAAATCATCTTGAATAACTAACTGAACAATAGCAAGAGAGAAGCCTTATAACCAAGGACAGACAGAAGAAACAGCTTCACCACAGTGTGACTGGTACACAGTGCAGAGGAGATGTGAGAGGGCTGGCTGGGCTCTCACAGATGGCAGCTGAAGTTCTGGAGGAATATTTTAGCAGCCACTGGGTTCCCCCTGAGAAGTGTGGGCTCTAAAGCCCAAGCTGGGCTCCCCAGCCTACAGCACAAGAGCCAGAAAAGAACCCCAACATCCAGCTGTGGTTTCTGTCTGCCAGGAAGAGATGGCTGGAAACTCAGACAGCCTCCTAAAGGGCCAATGCACAAAATTTCATTTGTAATCACTTATCCTGGGCTCCAGAAGAGGAAGGGCAGAGTGTTCTAGAGGCAGTTGAGGAGAGTCTAGAGTTGGGGGCTCAGGAGAGAGAACTGAAGCAAGAGCGGCCAGGATCCTTGTGCTGAGTTATTCCCCACACTGCAGAAGCCATCTTTCCCAGGCAGAGCACTCCCCTCCAAGTGGCATCAGCATACTGGGAAGCAAGAGCCCCACCCACAGAAGTTACTCTGCCTCACCCTGTGGAGCTTAATTTGGGCTGCTGAGTACGGCTTGAAGCTATGTCACTGATGAGTTTAACAACTAAGGCAGATCTCTGGGAATTCTATGAGATTTCAGCTGACCCTCCGCAGGGCCTGGTCCTGATAAAAGGCAGTCTTGGTGCTCAGCCTGGTTCTTTGCACACAAACAGGCCTAGCAGAGGGAGCCATACACTGTGGATTGCTGATAGCTCCAAACAGGTTGACCAGGGCCACTCATAAGCAGTGTCTAACAAAGGCCTACACCAGAGTCTTTGTAGATCTACCTAATACATATAAACAAATACAAAGAAACAGCCAAAATGGGAAGACAAAGAGATAGACCCCAAATGAAAAACAAGAGAATTATCCAGAAATAAAGCTAGATGAAATGAGGGCAAGCAATTTGTCACATAGAGAGTTTAGAGTAATGATTATAAGGATACTAAGCGGCATGAAAAAGACATAGAAACCATAAAAAAGGACCAGTCAGAAATAAAGAATGCAATATATGAAATAAATAATAATACATGAAAGGAATATACAGTAGGTTAGATGAAGCTGAGGATCAAATCCAGCTGAGGGGCTTCCTTCCAGCCCCTTATCTTCTAAGCCTTATCTTAGAAGATAAGGTAGAAAAAAACATCCAGGCAGAGCAGCAAAAATAAAAAAGAATTTTTTAAAAGTGGGGAGAACTTAATAAACATTTTGAACATGAAGCATAACACTATCAACATCATGGGGATACCAGAAGGAGAAGAGAGCAAGCAAGGGATCAAGAACCTATTTGAAGATATAAAGACCAAAAAATATCCTAATCTGGTGAAGGAGAAAGACACACAAGTCCAGGAAGCTCAGAGAATCCCAAACAAGTTGCACTCAAAGGGGCCCGCACCAAGACACATCAAAATTAAAATGACAAGGCTTAAAGACAAGAAGAGAATCCTAAAAGCCACAAGAGAAAAGCAGATAGCTACCTACAAGGGAGCTCCAATTGGACTGTCATCTTATTTTTTTAAATATATTTTATTGATTATGCTATTACAATTGTCCCATTACCCCCCTTCATTCCCCTCCACCCTGAACACACTCTCCCACCCACATTCCCCCCCTTTAGTTCATGGCCATGTGTCATAAGTTCTTTAGCTTCTACATTTCCCATACTATTCTTACCCTCCCCCTATTTTCTGTCTACCATCTATGCTACTCATTCTCTCTACCTTTTCCCCTTCTCTCCTCCTCCCACTCCCCTGTTGCTAACTCTCCATGTGTTCTCCATTTCTGTGGTTCTGTTCCTGTTCAAGTTCTTTGCTTAGTTTGTTTTTATTTTTCTTTTAGGTGTGGTTGTTAATAATTGTGAATTTGCTGTCATTTTACTATACATGTTTTTTTATCTTCTTTTTCTCAGATAAGTCCCTTTAACATTTCATACAATAAGGGCTTGGTGATGATGAATT
>CM052540.1:56779765-56811805 GCA_028533065.1 Trachops cirrhosus | reverse complement strand
ATAAGGTCAAGTTCAAGGAGTTCATCATCACCAAGTCCTTATTTTATGAAATGTTAAAGGGACTTATCTAAGAAAAAGAAGATAGAAAACATGTACAGTAAAATGACAGCAAACTCACAATTATTAACAACCACACCTAAAACAATAACAAGAAGAAATAAGCAAACAACTAGAACAGGAACAGAACCACAGAAATGGAGATCACATGGAGGGTTAGCAACAGGGGAGTAGGAGAGGGAGGAAGGGGGAAAAGGTATGGAGAATGAGTAGCATAGTTGGTAGGTAGAAAATAGGGGGAAGGTAAGAATAGTATAGGAAATGTAGAAGCTAAAGAACTTATAAGTATGACACATGGACATGAACTAAAAGGGGGAATGTGGGTGGGAGAGGGTATGCAGGGTAGAGAGGAGTGAAGAGGGGAAAATGGGACAATTGTAATAGCATAATCAATAAAATATATTTTTAAAAAACAGGAAATTGAATAGACATCTCTTCATAAAAGATATACAAATTTCCAAAAAGCATATGGAAAAATGTTCAACACCACTACTCATTATTAAAATGCAAATCAAAACCACAATGAGATACCACTTCACACCCACTAAAAAGGCTATTGTCAAAAAGTTGAACAAAAAAACCCAAAACAAAACAAAAACAAATGAACAATAACAAGTGCTGACAAGAAGGTGGAGAAATTGAAAAACTCCTGCACTGCTGGTGGGAATGTAAAACGGTACAGTCACTTTGGAAAAGAGTTTAAAATTTTCTCAAAAACTTAAACTTGGAGCTACCATATGACCCAGCAATTGCCCTTCTAGGTATGTACGTGAGAAATGAAAACATAATGTGTCACACAAAAACTTGACAAAGAATGTTCCCAGCAGTATTCTTCATAAAAAACCCAAAGTAGAAACAAGCCAAATGTCAGTCAATGTGATGAATGGATGAAGAAAATGTGGCATATTCATACAATGGAATGTTATTCCACATAAAAAGGAGTGAAGTGATGATATATGCTACAAAAGGAATAAAACTTGAAAGTATAATCCTAAATAAAAAATGTCAGGTAACAAAAGGAAATACATGTGATCCTATTTGCATGAACTATACGTAATAGGTAACCCATACAGACAGGAAGTAGATTCTGGTTGCCAGGGGCTGGGGACTGAGGAATGGAGAGTGCCCACCTATGGGGCGACTGGGTATGGAGTGTTCTTTGGGGTAATGAAAATGTTTGGAATTAGAAAGTGGCGATGGTTGCACATCCTTGGACCACACTAAACTCTATGTATGAATTGTATGATATGTGAAGTCTATCTCAATAAAGTTGTAATTTTTTAAAAGATAGGCATGTGCTCCTATCTGAACACAAACTGTTACAAAGAGATGAACCTAGCCAATGAGTAATTGTCAATTGCAAAAGTGTTTTGTTATAAAGTGACACAGCATTTGAACTCTGACTAACTTGATATACTGGGAATACTGGGTTGGGCTTCCTCAAGGGTTTCTCTTACGGAGAACAGGGATTCTGCCTCCCTACAGATCAACTAGAGTACGAAGCCACACATACATTAAGTGACCTTGAGGCTGATAATGGCGTCCTCGTGCAGCCCTACAGGCCGTGCATAGTGACACACTAAGATGTCTGTAGGTGGTGCCCTCTGAAGCTGTGCTTGCTGGCAGCCCTGCTACGGGATAGTCTTGGACTCCAGCACACTTCAGTGAGAGCATCACTACTGTCATCTGAAGGCACAGTTTTAACTGTGACTAGGAACTCCATTTCACAGAAATCTTTCTACAGTCCTCAACCTAGAGGAAAACTTGAGTGCATTCACTTAAGGTGGTGCTTCTGTAACAATAAAAGCACTTAAAATGAATTCAATAGTCAGCTGTCCACCAAGGTCACTAAAGTGAGCAGTAGCCTTTAAACCTCAGGTCCTAAATGAACTTCAGGGAGTATCCAAGTTCCAGAGCTTTCCATGCAGTTTTACTGAGGAAGCTTCTTACTTTAAGACCAGAAGTAAGTTTAGGAAACTATAGAAAAATATATTTTACTATTGTTGGAAGAAAAGGGGCAAAAATTACATGTCCTATTATACACCCTATGTTTATTTCTTATAATAAGGTGCTTTTCACGAGGCATCCAATACAATTCCGTCCATTCTAGATTGCATTTAAGATGTTCCCTTATGCAGACACTGCAAAACATAGGCGGGATCTATTGAGAACAGGAAGCTCCTCTTTTATTCCCGTCATCAGTGAATATTTATGACTATCTGATGGCTCTTCCACTGTCAGCTGTGTCTCCTTCAGATCTAAGACTCTGTGTTTTATGTAGTTTCCACAGCAGCACAACATTTCTGGAGCTGCTTCCCTGGGAGGAGTCTGTCAACAATCAGCCTCTCACTGGCATTAACATGCAATAACAGACAATGAAGCATGACTCAATTAAACCGCAAAAACTGTCTTCAGACAACATGAACCAAGTAGCTTTCCAAACCTACGAGGGGCTTCTGCTGCATGACTAGCATTAAGGTCAGTGCTTTGAAAACATCTGTCTAAGCACCTAACAAACCCACCACAAAATTTAAAGAAAAAAAGCAAAACTCTGTTTTGATTTATCTCCTCCCCATACTGTATCCAGATATTTTACAACTTCTAGTACACAATATCAACTAGGTCTCACCACTGCAAAGATTAAAACCAAGTTTTCCCTCTGAAATGTCCGTGGAACTTTGTTTAGTTTGGGAGACTTCAGCGTCAGACCTGCTTAGCGCTGACAAACACAAACCTCTGCGGAGGGAGGGGCTGGGGAGGACACACGGCACCCACGGCGTGGGCTCCCGGCACAGCTGGTTATCTGCCTGTGCCTGTGGACCCACCCACAGCCAGGGAAGAGTCTTATACTAAAGTTGCTCCAAATTTTTTTAAAAGTATAATAAAATTGCCGAGGGTCAAGAGAAAAGACAGAGTTCTTCTACCCGTACATAAATGTACACATTTATGCCTCACTTAGCCACGAGGACTGAATATTTTCCTTAGAGAACTGAGCTCTTGTTTGTTTGGTTTTCTTTTTGTTGTACTTGAAATATTTAACCCTATAGGTTTAAATCTTCAGTACTTAAGGATTCATTATATTGAACACGATCATTTCAGCTAAAATTGCTCTCACTGAACTAAGTCATTAGGGAGAAAAACTATATGTCTTTACTGAAGGAAAGATAAAATGGATTCAGATATTATACGATAACAATTTTCAAAGATTCTTCTGTTTGCGAAATTATTAAAATTCTTTTACTTCAACTGTTATAAAAGGCATGGATAAATAAATGACCCGGGACAGATGTTGAACTCATGGGGTCAACAGTAAAGGAAAGTGCTCTGGAACATTTAAGATGAGATTTATAAATCCCAAATCTCTATTCTAAGCTATGATTAATATACATTCTTTTAAGACTGAATTTCTTTTATAAGAAAGCTATAAAACTGCCAACAAAAGTGGAATCAAATAAAGGCAATCATTTAAAGTTGATCTTAAAGATAAATTTAATACATTTAAAGCATGATACCTTTTTAAAACTGTAGAAATTAAAAGACATATTGAGATAACAAGTTAATTAAAAATTATAAATAATGATGGCAATAGAGAGAGACTAAATGTCCCAATGTAGGCAATCACTGTTTACTATATTCAGAAGCCAGGCATATAAAATGGAAACATAAAAAATATTTGGAAATTCAAGTGATGAAGGTAACTGAAGAGAATAATTTAAAAGAAAGAATGATTTATCTATTTGAAAATACTGAAAGAAATGTATTGATCTTTTAAAAAAAACAGGAAAAATGTACCGGTTGAATTAGTTCCCTTTGGCTGCTGTAACAAACTACCACAACCTTGTGGCTTAATTCAAATTCACTCTCTCTTCATTCTGGAGCCTCCCAGGGGAGACTGTCTCCTGGCCTTTGTTAGCCTCCAGCAGCGCCTGCACCCCTCAGCCTGGGGGGCGCCCAGCCTCCATCCTCAAGGCACAGGGATCCAATCTCTGCTGCCAGGGTCACATCGCCTTCTCTGTAGTCGAGTCACCTTCTTCCTCCCTTCGTATAAGGACACTTGCAGTTTCATTTAGGGCCAACCCAGATTATTAAATTCCCAATCTCAAAATCCTTAATCACACCTGTAAAGTCCCTTTTGCCAGGTAAGGTAACATTCACAGGTTCTTGGGATTAGGGCATGAAAATCTTTGGGGTCATTACTCAGTCTACCACACTATTCCAAAAAAGATATTTTATTCTATCCCCATCTCCATCCTAGGAGTTATACAAGCTAATGCTTTCTTGATCAGCTTACTGAGCACACGTCATTACTTTCCATTGGGAAGGTACAGCTTGTTCAGGCTGGCTTACCATCAACGTCTTTCAATGGAGGGTCTGTCTCCGAGAGTATACACACAGCCTCTCAGCCCACGCTGCAGACGCTGGACAACATGATGGAGAGCGTTAAATCTTTTGAAAGACAGGGACAAATGCCACTACTCTTCTCATTACTATTCATACGGATGAATGGATGTGTTTTATTTTGTCTAATTAATGGATAAGGGATCCAAATTTCAAACCAAAACATACTTCTCAAAACAATTCCTAACTGGTCAGAACAATTTAGAAAGTTTTTCTGCTCTTAAAATATGCTAATTATTACTAGAAAACAGGCCTGGCAAAGTGGAAATTGGTGGGCTTTGGAGTTACAGCTCTAGGCTTGCGAATTACAGCTCTCGGCTTGTGTGGTGTTAGGTAGTCAAATGTTTAACATTTTAGATGCTCAGTTATTTACCTACAAAATGGTGATACAAATACTTACTCCAGAGGTTTATTGTGAGAACATCAGAGTTTTGTTATAATGACAGGCACTGAATAGTTGCTCAATAAATATTATTTACTTTCCACCTTTTATTTTAGAAAATGTGTCTATAAAAAGTACAAAGTAAAATAGGATCAATTTACCATTGTTCAATATAGTCTATAGAATGAATTCAGATCTAACTGGTAAACATAGCAATGTGAAAATAGTAATGATCTCTTTAAGCACTCAATGACAGCATATATTATAAATGTGAAAAATACCGTCACTAAGTTTAATAGGAGTCAGACAGTTGGTAAAGTTATCAATCTTCTATTATTTAAAAGGTTATCTATGTTATTATTGAACTGGCAATTCTTGCAATTTCCTATACCTGTCTGTCTTTATTCATTTATTGCAAAATATTTATATTAAAAATACTGGCAAAGCCTCAAGAAATAAGTGTCACTTAGGTATCAAAATAGTAACTTTAAGAATCCTTTTAATAGTGATGAATGATACAGGTATTTTTCTAGATCACAGAAGGTTAGTAAGAAAATCCACATACTAAGGTGTAAAGTATAACTTCCTTTCCCCTACAGAAGTATTTGAAGTCATTCTCCTGAGAAATGCCTACTTTTTACATCCTTCTTAAGGAGGCAAAGAGGCTGACAGAGAACTGTCCTTGCCAGCCCAACGCAGGTCTCCCACATGCAGCAACTGGCCACGAAGGCGCTCAGAAGCAGTCTGGAGTTCCTCAGATCTCCGTAGGACATGTTATTAAATCTTCCCCTCCTGCTGGGTCTGACTTCTGGGGGGGGAAACATATGGTGTAAAAATTACTATATTTGAAAATGAATACTAATGATCATTCGGAAGGCTCATTCTGTATCTCTATGGCCTCCCCCATCTAGTTGGTTATAAATGTGACATGCTTTGATTTGATTTAATAAGCTTGTTGAATTTATATTATAGTTCAGAATTTACTGTATAAAATGTATCTGGAAAATTGGATACCACACATATGAAGAGACAAATACATTTATTTTTGGTGTTAGCCCATTAACAGATTGTAAAATTAAGGCAAGAAGACTAAAAAGTCTGTCCAAGGAAAAGTTTACAAAAGTTCTCATTCCTCTTAAATTAGTAGGATCTAAAAATAGATACAACAGAAACATACACAGAGAAAGACAAGTGATACAGGGTAACACTTTATAGTGTGAGATTTGAAAGCCAAATGCTGTTACATAAACTAAAATGCTGCGTATCAGTTTCTATATAGACAATATTTTAATCATTGTATGAACTGGCAGAAAAGAGTTTTGAATGTGCAGAAATTATTCTATGATCTACATAAAAACAATCAATAGTGTTTTCTGTGTTACAATAAATTTGCAAGTTGAATTTCACACATTATATTACATAGGGCATAGTCTGTAATACTCAAAATACAGAATGGTTAAAAAGAATTCCAAAGAAAGAATTAAGAGAAATTTGGTTAAGGATGTAATTTTACTCCACATGAACAGCTTTCTAAGAATTTATACAATGCTAATTATACTGGCTCAGTACTATAAGGAACAGTATTGTGCTATGCAGTGTGATAGTAACAGTGCCGTGTTATTTCAGATGGCATAAATCACTTGGCTAATTTGGCTTAGAACATAAGCAGTAAGTATACAAATTTTATTTACCAAGACCAATTAAAAAATTATCAGATGTTGGGTATATTTGAATCAAATGCCCCTGTAAAGTTAAGACAATACAGATTTCATAATACATACTATTATTTTCTAATGTATCCATAACTCCATAATGAAAAATAATATAAAATATGGATTTTGTACCAAAACTCTGTCAAAAACTACAGTTCACAGCAGAAGTTAATATCACTGGGAGTTAAATGATTAATACAAAAACAAATACATACTACAAATATTCTTTTGTTCTTCACTTACCATGATGCGAACTGCTAGGATTTAACCTTTAAGGGTTAAAGAGTTTAATCAATGTCAATGTCTGATCTTCTGAAGGCAATAAAGAACAGTCTGTCTAGCGATACTCAACAGAACATCACTTTGTCAAGCCACAAAGCACCCAAAAGCTTGTCAAGTAAGTTCCCAGAAACCTCTTTGTGGTTAGAACTCAGCTCCTTCCTGCCTGACCTATTATTTGATATTTGACCACTTGGTTGCAAGACACTTGCTCTTTCTAGCTGAAATGTCACTGGGGCATCTTGTCAGCTCCCCGACATCTCGGCCTGACATACAATTTTACTTTTGTGTGCTACAAGGCAGAAAACGCAGGGCAATGGCCTTGTTTTAAATTCTGTCAGCATCAAAGATGGGCGTCACTCTTGGGTCCTACCAACAACAAAAACAAAAAAGGAGTCTATTTTGAAGGTCAAAACAGCCATTACCTTGAAGTTTTTCAGCTTATACTAAACATATTACCTGCTATACGGGTGTGGGAGCTGTCCTTAAAAAGTGCCTAAGCCTACCACAGAAATCTTCCCAGCGCAATTGCTCTACTTTCTTATCAAATGCAGCCCCGATAAAAGGATGAGTTTTCAATGCCTGCAGGGACCAGATTCAGCAGTTAACTTAACTTGTTCAAATGGGCAAGTGGTATCATGTAGCTTTACAGGGAGCAACCTGACCTTCTCACATTGACCAGGAGTGACATTATTGTGGGGGAGGAAAAGCAGTCACATCATTTCTGTTTTGCACAACCTGCTTAAAGTTTGCAACTAAATGCTTGTCTTCAGTTGAGCTGACAAGAGAGAAGAGGGGGTTCAGTGAACCATGGCAGGGCTGCCATGGAATGACAGGAATCATCGGCATACATTTCAAATAGCTCTCTCAATCCTATTAAAGCATTGCCGTCCTGCTTTAAAATAGACAAGTATGAAACAACTTTGATAGATAGAGACTAAAATGGCTTATTGATTTTTTTTAAGTCTGAAGGAAATTACCCAAAATGTGTCATTCCTTAACATTTAAAATTATGTTACATAAAAATGAGCAACTGTGATAATAAATAAAACTTAGAGGGGAAGAAAGTTGGTTATTTCATTATTCAAGGAGGCACAGATACCTGCGCATGTCCAGATGGCATGGAATTTTTAAAACCCACTGCCACATGAGTTGGAACAAAATTTAACTGATAAGAAAATCCCCCTTCAAAACAATTTTAATTGTACTGCTAACTCTTCCTGCATTTTTTAAATTTCATAGTCATAATCCAATCTGAGGTGGCCTTTTGGCACTGGCAGACACAGTTACTGGAGAGGAGTGTGATGACGTCAGGGGTGCAGAGTTCACAAATGTCTCCTTTAAGAAAGTATACGTTGTATCGAGTTCAGCTTTCAATGGCAAAAAATCCCCAACACCAATTGTCTCAGCCTGAAGAGCAGCTCTTGAAGGAACTGAGAGATTTGAATGGTCTCGTGATCCTGCCTGTGAAATGGGGAGGAGGGGGAAGGTATAAACATAAATTGAAAACTCTTAAAATCTAAAATCATAAACAAAGAAGTAGACTAATAATTACTGCAATGTGAAATGCCATTTGTATAATCCATTAATTTTCAACCTTTTTCATCTCATGGCACACATAAACTAATTAGTAAAATTCTGTAACACACCAAAATATATATTTTTCTCCTGATCAGACAAAGAAATAAAAATGCAGCTATTGTTATGTTGGCTGTTGTCATTTTTTATTTGACAATATAAGGGAAAAGAGGTCATTACCCCTGACTAAATATTCAGGTATTACATATTTTAAAAATTCTTGCAGCACACCAGTTGAAAATTGCTGACACAATCCATATGATAATACACAAGTATTAAATTATTTTCCAACTGTGATTGCATCTCTCATTTGTTCTATGTCATAAACACAAATAGTCTGTATAGAACTTTTTAAAGTTATTGAATCAGTGAATACAATCAGACACTTTTACCTCTGCTTCCATCCGCTGGCAGTTTGCAGACACCAATGTTAATAGTGTTTATCTCTTTATGCTGTATAATGTATATGCTATATAATGTGGCAAATTACACTGCTTAGAAAATGAACTATGAATATTTACATTTTTCAAATCCATCAACCTGACTTATTTAATTGAAAAACATAGCATGATGAAAAAAAGTCAACCCAATGACTTCTAAAAAAATAGCATGAGACATGAAATGCTGGTGAGATAAATTTTTTGCCTTCACTTTTAATAATTATGCCACCATCTGTTTTAATAAATACTGTTCTGTTATAAGCATTTGGAAATCATATATCAAAATATGGGATTGCAATATGAAAAGTTTGTCTCAGATTTTAAAACATTACTGGTATGCGAAAACTATCGGAAATCAAACTTAAGATATCCACACACTCATGAAGTACTTAAAAACAGAATTAATATTTCGATGAAGCTACATATTTAAGCCTTAACTAACATCAGCACTCAGTAGTTAATATTTAACATGAACAAAGTCTTACCTGTAAAGCAGAAAGGTATTGTTTTACAGCATTTATAGATGGTGGGGAAACAGTAATCAATTGCATGTTAGAATTTTCCAGATTCCCAGCAAATAAATGTTGTCTATAAGTCCAGTCTAAAAACCCATTTTATATTGCAGAATTTTTCAAATAAACATCTTTTTTGGTAGATCCTTTTACAGTTTTGACAACAAAATAGTGTGAACTCTATGTATCTGCTTTATTATGTCATGTTGTACAAAATCATTTCTACATGTGAAAACAAGAAGGAAGCTATCACTAGCCTTAGAAAAGTATTAGAAATTCAACTGTTGTATGTTACCATTTTTGTGGATTTTTTTTTAAACTACAACTGGAGAAAAATCAATGGTTGCATCTAACACCTAGTTCAGCAATTTTCTTTGATCTCTGTCCTTTTGATTTCTTGATACTCCACTGCAAGCCTACAGCTGACAGAAATCATCTCTCTTTATGCTGGAAGTTAAAAAACACCTGAAATGGCCACATGGATGGCTTCATGAAGGAGAAGGTTTAGCTTATCCTTGTGAAAGGATGGAACTCTCAAGATCCCGTGTTAAACCTGATTAGCAGCACTGATGAGCTTTCACTTGCACAACCGTAATATAGCACTGAGCATATCAGTTCAGAACCAGAACAGCACAAAATAAACGGGAAGATTAGGAATAGTATAGGAAACAGAGAAGCCAAAGAACTTACGTGTACGACCCATGGACATAAACTAAGGTGGGAGAGGGGAATACTGGAGGGAAAGGGGTGCAGGGTGGAGGGAATTGAAGGGGAGAAAAATAATGGGACAACTGTAATAGCATAATTGATAAAATATACAAAAAAATGAACTGGAACAGAGACATCTCATTACATCAGAGGCCTTTGAAGGGGCACTTGTTTTTTTGCGCTTTCAACTGCTGTACTGCTATACTGCCACAAGAACCACCTTTTCTGATTTTCTTTCTTCAGCTGTGTGTCCGAACAGGCAGCATCACTACCCGACGGTGCCGCTGTAAAGCCAGCAACGCCATCTACTAACTTAACGATGCCGAACCTGGGGGCGAGGGAAATGCTGGCGGAGCAGGAGATGGCGGGGCCTGATTTTCTGCTTAATAAAACTTAGCTATGGCAATACTATTCTTTATTATGTAAAAGAATAGGCAAGGCTTCAAAAGTTTGTTGTTACATCTTCATACTTCAAGTACGGGTCTAAGAAAACGATACGTGAAAAGTGAAGAGCATGCAGAATCAGGCGAAGGAAGGTCAGGTATTCTCCGAGGGTTTTCTTCTTCTTGATGCCTCAGACTACAGAAAGATAATTGTGCCAAACTGACCAATCCCTCCTGTTTTGCAATGTTAAAGATAAAATTTACTCAAATCTATATTCTGTTCTTGAAGTTTCCTTTTTTGTTCTCGTGACTCCATCAACCCAGCACATCACACATTAGGAAGGCGGTCCTTCGGGAAGGTTTCTCTCTGCTCCTTCTCCTTAATATTCTGTGGGTCTAGGCACTCTGTCTACAAAGGGCCCCTCTTTTGTCTTTTCTCATCTTCCTTTTTAACATGTCTATTTTCCACCACATTGTCTGAAACCTTTTAATTTAATTTAACACTTTTTTACTAAATAAACTTGAAATGGGGTATTGAGTATTTCGTTAGTATTTCAAATCAGAGACTCGCTTTGTGTATAGTATCTTCTGACCTTATGTCCTAAACATAAAAAATAACCTAAAAAAGATATTTCCTTAAAGATCTGCAATCCCAAAAGGTATACCCTCCACCAAGTAAATACATTTACTTTTGTGTAAATGAAAATAAACTTTCTTTTCTTACTAGGGTCATTTGTTATACTCCAATCTGATTTTAAGTCACTTAAGAGCTTAAAAACAAGCCAGCAAAAATTCTAGTGAAATTTTTATTTCAGAATGTGATATTAAAAAAACAAATAAATATGAACTATTTGTCTTCTCATGAATAATATCCAGAAGTATATCATAACATTTTTAATGTAACAGAATGTAAGACAGTTAAATAACTTTTTATCAGAGACCATTAAAAGTTAATATTCACCACCTGATTTTATATTTTAAATCTATAAAGTCTATGTTCATTTAAACTACTTTTTAAACTGCTGAGGTATTCTAGTAGTCGCTCCTATAAATCTACATTGAAGCAATTTTTCAAAAAGAAATTAGTTACCTGAAATAAAAGCTAGGTGTCATGTGAATCTTTATGGAAGCACTTTTATTTACTCAATAAGCTGTAAATGATTCTATTTGAACTGTTATATTCCATCAGCTAAATATATATTCACAATACAAAATATGTCCACTAAATGTCTGCATTTTAAGAATTTTATGAAATATAGTAATTAGATAAGTCCAATAGCCATTTTTTAAGTCTTTAATATCTTACATTTTCTAAGACTGTTTTCCCAATAAAAAGTAAATAAAGCATTAGTCTAATAATAAGATAATCACTCAATAAATTATCTATAAATCAAAGCAATTTACAGACCAAGGCTTCTGAAACAATGACACTAACCTATTTTTCTCCTGTGTAGCATCTTTGATCAAGTTTAGTGTTCTAGAGCCTAATATAAAAAGTGAGGAGTGATATGATTTAGTAAGCTGGAACAGCACTGCATGGAGATTATGGTAGGCACACAGTATGGTGAAGAGTATTAGACTGGAGATCGGAAGACTGTAGTTTTGCCTCCCAGTTTTGTTACGATCTAACTTGGTCATTTTGTGGCAGGTGAATCAATCTTCTAGGTCTCACTTCTCTTACAAAACGAGGAGCCAGGCTATTTCCAGCTCTGAAGTTCTACAGGTGTATCGTAATTCCACATGTGATGGCATATAATACAGTGTTAATAACCAACTTTTGAGGATGACATTAACTCAGAAACCAGAACTTCCCAAATACAATATTTAAGATTTTATAGGGCTATAGATAGGCCATTGTCAAGGGGAAGGAATACATACTGCACATGGTTCTGAAACATGGATCAGCCACAGTTTAGCCAATACGGCTTCCTTCAATTAAATTCTGTAGTACATTTTCTTATTACTCCAGCCTCCACGATGACATTTTCAGTTCTGTAAATTACTGACTGCTTTTAAGTAGAGTGCACAGCTCAACACAAACTGAAGAGGGGGTCAAAGTCCCCACGAGAGGGCCTTACAGTGAGGCTCCCTCACCGTTTCCGCCTTCACTCCAGTGCGTTCTTACCACTAGTCTTGGTACTTGGTGTCACAGTTTTCTTCTTTCCATATACGTCGAGTTAGTTAACCCAGTTCTCCCTGCTTCCCAGTTCTGCCCTGCTGGCATCATAGGACATTGCAATTCGCACAAATAATCAGAGTTGGCAATAATCACATATATAGTTTTCCCTTGTGGAATGCTCAGTTATATATCTAATATATATATGCACACATACATAATTTATATATGTAATTTATATACCTAATATATGAGTATATATACACATTTATGTGTGTATACACACACATGCACTGATATATATATATAAACACACATGATTGACTTGCTATAAGGCATTCACATACATACATGTATGTGCATAAATATACACATTCATATATATACATTTACTACACATCATGGAATATTTATTCTTTGTAGTTATCAAGTCTAACTTTTGATTACCAATACCAAACCTACAGGAATATTTTATGCATTCTTCTCCCCTTGAGTCATTACAGCCAGTTTGGCTCTTCAGCTCAGTGACATCAAGGCATGTGGGGATATGTGAGTCAACGGAGCCTTGTAAAGGAGTTTCTAGATAAATAGAAAACCGAAGAGAACTGGTCACCTACAGATTAAGAAGGAAGGGCAATCACAGAGATAGAAACGAATTAGAAAAGAGGTGATGATAACAAACTTGATTTCCATCACAACAATCTCTCCTCAAGAAGACATTCAGAATGGGTTCAAAAGCCAGAGCTCTAAAATGCACTTATCTGCTTCAACTTTCAGCTTCAACTTCTTGGTTCTGAGAGATGAACTGGATTAACAGTCTCGATTCTTCATGCTTCCTGATAGCCCAGGCAATAGCCCAGCTTTCTGCAGCGCGGTTCACAAGCTCTTTGCTTCCCCATCTCGCCCCATCTACAATTTCCTCACCTGTACTCTGCAACCCAGTTATGTGGAACTTGTTGAGTCTGCAAATAAGATGTTCCATAGTTTGCACCCACCTCCTCTCTGTCCACTGTGCCAGAAACCCTTCGGTCCTTAGACTCTGCTCAAGGTATCCCTCTTTGTAAGGCCTTTCCAGATCTTTGCCCCACCCTTCTCCAACTACAATTAGTTGCTATATCCAATCATATTTTATTTTTCTTCATGAACATTTACTTTTTTATTTTTACTTATTTATATGCACTTACAACTCACGTATAAAACTATGAGTACCTACTGTGATCGAATCTTGACTTTGTATTCCTAGCACTTAGCAGAGTATCTGGGACTAAATAAGATCTCTAATTGATGAGTGACTGAATGAACAAATCACTCATAGTATTACTTCAGGGTTGCGGTCTTATATTATTTGGTCTATCTGATTATTTTATTTATATACAGTTTTGTCCCAATTAAAAATAGCACAGTAAAGTAGAAAAAATACAGGCTTTGAAGTTGAAGAGACCTTGGGTTCCACACTTGATCCTGTCCTTCATTAAGGACATGATCTTCGACAAGCTACTTCTGCAAGAACCTGCATCCTTATATGTAAAGTAGGAAGACTAACCCCTCATAGGGCTGTCGTAAGGATTAAATGTAATAATATACACAAAAATGCACAGCACACAGTAGCTCCCTTTCTCCACCTCTCCTTATACTCTTCTCACACGATAATAAATTCCAAATTCATAATTATAGCGAACACGTGCTGAGCACATGTCAGGCCCTGTGGCAGGTTTAAGGCATTATCGCAGTGCAGACAACCAGTGAGAACGTGCCCCCACTGCCCTCATTTTACAGTTGGAGAAACTGGGGCTCAGAAGAGCAGAACACATTGCTCCATTCTGCACAGCTTGGGGAGTGGAAGAAACGAACCTGAGTCTCGATCCCTCTAATCCCCCCAAGACCCGTGACTACTACTTTCCCATGCCACCCACAGGGGGTACAGGCCCCGCTTACTTCCCATCCAGAACTCTTTCACAAAGAGCAGGTGCTCAACAAATCTCTGCGAAACTAAAAAAATAAAAGTGTAATTATATCGTACTAGAAGCTAAAAAATCAGTGTTTATACTTCAGATATTTTACTATAGTCCAAAATTTGAATATCCATGGCATTGAAATAAATAGCTTCTATGGCATTAACATAAAACACCAGTTCTAGCCCTTCCAGTGCAGGAGCCTCTATGTTGGAATATTCAGAGGTAAAGCTCAGCACTGAAGTTTTAAATTGCAATCGAGCATTTAAACTTTAATTTTAAATTACTTTAAAGATGTCTTGTGCCTGACAAGATAACAATTCCCATTTTCTTCTCTTGGATGTTTCGATTTCCTGACATGACTGAGGTTGGAAAAAGAGTCAAAGAATTTTCCCAGATGGTTTTTGTTCTTTCTGTTCCTACTTTCCTTTACAGCCCTGTACTCCCAGCTGTTTCTGCCTTGGCAGTTTTGATACATTTAATGGTACAGAGTGCCAAAAACACCAGAAAACACATGGGAGGCAACTTTTCACCTGTGTCTCAAAAATATGTATTCCCAAACAACTCAGAATTTGAAATGTAAATATATCCATACACTCAACTATGTAAAAAGGTACAGAAACTGAATTAATAAAACTATATTTTTAAAATATGCATCTTTATATACAGGGTGTGACAAAAGTGGCTTTAGAGTTGTTTGTATAGAAAACAATACAATAATTCATGAATACCACCAGAGTAAACTGTTTCACATGCTCACAACTGTAAACCTACTTTTGCCTCCTCCTGTAAAAATGCCATTGCAAAACTGAAGAGACAGCTGATAAAAATAAGTGTAACATAGGATAGCCATAGGGTGACTTTCTTAGCTTCAAAAGGCTCATGCTAATCAAGAAAAGAAGAATCTATTTAGAAAACAAATTGAGGATAGTGTGTTTACTTAGATTGGGCTCAGCTATAACAGAAAACTCAAAACGTCAGTGGCTTAAGTGCAATAAAAACGTATATCTCTCTACCATGGCTATTTGAAGGTATCAGGGATTCAGGCTGCTTCAACCTTGGGCTTCACCAGCCTAAGTATGTGCCTTCATCTCAGGGTCCAAAGTGGTTCCTCATGTTCCAGCCATTATGTCTGCATTCTGACCAGAGGAATACAATAAGCAACAGACACACGAAAAAATGCTAAACCTCATTCATGGAGCAAAGGAGGAGGCACCCTTACATTTAAAGACACATCCTAAAATCACCATACTTGTCCTTACATCCCATTGGACAGAACTTAGTCACATGGCTAACTTAGCTTCAAGGGAATCTGAGAAATGTAGCTTTATTTATTTTATATTCTTCTGAGTGGCCCAGGTAATATTCAGTTTCTATTACTAAGAGAGAGAAAACAGATGAGGACACCACTGGCAGCCTCGGCCTCAGATACAAACTATTGGGTGGGGAGGGAGGAATATAATAACCAATAAACACATGAAAAGGTGCTAAGCCTCATTCATACCTGAAGAAGTGCAACACAAAACATGAGAATGAAAGACTACTCTTTGCCTAAAAGACAGGCAAAAATGTAGGTGTCTGACAATACCACCTGTTGAGAAAAGATAAGGAAGCACACTGGCTCAGACCACGTTGGCAGGGCGCTAGCTGGCATGACCCTTCAGGACGGTACCATTTAAATGGTACCTGCCCTTGGACCAGCAATTCCACTGCCAGACTGTTCTTCTCTGGCTATATGCACAACAGTTCACCAGGTGAGTATATAGATGTGTTTACTGAAGCATTTTTTAATAGAAAAGTATTATTTTAATGAAATGAAAGGGTTCATCAACAGAGTACTATTTAAGTGAAGTATTACACGACCAGAGAATACAATTCTTTACAATTGAGGTAAATATGTTAGTGCTGATACACAAATATGTCCAAGTGAAAAAGCAGTGTGTGTGTATAAAGACAGAAAACTCATTTATATTGAAAAACAAGCACAAACACACATATATGTATACATATGCCTATTTTTCTTACTGAAAAAGAAATCACAAGAAACTGTGAATTCTCTTTAGGAGAAGGGAATAAACTGGAGTGTGGGTTAAGAGGAAAAAGCTTTGAAAGTTCAAGTTTTTCTTCCCATGGTTTTGTATCTTTAAAATGATTTGAATACAACAAAGGCTATGAACTGGCAGTTCAAAAAACTAAAAATACAGTTGACTAAAAATAAATAGGAAAAATGACAACCCCCCATAATAATAATCAAAAATAAAAAGTAAAATGAGATGTTTATTGCCAATCAAAATTGACTTTAAAAATTATCATATAATGTTAGTGAAGTATTATGAAACGGGCATTCATAAATTGCTAGTGACTATATAAACTGATAGAACCATTTGGTCTATAATTTGGCAACTGTCTTAGATGGTTAATAGGATTGATCAAATAATTCCATTTATGATCAGGTTCTTTATATTAATAATAACAGAAAAAAATGGAAAATAATCCCATATTCAACAATGGATATACGGGTAAGTAAGCTATAGCCACTTGATGGAATATTATGTGGCTGTAAAATTCATGGTTATAAACTTTCGAATAACGTGGACAAATGGTTAGGTTTGACCAGAGATCAGCAACCTCTTTCTGCAGAGGGTCAGATAATAAAGATTTTATGCTTTGAAGGCCATATGTTCTCTGTTGCAACTACCAAACTCTGCTGTTGTAGCCGCCAAAGCGGTCACAGACACTATATGCAAATGAGTTAGTACAGCTGTGCTTTAATAAAACTGTATTTATGAGCACTGAAATTTGAATTTCACTTGATTTTCACGTCATGAGATATTACTCTTTTTTCAACCATTTAAAACTATAAAACCATGCTGAGCTTGCAGGCTATACAGGAATGGGTGGCAAACAGGTACGACCCACGTGCTGTACCTTGCCTGCCTCTGAGCCAGACTATGTAAGTGAAAAGGAAATACACAGGATTACGGATGACACTGTTTTGAGATATCGGAATTGTTGACTTTTTTCCCATCAACTTCTGTATTTTCCAATTATCTATAATAATGTGCCTTACTTTTATAACTAAAAACCTTTTATTTAAAAAAGACTAATTTTACATATACTAAAACCTGTATTTTAGTACGGCTATGACTCTGAACTGTGTGGTCAAAATGAAAATGTAATTGGTTTGTTAAAGGTCTCAGAGGGTAGGTCTTTAACCAAGTGTTTTGTAAGTTTTGGAAAAATTTTAATTTAGCTAACACCACATTCTTACTTCAACGTTTTCCATTTATCAGACTCCTCTCTTCAATCTGACATTAACTGAACGCATACACAAATAACTTTATGGAGTCCGTTCACCTCAGCTCTGTATAAACTCCTCATTGCAGAGTGGCTGCTTCCAATCGGCGTGCCCTCATTTTAATCCAAATAGCACTTCCAGCTGCCAAATTATAGCTTTTGTGGTCAAAACGTACACATGTCACACTCTCTCTGGGAACTATTAAGTAAAAGTTTTCTGACCACTTTTTCATTACTGAAGAATTTCTTCTTAACGTTATAAACCTTTTTAATTCAATGTCAAAAATTTAGTAATAATCTGGAAGCTATAAACTTGGACTTTTAAGCCTTATGCTGTTTGCTGAGTGGAATAACTAATCTACACTCAGGTAAAGAGAGCAGAAGAAGGAAAGAATCTTCTAAAATTTCAAGTTGTTTGAAAGAGATGACATTCCTAAATCTTACTAATATTGTAAGTACCTATCAGTCACATATCTCAATAAAATGAGCAAAAAATCACATTGTAACACTTAAAACCCTTGTTTTCTATGCCCTTCCTTCCCAGTACTGTTTGAACCACATTCCCTCGTTATTCCATGATATCACACCTGAAATTCCTAGCAATTCTTTACAAGGTGTTGCAAACAGTCTTTATTTCCCCAGTGACCATCCAGGATGTAAGTCCTATAGTCCCCAGGGCTGCTGACCCTTTGACCTTTGGCACAACTGGGCCTTTCTGGAGAAACTGGTTATCTTTAGTTAAAAGGATGTGGTCTCTCTATTTCTCAGTGAGACAGGGCATTTCAGGTGTAAGTCACATCATGTGATCTGGGGTTCACGTTAATGGAATGCCTTCAAAACACAACAAGCACTTGGGAGCATGTTCCAAAACAAATAGCTTAGCAGACAATGACATTTCCTTCACATGATAGGAATGTTATTTCTGATAGAACTGGACCATCTCCAGCAGTCTCAAACCAAAACCATCTCTAGGGAGAACATCCTGTAGAACTATGAGAATAAGGCAGCAACTCAAAATTCCAAAATAATATACCTATAGATTACATTTCAGGAATCTATTCCTTACATCAGCAATTTTCAACAGGTGTGCCACAGGAATTTTTAAAACATGAAATACCTGACTATTTAGTCAGGGGAACAGACCCCTTAACATTTAGAATGTCCAATAAAAAAATGACAACAGCCAACATAACAATAGCTGTCTGATGAGAATGCCCCATCTTGAACCATAAATATATAGGTCCTATAATAGAGTTGCATCTTATTGGTTACATTGCATAATAGCATCATGTCTGATTGGTTAATTCTTGGTACCAGAAATCCTTATACACAAGCATAGGCACCTGATTTTTTAAACAGTCACTTTAAATCAAAAAGGGTAGGTAATTACTATTATCATTTTTTTGTAAATCAATCAAAATTATACCACTTTATGTCAGGCTGGCAAAAATATATATTGTTTGCTGTGCCATAGAATTTCAGTAATTAGTTTCTGCGTGCCATGAGATGAAAAAGGCTGAAATCTCTGCCTTACATGATCAATTCCATATGACAGATTTTTCCTGTGGTTGCATATGCATAAAGCATATGTAAACCCACATCCACTATTAGTATCCTAAGTTAGCCCCATTCATTAATTCTTTTAAGAGCTATCTATCAAGTGCCTACAATGTGCCAGCCACTGTTCCAAGCACTGGGATACAGCAGTAAATTACACCACACAAATTCTCCACCCTCGGGGAGCCCACACTGTCCTTAACTATGGGCATCCAGAGTCAGTTCTCCTTAAATTACAATTTGCTGAAAATTCTGTAACCACAGGAGTACTGTTTTCCTAGTGTTAAGTTTTCATGTACAATGGCACTGAGTTTGCCAGCTCCATTGTTCTGTGGATACAGACGAGTTCCCAGTAATGAGTCTCATTTCCCTGATTCTTCCCTGACTTGTTCACACAAGACCTCAAATGCCCTTGTTTAGTCCCGTCCAAGAGTTGTTGGGTGGCTGCAACCCCTCCATCAGGTCTTGCCCTCAGTGTGTTAGCGGGCTTGCTGTACCATATGCGTAATGGCTCTCCACAGAGCTGGCCATACTCCTACCCTTCCCTCCCTGTCACCTGAAACTGTGGCAACTCTGACTGGAAACCAGGGTCTCACAATGTCTGTAATACATATTTCTCTCAGCTTACATCCTTTCTAAGAGTCCAGGGGCGTGTCCCTAGGCCGCCTGGAAGACAGGCACCAGGCCATCTTGTTTCCATTTCCTCCACTGGGCGCCTGCCCACAGGACCTCCAGGGGTCCTTCAACAATCGCCAAAGCCCTCAGGCACATTCACTCCCAAACAGCCCGCACACCCGCTTTTCAAAAAGGCCTGGACCTGTTTAAAATGCATTTCAGACTCAGGGTAGACAGAGTATCCATAAGATAATGATAAAATAAAGCTCTTTACTTAATTGTTATCAGTTATTAAAGTGTCTCTTCACTTCTGCAGGCCTAAATACACTCCTAATATTTGTAAACAAGCCATTCTTTCAGACTTATACCTATTTTTTCTTCATCTCTTCTTTATTGTATATTTGCTTATTATTTGAGAATATTAAAATTTGCAACAATAAGACAGCAAAAATATAGATGAAACATATAATATGTGTTAAGCATAGAAAATGAATCGGCCAGTAGTCTCTGATACATGGATAGAATCCATATGTTAAGAATTGATAGCAAGCGAGCACCCTGTCAGATGGGTTACTTACAGATAGAAAGAGATGAAAAGACCATATCATAACATAGAGATATGCCACATCTAGACTAACGTCATCCTTAAATTGGCACAGAACTACGGATAAAACCCAAAGCTGCTGTCCAGTAGCCTAAGTGGCAAGCTCTGGCTATTGGCCACCAGCACTTGTCCAGCATCTCTCCTGGAAAGCAACTGCAGGTAAGTGGCCCCAGGAACCTTCTGTTTCCCAAGCCTCTTGTTTCAAATCTCCACCCCAGTCCTCATAGTCACAGAGAGTGTGGAAGGCTCAGGGGCTGATGCCGCCAACAGAGACGGGTCATTAAATGCTGTACAACCAAGGAGCCAGGTAGTATGGGCCCCCCCTGCTGAATCCCTACCATATCCCCTCTGGTTCTCGCTGTGTTTTCAACTGATTTGATAAACCCTGTGATTGGAGTATCTCTCTTAGTTTGGTCTGTGAGACCTCTGGGATAACTTGCCTTCTAGTGTACTCGGAGGCTACCACTGCATTGAGGTAATTTCCCATAAAACACCTTTGCTCCCCAGCACTAATCAAAATGTAGACCCTGAAGCATGCCCTGCTTTCTCCTGTCTTGGAGTCTCTTTTTCACGTGTCTCTTTCTATTTAAAAGGAGGCTTCTTCGTCAGGTTTTTACAGTTTCTCAAGACACACCTCGGGCATCAACTTTTCCCCAAATGTTCCCTTCCATCTACCTCACATTTGGCTTAGATGCCCCTTTTCTGCGTTATCATCATAACACACACATTTTTATAACAGCACGACATCACAATGTGCTGTTTGCTTAAACCTGAACTGTTCAATACGTAATCATTTAATTTTACATTTATTTAAATTTAATTTAATATCAAGTTAAATTAAAACTTCAAATTCCATTGCTCAGTTGTGCCAGCCACACTCCCAGTGCCCAATGGCCACACTTGCACCTTGACAGCAAGTTCTAATGGACAGGGCTGGTTTTCATTTTCCTTAATTCTAACTTTCTCCAATCCCTCCTTTCTAGAGTACCTGAAGTTTGAGAGGGAACCTCACTGTTGCTTTCTATGTTTATCTTTCTTGACATTCTAGTGAGTGTCCTTACGGCATTTTACCTTAGACCTCTATAAAGTGGGAGAGGAAGAAACCTGTGACTGAAGTCAAGGAAAAGTTACCTTGGCAAGTGTCCATTGTCAGGGAATGCTTGCTCCATTAAAGCTAGATTTTCTTTATCAGAGGAAAATACAGTGCTCATTCTACTACTTTAATTTTCCATTTTTATACTCTCTTAAGAAAAATAGAATCTTTTTTCTATAAGCTAAATTTGGAGACAGTCTAATGATGTAAAACCTTCAAAGTTGCCTTCAAGTTGAATGTCTATCTACTTGGGAAGAAATGGGGAAAAGAGGGAATTTACATTCACTTTGCTAAACATTAGCATCTTTTGTTCAATCATTGGAATGCAGGACAGCGAGGGGGAAACAGCTTAGAGAACAAGAGCTGACACATGCGGTGTGAAATCTTTTAAGGTGCTCCGATGCAATGAGGGAGAAAGTGAGCCCGAGCCATATTTCACCTTCCTAACTGAGCTCCAGCCGGCGGGAACTTTGTGACAGGGCTCTGTCTCTCTGCTCCACTTGACTGGCTTTGGCTGACATGCAGCTGTCAGACAGCAACCCTCTACCAGGCCCCTAACATGCTCCACAGCTTCACCCAATTAACTCGCTTTCACTTGACACGGCAGCAAAAAGCTTCATAATAGGTGGTCAAGGCGCACGGCGTCTGCCTGCCCCCGAACCGCTCAAACGCAGCAAGATGTTTCACTACTTTTCTTCTTGCCTGTGTGCTCACAACTAGTATGACTACCAGTTAGTCATTCCTATATTGAGTTGGACAGGAATCCAGGAAATATTACAGTGATGCATTAAGCTGCTCAGAAAACAGACTTCTGGAGACTAAAGCTACACTTCAACTAAGTTCTTTCAGCTCTTCTGAGAGGCAGACTTGATTTTTACCAAAATTCAATGTCAACCAGCAAGAACTATAGTTAGTTTTTGCACTACATCTTTAATAGCGGCATTGCATAACGATGACCAGCACAGAGAACGCGCACCTGACACGGCAGCCAGAGAGAGTACGGAATTCAGCCTTTGATCACAAAAATGCACTTTTTTTACACACTCGACAATGATTTCACTATAGATTTTTGTCATGCTACTCAGCTTTCAGATGAAATATACCATACTTAAAAATGTGTAGTTAAGAAATGAAAATTTTTATACTTACTTTGAAAATTACCTGAGTGATTTACACATTTTTCTCCTATCTCGCACTATGTTCAAACCTAAGCATATAATCAGTTTTCATTAATTTGCACTCTAAAATCTGAAAATTATGATATAGTAATATTATATAAACAAAAAAGTAATATAAACTGAATTACCTTTACAAACCTACATTTGTAAAGCTATATGATAAAGAGGCTACCAAAAAAGTTATTTTATGGTAGGGCTCTGTTATTGGCATCTAAATGCAGTTCCTTATAGCAATTATTAAGATAGAGTTATTTCAATTCCAAGAATCCTATCAGTAATCAAAGCTGAAAAACTAAGTACAGAAATAGGAACCTTTAGCCGCCACCATCAGGAACGGTCCTAGGAGAGATGTGGCACTGCCTTACACCAGACCAAGTACCTTGCCATTCATTCTACACGAGTCTGAAAAGACTCTGTGTTTCTGGAGTCAGGTCTTCAAGTAGCGAAGCTTTTGTATCGTGCCTTCAAATTGAAGGAAATCTTTTTCTACCAAAAAGAAAAAATGCGTATTTGTTGTTTTGAACACCACTCACTTCTTACCAGAAACTCAAGGCAGGGGGAGGTCTTGACTGAATTCCTGAGCAGTGAGGAAGCTATCTGGCACCCATCTTACACATTACGTCCTGTCCATGTTTCCATCTACACCCATCTAGAATGGAACCCTCCTCCCTCGCCACTCCTCCTACCCTCGCTCAGACAATTCTCACTTCTCACTTAGACTCTTTAATGTGACCTATGACAATTCACTACAAGTATTCATGTATATGTCTGTCCTCTCCCAAAAAGCTGTCACATCTCTGAGAGAAAGTACCTTATCTCATCTCATTAAGGACGTAATAAAATAGAATGCTTAAGCGAGGACTTTGGGTTCATACTGCCTAGGTCCACACCTTGAACTCTTCGCAGGACGGCTTCTTTGGAAAGGAGAATAACCTACTTTAGATAAGGTAATGTGGATTACGTTAGTAAATATACATAAAGTGCTCATCACAGTGGCTGGCACATAGTTAATTAGTATTCATTAAATACTGGTTGTCATTTTATTCCTAATATTACATCCTTAGCCCTTGGTAGCACATAGTAAGTACTCAGTAAAGGCTTACTTAGTAAAGGAATAATTAGATATTCCTTTGATTACTGCTTCATTTCAAATAGTGTAAAGGATAAAAACTGTCCATGAAGAATATGAAAGATGGATTTAAAACTTTCAGATCTCCCAAAGTCACTGAAATAGAGGACAGGCTGACAGTGAAAACTTTCAGATCTGATGGTATCATTTTTCTAGAAATAAATAAAAATTTTAAATACCTAAATTTTTAAAAATCAGTAAGAATTTTCTAAGTTTCTTGGATATTTATTACTGAACAGATAACAGAAACAGCATAAAGACAAAAGACACTTTATTGTTTCATAGATATTTTTTATTTACCCTCCTATCTGAAGAATTCGATGGCTTGATTAATCTACTTTGAGGAAGATGTCATTACATACAAAATGTTTAAGGAATGTGAGTAAATGTTTTATTTGAAATGAAGGTTCTTGGATACCATCTTTAAAATGTTTTAATTTCTTTTTTCCCCTTGACAATAGCTTTACATTTTTCTATCCAAAAGCTACTGAACATCTTAACCAGACTAGGAATTTGGACTGATAAAATAGAGTATTTCCTGGGCTGAATATACCCAAAATGACATACAGTGTTTTGGTAATATGTTGCATGTCCTTTAAGTAAAGACACATCAGAAAATAGATTTATTCTTTGCAATTATATATAATTATTAGTATTTTGTACATAAGGAAAAATTTGGCAAACTTTCCAATTTAATTTCAGTTTATAGTTAATGCCTCTGAATAATGCCTTTTGTAAAACTAACCCTGCATGGAACTTACCAACTACATGAGTTTCCTAGGGCTGCCGTAACAAATGACCAAACTGCTGACTGAAAACAGTGTATTTTCTAACAGGCCTAGAGGGCAGAAGTCTGAACTCAAGGTGTCAGCAGGGCCATGCTTCCTCCCAAGGCTGCAGGGAAGAATCCTGCCTTGTCTCTTGTAGCTTCTGGGGGATGCTGGCCTTCTGTGCTTTGTAGCTGCATCTTCCCTCTCAGTCTCTCTGTGTGTCTGTGTGTCCCTCCTAGTCCGGCTGTTGGTCATTGGATTTAGGGCCCACCCTAATCCAGAATGAACTCATCTTAATTTACTTGATTATAGCTCCAAGACACTGTTTCCAAATAAGGCCGTATTCTGAGGCTCTGGGTAAACATGAATTTTCCAGAGGATTCTATTCCACCTACTATACCAACTATTAACATAAAAAGGAATGAGCTAGTGTGACTATTCTTATAATTTTGGGCTCAGGGCACCTATGTAGTTCTACATCTGACGATTTTAAATAATAGCTTACATATTAATTCATCAAAGCCTTGTGGACTTCCTAAGACCAAATTAACTTTTAAAGATCATTGTTCACAAACATCATTTCTGGTGAAACGATATATTTAATCTTCAAATGTTACTAAGTAAATGGAGCAAATATTTTATGAGACCTAATTATATCTAAAAGTGAACTAACCTTTTTTTCCTTCATTTCCAATTGTTGAATATTTTACTTTCATTATATACCAAATATGTTCAGAAAGCAGTGGGGTGTCTTTAAAGTGTATTAAATGATGCCATGATAAACATAAGCTTTCATCTAAAAATTTCATAAACAGCCTAAGAAAAAAACTTTAATGTCAATGAATGTTAAGGTCTCAGAATTTCTATAATATGTGTGCAGCTGTAATTTTCTAGTAAACGCATGAAGAAATGTTATAACAATGGTGATGTGCTTGCTTGTCGTGCCATTATCTAAATCCACGCTGTAGCAATTTGCTGTCTCTCCCGAATCCCAAAGTAGGCTGATTTGTTAGTATCACAATTTTCACTTTTTAAATCAACATAATTTTATCATAATAGGAATTATGTGCAAAAATAAGGCAGATTAAAATGCTAATTTTATAACCTAAAAAATAAAACTCCTGTATTCAGAAAAAAATATTAAACTGTAGAAGTACTATCTCCCCCTGTCAACAATAAGCCAGGCATT
The DNA here is from genome assembly GCA_028533065.1 of Trachops cirrhosus. Taxonomy (NCBI): domain Eukaryota; kingdom Metazoa; phylum Chordata; class Mammalia; order Chiroptera; family Phyllostomidae; genus Trachops; species Trachops cirrhosus. The sequence continues at coordinate 56,785,856 of CM052540.1, read as the reverse complement.
TAACAACAGATCTTGAAACCTAACTATATAACGTTCTTCAGCAACGATACCAAAACGCCATCAGAAGGCATCCTAAGGCAAACTACAATGTTCTGTCTAGAATGGGGGTATTATTTTGAGGCCTTAGCAGTTTCTTCCTATTTTGAGAATGAGTAAAAATTATAATCTATGCTCAATTGACTATAACATAATATAAATGGCACTAATAATAGTAGCAGGAACTTTACAGGTATCCTTCCCTTTAATCCTCAAACAAGCCTAGAGGGAGGAGCTATCATTATCCCCATTTTTACATATGAGGAAACTGATGCATTCTTGAAGAGGTTGTTGAATTGAATCAGGATCACATTTTTAGCAGGAGGTGAAGCCAGGATTTGCACGATCATACTCCAGATCCTAAACACCGGCCACTGTCCAGGGCTTTTGGGTTGGGCTGCCAGTGTTCAAATCTCTGCTTCAGAACCTAGTGAGCCACACAACAGGGAGACAATAATAGTGCCAGGAAAAAAATGTATAACCACATGGGTGTTGTAAGTATTAAATTAGTTAACACATTAGGTTCTGAGAATGTTGTCTTACACATGGGAGATGCTAGGTAAATGTTAGCTAATCTTCCCCGTCCTCCTCTTCCTGTTCTACATCAACCCTCTGGCTCAAAAAGCAGATACACAAACAAGCCCTGTCCTGTTTCATGTTCATTGACGGTAGGTTCACCTGGCAGATACTCCCCCTTGCCCACAAGGGGGCTCCACTAAGAAAATAAAGATGACTGAGGCCACAAACTAAAGTGGCAGCCACAAGGGCTTATAAAGAGCCAGCAGCAGCCCCAGTGCTCTGGCTTACCGGTTGGGCGATGCTGCACAAAAGGCCCAGGCTTTCAGAACCTCAAAAATAATTCCTTTAGCACACACACAAAAGTCAGAAGGCTAGGTACCTGGGTGTATATCCAAAACTATAAAGAATTACATTAACAAACAATATTATCATATTAAAAAAATCAGCATGACTTTGTGCCTAGGCCAGTGGCATCCTCTCTCTGCTCCCATAGTGCTCCCTGTCCAGAACAGCTTCCTCAGATCCTACCATCCCTTCAAAACCAAGCTCCAACACAAATTCTCAGATATTCCCTAACCATCCCAGTCCAAATAAACCTATCTTTTCAGGCCCCGTGAGCATTTATCATCTTATTGCTTTATGTGAGTCCATCCTAATTCACCAGATTATATGCTCCATCATATCAGCGACTCTTCATTATTCCCTTCTGTATCCAGTCCATGTGCAGACACAGCTCTCTTTCTTATATAAAATACAAGAAGTAAAATAGCTCTAGAAGATTTTAGAACTCTTGGAAGTGTTCAAAATTCATTGATTCAACAGACTTCTGTGGAGCACTTAGTAATGAATCAGGCTTAGCAAAATCAACAATGTAGTGGCCCTGAAGGCCCTGATCTTGACCTAGTCCTAGATGTACAAGTCAGGTCTGATAAGCAGCAGTGATTGGTATAATCCCTGAGATATCACTTGATTCTTGGGACCTGACCCTTTTTCCTGAACTGTTAAGAATCATAAAGGAGAGAGTTTACCAATGCTGCCAACATCTCTTTAAAACCAAAGACCATTCCTGGACTAAATGGGAAACTTGGAGGGAGTTGGAGTGGGAATGGAATAGTTCAATAACTCAAAAATAAATGTATCACTCCAAGTGTAAAACAAACCTATCATAAATAACTGGAGGCATCTATCTCGATTGTCCTACATAATCCCAAAGTAAATATATGATTTTTTAAAGCTGGGTTTATTCATTTAATAAATAATAACTCATTGCTATTACATGCTCAATTATTACTTAATTTCATATCAATGAGCCTGTCTTTTAAATATATAGTGCTCTCGGCATTTACAGAAATAAAAGCAAGCACAATTTCTTAACATCCTCTATATCAGCGATTTTCACCCTTTTCATCTCATGGGATATATAAAGTGCTAAAATTCTGTGGCACACCAAAAAATAGATATAATTTTGATTGATTTACAAAATAGTAGTAGTAGCAGTAGTAGTGGTAGTAATTACCTACTCTTTTTGCTCCAACATGAGTTTTTAAAAAATCAGGTTGCCTATACCTGTGTATAAGGATTTCTGGTACCAAGAATTAGCCAATCAGATGCAAACTTATTATGCAACATGACCAATAAGATGCAACTCTATTATATGAACTACAGATTTATGGATCAGGATAGGACACTCACACTGGACAACTATTGTTGTGTTGGCTGTTGTCATTTTTTTATTTGACAATCTAAGGGAAAAGATGTCAGTGTCCCTGACTAAACAGTCAGATTGTTTTAAAAACTCTTACAGCACACTGGTTGAAAATCACTGCTTGATATGATGTGCTCCATAAGTATCTGTGAAGCTCTGAATCTATAAATGTTTGTTTGTTTCTGGCACTGACCTAAAAAGGTCTTTTTACATTTCCTTTTAAAGATTTCTACTCTTCTCATCCTCAAACTGATGAAACTGCCCAGCTGCCATCATGCCAATCAATTCTAAGGTCACTGAATTAAATGCATCAGTGACAGTAGTGACAAAGCTGTTAACAATGCTGAGAAACACACGTGTAGTATAGAATCATTACTATGCTGCCGTGAACTTGATATGAAACAGGAATCTTCAAAGGGAAAACTAACATCAAATAGAGCTGACAAGACAGCCAGCAGTTTAACTCAGGATCCGTCTGCTTACTCAATTTGGTTTGGGTTCAGTAGCTCAAGTTCAGGGTTTGGGCTATTCTCAGGTGGGCTGACATTCCTACCACCATATTTTTAAACGACCTTGTTTCTTTTTCTTTTTCCTCCTTTCTTTTTTATGTTTATTTATTTGCTGTTTTACATTGCTATTATTGTTGTAGGAGCTCTTAATCGCAGTTTAAAATTTCGGTAATGCCCTATATCATTCTTTATGTTTCTTATGGTAATGAAAAATAAGTTTTTTCTTAAGGACATGAAATGTCAACACAAAACGATTATTTGTTGCAGAAATTATGATATCTATGAATCTCAAAAATGTATCCTACAGCACCCTCATTACTTGAACTTAGAACTTAAAAGAGTAGTGTTTTAATTTTTTGTGTTATTTTTGAAGACTACAGTTGTTCTAATAGTATGTGCTTCACCATCACCATTATTACTTATTTATTGTACTCCAGTAGTGTATACTAAGTTCTGAATGAGCTATAAACAAAGACACAATCTCTGATCTCAGGTGCACAATTCAAATACAACTACACATCGGAAATGTCTTTCCTTTTCTGTTTTCCTTCCATTAAGAAAAAGGGAGCGAGGGAGACAACAGAAAGGACATTTTTAGTAATAACCTGATGTAACAGATGATCTTCATGATAAAGAAATTTGAACCCACAGAGAAGGAGAAATAATTAACAACCAAAAGCTTGGCTTTTTGATAACTGACTTTTAAACAGGCTGATGAACTTTAAGTTAGGCTACATAATCTGGAATTTGTAATGGGACTTGTAGCAAACTATTCCTATGTCTCAGGTATTCTGTTAACACCTAGGAATAGAACAATCTCCTATTCATGTGGCACTTCTAATCTAAAAGGATTAGTCAATTAACAATCAATTGCAATAAGGTATAATAATATAATAGGGTGTTTAGGGAGAGACTTGGGATATAAAACTTGAGAGAAAATCAACTATGCAAAGAGTAGAAAATACTATTCCAAGCAAACAAATGAACATAGGTAAAGGCTTGTGAGATAAAGCACCTGCTACTAATTTTTACTAATTTGAGTTTTAAAATAATCAAACTAACAGATTGGTAACTCTAGAAATATTATAACTGGCAACCTCATAAGTTCTTTTCATTTTGGTCGTTAAAAATGAATTGGCTTATTTTATAATATTTGTGTATTTTTGTTTCTAAATGAGTGGTAGAAGAGAGGGTTTCAGGCTGCTAGTCCTGTCTAAGACATCTTTCAAACCACACATTGTATGTCTCGATTTTCAATAAATGAACAGCCAATTTGAATAAACTTAAAATTTTTTCTCTTTTAACACTAGATTTGAAACACTAAAGATATCAAAGTGTTGGTATAAGAAGTTGGTTCAGATGAAGGGAACTTACGTATCTGTTGATGATCATCTGAAATAAAGTTTCATGATTATTTTTTTGAGGGGTCCCTTACAGCATGCATTTCAACATCAGTGTCCTTGATGCTTCCTGTCTCTCCAATGATATACTAAGGGTCTAAATTAAGTATGAACAAGACTAAAAACAAGTTAAATTATAAGAATGGTTAAAATCACAGTGCTGTCCAGAAGTGCTCCACTAAGTAATAAATTAATCAAGTGTTAAATCAGGAGTACTACCTGTGAGCTCCACTAACCAACATGCTAACTTTCTATGCATTCAAGAGCTATAAAACATTCCATTTCAAAGGTGAAAATGTTTAAATACTCATTTTATCTATTAATCTAATGCAGGGAAACTGAAACAGATGCCATTAATATCATTAATGAACTAAATCCTCTGAAACAACCTGCCAGATGGGTGCAGTGACACTGAAGTCACATAAACTCCTGAGAGGACAGCCTTTCATTTTTACTGACATTCTTCTAAAGGTTACTGAGTAGAAAGTTGTGACAGAAAAAAAGTGAAAGAGAAAACATTTGTTTAGTACTAAAAGGAACCCTAAGAGATCATCTGATGCAATGCCCTCCTTTTGATGTTGTGGGAACTCCCAGACTGGTTATTCGCCCTAGACCACACTCCTAGTGTGGCGGTGCTGGGAGTACGTTTTAAATTTTGATTCCCTAGTCCAGTTTGCTTTGTATTATACTGCATTAGGGGAACCTCTCTACCCCTCTGAACCTCAAAAATAGTAGGTAGAAGTGTTTAAGAGGTAAAGCCATATTAGCAGTGAGTACAAGTGAGTTGTGATCAGGAAGATAGAGAAAATCAGTGAGTGTTTGATAGATTGGCCAATTTTTACATCCTTGTTGATTCCCAAATTCAATCTGCAAGTTTGGCCTTATACAAAGCGTCCCACCCTTATTGTCAGTAAGGGTTCCTGTGAATGTCCTTAGCAAGGGGGAATCTGAGGAGTCAAGTCAGTTACTGTTGCATTTCTGTTCCCTTGAAGATTCCCTTCAGCCTTGAAAAAAGTGATGACTGAAACTGATTTGTAGCTTAATTAAGATTTTAAGATCTACAGGTAGATCAAAGACTGTGGATAAGAAACTCATGCTGCATTGTATTACTCTGAAAAGTCTTTATTAAGATTATGAAAGTCAAGTATAAGATCCAGAATGCAAAACATATACTGACATACAATTTTATTTCTTCATACGTTAACTATATGCTTTTACCCAAAATATGTATATCACTATTTTCCCCCAAACAAGTAATACAAAGTTACATGTTTAATGACAAAAGTCAGGATTAACAATCAAGATCTTGTACAAAGTAGTGCCCCCAAAAGTTTCTGCACAGCGCTCCTTGGAGCAGCCCTAGCCTACTACAAATAAGAGGCTGTGAGCAAGCAGGCCCGCTACCCCTGCACCACTCCTGCAGCCCCACCAAGGCAGCAGTGCAGCCCACACAAGGAATGTCCCTTGGGCACCACGTTCTGGTAGCCAGAGGAAAATGTGTGGGTAATCCCCACAGGTCTGAAACAATCAGAGAAACAGTTCAACAGAAAACCAAGAACTAAGGCAAAGGTAAACAGTAAGATTCATCTCCTCCATTGGGCCACTCCAGCAAGACTAGGAGAATGAGCTATTTTGTATAACATATAGAAACAGAAACTCAGAGTCAAGCAAAATGAGAAAACAGGAATACATTCCAAACAAAAGATAAAAACCTCAGGAAAGAAAAAAAAAAAAAACCTTAATGAAATGGAGACAGGCAATTTACCAGATAAAAAGTTCCAAGTGATGATCATAAAGGTGCTCAGCACAGTGAAGAGAAGAACAGGTGGACTTTAATATAGAAATAGAAAATACATAAAGCCCAGGCACTCCCCGGGACCTGTGAGGCCCAGGCCCCGCAGGTAGGAGAAGTGAGCGCCCCT
>CM052540.1:56764127-56779265 GCA_028533065.1 Trachops cirrhosus | reverse complement strand
AAAAAAAAAAAAAAAAGAAAATACAAAAACTACCAAACAGAGGTTACAGAGCTGAAGAATACAGTAACTGTACTGAAAAATACACTAAAGGAGTTCAACAGCAGACCAGATGAAGCAGGGGAAAAATGACCTAGGGAACTGGTAGACAGGCAGTGGAACTCATACAGAGCACCAAAACAAGAAAAATAATTTAAAAAAGTGAAGCTAGCTAAAGGGACTTTTCAGTCATGAAAGGGACTTATCCCACAAGAAATGGAATATGATTTGCATAATAGAGGCCCCATAAAGAGAAAAGAGAAAGAGGCAAAAACGTTATTTGGAAAAATAATGACTAAAAACTTCCCTAATCTCAGGAAAGAAGCAGACCTCCAGATCCAGGAAGTCTAGAAAGCTCCAAACAAGACAAAAGCAAGGAGACCTACTATACTTAAAATGTCAAAAGTTAAAAATAGAGATTCTTACAAGCAACAAGAGAAAAACAACTTATTACTTACAAAGGAACCCCCATAAGACAGTCAGCAGATTTCTCCGCAGAAACTTTGCAGTCCTGAAGGGAGTGGTATGTATATTTGAAGTGCTTATGAGAAAAATTTTCCAACCAAGAATACTCTAACCAACAAGGTTATCATTCAGAATCCAAGGAGAGATAAAGGGTTTTACAGACAAACAACAACTAAAGGAGTTCATCACCATTAAACAGGCCTTACAAGAAATGTTAAAGGCATGTCTTTAAGCTAAAAAGATAGGGCACTAATAACAAGAAATATAAAAATTTTAAAAACTCACTGGTAAAAGTAAATGTATAGTAAAAGAACTGGATTGCTTTGTATATTTTATGTATCTTATATATTTAGGTGCCCCTATGTTGGGAGCATAGATATTTACAAATATCGTATCTTCTTATTGGACTGAACTCTTTATCATTATGTAAAATCCTTTTTTATCTTTTATAACAGTCCTTACTTTAAAGCTATTTTGTTTGATATAGATACTCCAGCTTTCTTTAGTTGTCCACTTGCACGAAACACCTTTTTTCCGTCCCTTCACTTTTAGTCTGTGTGCATCCTTACATATGAGGTGGGTCTCTTGTCAGCAACATATACATGGGTCTTGGAGTTTATCCACCAGGCACTCTATGTCTTTTGATTGGATAATTTAGCCCACTTACCTTTAAGGAAATTATTGGTAAGTATATGTATGTATTTTTGCCAAATGGCTTCACTGATGAATTCTACCAAATAGTCAAAGAAATGTAATAACTATCCTGCTCAAACTCTTCTCAAAAATTGAAGAAGAGAAAACACTCCCAAACTCATTTTATGAGATCATCATTATCCTGATAACAAAACCAAAGACATCTCAAAACATAAAATTACAAGCCAGTAACAGTGATAAACACAAATGAAAAAATTCTCAATAAAATATAATAAAACCAAATATAACAATACATTAAATGGATAATATACCATAATTAAATAGGATTTATTCTAGAGATGCATATATGATGCAACATATGCAAATCAATCAACATAATATACCACATTAACAAAATGAGGGATAAAAAGCCTATGATCATCTCAGATGCAGAAACACCATTTGATAAAAATCAACATTCATTTATGATTAAAATGAAAACATCTCAACAAAGTGGGCATAGTGGAACATACATCAACATCCTAAATGCCATATATGACAAGTCCACAGATAACACCATACTCAATGGCAAAAAGCTGAAAGCTTTGCCCTTAGATGAGGAACAAGACAAGGATGCCCACTCTCACCGTTTCTATTCAACATAGTACTGGAAGTCCTAGCCAGAGCAATTAGGCAGGAAAACAAAATAAAATACATTCAAATTGGAAAGGAAGAAGTAAAACTGTCACTATTTTGCAGACCACATGATTTTATATATAGAAAATCCTGAAGACTCTGTCAAAAAATCTAAAATTAATAAAAAAATTCAGCAAAGATTCAGGGTATTAAATCAATATACACATACAAAAATCTTCTGTTGTTATACATTACCAACAAACTACCAGAAAGAGAAATTAAGAAAATAATCCCATTTATAACTGCATGAAAAAATACCTAGGAATAAATTTAACCAAGGAGGTGAAAGAATTATACACTGAAAACTGTAACACTATGAAGGAAATTGAAGACACAAATAAATGAAAAGATATTCCACACTCACATATTAGGAAATTAATATTGCAAAAATGTAATCCGTATCAAAATTCCAAAGGTATTTTTCACAGAATTAGAACAATCCTAAAATTCATATGGAATCACAAAAGATCCCAAATAACCAAAATAAACTTGTTAACGAAGTAACAAACCTGAAGGTATCACTCTCCCTGATTTCAAACTATATTATACACCCCCCTTTGTTCATTGCAGCATTACAAATCCAAGATATGAATACCATCTAAATGTCCATCAATGAATGAATGAATAAAAAGGTGTGGTATATGTATACAATGTAATACTCAACCATAAAAAAAGAATGAAATCTTGCCATATTCAACAACATGGATGGACCCTGAAGAAATTATGCTAGGTGAACTATGTCAGGGAAAGACAAATACTGTATAATTTCACTTATATGTGGAATATTTAAACAAACAAACAGGCAAACAAAACAAAACATAAATCCTGAGAACAGATTGTGGCTGCCAAAGGGGTGGAGTGTTGGAGGGAATTTTAAACAAGTGATGGGGATCAAGAGGCACAAACTTCCAGATATAAGTGAGCAAGTCATGAGGGTGTATGCTCCAGCATACTAGAACTGTTATTATATTCAATCATACTAGACTGTAAATCTGAAAGTTGCTAAGACAGTAAATCTTAAGGAGTTCTCACCTCTTTTTCTAACTTTGCCTGGTGACAAATGGTGGCTGGACTTACTGTGGAGAACACTTGGCAGTGTACACAATGTCATATCGTCATGCTGCACACCTGAAACTAACGTGATGCTGCATTTCCATTTTACTGCAATGGAAAAACCTTCATAAAGTAATGCAAAAATATTTGTTGGAAAACACAAAAATAAGTTTCAGTTTTAGGCTTCCAAGGAGACATGAAATGTGTGAAAATGATTTTACTAAGTACAGAAGTTACCGTGACATTGTTCGTTCTTTCACTTTTTTCTTTTTGTCCTTGAGTATGAGGACTTGGAAAACAGACGACTGTCCCTGCGTGTCTTCTTGAGATAACAGGGACTTTCCCACTTGTTAACAGCAGAATTCTTTCACTGAATGAAATCTTATTCAAAAATTTATGTTTTAAATGAGATGAAAGGAAAGTTACCCTGTTTGGAGTAGGGGTGGAGAGTCAAACAGGTGTGTTCTGTAGGCTTCCCCTACTCCCACTGTGAGGCGCTCCTGTGAGACAGGGATAAACAAGGCTGCGATATCTACTAAACAGCTGTTTTTAATAAATGATAAATCCCCACACTTTCTTGCTTCATATTGAAATAGTAACCAATTTAAACTCTTTTGAATATCATTAAAAAGCACCGTTACACATCACATGCCTTGTGTTATCAGTGCCATTAAAAGAAGGACAAATATGGTTATAAAAGCTGAATTACTTTAATAACCATATTTAGAATTTCTTGTTTTTTTACCTGCTTTAGAAAAAACACTAAGCATATTTTTTAAATATTTTATTTATTTGTTTGTTTTTAGAGAGAAGGGAAGGGAGGGAGAAAGAGAGGAAAAGAAACATCAGTGTGTGGTTGCCTCTCACGCACCCCCCACTGGGGGTCCTGGCTTGCAACCCAGGCACATGCCCCGACTGGGAATCAAACCGATGACCCTTTGGTTCTCTGGTCTGCTCTCAATCCACTGAGCTACACCAGCCACAGCCATATTTTTAAAGAATTGGAGGAATTCACATTCAAATATAGGTTAGGAAATATAAGTACATGAACCAAGATATTAAAAAAGATTACTCCATAGGCAAAGCATGCTAATATCCCAAAATAATGAATACCTCTACTTATGCAGGACAAGATACAGAGTATCTATACAGATGTACGTATACATCTAAGTTCAAAACTCCTTCTTAAACCTTTTGTTTTCTCCAAAAAAAATGTTATGTTATCAAGAAAAACCAGTTAGGGTCTACATCTTTATAACCATGAGAATCTATATTACATAGTATGTTATTTTAATAAATTTTTTTATTAAGTCATAAACCACCAGATGGTATGAAGAAAATAATGTATCAAAAAAAATTTTTATCATGATAAAATCAGATATAATCCACACTGTATACAATGTACATGGCACATTTTTTCAACCAAATACATATTTTCAGTTAGAAGTCATCAGAAATAACATGGAGGAGGCTGGAAATGCAAAGCTGTCACCTTAGTTGGCCCCTTATGTTCTGGAAGGCTATAGTTCCAAATGGTGTCAGGCAAACACAGAGAACAAAGGAGATACAACAGAATGAGCTGAATTCAGATGCTATCAAAGCATGCCCTAAGTCAAAGTTCTGGGAAACTAAGACAGCTATTTCTTCCCAAATTCTAAGCTAACACAGAATCTTAAGAACAAAGGCAATCTACCTAAACTTCAAACCAGTATAGCATGGAAGGATATACACTTTCAATTCTATGTGCATAAAGCAACTTCAAAAGGAAAAGGGAAGGTCCTTTTGTTCTAGGTAAAAGGCCTTAACCACAGACCTAGTGAATGCGTCAGTCTTCACACAGTCTTTTTTTACTGAAAGAAAAAAATGGCTTTTTTTTCTTGCGCGGAGAACTGTAAAACTTTTATTCAAGTTTAAGTGCTCTTCTCTCTTAACAGCCTAAAAGTTAGTCAACATAAACTTCTTCATTCTTAATGTTTCCCTCCTTTTTCAGAATCTGGAATCCACTTTCCAAGAATAGTATCTATTTCCATCTTCGGTTTAGAGCGTGGGCTTTGGACACACAGGCAAGGGTTCCAATCCAGTTCCCAAACAGCATGATCTTGGGCGAATTACTTACCCTCTCCTGGACTGAGTTGCCTCGTCTGCAGTGTGGGGATATAGTGTTTTTCTCATAAGACTGATATGTAGATTAAATTAAACAAGAGACAGAATAAATGTATATTTATATATTTTTATATATAATAAATATTTTATATATATATATGTATCTCCACAGTGTCTGACAATTAGATGTTACTGATACTATTTAGATTATGTGATTACTAATTTAAACTGTACTGAATCAGTTGCCCAGCTTTCTCCTCAATACACACATACTATATCATCAACACAACTTCACACATCCATTCCCCACAATTAATTACCTATGTATCAACTCTTAATTCAACTTAAACAAAAGTTTCCTTGTCCACACATGGCTTACAGTGAGTCGGTTAATTGTTCAATGAGTCAACTAGTAGAAAACGATGTGCCTTGACCACCCACTTTGTTGGATTTAATGTCTTGGGTGTGGGAGATTTCATTTTAAAGAAATCATTTATCTCTCTCTTGGGTATTCGGTTTGGCATAAATCATGAATTTTCAAGAAAAAATTTCTTCCAAAATTATTATGAGAATTATATGACTCCTTATGTTTATTGTTCAGCTGCCCACCTCCTTTGGTATTGCTTTCTATTTAACATCCACTTTTTAAAATATTGACAAATAAAAAACCACTCAGCATAAAAGGAGAGCTTTAGACATCTAAAATACAATAGAACTGTAATGACTTTAAATGCATAATTATAATATTTATGATATCAGTGACAATTGGATTGAAAATTCCAAAGTATTGAAACCATATAATTATTAAGATTTTTACGTCCCCTGCAGGTATAAATACATGAGTCTAATAAACTTTCTCACTATGAAAAAACACTCTTATATTGTATTAAAATATTTAAAACTATTTAATGAGGTTAGTTTCCTTCCAAAAGTAAACTGAGGTTGTGTCTGAACCAGCTTGAGGCAAGGGAAGTTTCAAACATAATGTTTTTAAAACTAGCCATTATTTCCCATGTTGAAAAAAATTGCAATTTTATTTCCTAACAGCAAATGAAACTGTCAGGAAAATTTAGGTGTAATAAAATTGGGTGGTTAAACCAACATGCTAGACTTGAAATAAAACTGAATTAAAGGAATTAAAATTAATTCTTATGTCAGTCAACTCTTTAAAAATAGTATTCAAAACTTACTGTTTTTACAAACAGAACTTCCTTGTTCTTGATAAAGTGCAAAGTTAACTATCTCTTTAATGACCACTAATGCTGCTGTCACTGAAATTGTGCATCGAACAATATTTTGCATTAAAATGTGTTGCTTCTGGCATATTTTCTGCCTACATAAAAAGTTGTCAAGCTGGGTGACTTTAGTGGTACAGAGTTTTAAATGGTGGATTCAGTCCAAGGTTAGCTAATAACGGCTGACATGCCCTGGAATCTTGAGGCCTAAATCAACATTGTTTTCACAGCTGTAATTAAGCCACCTAATCAGAAGCACATTTTGACGGGACAGTTTCTGGAAGCCAGACATTACAATTTCTTATGCCTGGAGCGCAGTGGCTCATGAGAGGTCTTCGTTTAATTTCAGGTTAAAAAGAAGGGGGGACAGGAAAATAAAAAGACTACTTTTTTTTAAGCAACATACAACTGTTGAAATGAAGCAGGCCTATGTGTTCATGCCTTGCCCAGCCTTCCATCCCACCCTCCTCCGGCTCTCTGCGGAGTCCCCAGCTCTCCAGTGGCAGCTGCACACGGTGAGACGGAGGGTCTCTGCCAAGATCAACAGATGAGCTGGTCTAAACTGGCTCTCTGTGTGTTCTGATTGTAAATTGTGCTGGTGATGATTAGAGAACTCTAACACAGGATGTCGACTCTTAAAACTGTCCAGAGAAAATAATTTTTTTAAGTTCAGGAAAAAAAATTTTAACTTTTTTTTGTGGCTTGGTGCATAGTGTTGTGTCTAAAACTTTCATGTGATTCAAATGAATTCACCCAAATTAAGCAACTCTATTATTAAAAAAGGAAAAAAGAAGGCCATGGCTTGGCTCATGGCAGGGATCTCCATCTCTGGGTGTTTATGCAACACCGCTGGAGAGGGTGGTTCTCCACCAGCCGCCAGTCATGTGCTTCAACCACCTGCCAACGGAAGACAGTCCTAAAATGATGACAATCTAGGCTGTGATAGTCACATTTTTCAAGTGACTGTCAATGTCTTTAAAACAGCTAAATTGCCAGGTGAGGTTGTTTTCTGCAGTGTTGTTGCATTCTGTAACATTTAAACTTTCAACCCCAGAGGCCGTTGTAAAACTATCAATATGAAGGCACCAGTCACTGGAGTCTGATTACATTTAGTTCTGCATTTTAATTACATATGGATTCTATTAACTAAACCTTCTGCCTTATAGGCAACATTTTAATCAAATTACTATAATTTTCAAATATGTTACAATAGTTTGACGAGTTAAAAGTTCACATTCCTAACATATTAAATATCAAAAAAACTTTGCATAAAAAGGGAAATACTCTTTACAAATATGCTAATACATTTTCAGATTACTTTGGGGACTTTTGACTGACTAGTTATAAGATATTGTGAAATTTATTTAACTTCTATACATTTGTAAATGGATTATTGGTATTGAATATTACCAAATTCAAAATATAATTATGTTACCATAAACTTAGAAACCAAACTCATTTTAGTGTTGTAAACTGAAACAAGAACAAAACAAGGTTAGAAATTAAGTATTTGAAATCAGTACTTGTAAGTTCAGTCAAAGAGTTTTAGAGCTGAGGGAATTTACGGTAGATTTCATCTAGTTTAAACCCTTCATTTTACAGCCAGGAAAAACCAAGTCCAAGGAGATTGTATGATTTATTGCCTGAAGCTTGTGGTGAGTTGATAACAAAGGCTGTTCTGGAATCCAAGTGTTTTCTGATTCCCTGTCACGCTATGTTCCAACAGAAGATGTTGCCATTCTGAATAAGCATCAATAGAGCTGCCAATCCCCTACTACCCAAGAACTAAAAGAAATGTTTTTTTAAGGTGGTAGAAAACACACAACATAAAATTCACCATTTTAACAACTATAAAGTGTACAATTCAGTGACATTAACTATATTCACAATGTTGTGCAACCATCATAACTATTGGAGCTCTAGAACTTTTCCGCCCCACCAAAAGGAAGCCCCACACCCACTCAACAGCCATTCTCCATACTCCCTCCCCAACCCCTCCATCAACAACTAATCTGCTTTCTGAATCTATGGAGACCTATGCCTATTCTGTATATGTAAATAGATTTATACAACGTATGACCTTTTGAATCTGGCTTCTTTCATTTAGCACAACATTTTCAAAGTACATCCATGTTGCAACATGTATTAGTGCTTCATTCCTTCTATGGCAGAAAAACATTGCATTGCCTGGATACACCACATTTGTTTATCTATTCATCAGCAGATGGGCATTTGGGTTGTTTTGATCTTTTGGCTATTGTGAATAGTGCTCCTATAAACATTTGTTATCTTTCTCTTCTTAAATGGCATTGCTGGTAGGTGTGAAGTGGTATCTTATTGTGGCTTTGACTCGCATTCCATACTCCCTGGCGATGCTGAGCATCCTTGCATGTGTTTGTAGGTCATCTGCATATCTTATTTTGAGAAGTCTCTATTCAGTCGTTTGCTCATTTTAAAAATTAGGTCTTTTTGTTGTTGAGATTTGTTCTTTATGTATTAGACCTTAATCAGATATATAATTGTAAATATTTTCATTTTCTGTAGGATGTTTTTAATACATAAAAGTTTTTAATTTTGATAAAGTCCAATTGACCTATTTTTTTAATCACTCGTTTTTTGTGTCGCATCTAAGAATCTGCTGTGCCAAAGCCAACCTCACAAAGCTTTAAGTTTTTTATTAGAAATTTTAGGTTTTATAGCTAGGTCTTTGATTGATTTTGAGTTAATTTTTCTATATGGTGTGAGGTCAGTGTTTAAGAAAATACATTTTTGAAAACAAGCTTTCTACTGATTTATGTGTATTAGACTTCTATTTCTGAAGTAAACCTCATTTACTCTTATTCTTGCAAGGCCTGGGCATAGCTAATTTAATTTAGTTCACATCATTGTCATCAACGCACAGTTCCTGAGTGCCCGCCATGTGAGTCAACGTACTACACTGGCCATTTTATGTCTGTGTGGGTAACATACAGGGGCAGGGTCCCAAAAAACATGACAAAGCTTGAAATTATTTAAGGACTGTGCTGAAAAGAATGTTCTTGTCATAAATAATTTTTGGTTTGAGGGTTTGGGATGTTTTTGTTTTGTTTTGTTTTTTAAGGAACAGCAGTAGAGAGGACAAAACATCCAATTTATATTAAAGTTTTACATTGGTATAATAATATAGAAATTATTATACTCATTCTCATTCAGTATTTGCTAGAGAAATATATGTAATATCATTTGATGGGAATTAATTTAGGAAAATTTTGTGTGGGAAAAATTTGGGGGAACTATGATTTATGCAACATGTATGTTCCATAACAAGTATATTTGAGCAAATACTATTGAAGGAATATTCTTTCGGTTAATCTCAATTCAAATCAGCCATCATTTACTGAAGTCGATCGCTATAATGGACTTCTTTGAATGAATCATAACATGGTAATACACACACAACTACCGTATTTTTCAGACTATAAGATGCACTTTCCCCCCCCCAAATTTGGGAGGAATAATGGTTGTTAATGCTGCTGTTGAGCTCTGTTTACATTTACATTAGTGAAGTATTATTTATGTTATTAAATATTTTACCATATATTTTGCTTCAAAAATTTTTTTCCTATTTTCCTCCTCTAAAACATAGGTGAGTCTTATGGTCCAAAAAATAGGGGTAATTGATTATGTCAGTCAGAATACTGTTCAGTGCTTAGACAGGTGAGCACAGTGATAAATGAACACAATGAAGGGAACCCTTACTTCTGCCAACTGGGAGATGAACTAAAAAAACCAGATGGAGTCAGAACATGCCTGAATGTCAATGATAAAGAATTTTTACTTAATCATGAAGAAAGTGTAGAGCCAAAATGTTCTGAATCAAGCGAGGGCCTGACTATATTTGTATGTTGGAAAGATAACTCTGACGTTAATGTGGCTGACAGGGTGGAGAGGGGAAATCTGGATTTGGGAAACTCATTGGAAAACCACTGCAGTAGCCCAAGGAAAACTTAATGTGACCACAGGGTAGAAAGGAGAAAGTTAAGCTAAGAGATTTGTGGTGGTAGAAACAATAAGACTTAGCAGTTGATTAAATATTCATAGTAGAGGGAAAGTAGAACAAATGTTAGAGGTATTCTTGGAATAGTTACACCAGACATAGGGAATGTAGGGAAAGGAGAATTTAGGAAAATGGGGAGTGGTAACATTGGATAACATGTTCAGTTTGGGACCTCAGTGAGTTTGAGGTGCCTGTGGAAACCTGAAGTGAAACAAAGATGGTGGCCAGGTAAACATGGCTTGCCTCCTCATACAACCACATTAAAATCGCAACTATAGAACAACCATCATTCAAAACTGTCAAAAACTGAGCTGAACAGAAGTCCTACAACTTTGAAATTAAAGAAGAAACTACATCGTGACTGGTAGGAGGAGCAGAGATGCAGAACCGGCTAGTCCCACACCCATGTTTGGTGGATAAAAATCAGGAGGGCTATCTTAGGAGCAAGGAGTTCCAGCCCGACATCAGGCCCTCCAGCCCAGGGCTCCAGTGCCAGGAAGAGACATCCCAATAACTTCTGGCTGTAAAAACCAGTGGAGATTGAGGCTGTGGATGACAGAAATTGTTGGAATCCCTGGCAGATCCTCTTAAAGGATTCACACACAGATGTACTCAGACTCACTCCCTCTGAGCTCCAGTGCAGGGGCAACAGATTGAAAGGCATCAGAGACATATGAGGAGAAAGTGAATTGTCCAGCATCAGGGCAAGAGCTGGGGGGCAGCTTTCTCCCAGACAGAAGTACTGGTAGAGGCCATTATTCCTTTTCTGAGCCCTCCCCCCATAGAACTACAGAGCCACAGAGCTGGCACACATGCACCATACCTAAGACTCCATCACCCTGGCTCACACTGTTTGCCCCACCCTAGGGATTCCCTGAGGCCCTGCCCCTCCCCCAAATTTTCAGGCCCACCAAGCTGTTTCCAGTGGCTTTTCCATATAAATGGCTTATCTTGGCCCACGCTTCAGATTTCCCTAAATTAGTTCAAACATGCAGCATCTGGTTTCACTGAGCCCTGTGCCTCTGGCTAAGTTGCCCCAGGCCCAGCATTAGCAGCAGCCAGCCTTAGTTCACAGTTTGGCTTCACCTGGGCACCTCCAAGCCCAGAACAAGTAGCAGCCATCTGCAGATGCTTTGTAGTTTATGCTGTGTGACCCCAGACAGAATACTGGCAGTGGCTGACCTTGGATGTGCCAACAACAATCAGGGCTCTACGACAACAGGAGGGTATACACAGCTCACACAGTGGGCGCACCTCAAGTACCCAGCTTGGGTAACAGGGGACGGTTGTGCCACTGGACCCTACAGGACACCTATGAAATTAGGCCACTCTACTAACCCTGGGACACATAGCAGCTCTACCTAATACATAGAAACAAACACAGAGAGGTTGCAAAAATAAGGAGACAAAGAAACATGCCCCAAATGAAAGAACAGAACTCCAGAAAACAACCAAACAAAATGGAGACAAGCAAGTTACTAGGTGCAGAGTTCAAAACACTGGTTATAAGAATGTACAGTGAACTTAGTGAGAATTTCAACACCATAAAAAAAGGCATGGACCATAAAAAAGAATGCCAGAAATGAAGGATACAGTCATTAAAATAAAGAACAATTTACAGTGAATCAACAGTAAATGGATAAAGCCAAGAATCAAATTAGTGAATTGAAATATAAGAAAGCAAACAACATTCAATCCGAATGGCATGAAGAAAAGAGAATACAAAAAAATGAGGACAGTGTAAGGAGACTCTGGGATAACTTCAAGCATACCAACATTTGCATCAGAGGGGTACCAGAAGGAGAAGAGATACAGCAAGTAACTGGAAACCTATTTGAAAATATAATGACAGAAAACTTCCCTAACATGGTGAAGAAAATAAGACATACGAGTCCAGGAAATGCAGAGAGTCCCAAACAAGATGAGTCCAAAGAGGCCCACCCCAAGACACATCATAATTAAAATGCCAAAGGTTATAGACAAAGAGAAAATCTTCAAAGCAGCAAGAGAAAAACAATTAGTTATTGGGTTGGCCAAAAAGTTTGTATGTTTTTTTCCATCAGATGGCTCTAGTAGTGTTTAGTTGTCTTTAACTTCATTCAAAACAATTTTGTTAGATTGTATTGTGACAACTTTCATATCAGTGTACATTTGTAAAGAATAACATCAAAACTGGTGGATTTTTGTGTAGCCATTTATTGAAGATGGAAGAAAATACACAACATGTTAGGCATATTATGCTTTATTATTTCAAAAATGCAACTGAAATGCAAGAAAAGATTTGTGCAGTGTATGAAGAAGATACTGTGACTGACTGACTATGTCAAAAGTGGTCTGTGAAGTTTTGTGCTGGAGATTTCTAGCTGAATCATGCTCCATGGTTGGTAGACCAATTGAAGTTGATAGTGATCAAATTGAGATAGTAATTGAGAACAATCAACATGATATCATGCGGGACATAGCCAACATACACAAAATCTCCAAATCAATAAAGTTATCATTGAAAATGAAAAATGTGTCTTTTATATTATGAAAAAACTAAACAAACTTTTTGGCCAACCCAAAATCTACAAGGGAGGCCCCATGATACTATTAGCTGATTTCTCCAAAGAAACTTTGCAAGCTGGAAGGGACTGGCAATAAGTATTCAAAGTGATGAATGTGAGGGCCTACAACCAAGGTTACTCTGTCCAGCAAAGCTGTCATTTAGAATGGAAGGGCAGATAAAGTGCTTCCCAGATAAGAAAAAGCTAAAGCAGTCCATTACTGCCAAACTTTTAATATATGAAATGTTAAAGGGTCTTCTTTAAGAAGAAGAAGACCAAAAATATGAACAATAAGATGGCAACAAATACATATCTATCAACAATTAAATCTAAAACCAAAATAAACAAGCAAAACAGAAACAAAATCAGAGATACTGAGAATGTTTTGATGGTCACCAGATAGGCAAGGCATCAGGTGATGAGCGGAAAAGGAAAAGGGATTAAGAAGTACGAACTGGTACTGCTAGTTACAGAATTGCCACGGGAATATAAGGTATAGCATAGGAAATTGAGTAGCCAAAGAACTTACGCACATGACCCATGGACATGGACAATGGTGGGAGGAAGGCCTGAGGGGGGCAGTAGGGAGAAGAGGGCAAAGGGAGAAAAATTGGGAGTACTGTAATGGCACAATCAATAAAATATAATTTAAAAATAAAATAAATGATGACTTAAGATGGCAGCGAGATAGGTGGGAGTGGAGCCCACTTCCCTCTGCACACAAGTGAAACACCTAGCCAATCTACAGAGGAACAGAGTGAACAGCCAACAGTACCCCAGCATATATGAAGATAGGAGACCAAAAATTGTAGTGGACATTGAAAAATCAGATGGTAAGGAGAGTACTTCAGGACAATAAGGTCCCTGAGACCAGTGCGGAGACCAGGGCAGCAGCAGCCCCAGGCCTGGTACCCACCGGGTACACCACAGGGTTCTTGGGAGAGAGCCGGGTAAACTGCTCTCTCTCTGGCCAAAGTCTGAGTAGCACTGGGAGAGACCTGGTTGTTTAAAGTCACAGAGAGGGGAATAAGGACTAAGTGACAATCACACAAGAGCTGTGAGCACCCACGGAGTCTGTGGACGCCAGCTAGGGAGAGTTGAGAGTCGGGCCGGGATGGGCCCTGACCCTGATCGTCCCTGCTCTGGCTGGAGAATTGGGCTGTGTGAGAGGCCAGGCCTCTGTGGGAGTGGCAGGATTGAGTAGGTGGAATTTCTCAAAAAGAAACAGTGAAAAAAAAGATACTGGGTGGCTGTTTGGGGAATTCTCCTGCAGCAGCCACTGTGGGCTGTGGCCTCCTCCCCACCCAGCATCGAGGTACTCCCAAGGTGGCGGGGAAGGCCCTGCACACACTCCCATATCCATGGGAAGGGTTCGCACCCAAACCTGAGGGACCGGAGTTGCCTGGCCAAATGCACACGCCTGAAACCTGGGGAGAGTGAGCTCTGCAGAAGGCCCCTAAACCCACACCCGTAGCCCTAGGGAGAGTGCACATCTGAACCTGTGGGACCAGAGGCTGCTGGGGAACTGGGCTGGAGGCTGACTGAGAGTCCATCAGGAAGGGAGAAAAGTGAAATCAATCACCCCTCAGCCTTCTGTAGGCAGGAAAGACCGGCAAAAAGACCGGCCACTTTGAAGCCAGCAGGAAGCTTTTTTTTTTTTTTAAGTAATTCTTTGGGGGTTTTTTTAATTATTTTTTTTTATCTTTTAACTCCTTCCTCTCTTTCCTTCTTTCTTGTTTTATTCCTTCTTCCTTTCTTTCCCTTTTATCTCTTCCTCCTTTTTTTATTAAATATATTTTATTGATTATGCTATTACAGTTGTCCCATTACCCCCCTTCACTCCCCTCCACCCTGCACACCCTCTCCCACCCACATTCCCCCCATTTAGTTCATGTCCATGTGTCATAAGTTCTTTAGCTTCTACATTTACCCTACTATTCTTGTCCTCCCCCTGTCTATTTTCTACCTACCATCCATGCTACTTATTCTTCATACCTTTCCCCCCTCTCTCCTCCTCCCACTCCCCTGTTGCTAACCCTCCATGTGATCTCCATTTTGTGGTTCTGTTCCTGTTCCAGTTATTTGCTTAGTTTGCTTTTGTTTTTGTTTTAGGTGTGGTTGTTAATAATTGTAAGTTTGCTGTCATTTTACTGTTCATATTTTTTTATCTTCTTTTTCTTAGATAAGTCCCTGTAACATTTCATATAATAAGGGCTTGGTGATGATGAATTCCTTTAACTTGACCTTATCTGAGAAGCACTTGATCTGCCCTTCCATTCTAAATGAAAGCTTTGCTGGATAGAGCAATCTGGGATGTAGGTCCTTGTCTTTCATG
>CM052540.1:56715908-56763627 GCA_028533065.1 Trachops cirrhosus | reverse complement strand
TTTTTTTTTTTTTTTTTTTTTTTGGTCTTGTTGAGCTCCTGTAGTGAGGGGCGGGGCCTTAGGAGTTCACCAGGGCGGAGCACCCCAGTGGCTGGGTTGTGATGCTGTATGTGGGGGCAGGGTCCGAGAAGGAACAATGGTGCTTGCTCTGCTCTCTGTAGGACCTCAGACGCTTCCATTGCTTTCCACAAGCTAACTGGGCCCCTCTGGCACCAATTCCCATGTGGGTGGGCCTGTGCACCCCAAGGGACCTTCCTTTTCAGTCAGTGCCCCAAAGCTCTATTTCCCGGTGCTGGGACCCTGAGTTGGGTGCAGTGTCTTGCTTTACAATGGCCGCCTCGCTGGGTCTGCGGGTCTCTACCACCTGGCCGGGGCCCACCATCCACAGCTGCTTGTGTGCCCAGGGTCTGCCTGCTGCGGGTTTGCATGCCCACCCGGGTTGCTCCTCAGCTCTCTGCTCCACATCCCTCGCCTAGCCCAACTCTGCCCTTCCTACCGGTCTGGATGAACGTGCCTATTTTTAAATCCTTGGGTGTCCAACTTCCATACACTTCAATTTTCTGTCAGTTCTGGTTGTTATTTTGTTTCTATATTGTTGTTGTCCCTATCTTGGTTGTTCGAGGAGGCACAGTGCATCTACATATGCCTCCATCTTGGCCAGAAGTCTCCCTTCCTTCTTTTTATAATTTTTAGTTTTTTTTTTTATTTCCACAAGTAAGGCCAAAAAACTGGGAACTGTGAAAAGACTAGAGTTGGACCCAAAGAGGGGGCATCACAACAGCTGAGACAGATGTATATTCTTACATCTTTTATTTTATTAGTATTTTTGTATTCCTCTTCTTTCTGTTTAGTCTTCTTCACTTGCCTGGTTAAATTGCATTGTTTGACTGGTTTCCCTTGTTCTCTCTTTCATGGTGTATTGTTAATTTATTGACTTTCACTTCACTTGTGTTCCATTAGCACACTACTCTACCTCCTATACTTCCTATTCTGGTTATCCAGATCAAATAGATTCTGTCATATGATTGTTGCTCCATTATTATTGTAAACAATAGCTGTTCCATACAATTATAAATACTACACAATACCCCTCCAAGATCTTAGCCCACTTCACGGTTTCCTGAACTCTATTACTGTAGTGATTAATTCTATTCTCTCACACACTTAATTCTATTGTATAGGTGTACAATAGGATAGTACACCTATTTACTATCCTTTACTCTCACTTTACCTCATAATCTGACCTCCCACAAACTCACTGCTTTCTAGATCCAGCTCACAATCCTTTCCCCCTCCAACAAGAGTCGTATTTTCTTTCCACCCTTTCCAAAAAGTGGCTAGTTGGGTGAAATACCATGGTTAACACTATACATATCCAAAGGATTGCCTATCTCTTCTCTACCAGCTGCTACTGAAAATATCATAGAATTCTCTCTTGCTGTCTTAAATCATTTTGACTTCCCCCTCCAAATGATCACAAAAAAAAGGTAGGTGGAAGTTGTGAACACCAGAATACCTGCTGGAAGACAAAAGCTACCAACAAAGGAACCACCAACAGATAACAACTAAAACTAGAAACCAACCTCAAGGAAAAAACCCCAAAACACTCAAAATTATGGAGATTAAATAGCATGCTATTAAACAATGAATGGGTCAAGAATGAGATTAGAGAATAAATCAAAAACTTTCTGGAACCAAATGAAAATGAACTCACAACAATCCAAAACTTATGAGATACAGCCAAGGCAGTCCTGAGAGGGAAGTTCATAGAGATACAGGCCTACCTAAGAAAGATAGAAACATTTCAAATAAACAACCTAACTCTATGTCTACAAGAACTCGAGGAACAACAACAAAGACAGCCCAGAGCAAGTAGAAGGAAGGAAATAACCAAGATCAGAGCAGAATGAAATGACATAGAGACTAAAAACACAGTTCTAAGGATCAATGAATCCAGGAGCTGGTTCTTTGAAAAGATAAATAAAATCGACAAGCCTTTAAGCAGACTCATCAAGAAAAAAAGAGAAAGGACCCAAATAAACACAATCAGAAATGAAAGAAGAGAGATTACAACTGATACCACAGAAATACAAAGGATTGTAAGAAATTACTACAAAGAACAGTATGCCAAGAAATTTGAAAACCTAGGTGAAATGGACAAATTTCTAGAAAAATATGATCTTCCAAAACTCAGTGAAGAAGAAGCAGAAAGCCTGAACAAACCAATAACGGCAAATGAAATTGAAACAGTAATTAAAAAACTTCTGACACACATAAGTCCTGGACCAGACAGTTTCACAGGAGAATTTTACAAAGCATTTAATGGAGAGCTAACCCCAACCCCCACAGATTATTTCAAAAAATTAAAGAAGATGGAAGACTTCCAAACTCTTTTTATGAAGCCAGCATCATCCTAATCCCAAAACCAGATAAAGACACAACAAAGAAAGAAAACTTCAGGCCAACATTGCTGATGAACATAGATGCTAAAATCCTCAACAAAATATTGGCAAACCACATCCAGCAATATGTTAAAAAGATCATACACCATGACCAAGTGGGATTCATCCCAGGGATGCAAGGATGGTACCATATTTGCAAATCAATAAACATAATACACCACAAAAGGAAACAAAAGACAAACATCACATGATCATATCAATAGATTTGGAAAAAGCATTTGATAAGGTACAGCACCCATTTATGGTAAAAACACTCAGCAAAGTGGGAATAGAGGGAGCATTCCTCAACATAATAAAGGCCATATATGAGAGACCTACAGCCAACATCATACTCAATGGACAAAAACTTAGAGCTTTTCCACTAAGATCAGGAACAAGACAAGGATGCCCACTTTCACCACTTCTATTTAACATAGTATTGGAAGTCCCAGCCACAACAATCAGATGAGAAAAAGAAATGAAAGGCATCCAAATTGGAAAGAAGGAAACAAAACTGTCACTGTTTGTAGATGACATGATAGTGTACGTAGAAAATCCTATAGACTCCATCAAAAAACTTCTCAACCTAATAAATGAATTTGGCAAAACAGCCAGATACGAAGTCAATATCCAGAAATCAAAGACATTTTTGTATACAAACAATGAAACAGCAGAAACAGAAACAGGAAAAAAATCCCATTCGATATAGCAACAAGAAAAATGAAGTATCTAGGAATAAACCTAACCAAGGAGGTTAAAGACCTGTACTCAGAAAACTATAAAACACTGAAGAAAGAAATTAAGAAAGACACAAACAAACCGAAACATGTACCATGCTCATGGATTGGAAGAATTAACATAATCAAAATGGCCATAGTACCCAAAGTGATTTATAGATTCAATGCAATCCCTATGAAAATGCCCATGACATATTTCACAGATATAGACCAAACATTTCAGAAATTTATATGAAACCATAAATGACCCCGAATAGCTGCAGCAATTTTGAGAAAGAACAACAAAGCAGAAGGGATCACAATACCTGATACTAAACTGTATTACAAGGTCACTGTAATCAAAACAGCCTGGTACTGGCATAAAAACAGGCATATAGACCAATGGAACAGAAGAGAGAGCCCAGAAATAAATGCATCTCTACAGTCAATTAATATTTGATATGGGGGAAGAAGCATAAAATGGAGTGAAAATAGCCTCCTCAACAAATGGTGTTGGGAGATCTGGACAACTACATGCAAAAAAATGAAACTCAATCACCAACTTCCACCATACACAAAAACAAACTCAAGGTGGATAAAAGACTTAAATATAAGTCATAACACCATAAAAGTCTTAGAGGAAAACATTGGAAGGAAAATCTCAGACATTCCACAAAGCAACATCTTCACGGATATGTCCCCTAAAGCAAGGGACATAAGGGAAATAATAAACAAATGGGACCTCATCAAATTAAAAAGCTTCTGCATGGCTAAAGAAAACAGCATTAAAATGAAAAGAGAGCCAACTGTATGGGAAAACATATTAGCCAATGACACTTTGGACAAGGACTTGATCTCCAAAATATATAAAGAACTCACATGACTTCACTCCAGGAAGACAAAAAACCTAATTAAAAAATGGGCAAAAGACTTGAACAGACACTCCTCCAAGGAGGACATACAGAGGGCCGGTCCAGAGACATGAAAAGATGCTCAATATCACTAGTCATCAGAGAGATGCAAATTAAAACCACAATGAGAAAGCACCTCACACTGGTCAGAAACGCCATCATAAACAAATCAACAAACAAGTGTTGGAGAGGATGCAGAGAAAAGGGAACCCTAGTGCACTGTTGGCAAGAATGCAGATTGGTGCAGTGATTGTGGAAAACAGTATGAAATTTCCTCAGAAAACTAAAAATGGAACTGCCTTTTGACCCGGCAATTCCGCTGTTGGGATTATACCCTAAGAGTCCTGAAACACCAATCCAAAAGAACCTACACACCACAATGTTCATAGCAGAACAATTTACAATAGCCAAGTGCTGGAAGCAACCTAAGCGCCCATCAGTAAATGAGTGGATCAAAAAACTATGGTACATTTACACAATGGAATTCTATGCAGCAGAGAGAAAGAAGGAGCTTATACCCTTTGCAACAGCATGGATGGAACTGGAGAACATTATGCTACGTGAAATAAGCCTGGCAGTGAGGGACAAATACCATATGATCTCACCTTTAATTGGTACATAATCAATAAAAGAAAAAAGCAAACAAAATATAGCCAGAGTCATTAAAAATAAGAATAATCTAACAATAGCCAGAGGGGAGGGGGAGGGGACAGTGGGGAGAAGGGGTTTCAGGAACTACTATAAAGGACACATGGACAAAACCAAGGGGGAGGGTTGAAGCAAGGGAGGGAGGTGGATTTGAAGGGGGTAGGAGGAGGGGTGGGGAGAAAATACAGACAACTGTAATTGAACAACAATAAAATAATTTAAATTAAAAATAAAATAAAATAAATGAAGAATGGGTATTCTATATAAAGAAAACTGAAGTGGAGACTTCTAAAACTCCAACAGGCAAGTGAAGGCCTCAAAGAACTCAATTTAGTGCGAAGGACAAAGCAGCAGCAGAAGTACTCACGAGCAGATGTACTCGCTGCCACTCCTGGAGCAGCTAATAAAACGACTAAAGCACTGCACAGCCAAATGACATCTGTGTTTTCTACAACTTAATTATAACTGACTACAATGATCAGAGTTTAAAAGTTTCATTTTTGCCACTCCTTGCTCAACCCTTGTAGTATTTCATCACTGAAAAAATAGAATTATATAAATGTAGGATTGGGCAAAAGTTGGTTTGCTGTTGGTCACATGGAAAATAATACACTAATTAATAAATAATACAATAACAACTTTCACATACTACTATATACCTAGTTTTGCCCACCCTGTATATTATAGTTACATTTATATGTAACATATTTATATATGTATATATCTAATGTGTATTGTCTAACATATACATACCAGATATGTAATGTAGATATCTACTACAAAATGTTTGCATATTATATAAATAACATGTTTATATAATTATGTTACAGTTATATTTCTATAAAGATAAAATTTATAATATCATTCCCCTAGAGTCACTATCCATCATTCATCCTGTGAAGCTGCATCGCACAAAAACTAAAGTGCTAGAGAGGAAGTGTGAGGCCGATGGAACACACATTATTAAGAAGCTTTTACAAGTTTGGGTATGCATGCCAAGGATCAAGAAAATGCATGCTGACCCACTTCTGGTCTTTTATGTTTCCTTTATTTAACCCAAAGGCCAGAGTTTGAGGTCATGATAAAAATATGGGAGAATTGAATGAGCACCTAAGTAAGCAGTGTTTAGCAAAAAGGTAAAACAGATGTTATTATGGCAGCATATGTCAGTGAATTTTGAGAATAAATAGAAAAAAATAAAATTTGCGTTTTGGAAAAGTAAACACAGAAGGCAAGGGGAGTAGATGTGTGCGGTGCGCCTGCACGAGACATCTCCCTCAGAGTCCGCAAAACCGGGAGTCGCAGCGTCACAGCTCGCCGGGCACGCTGATCACGCCCCTCCTCCTCCTCTCGTCTGGTCTCCAGCAACTCTCCACCTCATTCACTCTGCTCCAGTCACACAGGCATACTTCCATTCCTTGAGCACTCCATGCTTTCTCTGGTTGATTCCTACTTAATTTTCATTTCCTCAACTAAGATTTCAGCTTCTCGATCCGGCCTCCCCAAGCCGAAGGTAGGTCCCCCGGTGGTACTCGTACTCTCTCGCAGCACTCTACGCTTCCACCTGAGTGTCATTCTTTTAATTATCTGTATGATAGTTGTACTCTCACTACACTCAGTGTCACAATGGTGGCGATTTGTCTCGGTCTATGTCGCAGTCTCACATGAGAGTCTAACAGACAAAAACAAACCAGAGGCCTCGGGCTTTAATCTTACTGGGCTCTGGTGGAAACGTAGGAGTGAGCCCCCACAGTCTGTACTGCACACCTCTACCATGCGTCTTGCTCAGCCAGTTCAGACATGGCTTATGGCTCATTTACAAAGTTATTTTTCTTTAAGGGGTAAAAATTCAATAATAAATATCAGGAATTAACCGAAATAATGTATTTGGAAGTTTATGAAAGCAACTTACCTTAAGTCCTATTAGTTCCTATATCCATACAATATTAACAAACAATCTTTCCTCTGTCAGGAAAACGTAATAAAAATAAATGTGACAAAATGTTATTTGAGAACTTAAGAGAAAGGGGAATCTTACTTTATTTATTTTTATCTAAACTGAACTATATCTAACCCTTTCATCTTTATAAACAATACCACTGACAACTATCAAACCTGGCATAATGATACAAAGATACCTCCCTTGCAAAGATACTAACCCAAATGCTCCTCTGCTTTGTAATTTATTACTCTCTCATAAATAAAGCACTGTGAATTAAAAACACACTGCTTAAACAGACAGTGGTAATGAGGCAAGGCCATGCTGTGGCTCACAGCATCATAACTCACTGTGAAGTATTTGGGTTTGGCACTCAGCATCTCACAGATTGAAATATCACATGTTTCTCTATAGCTGTGGGTTTGCCGGTATCCAAACACCCACAAGCAATTGGTTCTGACTGCTGTACTGTTCTCTGCTGGGCTGTATGGGACTCCAAAGCCCTTTCTGGTTGCTATTACTCAAGAAAAAAGCTCCAGAGCAGTGCTCAGTTCCTGGGTCAAAGAGCAGCATACTGAAAATGTTAAAGTGCAGCTAGTGTGCGGCTGATGTGGACTCTTAGAGGAACTCCAGCATCGTTATTATATGTTGCTGAATGTAAAAATGAAAGCATCACCTCGGGAGGATTACAGTTTTTAAAGATGACTATTCATGTCCACAATATGATCAATCTCTTTCTATACATTTCAGCATGATGATAAAGTTTTTGATTAATAATATTTATTTTTATTTTTATCTAGTAAAATGACTAGAAAAGACAGTAATGAGCATATACTGACTGTTCTCAGTTCATTAAGTGATAACAATGAACATGAATGCTGTATTTAGTTAGTATGTGCTAAAAGCACCAATTTAAGGGTTGTTTTAGCTCTTTTGACTACTCATAAAAAGATTTCCCCCTAGTTACATGTATTTCTTAGTTTAGCTTTGGTAAATATATGTAATTATCAGAAAAGTTTGTATGTGTAGGAGAGAGAACATTTATGAGCTCCTAGCACTATTATAGATGCTGTGTCTTTGTTTAGTCCTAATAACAACTCTGTAATGTGGTCAACTTCAACCTCATGTTACAAATACAGACGTTGGAGCTCAGAGTGTTGTATGGATGATAAATAATCATAGCGCCCGAAAGCACCCCCAGGCCTGCCTGACTCCCAACCTTACACGAGGTGGAAGAAGGCCATGGCGGGTGGGGTGGGTACTGGAGCTAGTTCATCTGAGGACGCAGTGAAAGAGTGGTGAGAACGATCAAAATAACGATACTGGAGGGACTGAACAAGCACATCAAGAGCAAAACAGTCAGAGGGAGAATCCAATCAGGTTATAGGGCAAAAAGCAGGGACTGGATGGCACAGGAGTAGACTGGGAACGTGAGAAGGGGGTTTGGAGTGATGGCTGCAAGCAGCCTTGGGCTGCAGTGTGCACGGGCAGCTTGGAGAGTGGGACGTCTTTGACTGAGAGGGTGCAAGGAACTATGTACTATCCATAAGGCTTATTCCTCAGAACAGAATAAAACATGTTTTGATTGTTCTTTCCCCTTAACAAAATGTCTACTGTCACATGGACTAAACCAAGGGGGAGGGTGGGAACAAGGCAGGGAGGTGGGATTGGCTGGGGTGAGGGGGAGTGGTGGGGGGAAAATGCAGATGAGTGTAATTGAACAACAATAAAGTAATTTAAAAAATGTCAATTGCTATACATTTTTCAAAAACTCCCACAAATATTTCATATTCACAGTACTTTCTTCTGACCACGCTATGCAAAATGAACTCCTCCCTCATCCAAGCTTCCAAGGACTTTGTACGTGCCTGTTTTATGATTGCTGGTGTGACTGCTTCCCTTGCTAGAAGAGCAATCCACGGGGCAAAGATTATGTCTTATCACCTTCAAACCCATAGAACAAATAAAATGTAGACAAAAACTCCAAAACATCTATAATCATATTAAACGTAAATGGTCTAATAACCCAGTTAAAACCTGACAATGTCAAATAGATAAATAAAACAAAACTATACCCTTCTGAGACCCACCATAAATATAAAACACAGGTTAAAGAACAGAATGGAAAAAGATATATTATACAAACACTAGTCAAAAGAAAGCTGAAGTGTGAAAAGATAATTGAAATTAATTATTAAAGTGCACTGTATAGAGATCAGGGCCAAAACTGTATTTCTGGAGGCCTGAATTTAAGAAGGCATTGAAAAATGCTAAGTCACTCCCATCTTTAAACAGAGCTCCCTGAATCTTCTGAACACTCCACTCCTGTGACTCACACTTAACAGCTAAATCCTTGAGATAGTTTGTTAAATTCAATGATTTTTTTGTCAATTTCCAGTTATTTATCCACAGCTTATTGAAAGAGTCTTTGCTAAGGTTACCAAGGGCCTCCATGTATTAAATCCCAAGGCCATTTTCAATCCTCATTTCACTTGCTCTTCAGCAGCATATTACACTACTGACACGTCACCCTTCTTAAAGTACTCCAATCTCACTCTGGCTGGGTGGCTCAGTTGGTTAGTGTCGTCTTGATATACCAAGGTTGTGGGTTCAATCCCCGGTCAGAACACACACAAGAATCAACAAATGAATGCATAAATATGTGGAACAACAAATCTCTCTCTCTCTCTCTCTCATCTCTCAAAAAAATCAATTAAAAAGAAATACTTCAATCTCATAGCATCATACTTTCTGGGTTTTCCTCTTACCTCTTTGCCTGTTCCTTCCCCTCTCCATTGCAGCCTTATCTTCTTCTGCTCAAGCATTATATGTTGGAGTTTTTCAAGCTTCAGTCTTTCACCCTTTTCTGTTCTAACTATATAAACTGTCCCTATATCATGTCATTCTTGCTAACAGCTACAAGTTCCATCTGTATGATAATGACTTAAAATTCATATATCCATGGAACATCTTGCTTAAATTCCACATCAAGCAGCTTTCCTGACAGCTCCAGTTTGATGTTTCAAAAGTGCCTCAGATTCAACAAACTCAAAGCTATACTCACAATATTGCTTTTCTGTTAGTAAATGAGATCATTGATCCATTTTCAAAAGCAAAAATCCCACAATTGTCTGACATGCTCCCTGCGTTTGTTCTTCCCATCCAATTGTTTCTTCAGACCACAACCAAAGTGATCTTTAAAAAAAAAGCAAATCTGAACATGTCACTCTGTCTTTAAAGTTTTACCTTGACTTTTCCCTTTCTCTTAAAACAAAGACAACAAAGTCTGACCTCTCCCCTCTCAATGCACCGTTCTTCCCTCACACCCTTGCCTTTGGTCTCTTCCTTCCAGCCACACTGGTCTTTCTCAAATTCTTCCATCCGAGTCCTCGCAGATGCTCCCACTCCCCTCTCCCTGACCTGAAACACTACTCTGTCCCACCCCTGGCGAACTCCTACACAGTCTTCAGATGCAAGCTCAAACATCACTGACCCGGAAAAGGCTTTACTGATACCAACAAGGTTGATGTAACCTCAACAGTGTAACATTAACCACCAGGGTCAGAGAGTTAGCAGAAAGAAATGTACATTTCAGAGAAAGGCTAGAATAACTTCCAAATATTTATTTTAAAAACTTTTTAAAGTTTCCTCTTCACTTTAATTTTTCTTGGTGCACATCAAATATACTATGTCTCATTAAGAAATTAACAAAATCATTTTTAAAATTAATTCAACTGAACTCATATTTCAGATCCCAAATAGCAGGTTCATTCATTTATTGGATACGTTATCAGTATTTTTCACTTAATAGACATTCGGTGAACACCCACTCTGGGTCAGACTGCTAGCAGGCCTACACAGCAGTAAGGAAACCCCCCAAAATTGCTTATTTCTATGGAACTAATATTCTATGGAGGGTAGGAAGAAAATAGATGATAAGCAAATAAACAGAATATACTACATGTCAATCAATGACAAGTACTATCGTAAAAAATATTGATCAAAGAAGACGGAAGGTAGATAGGCAATCCCGGGCAGAGATGGAGTTCGGATGGGAGGGAGGGTGGTGACTGGGAATGAACACCGTGAGGGTTAAAACCTCAGAGGGCCGCGGACACCTGAGCTGAAGAACTGGAACACAGCTGTGCATCCATTTGCCTCATGCTGACTCTTTTTCTGTTGAGCGCACCATTTCAGATGCTCAACAGCTGAATGGGAGGATGATCCTGCCTTACTCACCAGTCACCCTGATCTGCTGCAGTCAAACGAAAAATGAAAAAGTCATTCCAGTTATTGGTGACCCTCTATCACTGCAGATGCATCTGCCCTCTGAGAAAAAAAGTTTAAATGTTTACTTTATTCCCTAATCTCACAAATACACTCATTTTTGATACTCTCCAAATACATATTTCACATGCAGAAAATTTTGTTTAGTCTTAAATGAGCCCAAATTTCATCATGGGCTAAAATTTTAAGACATAAAATGACTGCTGAAACTGAATTTTAATCATATAGATGAATCACAACATGCATTTTAGCTAGGCATGTATTATGGATAAGTCTAGTTTTCTACAGAGAATAATCACATGTTCTAATTACCATTTTGGTTATACACATAATTAATAAAATTCTGTCTTAATGGAACACACTGAGTCTTCCGACAGTTGCGAGCTTTAACCTCCACGCTGCCGAACCTGACTGTCAGTGGCACCTCCGAACACAGAGGGGTCTCCACGCAGTGTTTTAGCACCAGCAACAATACACGCGTCTTTATACGTGATGCAATGGGAAATTAACTGCTTCTCTTCCTTCAGAATTTTGTCCACACTAATAATTTTATATTTCTTGGTTGATCATTTACCCTAAATTATATGCATTGGCAAGTTATCTTATGAGCAATAAATACATGAATGTAAATGTGACCCAGGATCCAAAGAAGAAAAGAATACTGTAGGACTTACTGATTGTAAGCTTTCATTTTCACGTAAACAAGCTGTGTGAAGTTCTGATTTCAAAGTTGCAATGTGACTTCGATGAGATGTCATTTCCTTCTCTAATGCAGCAATTCTAGTGCTTGCAAGCTGGTAGACATCCGTGAAACTTTTAATCATAGCCTAAAGAAATAAAAATAATGTCACATACAATTCCAATAAAGCTGTCCCTAAAGGAGAATTTCTGTAATTTCAGCGCAAAATCATTAAATTTTTTAAATAAAGTATTTTTCATCTTTTTTTTAATAACAAAGCTAAATCTCACATTTTAGATTGAGAACAGTGACTATTTTAAAAAACTTTGGAATAATTGAGACTTCTTTTCCAGACTATTTATTTAAATTAGATGTACTCTGATCTATTGTGCTTAAGATTTAGAATGCAGTTTATAAAGATGGCACACTTACCTTCTTTGTAAAGCTAAATTCAAGCTGTAATTTGACCTAATTGTAAATCTTAAGGCACACAACCAGATGGATATATAAACAAAATATTTCAAAATGAGCTGAATTAGTAAAATTTTCAACCCACCTTTAAAAAAAGGTTTTAAACAAAAGGAGCTGAAATAATCCTGTGATTTTTTAAGAGTAAATAATATCATTCCTATATTGTAAGAAAAGCATAATTACATTCATTCATATAACGGAGAAGTGTCTTTGTATTATACTATATACAATAAAATAAATAATGCAAGCAAGTGCTGGTAGCTTTTCCTCTCCCCTAAATAGGATAATATTTTGGGGACTGTTTAAATACCCACAGTCCCTCCATATTACAGAATAATCATATTTTATACACATTTTCTTCTAAAGCAACCTACAGTGAATTTTAAGTCCAAGAATATTATTACATACTTTTTAAGTCTTCCAAAATACTTCAAACACAGCAAAATAAAATCAAACATTTCTGACACATTCAAGTATAATGTTATATTATTTACAAGGAAAAAAATGTTCCAGCCACAGTCACAACTTAGTACAATGGTAAAAAGTCTGAAAATTTCCAAGTTGTATTTAATCTGAAGAGTATAATTTGGGAAAGCTTTGCAAAACTAGATATTTGAGCAATTCCAAATGTATATGAAGTAATAATTTGGTGAACAAAGATAAGTTTCAACACACACAATGTCTGAGAAACAGAAGTAGGTTAGTATTTGGAGGTAAGGGATAAAAACTTCACACCTTTGTGCCAAATAAATTCCTATTTTCCCTCAAATATCTAGCTCAGACACTACCTCTTTCGAGAAACCCCTTTTGAACCCAAAGGCAGTATTAACTTCTGCTCTGGTTTTCCATGCATCCCTGATGCTAGCTTCGTCTATTACATGTACAGCTTTAACAGAAATGGGTTAGTTTACATGTTTCTCTTCACTAGACAAAGAAGCTTCTGAAGCCTGATATTGTGCCTCAGCATCTCTGTATCGTCAGGATGGTGGTGGCCCGTGGTAAGCACTTGTTTGAATGAATGAATAAATGAATAAATGAGATGCAAAACCACAAGTTGAAGCCACATGCTGGCATAAAATACCTTATAGGAAAAATTAAAATGTTTGGGAAAATATAATCTTAAAACTCTAATAAATAAAGCATTAACCATACTTTGTTCAAGTCAAAAAAAGAAACAAAAACAGAGCTCTCGGCAAAAAGGACAGAGCACACAAAAGTCATGGCCCACGCCCACTAACCGTGGTGTGACCTTGCGTTTGGAAACGTCTCACATGTCCTAACCTACCTTACTTTGAGTAATTTCCAGGTAAGCTTATAACTAACACAAAATATTTCTCTAGGTTTCAAAAGTTTGTAAAAATATGAAACTATAAAATCAGATCTGTTCCTTCCTATGCCAAGGCTCTCTCCACTCTTACCAATTCATTCATCTTCACTGAGACAACGGACCAGGAATCACCAGCCCTGTTTCTATTCTTTTTCCTTTCCTTTCTTCTCTTCTCTTTTTTGTCCTCACTGCCACTTACTAGGCTTCACGCTGTTGGGCAACGCCACGCCATTCTACGCCATCTATCTGAGCCCCCATCTCTTCTTTGTATGAAATGGAAAGGAAGTCATTTTCTTGCCTATTTCCAAAACTATTGTAAAGCTCAGATCATTAAAAATCTAATGCGAAGACATCCTCTCACCTAATATGAGAAAGCCCTCAAAAAATGAAATCCACCGAGTATCACTGCAGTATTACTAATGTCCTGTATTTGTGATGTAGCGATACGTACCTCTGATTCTGAATCCCCACCCTTACCTCTCACACCGCACATGGCTGAACGTGTAAGAATCCAATGGCAGAAGTGTGATGCTGGTTGTATTTATTAAATCCTGACACATGTTTTAATCCTACCTATCAGTTATACAAAACCTCTAATTGAAATTTTGGCTAGAAAATAACCAGCTTCCCTGAATCACTCAATTTCGCTTTAAACTAATATACACTGTGTTTTTTTTTAACAAATACATTTTATACTAAATATATCTTATATTTTTAACAAAGGTTCAAAACACTATTATGTTAGGAAATTTGCTTTGGAACTTTTTATGTGCACATATATACATTTTTATAAACTTGGATCATCTTTAGAGAAAAGTTTGTAATTCTGGAAATATTTCCAAACAAATTTCATAACACTTTCTCTATGAAACTCCTTCAATACAGCAGTCAGGGTTTTTCTATAAATGTCACTTCACCTTGATGTAGCACAGTGTATTTTATATGAGAGTTTTTAAAATATTTTCTAGATAGAATGCTTTTAGTAGTCACATGCCATCAAAAAAAAAAAGGTCTATAGATTTGGAACCTTTCTCTTTTTGTTAAAGATAATCCCATAATTGATACAGAAGTTCAAGAATACTTTGTAGCAGTTTTTCACAAGAAAAATAGCAAACTTTTATAGAAGATTTAAAAAACTTCTAATCTCATTGTAAACTATTGTAAAAATTACACTATGTACAGTAATTTAGTCCATAAATTCATTTACCCCTACAGGATACATAACAGTTCATGTTGCAATACAAAGAAAGTAAATAAACGAATAAAGATGCCACTCACAGACCCTCTGCTTTGTGAAATCCTCCCATCTTTCCCTTAAAATACCCACAGAAAACATTAGTGTCAAAACAACAGACCAAGTAAAGGCACCAGTGCCAATCCATACCACAGAATAAAAATTTTATTTCTTACTTTATTTTTTTAAAAAGGCCCATCTATTGTCTGGCATACCCCTGGGATATATTTGGTCTCCAATGTGAGCTAAAATGGAAAAAAATAGAGAATTTTCACATATAGGTTTTATTTTATATTATATTTAGTCCTTTTAATCGTCCTTACTTTTAGAGCAGTTTTAGGTTCACAGAAACTCGAGCAGAGAGGACCGAGAGCCCCCGCACGCCCCTGCCCTCACACACCCACAGCTCCCTCCACCGTCAACACCCTGCGCCAGGGTGCATTTGCTGCCCCCGATGCACCTGTGTTGACACACCACCTCCCCAAATCCACAGACTAGATTAGGGTTGGCTCTTCGTGGTGCACATTCTGTGGGTTTTGACAAATATACGATGGCACGCACCCACCATTACAGTACCTTGCAGAGTAGTTTAACTGCCTAAAAATCCTCTCTGCTCTGCCTGTTCATCCCTCCCGGCCCCCAGCCCCTGGCAATCACTGATCTTATTACTGTCTCCACAGTTTTTATATTAAATTAACTTTTTAATCTTTCTCTTAAAAATCTTTTAAAACTCTCCATTTTTTCTATGTTTTATGTTCTAGAACTTGCTTAACCATAACACATGTATATAAGTTCTAAGGGAATAAATATACATATAGTGGGGATGCTGGCTCAAAAATGAGAGTAAGCAATCAACACACCCGGAGAGCACTCCTCTGCATCCTGGAGACTAAATGGAGGAGTATTCCCACTGGGGTACTCGACTCTTCCCATAGTGGCGCTGAGGCAGGTGGCAGCAGCTGGGTTTGTCCCGAGAGACCGAAGGAGCGAGTTGCAACCCTAGAATCCGAGAAGCAGAGCAGGGCCTCAGGAGCCCCCACATCCGGAGAACAGTCTGCTAGCCCAGCATGTATGTCCTGCTTCTTTACCTCACGGCCAGACGCAGGTTCCAGTCATCAGAAACCTCATCTACATAAGCACAGAAGCAACACCCCACTCCAGGATACCGAATCTGTATTGCTGCATAGCAGATTACCAAAAAATTGAACGGCTTAAAACAATACAAATCTAGTATTTCGTTGTTTCCATGGGTCTAGCATGGGTTAGCTGGGTTGTCTGCTCAGGGTCTCACCTGGCTGGAATCAAGGTGTCAACTGGAGCTGTGACCTCATCTGAGACTGAGTCCTCTTGCATGTTGTTGGTAGAGTTTAGTCCCTTCAGGTTCTAAAGCGAAGGTCTCCATTTACTTGCTGGCTGTCAGCCAGGGTCACTCTCAACTCCTAAAGATCGTCCCCAGGTCCTTGCCAAGTGGACCCCTCCTTTCTCAACACAGCTGTTTGCTTCCTTCCAGGCCAGCAGAAAAGCAGCTCTCCAACACTTCACTTTCTTCTAAAAGGCTCATCTGATTAGGCCAGGCCCACCCAGGATAATTTCACATTTAGTGGTCTTGCACACCCTCAAGAGTAGGAAACTACACAGTACACCAGGGGGAACGGTCTTGTGGGCCATGTTAGAACTCTGATTACCACAACCTAAATCATATGTCCTAATAAAAACTCAAAATTGATCACAGATTTAAATGTGAAATATAAAACCAGAAGTTTTAGAAGAAAATATAGAGAAAATCTTCAGCATCTAGGACTTGATGAAGAGTTCTAAGATACCAAAAGCATAATCCTAAAAGAAAAAAATCAATAAATTGAACTTCATTGAAATTTAAAACTTTTGCTCTACAAAAGATCTTGTTACAAAGATTAAGAGACAAGTTACAAACAGGGGGAAATCTTTACAATATGGACACCTGACAGAGGAAAGTATTTACAACATAGACGCCTGTCTATATTTGCTCACAGACTGTCACAGCCACACCGGGTATCCTGTGGCTATAGTACAGCCTGTAGCCTCAAAGGAGTCAGTGCAATCTTAGGGGCATATGTACTCAGCTCAACTTTCCACCAGCCCTGGCTGGTGTGGCTCAGTGGACTGAGCGCCAGATTGTGAACCAAAGGGTCACCAGTTTGATTCCCCTCAAGGCACATGCCTGGGTTTTGAGCCAGGCCCCCAGTAGTGGGTGCACGAGAGGCAACCACATATTGATATTTCTCTCCCTTTCTTTCTCCCTCCCTTCCCTTACCTCTAAAAATAAACAAAATCTTTTTTAAAAAGTCAATCCCATATATGCGCTGAATTACACCAAGCAGTGAACCCCATATTCTACCACCAGGTATCATCAAATGAGATGGGAAATATGGGAGTCAATAAAACCTAGGCTTGATCACCTTGCTCAAATGCAAACTCTCACTTCCTCCATAGTTTCGGTGCACTGAGACTTGCCGAGACCCCAGTTCTAACAACAATTATGTGCCAGACACTGCATTATGAGCTTTGCATATTCTAATTCAGGCAATAACCCTGTAAGACTCATATTATCTCTACTGCAGTTTGTTTGTTTGTTTGTTTGTTTGTTTTTGACTGTCTATCCTACAAAGTTTCTCAGTGAAATCAGCAGAATTAATCTAGGCCCTTCAAGTTTCATAAAGCTGCACAGCTAGTCTATCGCAACATTTATATGTGTCCATTTAATGCATGTGCTCTCCTCTACTGACTGAAAAAGGTACAAAAGCAAACCCATCTTGAATTTTGCTGTGAAACCAGGATTGCAAAGATCTCAGACTCAACTGTTATACAACATTAATTCTGAGCTACCAGTTTTTCCTTATGTAACCTAAATAAATATTTTACCTCACATAAAAGAACTTCAGATGATTTCTTAGGAATTTCATCCACCTGTGGAATGGGCTAAATAAGCATTTGTAACAAATTAATGAATCTCTATTCTATCCAAAGATATAACATATTACTACATTCCGACCAAAATAAAATTCTAGAAAATGTAATTTGAAAGAAGGCTATAAGGTTATTTTAGTGAGAAAAATTATATTAAGGTTACAAATTATAGTGAGTTTATTATCCACACAATAGATTCTGAAAAAAAAGAGAAAACTTGGAAAACCACTTCTGGTGTATTTCACTGGCTTATGTGTGAAACGGCAGTGTGTTGGGCCCCTGTCGCAGCGTGACTCAAGGACCTGACAGCACCAGGGAGAGACTTCAGAAGCAGGACATCAAGTCAGTGATGTCCCAAATCCCACCCGCCCAGGACCGGTTCATCTGACACACAAACTCCGAATAAGATCCATGTACATTGTATGTCTGCATAGAAGGAACGGGATTCCAAGAAATTGTATTTCATTTTTACCTACTAAGATTGGAGAAGGCTTTTATCTTACCGTAACTGGAAAATTTTTCTGGCAGAAAAATGACCTTTCCTTTATGTAAAACTAGGATTTTGGTGAACCAAGTTTCCCCCCTCCCTCTCTCATACAGGATGTTTTCTCATTCCTGGACAGCCAGTTTTTGATCCTAAATGTTCTAGGGCAGGGGTATCAAACTCATTTTCACTGGGGGGCCACATCAGCCTCAAGGTGGCCTCAAAGGGCCAAAATAATTTTAGGACAGTATACATGTAACTACTCCTTAACTGTTAAGGAATTGAAATTACATTTGGCCCTTGGAAGGGCATCGCAAGGCTGATGTGGACCCTGGTGAAAATGAGTTTGACAGCCCTGTTCTAGGGGTTTGTGTGCAGTGCCAGAACTGCTGTTTTCTTTAGCGACTGCTCTGACCCACTACTGTCCACTTAAGATCGTGGACTCCCATTCACTTAGTAAAGGGCGCGATTAAAAACGTGTGACTAGACATCTGAGGCAATGTGCACACAGACACTGAAATGCTTTTTCATGTGGATGGTAACAATGATAAGGACAGTAAATTTCAAGTTACTAGCAGAAAAAAACTTAGTTGCAAATGCACAACTGAAGACAAAACAGATGTGATGTTGCATATAGTTCAGGTATGTTTTTTTTTGTTGGTGTTATTCTATGTAGGGAAAAAAGAATCAAAGTTCATTCTTGCCTTTTTGCCATTTGCAATGGCCCTGGATTTGACTTACCGCATCACTCAAGGGTTTTACTGGCCCCACTTTGAGGGATGTAAATATAGCAGCTTTTCAGGTATGAGAAGGAGCCTCATGGGAAACCATATTCAGCAGAATTGCAGAATACTTTTGCAGCAGATTTTTTAAAATGATGTTTTCTTTATAACATGTTTAGACTCCTAAGTTTTTCTCTGCTCCACTCAGTCATGGTACATACAACTTAAATGTGCCCAAAACAAGACCAATTCTTTTTCTAATGTGTTATTTCCAATCAGAATTGAATCAAAGCCAAACATGAGGCTAAGTGCAGCTTCCAGGTTGACAGTGATCACTGTTCTTATTATGCTAACGGATACAATAAAGACCAAAGGTATAAAAAGTGTTACGATGGTTGCCTACAAGAATATGGAAAAGGAATCATCAAAATAATCAGATACTGGAAAAAAACATTTCTCTTGGAAACTACTACATGTGGACATGAAACCATATAAAGGAACAGAAATCTTAGAAAATTCTAAGAGGAATGAGTTTCTCAAAAGTACTGTTAAATTAACAATAATACTAGTAATGAAAAAAGGAGGAGGAGAAACTACGCTGCTTTAGGGACTTAAATTTTAAGCAACTTACAAAATGTTCATCATATGGTGAATTATAGAATTGACATTGGATTCATTAATTGGTTCCAAAACAAACCCTGACAAAGAAAGAGTAGTTTAGTGAGTGTAGTTACCATTTCTTGAGCACCTACTATTCCTTGATATGACTGGCAGTGTTATAATGGAAATTATTAGATGGCTTTGGAGTCTATTGGCACAGAGATAAGAGTTAATACTGAATGAGGTCACAGATGAATTTTTGAATTAATTGGGATGACGTGCACTGGAATTCAGGCAATTCAATTTTGCTCAGATGTCAAAATCTTAACATCTGGCACTGATGTGTGGAACTGTTTCTATCAACCTCTGATACATAAGAGTACAATCCCTGTGTATCAGTTACTTT
This sequence comes from Trachops cirrhosus, assembly GCA_028533065.1. Taxonomy (NCBI): domain Eukaryota; kingdom Metazoa; phylum Chordata; class Mammalia; order Chiroptera; family Phyllostomidae; genus Trachops; species Trachops cirrhosus. The sequence continues at coordinate 56,743,816 of CM052540.1, read as the reverse complement.
GACTATTCTCTAGTTCTTCTCAAGTAATAAATGCACCTGTGCAGGGTGATTTGGACTCCTCACCACAAAGAGGGGAAATTTCTAGTTATACTAAGTAAAGTATATACAAATCTGAGCACAGTCTTTCTTTCTGGGGCAGAATGTGTAATTTCTAATATTTATACTTTCCTTGCAAAATCGGAGTTATTTAGCACAGTTTTACACACAAAGCTACTGAGGCTGAGAGTCTATAAATAGCTCTCTCTAGAGCACACTACTAGTAAATGGCACAGCAGGAAATCAGGGGTCTGTCTGATTCAAAACTCCCTGCTCTTTTTCTGAATGTGCATGCAGTTCTGCCTTTTAAAAAAGACCATAGTAGCCCTGCCAGGAGGCTCAGTTGGTTGGAGCATTTTCCCATACACCAAAAATTTGCAGGTTCATTTCCCAGTCAGAGCACATACCTAGGTTGTGGTTCAATTTCCAGCTGGGGAACATCTAGGAGGCTACTGATCAATGCCTCTCTCTCACATCGATGTCCTCTCTATCTTTCATTCTCTCTCTCTCAAAATCAATAAACATACCCTCAGGTAAGGATTTTTTTTAAAGTGTCACAGAAAACCATCATTGTTTATTAAAAAAATAGTAATTAAATACAAAGGGCACAGTAGATGAAAACATCAGTTCATTCATTAATGTATTCAACATGTACTGTTGAGTTAATTTATGGTCTAGGTACAGACGATACAGTAGGAAAGAAGACCAAGCTCTTTCCTCATGGGTCTTACATTCTAGGGAGAGAGACAATAGACAAATGTACGAGGTCTTGTGCTATGAAGGGAAACAATGCAGATAAATAAAACTAACAAAACAAGGTTAGTGATACCTTCAGGCTCTTTCCTGATCTTCCCCGAAGGCCCACAGCACAGACATTAGCACCAGACGGGGACCATACTCGTGCATGTTTTGCTCCTCTTGTATCAGAGATGAACATTTTAGGTTCTTTTTATTTTTTAATTCCTCCACCCTGAATGCATATTTGTCCTCTATCATTGCAATCATCTGTCAAGCACAGGGCTGGACACATACTTGTTCAGCTTGACAAAATTACCAACATATAATGTGGGTATGGTTCTTCATTTTAGAGTTAGTGAGACTTTCAATCCCAATAATAACGTGGACTGTACTGAGAGTGCCTATTTATCCCCTTCAGAGGATTTTGGGGGCTTAACAAAGGGCATTTTATATTCCCACAATCTCTTTCTGACTCAGTCTTTGAGGAGAGGGGCAGAGTGATAACCAGCACTTCCCACCTCGCTGTCCCATAACCCACCAACAAAGACCAACTGCTCTAATTGAGTTTGATGGTGTACCAAAGACACATCCCAACTTTGATCTTTTGGGGGTTCAGTATGCAAACTGTCTTAAAGGCGTATTGTTAGTACAAAGAGAAAAGTTATAGAAATAAATGGCTTACAGGCTGAGAGTTGTCCACTACCAAAGGAAGACTGCTCAGCCCACTGAGGACCCACGCCTTTCAGAAAGTGCAATGATCCAAGCCACTGAAGCAGAGGAAGTACACACACACACACACATACACACTGCTGGATGCTTCGCCTTTCCTCTCTCACATAAAACTGTTAGCTTTATTTATGAACCTCAGCAAAGGACATCCATAATCGGCATCTTTACACTAATTTAAACAAAGTTTCTAAAAAGCATTTAGCTGGAATTATAAAAATCTGATGCATTTGTCTGTGGTTTAATTATACCCAATATGAACAACTTCAGTATAACTAAAGACAAGCAAATCAGTGCAGAGAGAAAGTATTTTATGCTTTTATGAAAAGCTAATTATTATTGCCATGACTCCATTCTGATTCTGATACATTGGATTGGTCTGGGAATCCACAGGCTTCAGTCAGGGTTATCTACTTTTAATCCCTATAATCTCTGATGTATAACAAAATTCACTGAAGCATGTTAAATGACATCTCTGAAAAATATTGTTACTATATTGTTTTTAAAAACAAATTGGTTCTAAGATGCTTCTGATATTCAACTGAATCAATGATTCACTTTTGCACATTGTGAAGGAACAAATAAGGTTTCCGTGAAGCCCCACAGAGAGCACAGTTTACTCACAGTATCAGAGGCTCGGCAGCTGAAAAGGTCCTGCCAATCATTTTGTTCAACCCCTGTTTGCAAATGAGTCCACATTGGCAAACAGAGGTTGAACTGAATGAACTACCTAAGAGCTGAGACTCAAACCCACATACTTCCCATCTCTATTTTCTGGAAATAACATTTATAGGACAGAGGAATTTTAGCTACATAACCTTCAAGGCCACTTTGACGCCACCTCCTCTACGAAGCTTCTACTAATTTTCCCAGCAAGAACAAATTTCATTCTACTCTAAAAGCCATGGTACTTTATCTACACCTCTCCTACAGCAATCATGCTTTCCATGTCACATCACTCTGAAATTTCATATCCTCCTCCCAAAGATTTCTGAGTCACCTCAGTGTCCCAGAGCATAGCACAGTGCCTTGAACTTGGCAAATGCTCAGTATACCACTGAATGGTGTTAGCCATATCCAAAGCTATATGATGAAGACAGCAAGCCATTTTAATTTTTAAAACCAATTTCCTGGTTAAAATACTCTCAAATGACATTTTTATTTTCCCTCTAGAATAAATAGAAAACCTTGAAGCAAAGGACATTGTGGGTCCTAAGCCTCCTATGGATTCCCAGGTGTCAGGGCCATGAACACCAGCCTGGCCCACAGACTCCCAAGTGGCTCTGTTCGCCTTACCTCGGTCAGCTGTCTGGATGCCAGGAGACTGGCTTCTCCAGACCCTCTGAGAGTCTGCATTACCTTCTCTACTGGGAACGAATTAGAAGGATAGGTTAAAAAACAAAAAAGATTAGCAGGTTAAGTGACAAAGGAATTTCACCCATTCTGCTTCCACGATATAAAATAGGAGGGAGCCCCCAAAAGAATGTCTCAGGGGATTTCTACAACATGGACCAAAACTGTGCCTTTGGTTTGCAAACAGGTATTAGACTCAAGGAAAAGAAAGCCTATTAGAGTCATATCTGATTTGCATATAACACAATTGTTGAAGTCTCTTGGGGTTTTCGGGTGGCACAAACTGCTACACAATTCCATTATGACCCCCCCAAAAAGCAAGAGATAATAGATACTAACTTTAAATTTCCCTCAAAAATAACATCCCACAGGCTGAATAAGAAAAACAAAGGCTCACATTAAAACAATAATATTATCTATGTGAAATCTGTTTTAGAAAGCTGATACGAAACCTTATTTGAACCCCAGGTAAGTTTTGGGGCTTGGGATTTTTTGGACTTGGGAAATACAGGGCATATACCATAAACTGAGTCACACTTGGGATCAGGGCAGCGCACTCTAATCAGTCACATTCTACAGCAAAACCTTTCAAGAGTCACACTGAGGGGATCACTGAGACGAGGAAGTGCCTCGCCCAGCTGCTTCTCAGGTTTTGCCACAACATTAGGTCAGGCCAGGTTTTGCCTCCAACTCATCAGTTTTCTGAGCATTTTGTTGCTACCTATCGCTCAACACTACCAAGAAATTTAACCTCTTAATTTGCATAAATTAAAAACTTGGTGATAACATAAAATATCCAAAACTTTTAAATAATACCTTTTCACTTGATGAAGAATCCTAACCGTCCTCAACTCACACACACTATCTCAGTAATAATAATCATAACTGCTATCTGCTGGGGGTTTTGTGATAGACCCTGTACTAAGTGTCCCCGAAAGACTTGCTGTCCTGTTTTGTCCTGAGGCATAATTTAACAAACGTACAAGGTTCAAATGTGTACTTTAATTTTCTCCTCAGCTTTAGAACATGGAGTTTCTTCTTTTAGATTTCAAATTGTATGGCAAAATCCTTCTACCAAATAATCATTCAACCACAGCTCTAAGGTGTGAGGACTTTGTAAAACTTTATTTGCAAATACAGAACTTGTGCTGCTTTCAAATATGTCTTAGGCTTCTTCAGCGTTGATTTGCTAACCCCCCAACCACAGGACTAGAACCCAAGCTCTTTCTTCACTTCAGGCCTCTGTTTTCTATGCTCTCCTTTTAAGCCTAATGAAACCAAGCCAGGTTCATTTTGACTACTATGCATTACAGACTCTGAGGAAAAGATTGTCCTATGACACTGAAGCAAATCTATTTGCTCGATGTGAGTCCAATAGCCCTCACTGAGGCAAGATGTTAAAATATAAATATTTCATGTTTTCTTCAGTGAGATACTTCTTAAGTTAGTCTCCCCCCACCCGAAAAGTTATACCTCTTCCTAGTCAGCACTATGAGACTTTTGGCCATTGAAAAAAAGGTGGGGTAGGGGAGGCCATGCTACTACCACTATTAATAGAAGGCTCTGAAATTGAAAAGCATTTAAAGCTTCAAAATTACTCACTCGACATTTCATTGGTTACTTAATACACAGCACTTATGCAACCTCAAATAAAATATTTTTAAACTGTGATTCTGACAACTCCAAGTTTAAATAGGTGGGGAGAAAAAGATTTACTATCATTTGAAAAGATATAGGATCACTTTTAGTTCCTTTTCAATTCAGTTCTTCTCTCTCTCTCTCTCTATATATATATATATACACATATGTGTGTATATATATATATATATGGTATGTAGCTTAATATATATACATACACTCACCCTTGAGAGTAATAACAGTCTAATAAAATTTAAGGCATCTGTGAAATTACAAGAAATTACTTTTGTACCTAGTTTTAGACTGAATGATTTACTGCATTTCCCTTAATCCTTAAGTTGCATATTCATTGCTGTATTTTCCTCTAACTGCTGTCACTTAAATTGTCATGTAGAATAGGGCAAATCAGGGTCAGTTTATATAAGCGGCATCAATCTGAAGAACTTCATTAGTCTTTATTTCAAGGCATTATGCAAAGAAAACTGACATTAAGAGAGCCTTAACTGACAGCAAATGAAATCAATCAGCAAATCACTAGGCCATAATAAACTCACTCAGTTGGTAGATAACCCTTCCTTCCCCAGGTCTTCACTATGCATCCATCAAACCCTCTTTTTGTCCATGTAGCTAAAATGAAGAGCCATTCTGCTGTAGCACTCGAAAGTTCAAGTGCTCACAGGCTTCAGTCTCTCAAAAATATGCATTAAAAGGTATTATCTAGTAAGGTTATTCTTACACTTAAATAGGCCTCAAAAAAGAAAAACAGAGAGAAAGGGTCAAATTTAGGATTTAGTCTTTGCCTCTTAACATTAATGACAAAGAAATTATCTTCATATCATTCAGCAATTTATCTGCTTTAAGCTAAATGGAACTAAAAGTTATAACCAAAAAAAAAAAAAGCAGATCTGTACATTCCTGTTCTGTGATTTTTTTTTTGTTTGTTTTTTACTAAGTACGTCTCAAACATTTCGCATACAGGCAAATGTCATCACCGTCTCAGAGCTGGAATGTGAAGTCAAAACACAAAACAGAAAAACAGTAGTAATGCTCCAGTTCCTTTGCATGATAATTATTCAGGAGAAGTCTATAGCAGGCATTCGCCTAAGTGTTTGCAGTGGTTTTGTGCTGAACTGTAAGGAAACACTGAAGTTGTGGAGCATTTTTTATTCTTTTGATTGTACACGTTGCTACTGAAGTGAATCTTGTATCAAACAGGTCAACAGTCAGAAACCTCTGAGAGTCAAAACACTAATGTATTCCTCAATATATTTAAGTCCCTTTCCCTCTCCCTAGGCTTGTTTGCAGTTCAATCTAACATAACTTATACTAATTTAGCACTTTATAGTGCAAAAAGCACACTCATGTGCATGCCATCTGATGTCCCCACAAGCCTGTGAGGGAAAGAGTGGAAGGCAGGCCTCACTGAGCCCACTCAGATGAGGAAGTGGGCTCAGTGCTGGGGAGTGACCTGCAGAGGGGATGAATTGCAGAGCCAGGACTTCAGTCCAGGCATTCTGACTCTTCCCTAGGCTTTCTCCAATCCTGCGCTGCTTGCCCCTTCCCCCAACAAATAGAATTATTTTATAGCTTCCAAATACTATGCTCTTAAGAAAGTGATCCTCATTCTTATCAACCTAATGTTTCCAGAAAAACTCAATGACATACAAAAAATTGCACAGATTCTTGGTTGCCAACTTGCCTATCATCTGATTTACTTGCTTGTCTCTTAAAAAGGCAAAATTCTCAACCTGAAATTGAAAACTAAGCAAGCTTACACCTGACCAAGGAACATTTATATGCCAAATATTTAAAGGAAAAAAAAACAATTAAAAAATATCTATTTGTGCTGTTTAATTTTCAAAGCTCTTTCATGCACGTCATGTGATCACCACAGTCGCCCCAAGATGCAACAGGGAAGGGCGCCATCACCTCCACGTCAGAGAGAAGCTGACGCAGGGGAGTTAAGGGCTGAGAGCTCGCAGCAAATAGTGATTCTAGGGCACCATAGAATAGAATAGTGAGCTCCAGTGGCACCTCCAGCTCCACGAGGATGACTCATGTTTCATCCTTCCCAAGGAGAGACAATGCTGTGTTCCATGAGGAAAAGACAACAGTTAGATAAAGCGATGAGAACTACTACCTGTGTAGTTTGTACCTACAGGGGGAAGGATCTCATCTGCTCTGTGACCAACCCTATTACTTTCAGGTACAGTTGCATAACCTCGTCAGCCTTCGACGCAACTGACTCTGCTGCGAGTTTATTTTCTTCCTAATAGTCTTCCTTGTAATAAAGAAAAGAAGAAACGATAAAAATGCGGGCACTTTATGACTCATGCATAGTTTTTAAAGAATTCGTATCAGATTTTACTTGGCGTCAGCTCACATGACTGACACAGTCAGTCCATAGGGAGTGACTAATTCACGAACACTACCAGCTGAGTGAAGGAGGAAGGGCTGTGAGGTTCCTCAGTGTGGGAGCCCGTGGAGCAGGAGCTTTCTGCAGATGCATCTCCTTGCCCTCTTATGTCATCCTGTCATTTTCAAAAGGCAAAGAGAGATGGAAGTCCCAACAGAAAAAATTAAAAACCTGTTGTTTCAGACGACTACTGTGCTGCAATAAAGCCCACGATGCAGGATGTAAAATGTCTCACCTGCTAAATATTTTTTTAAAAAACTTTTTTGAACTCCTAGGTTTAACAGATATTTCTTAGAAGTCTTAGTTATCAGGCAGGTGCCCAAGACTGTCTTCACACTTATGTGAAAAAAAATACTTTTTTAATAGTGAATCTTTTAAAATAAAATATGAAGACTAAGAAAACAATGGTACCATATATCACCCGGTAAAATATCTGAAAAAAACCCATAATTTTACATTTTTACTCTCAAGACTCTGTCCTAAAATTCTTATCGATACACCCCCTCCCCCCTCCCGCACCACTATCACCACCATCAAAAAAAGTGCACGTCCCATGGGCGGAGGGAGGGAGGGAAGAAAGGAAGAGGGAGGGTGAGAAGACACGTTGATACCAAAACGGCTCTAATGGCAGACATGCTAGGCCAATTCTGCAGCAAAGTCTCCCTGTTCGTGAAAAACAAAAGTATTAAGAGAAGATGCAGATTGAGGGCAACAAGGCAAAACTCACAATGACTATAACCAATGTGTAAATGCTACTGTTTAATTATATAATTATCATCCCAATCTGCAATACATCCGTAACACTAGTCCTTCTGTGCACATTAGCACCTTAACCCACGTGACACTTCGTTCCTTCCAGCATCACTGACAGCGCTGTAACCGGGAAAGTTTGAAGAAATAATGTATGCTCGTGCATCATCAAATCTTCAGAGGAGAATTCTAAAATTTTAACTAGCAAATAAAAATGTCTTTCAGGCAATATTACACATCAGAAAAATGTCATTTACTCTCCCAGGTGTCAACAACAAAAAATAACACACTAATTCTTATATTCATCCTCACGAGTAGGACATTTAGATTCCTCATCGATGTGCTTTACATTTTGTGGAACTGTAGACTACAGCTTTCCAGCAGCTAGATGAGACAGAGGATGGCATTTTCCCACTGAAATACATTTATTCCAGATGAACTAGATGTTAATTGTGTCCCCCTAACAAACAGCTCTTCTCTAGGAACAACCCTTGAAGAAGGTAGCCTTTCAACTTTGTTTGATTCTACAACCCAATTCTGATCACTTTACTTTTAAATTAAATGATATTTTGATTTTAGAATTTAAAGAGAATGATGTACACTCTCATAAAAAACTTTAGATAACCCCAAAATGTTTTTGATACCTCCGTACAAAAATGATCCCACCTATCAAAAAGGTCAGATATCCAATAATCTCAAGCTGTCCAAGCACAGTTGTGGACTCAGAAATAAATTCAAAAGACTATCTGTGGGACAAACAGCTGCCACAAAATATACTCTTTACTTCACCATGGAAACTCTTAAGCTGAACCCTGTTAACTCGATAAATTAAGGGCCCAATGAAAATGAACATCTGAAAATCTGAGAAGACCTAATTATAAAAGGAAGATAAAATTTTCTATTAGTATCAGAAAATGAAGAACCATACTCTCTAAAGGAAACTAAGGGACGCACAGAAGTCATTCAGGAACACACTGAAATGGTCCCTTTCAGGGGCAGTCAGGGAGTATGTGTCAAAAGCTTTGGCATGTGCTTACTCTTAGTGCAGCATTTCCACTAATTTATTCTAAAGGAAAACATAAGAGATTGTGCAAAATTTTTTGCAAAAGCATATGCATTGCCACCTTATTCATAATAACTAGAAAAATTAGTACTCACATATCTATCAATAGAAAACTGATTAAATATACAGTACTAGATGCATATAGTGGGATATAACTCAGTCCTCAACGAGGTAAATCTGCATTTACTGACATGAAAGTCACCTATGACATGTCATTATGTTTTAAAAATGTTTACAAAACAGCCTTGACCAGTGTGGCTCAGTGGGTTGGACATCATCCTGCAAAGTGAAAGGTTGCAGGTTTGGTTCCCAGTCAGGGCACATGCCTGGGTTGCGGGCTGGTCCCCAGTTGGGGGTGTGTGAGAGGCAACCAATCAGTGTTTCTCTCACACATGGATGTTTCTCTCTCTCCCTCCCTTCCCCTCTCTCTAAAAATAAATAAAATCTTTTTAAAAGTGTTTACAAAACACTTTTGGGCCACTTAAGTGTGGCCCAAATATTGTTTAAATATATATAGACACAGTATATATACATGATATGTACATGAGTGTTTGTATTTACAACTAAAAAATAACTAGAAAAACTACAAGAATATATAGCAAAGTGTTAACACCGGTTATCTGTGAATGGCAGAATTTCAAATGATCTTAATTTTCTTCTATGCTTTTAAGACTTTAATATCGTATTGTCATGACCATGTACAGCCTTGATAATTTTTAAAAGCTAATTTTCAATATTAGCAAAATTTTATGAAGTCGTAGTGTTTAAAGGCAAATGGCATTAATACCTGAATATTGTATACTGTTGTTATATTACAGTCTACATCTATAATAATGAACCAGCATAATAAAAATTTTAATTATATTCTTTTTATGTAAAAAACAGCAGTTGACATATTCAGTAAATGGCTGATTTTCACATTTGAAAAATAATCAGATATCTGAAAATTCACTTACATGATTGGGATAACATGAAGAAGAAAATATCTAAATAATACAATCATTTGCATAAAATTGCCTAACATTTCTTTAATTACTAACTATGTCAAAAAAGGAGAAATTTCCTGTACAGCAACTGGAAGGCTGCTGCATTAAGTAGCAGAGAGCCTGAGTAAAAATTTACCAAGGGTGAGTCTGATACTGTTATTTCCTGACAGTTGGTAACTAAGACAATTATTTCTTTCTTCCACACATAAAAAACAGGAACAAATTCCCTTCGAGGTGCTCTTTACGATTTAACTTTATAAATACAACAAAATAGCTGGAAGAAATTTCTATGCCCAGAAAAGAAGTATAAATGTAAAAAACTACGGTGCCCTGAAAGTCGTGGGTATAACACATAACAAAAGAAGCACACCAAATAAGGGCTATGTAATGGCACGGCTATTGGGTTAGGGCGATTAAAGGATTACTGTATTTATTATGGTGAAGACTGTTGTTTAAAATCTTCATAAATAAGTGGTTTCACAATGAAGCCTTACTAATGAAGTGTTTATAAACATATATTTATAAGATGTACTACTTCTAGAGGTATAGTTATTATGCTCTAAGCCTTTAATACCTTTTATGAGATGGTTTGGGGGACTTTTCCTTTTTAAATGAAATAAACCTAGAAGTAAAAAATTGATACCCAGTCTCTCAAAGGCGCACACAACTTAGGCGATGCAACTCCCTGAGTCAACCTGTCCAGTGTCTGACACCAGGCATTCCCTCACCCGCTCGCCCGAGGGCCTTCTCTGTGGGAGGCACAGTGCTGAGCTCTGAGGATGCAGCGGTGAAGGCACCATGGTCCTGGCCTCCTGAAGCGTTCACGTCAGTGGAGGGCTAACAAATAAATACTGAGTGTTTACAATGTACCTGTCGCTATTCTGAGCACTTTAGATGTAGTAACCTACTATGCAGTTTAAGTAACTTTCCCAGTGAACCTCTTTGGGATTCCTAGCTCTCCACCATTCCCTCACAAATGAAACGGTACTCTACAGACAGACCCGACCTTTATTCTTTCCCTCCCAACCATCTCCTCCCCCTCTCTCTCCCTCTCTCTCCCCACCCCTCCCTCTCTGTCAATGATGGCGGTATGGGTTGGTCAAATGGTTCATACACGATCACAACTGCATGATAATCAGTGGGCGTGCTCTCAATGAATACTCCACTCCACCAGCGCTGAGTACAAATCTAAACACTAAATACACAGCTACACTTAGCACAAACGCATATTTATATACTGTAAAAAGGTGGAAAGTAGAGTTCAACAATATTAGCCTATCAAATAGAAACAAAATTTTTATCTGTGAATTTATCTACAGTACAGCATAAACTATGACCTACATCATACACAGATGCAGAAGGAATATTTTCGTAAATGTAGGAAAAACTCCACTGATAGACTTAAAGGGTTTTACTCTGACCATTTGACACAGGTGTCTAGATTTTTCAGTGTCAGATTTTACCAGTTCAGGCTGTGCAGTCAAGTAAGCCTAGCCTCACACCCGGGCCCTGGGCCTCGCCATTCACTTGTTGCTGACTTAGGAGAGGTACCGAAACGCTCTGATAGTTCTTGTCTTTCAATTGAAAAATAGAGATAATGCCATCTACTTGACAGGTTCGTCATGAGAATTAAATAAAGTCATGTATTTAAAGAGCTAAGCATGATACCTGGTGCATAAAATGGTACTATTATTATAATTCAGGTCATCAGTTAATACAGGGCCTCCCTTCACAAAGTACTCAAAGCATATCACCAAACACGTGTGTGTGGGTGTGCAAGGGTGTGGGTGTCTCTGCGTGTCTGTGTAAAACACTAGTATGGCCCAAATCATGTGCCCTTCTCTGCATGGAATACTAAACTGAAATATATACCACTAAGTGTTCAGGTATATGGTAAAGTGCATAACTATTTTTACTAGAACTTGGAAAAACAGTGGTTTGAAATATAGGTCTATACATTTCCTTCTTGTCACTCACAAATGTCAAAACCATAGACAGTTCACGGTCTGCCCCCTAAAATGGTATCCCTAGTATTTACTTTTTCTTTGTGGAGCATTAATTTAAGTATAAATAACACATTAAATTAGGGTTTGGAACATGTAGAAAAAATTAATACAGCCTTACTTGGATCGACATTTGCACGAAATTAAAATTTCAAGGAGTCATAAACTAAAGAATGAAAAAATTTATTTTTTTAAACCTCAAAATGTGAAACACTGAGTTTTAAGAGATATTTATCTTTTAAATACAATTTAAAAATCTAGAGTGCTTCTCAACAAGGACAACCTCTTTTGAAATATCAGGCTCCTTATAGTTTAGATAATGTTCAGAAATTTTTCTAGTAAAGGCATTGGGCATTTTAAGGAGAGTAAAGCAAATACTGAATGTTGTTTTGACTAATTAAAAAAAATTAACCCTTTGGGAAAAAAATGACACAATAGTAAAGCATAGAAAGATACATGCAGCATCTGAAAATGATTGTTTTTGAAAATAATTTTCTTTATTAAGTTATTCTTAACATTGAGGTTTTGTGAGATGGTGCTTTGAGTTTCATAAATGAATTAGCCAAGTTCACACAGATTACAACATTCATTAAAACCAAACATGAAAGGGCAAAGTACTCTACACTACCAAGTACAGCTCTAGATTTGTTGAAATTAAACAAATTACCATGTAAGAATGTTGGGTGTACTTGGAAATTAACATAAAAAATTTTCAAATATCTTTCCTAATAATTTTATCTAAACTGATTTATTTTAAAACAGTAAGAGCTATAAATTGAGACTAGCTTAAAAAGATAACAGCCTGGCATCTTATTGTCCTCTGTGTTAAAAAGATAGTATTTTAAATCTGTACTTAGCTATAACAGACATTTTTTCCTTGGTAAAAAAAATACTTTTCAGGATTATTTAATAGAAAGAATTGAGGCTTTAGAAAATAAAACAATTATTTGTGAAATATAGTTTTACGTGATAGAAGAAAATTATTTGCATCTCCATTATGTTATTCACCATACTTTGAGGCTTTCATTCTCTCCAGTTAGTGCAATTTATTTTTCTACACGTCTCAGTAGCAAACAATGTTATTTAGACTCTAACCTGGCACGCTACAACCTCTGGCCCGCCCTTGAGCCCCTCCATTGCAAAGGTCTCCAGGTGCAGTTTGGGTAGCTGCAGGGTGAAGTCATTCCTACTTGCCGCAGTCCGTGACAGCGAGATCTGATCTCTGACCTAAAGGGAAAAAAACAGCATCAATGGTAATTCCCCTTCAGACACATTAACTGGGATGAACTGGGTCCCCTTGAGCCCACTGAGTGGACTTGCATTGATCGCTGGACCTGAAATCCATGAATAAATTTAGGACTAATTGATTTTTCGTTGCAAATAAATCTCTAATTCAGAGTGCTGGGGGAGAATGTTAAGAAGAAAAAGCATCCTCCTGCTTGAAATGAGGGAGGGAAGAAGAGTCACTGGAGCTCTTCTGATCAAGAGGTTTTGAATTATTTTTCACTGTTCCACCCAAAAGAGAAAAAGGAAAGAAGAAAAAATCCACAAAATCAAAACCAAACAGTAATCTCCTAATTATTATCCCTTTCTTAATAACATGTTTAACTTAACTGGTATTAACTGATATATATTGGACAACATAATTATTAGGTACTAGCCTTTTGGAAAAAAAAAACCTTCAATAATATGTACCCTGAAATAAAGACAAATATACTCAACAAACAAGGATACTTAAAAATATACTAGGAAAAGGTTTGTTTGCCCTTTTGAACTTGAGTCTTATTGATTAAATACATATAAACCAACTCAGTCACGCAACTTCTAAATAAGGTAATGAATAAAATCAGTAGAATCTGTACTGTATTTTAAGTATTCAGAAAGGTAACAATACAAACATCTCACAGATACAGGAGAAACACCAATTCTCTAACCAGTATAGGAATCACATGCAGTTGATATTACACTGCCACCTTCTGGAAAAATGAGAAAATACTCCCTACATAATACAAATACTAGACAGGAGAAAATGTCGAGAAACACATTATTTTCATTTTTAATCCAAACTTAGTAAACGCCTTAAGAATTCCAAAGTTTAATTTGCTTTTAAGACCAGTGAGCTTTCACTTTTAATCACATAGATTAATAATAGGAATGTTCACATGTGGGCATATTTTCTAACTTTCCTTACGCCTGAATTGGTTTTAAAAATTTATCTCCTTGCTGCCATATATCTGATACACATTATACAACTAGCTCAGAGTTAGGGTAAACAGAGTGTTTATGGCCTTGGTAGAAAACGTAAAAATGAGAACTATAAAATAACATCAATCGCTCAAATAAATGTATTTAAACTCTACACCTGGGCAACTTCAAATGTAACTTGGCAATAATAGGGTGGAGCAAAAGCAAGTTTACAGCTGTGAGCACATAAAACACAGAGTTTATTCTTATATTATTATTTATTAATTATTAATTATTGTATTATTTTCCATACAAACTGTAAACCTAGTTTTACCCTACCCTGTATATGATAGAAAATCTGTCCTTCATTTTTCTGTTCTACAATGGGTAGCTTGTAAAACTGTTTGAATCATTTCTAATTTTATAAATGAACTATCATACTATATAGGGTTTCCTTAAACCAGCAAATACACACAAATATATGATGACATCTTTAATTGTTCACGCTAATTTATGGGCAAAAAAAGCCTTATACTCCCAAGTTGATATGAAAAATTTCTGTCAATAAGTGAATGTCAAAGTGTGTGCTCTAAAGCATGCACTAGAACGCGACTTTTATAGTAATGTGGGTACTGCATGCACGCTGGAGTCCCCATTCAGAATATATATTTATGTACAACAAACACTCTCCAGACAGAATGAGAATGCTATTATACTTACTTAACATAACAGAATAAATCATATTTTACAAATATATTTGCTTTAGTTCTATATTTTGTATGTATGGGTACGTTCTCATGTTTTGGGGGTTTTTTTTTTGTCACCACTGTGCACTCAGATAAAAGAAAACATTAATGTGGATTAAGGTACTGAGAATTTATCAACATCAAACCACTGGTGTTTTGCCTTCTACCCTTCTGAACCATAGTCAATAGATCTAAATATTTTACTGTACCCTGGCCAATTCATTGTTTGATGTTTAAAAACTCACCCAGAATCAAAGAAAATTTATTAAATTTGAGCCCCCAAATGAGATACTATTAGCTTTGAAAGTCAAGTTTAACTGCGATATTGATGATTCTCTTTTTTCTGTGACAAAATTCACTAGGGAAATCCTGGATGTCAAAGTACAAAAGCAGATTGCTAACACGGGCAAAGGGGGGTGGGGGGCTCCCAGCAATGTCGGTGTGTGATCCACGACATGGCCCAGCACTGGGGCCCTTTCACCCCAGTATCACCGGGCACCACACTTCTGTGAGGCTAGACACACGGGACAGCAAGCCACACTGCATTCTCTAAATGAACTTTCTAAGCAAAAAGAAGATGGGGCATTTGGCCTTAAAATTGTGACTTATTGTTGAATTTACATTTTCACTAAACATTATTTAATTCTTTTTTAAGAAATAACTCAAAATGCAGCTGTTTCACTAAATCTAACGGTGAGCATGATGATTATTTGGATAATATGCATGTGTTAATACTTCCATTTAATTATAAACTATCTGTTAATTGTTGACAATACCATCCAGAGACAGTGACCCATGATGATATTTCTACCCTAATTTCAGAATTTTTCCACTTTTAAATTAGAGCAAAACTTTGAGAGCAGGCATCTAAGCTGTTCTGCAAAAATTTCTAGATAAAAGGTGTTTTTTTAAGTCTTGAAAAAGGATCGGCTAGGAATTCTTTTATTTCAATGGGTAAAGGAAGTGAAAGCACTGTGTTGAAAGAATAGAAAACAGACACTACTAGGGCAAGTGGAAAAGTAACTGCAGCAGAGACGGGAGGAGAAGGAAAGGTGACAAAAAAAAAAACCCAGAGTGGAAAGGATCAACTGCTCAGAATGAATGCAGGAGGCAAGCTGAATTTCCAGTGTGAACAAGGATAAACAGAGAAGACATTCAACCCAGAGCATTGGCAAAAGAACTCTTCCCTTAATGCATTAAATTTGTTCATTAAAAAAAAAACAGAACAGGCAGACTGAGAACAAAGCAACTAAAATCAGAAAAGAACTAAGTGGGATTGCTTTAGGAAATACTACCCATTGGGTAAAAAATGATTCTTTTCAAAAATGAGAATCTGAAATAAGTTCCTTTACTGTCAAAAGTTCTGAAGTAACAATATTAGAATAGCAAAATTATTTGTCCCTAAAATGAAAAGTAGGTTCACCGTTTAAAACACAAATTTTTAAATGTGAATTAAAACAACCACTGTCACCTGTCCACGATTACATTATAATTTCAAATTGATTTTAAATATTAATTTCAAAAGACAGTCATTGATTCTGTTTACAGCACATCAGCATTCATCCTATAATTAAGATTCTACACCCTTTTCACTCTGACTCTATAGTTGTGGCAATAAAAAAATATATACGAGGTCTGTCCAAAAGGTATCCAGCCATGTAATATGAAAAATACAGACATTTATTGAAGATACAAGATAGAAGAAATACTGTACATGGGACAATGACGCCTCAGTCCCCTTCAAAGTCCCCTTGGGACCTCACACAGTTCTCCCAATTGCCATCAGCTACCCCATCATATTTTCCTGAATTTCGTCGACAGTCTGAAATATCTTCCCTTTCAAAGGTGATTTTAGTTTGGGGAAAAGCCAGAAATTGCAGGCACCAAATCTGGGTTGTAAGGGGGCTGAGTCACCTGGGTGATTTGATGTTTTGCCAAAAAACTGTACACAAGATGTGATGCATGAGTAGGCATGTTGTCATGATGAAGCTGCCAATCAGCAGTTGCCCATAGCTGTGTCTGTTTTTTGTCGTATTGCATCTCTCTACCGATGAATAACACTGAGGTAGTACTCCTTACTAATTGTTTGGCCTTGAGGGGCATACTTGTGATGGACAACACTTTCAAACAACAATCAAAAAAAAGTTAACATGGTCTCTTGATCTTGCTGCAACTTTGCCAAAACTTCTTCTTGATCATCTTTGAAGTATTATGCCACACTTTTACTTGAGATGCACTCATTGCATCACCCCTGAAAGCTTTCTGAATTATCCAAATAGTTTCCGTGGAGGAATGTTCAAGCTTAACATAAAATTTGATGCAGATTCATTGCTCTATTCATTTAGTCATTTTATTTCCAAGATTTTATTCATTTATTTTTAGAAAGGAGGGAACAGAGGAAGAAAAAGAGGGAGAGAAACATCAATGTGTGGTTGCCTCTCAAGTGCCCCCTACTGGGGACCTGGCCCACAACCCAGGCATGTGCCCTGACTGGGAATTGAACCAGCGACCTTTTGGTTTGCAGGACACCACTCCACTGAGTCACAATCCACTCAATCCACTGAGCCACACCAGCCAGGGCCATTCAGTCATTTTAAATGCGATGGCCACACAGTACACATGCTCATTCAACAGCATCTATCGCCCCCACTGACTAGTACAGTGAAGTCATCATTGTTCACACATGTGTATTCCAGTCTACTCTCCTTGGCTGCCAGGTTCCACTGATATCGCACAAAACCATTCTCATTATAGTAACAATGGCTGGACTTTTTCCAGACAGACCTCATATACAATGCTTTCTACTTCACAATAGCAGACCTCATTTCTAACATAATGATTTTTTCATAGCATTTTATAATATAAATCCCAATTGCCAAATTGTACATATTTTTATAATACTCTCTAAAGGTTTAGCTTTACATTTTGACAAAGAATAAAAAAAATACCTACATTACTCCATTCTAAAAATTAGTTTTAGAAAAAGTAGTTCACTTTTTCCCTTTCTTACCACATACTTTCAGAAAGCAGATATTTCTAATAGATATGCTCTAAGAGATGTACAGAGAAAAATAAATGAAACTTTCTAAAAAGTCAAAAATTGTTACAAAATATATATTTATTTCATTATAACAATCTATCTAGTTTCAGAACTCAGTGATGCATAAGCTCCATGCAGTACTATTTCCATGGCTCTGATTAGCTTTTGCTCACAAGACACTGATCTGCACTCTAACCCTAACACCAAAAAGCTATTTCTGCTAGATACATCAATGATGAAATGAAATTAATCAGTTTTAGAAAAGCTACTCAACTCCCAATATTTGAAGCTGCATCTTTTATCATGTACAACTATAAATTTCTCTGGACCCAGTGTTCTAATTTTTTTAAATTCATGAAATGTAGTATTAGCTATGTTTTTACCAACAGTAAGAAGAAACAGTAAGTTGTAGAGATCAAAATTAGATACACTTAAGAACACATGTAAGAAAATATATGTAATGTCTGAATCTTGAATGCCTGGGAAAAGTAACTGATATCAGGACTTTACATCATATGCTTAATCTGTCTAAAATTACATTTTCTCCAATCCATTATTGCCACCAATGCTTCAAAACAAATGTTCGTATGAGAGATATTCCCTTCAAATGTAGACCTCCATGATACTTCCTTCCTGCAACCTCCATCCTCATCACTCTGAGTTCATGTTTTACAGTACTTTGCTTACATCCCTGCCTTCCTTTGTCCCATCCAACCTCTGTACTTCCTTCCACATTCATTGATACCTGTTACTTTCCCTTTCCTCTTTACTCTAATTTTTTATCCTATACACTAGTGTAGCTGACACCCTATTTTTCAACCTGTGCACCGAGAGCAGTGTATAGTTGACACACTATAACCTGGGAACCCAATCCCGCCCATTGCCTGTTACTGTAAATACAGTTTTATTGAAACACAGCCACGCCCAGTCATGTGGTATTGTCTTTAGCTGCTTTCCTGCTGTAACGACAGAGTTGGGTAGCTGAGGTGGAGGCCACGTGACCTAAAAAGCCTACACAGTCTGGCCCTTTACAGAAAACACTGCCCATCCCTGCCTTAGAGGTAAAGAAGGAAAGACAATATTTTTTCACCATCTAAAAAATTTCTTAAAATTACCGCATCTTACCAGAGAATGTGGGAATAATTTCTAGTGAATCAACCTTATATCACTAACACAGAGTGTCATCTCAGACATTTTCTGGCTCCTTTTTTCTAGCGTTTCATGAAATGAGTATCACATATCCTGATGTATTTTGAAGTTTACGTAGTCTGGTATACACTGACAGGGTCTAACCATCCTGGCACAACTATGATCACCTGTTTTACATCCAATTAACAGAAAACTTTGTTAAAGAAGTAGAATAGGCATACTGGAAGAGCCTTTGTAAACAGAAAGAAAAGAGAATCGGCCAGAGTTAAATACATTCTATAATAACAATTGTAGCAAGAAAAATGTTATGTATACAGGAAATTTTAACTAAGTGATCAAATATAAATGTCATTCCAAAGTCACAAATTCTGTAAGGTGATAGAAAGAGGGAATCACAAAATAGATACTTAGTTCCAGGATGCTGGTATGTGCCTAGTGACAGAAGCAGGTAGGAAAGCATGCTGTGACAATGGAAATGACATGAAAAATTGAATACTTACATCTAAATGAATATTTCCCTGCTTCTTTTTCCTTCTCCTTAACTACTGAACTAATAAAATGGATAGAGTATAGCACTATCTCTATTAGCAATAGTATCATTAGTGCTTCCAAAAATATTTCATGCTTTTCAAAGTACTTTCTACACTCGCTCACCTGTGGAACCACTATTGCCATCCCTAATATCAGGCTACTGAGTCCAGTGCTCTGGACAAGAAATAATATGCCTCTTAACGTCCACAATGAACAGTTAATAGTTGAGGAAACTGTTTTAGATTTTGGTACTTCTTTCACTTCCCTACCTAAAAAACAACACTATTTTTTCCCTTCTCTTGATCCCCTGTCTGGCAGTCTTAGCGAAAGTGTGTAAGTTTCAGAAAAGTAGTTTTGTGATAAGCAATAGAGACTATTATTTAAGCATCCTTACTTTCCTTAGTAGTTTCACTAGACCTGTGGGCATGTTCATTCCATTATGCTTTCTCTCTCCCTGCTCCACTCCCCACCAACACACATACAGGTATGACACTGAGACCAGTTACCTGTGCAGCAATCATCCTCATACACGGTCGCAGCCTCGCATGGAAGATCCCCAAACTTTGATGCCCCGAGACACACGCAACTGCACCTGCTGTGCTGCGCGCCGCGGCACTCTATCGGCAGAAGCGGCATCCCACGGGTCTGCAGCAGGCACAGACCCTCAGTTTGAAAAGAAGTGAGGAAGTCGCCTTCTTTTACTGGGAGGCTATTTAACTTCACCTACACTCTGGACCAGAGCCAGAACTCTCCAATGACTGCGGGCTGCTGTCACCAGGAAACTGGGCAAAATCCACCACCACAACCACCCACACATTATAGCTACAGCCCAATCGTGGAACTGAAAAACTGATCTCTTGAATCAAATTAAGAAGCTGGCTACATCCTAATTAAGGATCTGAGAAACTGAACCCTCAAATTAAATTATCAAACTGGAAAACAGAGTGATTTAATCACAGACATCTTATAAAGGCACTGGTCAGCATGAAAAATCTGTAAGGCAAGCGATAGACCATAGAATGCACCCCACAAACAGAGTACTGTGACCTTGAGCTCTTTAAATACACAAAACTCATACTTGAAAATAAAGAAATGTATTTATAAATTGAGTTCTTACAGTCCTCCACACAGAGGTATTTTCTTTTCTAGGGTAAATTACTCCAAAGGAGAAAGATGGGTGAACAATAAAATTAGTTATTTAGATGCGCTTAAACTAACCACTGTTAGGAACACATACATGACATTCCGTAGTGTCTTATCTTTAGTGTGTCAAGGTTTTTAAATCCCTCTTGAGCTGGAGTACCATTTTTAGCTTGGCTAGGTCAGAATGACACTGAACAATATGAATGATGACACACAAGACAGCTATATGGACAGAGTTGTCATCAGCAAGCCAGCTGTGCTAACACCTGCATGCCCTGCACAGCTGATCTTCGGAACCAGGATCCCAACACTAAGAATGAAAAGGGGGTCAAAGATCATCAGGAACTTTGAGAGAGTCATTAATGACTCACTAAAAACTACATTTTAGAGGCAGGAGATCATGTTTCAACTTTGAAAACACTGTCAGTTTCATACATTAAAAATTATTCTATGGTCTTTGTATTCTTTATAAATGCAGTAAAAACCAAAAGTCAAAGATAATTATGTATTATCAAATAGTCTTGTTAGCTATTCTTAAGATTATAAAATCACATTTGAAGATTCGGCTATGCAGTGACTTCATCTGTCAAATCCTGTTTGACTCTATTCCACAATCCACTCTAACGATAGGAGTAAGTTATCTTTCTAATTTTCATAGGCATCAAACTAGCTATTACCTGTAAATTCATTGTCAATGTATCTCTCTTTCCTAGTGACTTTCCTACAATTAAATGTAGACTATCTCCTCTCTCTCTTAATTAGGCAAAGTACATTCACATGCTATTTTTAGCAATCAAATACAGAGTCCAAGTTATAGTAACAGCAAGACTTACACTGGAATCTGGAGATAGCTTCCGTTATGTTTAGAGACTGGGTGATGGTAAAAGTTTGGCTCATTCAACACACATTCATTGAGTGCCTACTGGGTACCAGGCACCGTGATAGATGCTGTGAATATAAAAATTAAGGAGACAGAATTCCATCCCTCAAGGACTTCAAACTCTAGTGGCATCATTAATCTCTCAAAATGCATTTCCCAGCTTCCCATTTATCTACAATGTCTTGTTTCTCCTGTCAATTGCGATATTGCCTCTTTCTTTGCCAGAAAGTATTATGTTAATCAATCTCAAACCTTTGTCTTTAGCCCTGACTTTTCCCCTGAGGTTCAAACTCACATATCCTGCTGTTCACATTACCTTAAACTTCAGAGATCCAAAACAAAACCCATCATTGTCTCCCTTCTCCCCACTGAAAAGCAAACTAACTCGCTCCTCTTGTACTCCTAAAGTCAGTTAATCACACTGCCCATCCTGGGAATCGCACTCTCCTGCCCTTCTCATCCCCATATGCCACTTTATTAAATAAAGTTTCACGTCCTTTCCTCAAACCACCTACCATCATTATCCTGGTTCAAAACTCATCTAGCCTACAGAGTCATGGCTCTTAAAATCCCATTCATTACACTGCATCCAGAACCCAAATTCAATAAGGAAAACTGACCACATCACTGCCTGGCTTAAACCCTAGTTTATTTCCCATTGCCCCAGGATAAAGATCCAAAGTTCTTGGAATGGCAACAAATAAAAAAACTCCTCCATGACTTGGCTTCCACCTGCCTCATTCAGCCTTATCTCTCTACTCTTTACATTTAATGGTGAATTGAAGATATCTGGCCATACATGCTCCCATGCACTTGCACAGGCTCCTCTCTTGCTAGAATGCTTTCTCATCATTCTTCCCACTTCAGAGGCCCATCCAGGCACTAATTTTCTCCTAAGAAAACTCCTAGCCCATTCCTGGGTTCTCTAGTGTGTCTCATAGATGAACAACTCCATCTAAATAGATATGGAGCTCCATCTTATGGATGCATACTTACCGTGCTATGCTGGAATTATCTATGTCTCCATTTTAAGGGAATGGACTAGGAGATATATACATACAGTATATTATACATTCCCAGAGCAGGGTGTAGTTCCTGGCACATACTATACACTCAAAGGCATTTGTAGGCTGAACTGCTTATAGTAAATATTGTGTTTTATGGTAAATTGCAAGTTTTAAGTAACTTTACTGCAGAAGCAAATCCCAAACAGCTTCAGTAAAAACTCCTGTGACTCTCTGGTTATTATTCCAGTGTCATTTCAGCCTGATAAATTTAGAAGATTTATAGATGCAAGGTTTTCTAGACAATCTTTTGAGGGTTCTGAATCGTGACTTCCTGTTTTATCTTTTAAATAACTTACTGAAAAGGCATTTAACACCTCTCAGTAGAAGTTCAGTGGTAACTTCAAAGTTCATAGTACACTGTGACCACACACAGAAAACAACTCCAAAACTGTGGTACTCAACAAATATCTAAAAGCCTCAAGGGTTCAGTCATTCTGCTAATTCAACAATAACAAAGAATTACAACAACCAAAAATGTTCAGATTCTTCTCTATATTCAAATTTTATCCAAATCTATTTACTTTCACCCCCAGCTATACAGTAAATAAGGCATCTCTCTGCTAAGAACTTCAACAGTACCCAATAAATGCTTAGTTAATATAATTTTCTCATAGATAACACTAAGTAGTCCAGATATTAACCTATCCATCCATTCATTACCCTATCCTGAAAATTATTTCAATATGATTATATTTTCACTTTTTTATACACAGTAAAAATACTTATGTTTGAAGAGGCTCTTAATTTTTAAAAATTTCAATTCCTGATAAGTCTATATTTTCAGTAATATTAGAAGCTTACTGGTAAAGTTATAAGAAACATAAGAGGATGTAATATTAGTGAGTGATGTTAACAAAAATGTGGAGTTAAGTATGCCAAAAGCAGCAAATAAAGTGGCAAAATTAGTTAGAACCAACGTTTTCAGAACTCTGGCAAGTAAATTTTACACCAAGCAGCCAAAGCTTAATTAAGAAAAAAAATCTGAATCATGACACTTAAGGAAATTTCTGTCAAAGCACTAGCTGACCACTAACAAATTAACAGAGATTTCACTGGCCCCAAATGACAAAGAATACAGGCTTTACAAAACTACTTCAGAAAATTCACCACACCAACAACTACTACCAGAGAATGCAGCAAGAGCAAACACTAGAGATGATGGAAAATCTGATTTCCAGAGTCACTGCATTGTAACATTCGAAATATCCATTTTTCCCCCTGGGTGGTGTGGCTCAGTAGATTGGGTGCCAGCCTGTGAACCTAAAGGTCACCAGTCAGGGCACTTTCCTGGGTCACAGGCCAGGTCCCCAGTTAAGGGCATAAGAGGGGCAACTGATCAATGTTTCTCTCACATATCCATGTTTCTTTCCCTCTCTTTCTCCCTCCCTTCCCCTCTCTCTAAAAGTTAATAAATAAAATCTTTTTTAAAATATCCATACTTCAACAAGAAATTATGAAGTATGTAAAGAAATAAAGTACTGCCCATATACAAGAAAAATGGAAATTAATAAGAACTGTCCCTGAGGAAGCCTACACATGGAATTTACCAATAAATGACTTTAAATGGATTATTTTAAATATTTTCTAAAAGTTAAAGAAAACCATGCACAAAGAACCAAATGAGAAACCATGAGAATGATGTTTTCCAAAGAAAAATATAAGTAAAGAGATATAAAGTATAAAAAGAAAACAAATAGAAACTTTGGAGTTGATACATTTAAATGCTGAAAGTGGAAAAAGTTGTCAATCAAGAATTCTATATCCAACAAAAATATGCTTCAAAAATTAAGGAGAAATTAAGCCACTCCAAGAGCTGAGGGTGCTCTTCACTACTAGACCTGCCTTCTTAGGAGAAATCCTTTAGTCTGAAATTAAGGACACTAACAGTAACTCAAAACCACAGAAGAAACAAAGAATACTAAAATAAAAAAATAAAGGTAACTGCATAGATAAATATAAAAGTATTAACGTATTTTTGGTATATAACTCCTCCTTTTTCCCTGTATGATTGAAAAGAATATTACATAAAACATTAATTATAAACTATGTTGATGGGCACTCAATGTATAAAGATATAATTTGTGATAACAGCAACATAAATGGGGGATAGAACTACACAGGAGCAAAGTTTCTGTATACTATTAAAACTACATTGGTATTATTTCAAGCTAATTGTTGTGAACTATTATGTTAATTGCAATCCCAAAGCAACCACCAAAAAAATAAAATATGTAGTAAAACAAAGGAAAATGGCATCAAATTATTATACTAGAAAAGTACTATCTAGCACACAAAAAAGGGAGAAGACTAATATAGAAGTTATGAAACAATATAGATGTAGTATATATAGAGAAAAGGACAAAAGTCCTTTCTTACCACTGATTACATTTACTGCGAATTGATTAAACTCTCCAATTAAAAGTTGGAGCTTCACAGAATATATTTAAAAACATGACTCGACCACACACTCTCTACAAGAGACTTATCTGAGACACAGGCAGGTTGAAAGTAAAAGGAGAGAAAAAGATATTCCATGCAAACAATAAACAAAAGAGAGCTGAAGTGTCTATAGTAGCATCATACAAAATAGACAAAAGTTTTTTGAAGAGACAAAGAAAAATATATAATAATAAAAGGGTCACTCCACCAAGAAGATACAACGATTTCTAAATATACAAGCACACAACAAAAGAACCCTAAAATACATGAAGCAAACACTGACAAAACTGAATGGAGAAATAGTTGAACAACAATAGTTGGAGACTTCAAAATATCAGTTCATTAATGGACAAAACAACTACATAAAAGATATCCAAGGAACTTGAAGACTTGAACAATAATGTAAATCCACCAGATATAACAGACATATATAGAATACTCCACTTACAATAGCAAAATACATGTGTGTTTTAAATGCTCTGTAACATTCACCAAGACAGACCATATTCTGGGCCGCACAAAAACTTTAATAAATTTAAAAGAATTGAAGTCAAACAAAATATCTATTCAAACCATACAGAATTACATCAGAACTAAACAGTAAAAAGTCATGTGGAAAATGCCCAAATATTTTGGAAATTAAACAACACAATGAATAGGTTAAAGAAAAAATCATAGGGAAATTAGAAAATACTTTGAGATAGAGATAAAAACACCACATAGCAAAACATATGGAATGCAATGAAAATAGTGCTCATGTAGAAATGTATAGCTGTAAATGCCTACACTAAAAAACAAAGCAGAAGCTTTTCACAAAGATGGTGCAGAAAGTGAGGAAGGAAGTCCCTTCCACTCCCAAAGCCAAAGCCAAAGCCAAAGCAAAGGCTTTGAAGGCAAAAAAAGCAGTGCTGATAGGCATCCACAGCCACAGAAAAAAGATCTGCCTGTCACCCACCTTTTGATAAACAAAGACAATGTGGCTCCAAAGGCAGCCCAAATATCCTTGGAAGGGCAACGCCAAGAGAAACAAGCTTGATCACAATGCCATCAAGTTCCACTGACCACCGAGTCGGCCATAAAGAAGATGGAAAACAAGAATACACTTGTGTACAGGGTGGATGCCCAGGCCAACAAGCACCAGATCAAACAGGCTGTGAGGAAGCTCTGTGACATTAACATGGCCAAGGTCAACGCCCTGATCAGGCCTTAAGGAGAAAAGAAAGCACACGTCCAACTGACTCTCACCTGTGATGCTCTGGACATTGCCTGCAAGTCATTGCCTACAAGGGATCCTCTAAACTGAGTCTAGCTGGCTAATTCGAAACACAAACATTTTTCATTTAAAAAGAAAGATCTCAAACCAATAACCTAACTGTCCATCTTAGAAAAGTAAAAAGAGGACAGCAAACTAAACCCAACCAAAAAAGGAAAATAAAGATTAGAGCAGAGACAAATGAAATAGAGAATGGAAAACCAATACAGCAAATCAGGGAAACTAAATGTGGTTCCTGGAAAAGATTAGCAAAATTGGCAAACCTCAGCAAGAAAAGATTAATAAATTACTAAAATCAGGACTAAAAGTCATGACATACTACCAACCTTACAGTAATAACAATTCTAAGAAAGTGAAAAATCGTATGTCAACAAATTAGATAACCTAGATGAAATAGACAAATTCCTAGAAAAATGCAAACTACCAAAACTGACTCAAAAAGAAACAGAAAATTTGCAAAGGTCAGCTGTGCCAAGGAGTTCAGATGTGACCACACCATTTCCACTGTGCTGTGAAAGCCTGTACCCTCCTCCTGCTGTACTAGCCTCAGTTTCTCCAAGACAGCAAATGCTACTGCTAGACAGTCCAAAATGGCCTGAAAAATAAACCTGTGAACGTTGGCGTGTCTCTTCACATCAACAATCTGCACCAACCTGAGAGCTTCCAAGAAACTCTCTGGGCCACTTCCTTGTAATCCATTTATTCTCACCCAAATTCTGTGGAAAAGAGAATTAGCCCAATAATCAATCAATTAGCCTTTTCTAAATTTTTATTTCAAGCTTTAAAAGTAATTGATAGGTCTTCCGGCCAAGATGGAGGCATAAGTAGACACAATGTGCCTCCTCACACAACCAAGATAGGGACAACAACAATATAGAAACAAAATAACAACCAGAACTGACAGAAAATTGAACTGTATGGAAGTCAGACAACCAAGGATTTAAAAATAGACGCGTTCATCCAGACTGGTAGGAGGGGCGGAGTTGGGCCCAGTGAGGGACATGGAGCAGAGAGCTGAGCAACCAAACCGGGGCGTCGGGCAAGTCCGCAGCAGGCAGACCCTGGGTGCACAAGCAGTGGTGGCTGGTGGGCCCTGGCCAAGGGGTGGCGACCTGCAGACCTATCGAGGAGGCCGTTGTGAAGCAAGGCACTGCACCCAGCTCAGGGTCCCAGCACCGGGAAATAGAGCTTTGGGTCACTGACTGAAAAGGAAGGTCCCACGGGATGCACAGGCCCACCCACACAGGAATTGGTGCCAGAGGGGCCCGGTTGGCTCTTGGAGGGTGGCGGAGGGGTCTGAGATCCTACTGAGAGCAGAGCAAGCACCACTGTTCCTTCTTGGACCCCACCCCCACATACAGCATCACAACCCAGTGACTGGGGTGCTCCGCCCTGGTGCACTCCTAAGGCCCCGCCCCTCACTACAGAAGCTGGACAAGACCAAAAAAAAAAAAAAAAAACAGCAAAGAGATGGCTCAAACAGGAGAAGAATTGAAAGCCCCAGAAGTCATCCTTTTAAGTGACCAAGAGATAGCCAACCTATCAGATGCACAGTTCAAAGCACTGGTGATCAGGATACTCACAGAATTGGCTGATTTTGGTCACAAACTAGATGAAAAAATGCAGGCTACAATGTTTAATGAAGAAAAATGCACAGGGAACCAATAGTGATGAAATGAAAGATGGGTCTCACATCAATGGAGTGGACCAGAAGGAAGAAAAAAATATACAACTAGAAAAGAATGAA
>CM052540.1:56700182-56715408 GCA_028533065.1 Trachops cirrhosus | reverse complement strand
GTAGAAGCTAAAGAACTTATGACACATGGACATGAACTAAAGGGTGGGAATGTGGGTGGGAGAGGTTGTTCAGGGTGGAGGGGAATGAAGGGGGGATAATAGGACAACTGTAATAGCATAATCAATATAATATATTAAAAAAAAGAAAAAAAAATATCCTCTCAACCCCCCTAAAAAAAGTAATTGATAAGTTTAAAACCACTATATAAATAGAAATTTCCAAAGATATAAATCAAAATTATTACTAACTTTGAAGGAGAAAAGCCATTAAGCAAATCTACCCTGGCCATAGCCCAAATCTGCAGACATCTTCCTTTCTGTCCACATGACATGAAAAACAGAAGATGAAATTGTAATCATTACAATTACCCTGCTGCAAGCAGTCTTTATTACATTTAAAATACTTGCTTTGCCATTCTCATAAGTAAAGGATAACATATTTTATCCTGGTGATGATTTTTCTCCGATGTCAATATCCACTGCCTAAGACAGCCGCTATCCAACATCGTCTTCCTCTGGCTGGAAGATGAACAAGCTATTAGATGTCAAAAGCAATGTTAACTATATAAAAAGGTATGACATGTATATATGACATGACTGATTTTTTCCTATCCAGGGCACAAAAAAATCTAACCAAAAGTGTCTCTTTTCCTACAAAACGAAATTTCAGATTTCTAGCATGTGTGTGTTTGATATGACTGCGTCTAAACTACACTGGCTGTCAACACTGTTTCAAATGAGAGGGAGGAAGGCATAGTTTCAAACAAACATTATTTTTAAAAATAGCTCTCAGAGTATTAGGTATTTTTCCAAATGCTCTGGTGATACGAAATAATGCTAGTCACTTTCCATATATTTACCAAAGAATGTGAAGGCCCACTGTCCCCAAAATGTTAAAATGTATTAAATATTAGTTTGTTAATGTTTACTAAATATTTCCTTAAAAGGGTTAGTTTTATGTATTTTAAGTGATTTACAAACTATATTATATAGTAAATTTGATTGACAAAATTATTCTAAATATGAATCATTCATAAGTTCCATGTATCTGAAATGTACCAGGTATTTGTTTCCAACAAATTGTCACTCAGACAATAACAGAAATAACATTTCTCTATTTTTAAATAGTGAACACATCGTTGAATCTGAAGTGTTAACAAAATATACAGCCAGTGAATATACGATGTTAAGTCTGTATTAATATAATATCTTTATTATGCCACTCATCACTACAAATGAAAAGTAAATTTACCATTCAGAAATAACCAAATTTGATAATGCAACATTATTAAATACATTAAACTTCTACTTCAAAATCACAGACCTATAAGAACATAAATCACAAGTTGAAAAACATGACTGCCTAGTTAAGATATATGAGCACTGCCAAATACAATACATTATGTCTGTCTATGTGCACATAGGTAGGGTAGTAGGTTTATGAGTGCTGAGAGGTTAGACAGTGTGGTCAAACATTTCATCATTACGAGACATGTAAGAATCTTAATGACCTCTGGTTCACTCACCAAAGACCACAAATAATTCAGTACAATTACACCAGTTTGGGGAAACCACTATGTTCATAGTTATAGCACGTACATGAAGTGAATCCTGAAAAACTTGTGCACTATAGCTTTGTATAATACAAACTTTCAGTCATGTGAAAGGACATTTTGTTCATTTATTTTTAAAGAAAGTACAAAATGAATTAAAGTGCTGTGCACTTAATAAAAATGCCTAGGAGAATGGTATCATAACACAAGTTGAACAATAGTTAAGAAAAATTACAATACCTTATGAAGCATATTTTCTACTGTCCTCATATGATTAGCAACACATTCTTTGTCTCTAGAAAAAAAATGAAATTCAGTGTTAATAAAACCCAAGCCTTATTACAACTGTTTCCCATTGTATGTAAGTCACCATTATGAAAAAATAATGGTTAGTTATCTTTGTACCCCTAGAAATGTGAAACCTAACTATCTTCACCGGTATATTTTCACATTTAATTCTTACTTTCAATCTTATTGCCTGTCATAGATTAGAGGGGGGGAAATCTCAAGGATATCTTCAAATTTAAAAAGCGAAAAGAAAGAAAAACAAAAATCATGGTTATATTATTGATTTATAATGTGCTGAAAATTATTGGTTATATTATTGTTATATTATGGTTATATTATTGATTTATAATGTGCTAAACTTTTATTCTTTTGATGTCTAATAAAAATTTTAACATATTAGCGGAGGGGATATATTATAAATGGCCATCCTGTGCAAAATAATTATTTTCCTTCTGTACGGTGATTTGTGCTATCATAACTGCAAAAACATTGTCTATGGCCTTGACTAGAACTATGCAAAGTTACTCGTTTCTTTTGTTAGCTTTGTATAGTGAATTTGACCTTTATAATCAAATAAAAATTTTGGATGGAAATGCTAATAAAAAATTAATGTTAAATTATAAACTGAAAACTGTAAGCTTGTATCAGTACTCCAAATTTCACAGTCAAGCCAAATTCCTGAATTAGCAGCAATGCTTTGATACAGCATGAATCTGAAGATTTTATAATTTTGCTTTCCTTAATCTCAGAATTTTCAGAGCTATAAGACACACCAGAAAGCACCTTCTCATTTGACCTGAGGAAACTTAAGACTGAACAATGAAAACAAAATGCTAATGTAGTAAAACTTGTATTATTTAAAATGACAAGTACATATACCTAATATGGTGATGCAATTGTTATACAGAGTTACAATAAAAAAAAAACAATTGTTAGTGGATATTCAAACATGCCCTGTTTTGGCCTGGGATGAACTGATTTTCTCACTATGTATAGGCAATTTCCCAAACCTACTGACAAAGCTGTGGCTTTGGGGCCTAAGATTGTAGATTCCCCATTCTATGATTTAGTCCACAGACTACATTCATATTTCAGTATAAGCAATTAACAAGAGAGTTTGTCTCAAATGTTTTTTAAATTAACATACAAATTTTTCTAAGTACAGGAATCTGGAATTCCAAATTCAGAAAACACTGAGTTTCTTTAATCCATAAATTGATTTTCTTTAAGCCCTGCTGTTATACAAAGGACTGTCTTAAAGTACTCCATGTAATTTAACGTGGGGAACAAACAAAAATGCCCAGGAGAACTGTTCAATTTGAACTTCACGGTGTATGTCAACCTGATTACCTGGTAAAAGGAAAACACTCTCATTACATATACATAGATGTCCACTCTGAAAACTGTGTATCTTTCTTTATTTAACGTATTAGAATACACAACTATAATATTAAATGACTCTTCTATATTTGCCTTTATTGCACTTAAAAAGATGCTATAATATACATATTGATTGTATACTAACATTTTAATGGAAATATTACTTGGAATATTAGCATCATAATATACACAAAGAAAAATGTGGAGGGAAGTGGGGCAGAAGGGAATAAGAGATACATGATAGGACAAACTATGCAAAACTTTTCCGTACAGAGTCTTACATTTCATATTAATGAAAACATGGTTTCAAACATGTAGCACACATCAGAGCCCAAAATGCACCTAATTAGAGCTTACATACACACTTACACTTTTCTAAAGTTTCTCAATAAAATATACATTTAGAATGTTGAGTTAAAGAGTTTTCTTTTTTGAGGATATATCAGAGACTTTCAAAGAGAGACAGCTGTACTTTTGTTTTCTAACACTGTATTATCCAGAGCTAAAACCCGGAGCATGAAAGTAAGAATTGATCTTTTGTCTGTTTTAAGTGATCTCCCCAAGGTCCAAATGCTCACTTGGCTGCCATGCGGAGGGCACTCTCTGCATCGTGGATGTTCTCCTCCAGTCGACGCTTGTCCTGCTCCAGCTGGGTAAGATGTCTATTGAGCTGACGCAGAGATTGATCTTTTCTTCTCAGCTCCATCTTTGCCTCGGAGAGACTCTGCAAGCAGACAGAAAACAGAGTTACTTGTCAGCCCTGATAATTAACTTCAATTTATGCCATAGGCTATTAAACAAAGAAGGATACAGACTGACTGAGAAATAGACTTGGGTCATTACACATCAAGGTTTAACAAATTTTCTGCAAAAATTTTACATACTTAGTAATTAGAAATGATAGAACCAATAAGATTTTGAAAAATGTTTAGCTACAATACACAACTCTATTTTATTTTTTAAAATACTGCAAGGCAAATACATTTTATTCTTACTAAAAATACCTGCTTATAAAATTCTCCAGTCCCATTTTCTTTTAATGATGAAAAATGAAGTTTTTGGGGGGAGCACATGAAATTTAGAGTCTATTTAATACCAGAACTATGATATGCCCAAAGTGTGTATATGATTGAGAGGAAGGTGGATTATGGTACCTATGGAGAATAGGAAACCCATGATTTAAAAATATCACTACTGTCTTTACAAATATATCTGTAAGTTTCTATACACATGCCCATGGACAAACTGGACTCCAAAAATAAAATTCACTTCCTTCCAAAAATAACTCTCACACTCAGGACAGCAACACAATGTGATCAACACACTTCAACAGAGAAAGTTATAAATAATACCTGCAGCTGGAATTATTTATATTCCATGTTTTCCTAGTCACAGAAGTATAAAATCTATTGATTGAAATTTGCTATTTTCTTTAATTTGAAATATACTCTTAGCATAAAAATTTCAGGATGCAAGTATACAACTTTATCTTGACTTTAAGATCCCCCCTAGTTAAGATAAATCAGAAACTCACAATCATAGGAAAATTTTCTAGACCTCATTCAAAATTCTAAGATGTAAAACAGTATAGGGATCAGAGTATTGGTAGGACTAGAAATCTGGTCATTTCTTTGCCTATAAAATTTCCAAAGTATGAGCTCAAATAGTTTTTCTCTGAAATTTGTTGGACTGTGAGCTGAATAACTGATTCATATACATAGTATTTTCTTCTTCTTGCTCAGAGTTTGGCCTCAGTTAGTCCACAACTATCCTTAAAATACCCAGTAAAGAATAACCAAAATGCATCCAACCAGTGTGGCTCAGTTGGGTTGGGTGTCAGTCTGCAAAGTGAAAGGTCGCCAGTTCAATTCCCAGTCAGGGCACATGCCTGGGTTGCGGTTCAGTCCCTGATCAGGAACATATGAGAGGCTCTCTCACATCAATGTTTCTCTCCCTCTCTTTCTCCCTCCCTTCCCTCTAAAAATAAATAAATAGAGTATTTTTAAAAGAATAACCAAAACGCAATACTTTCATGTTTGAAACTCTCCTGATAGCATTCTCTGAATGCATTCACAATTGGTTGTAAAAAAAAAAAAAAACTCAAGCTGCCTGCATAGAGCTAAAACAATTCACTCTAAATGTTAGTGAATGAAAGCAATCATCAGTCAAATTGGGTATTCTAAAATGCTGAATTTTTAAATTCAGTATTTCACATTTCAAATAGTCAAGCTGCTATCAGACAAATATGTCAAAAATTAAAAATAAGCAAACTGTGATTATTTATTAGAGAGACTTTATTTTAAATCTTTAGTGTTAACTGATCTTTAAGAACATCCCACTATGGAAATAGTCTAATTTAAACCAACTTCAAAAAATATGACAAGGAATAGATTTTAAAAGCCATAGTAAACCTACTAATTTTGTGCCAATGTTAAGATGTTTAAAGGTATTAAAGTATCATGAGATTTCTTCATTAAAAAAAATAAAACCTATATTTGAATCTTTTTAAAGCCAGTATCTCTGACATGTTTCAGGTAATAAAAACTGCTATTTTTCAGGTATGAAGATAAAACTAATGATCCAACACCAGTTAGTTACACACAACGCTTGAAACCTTTTTCTGACAGAAATAATAGATTTGTGCCAATCCATTCAAATTCTCTTGCTCAGTAACTCTTACGACTGCAGGTGCACGTTTGTGAGGGGTAGTCAGCGTATTTCCGCTAGTTTTGTACAGATTGAAGCTCGCTGGTCCAATGAGTTAACCCATGACTTTGGAATCATTATAAAACCACACTTGACTTTTCAAAAATCCTATGATATCTTTTCAAAGAAGGTATAACTCATAAAATTAAAATTTCTACTATATTCTAAATCATCTTTGTTTTCATCTTTCAGGGGCAATGGTAGGGAACCAACCATCTCTCCTAAAGCTTACACTATTTCAGAGGCATAGCTGAAGAGACCATTCTAAGACTGTAAGTGCAGAAAATGAACAAAAAGTGATATAAACAAAGTGATATAGATCATATTTCCTTAATGTGAAAATGAAGAGATAAAATTTCTTTTAAAAAATCAACAGTGTGGTTGCTGGGGGGCAAGAGGTATAAGGGGGACTACATATAATGGAAAAAACACAGTAAAGATTAAATCAAAAAACAAAAATTAAAAAAAACTGTACAAAGAATGGAAAAAATCATTATTTTTCTATAACTTACACATGCAGAATAAGAGCCAAAGGACATCACAATGGAAGCAATACAAATCAATGGGTCCATGCAGATATACGGAACACACCAAGACAGGAAAAGTGATTCAATGCTGCTATCTTTTCTGTAATAGTCACCTTTTTTGTTTTTGATGACAAAGCGGTTATCTTTTAAAATCTTAGCACTGGATATTCAAGAAGTAAAAATATATTTATACATGTGTGTATATATGTATCACACAGATACACATATACTGTATATGTCTTACGTACATGTAAAATGTATATATGTAATTTTAAGTTCACTTTTCTGTTCTCCCGTCAACGTCTATCTCATTGAAACCCATGATAAACGTTATGGGCACTAATATTTCCAGCTGAAGGACAGAAACCAAGAGGCTGTGCCTCTCGGCAGCAGGGCAACAATGATAAGCAGCAGGTTGGCCACTAATTTCTCAGCTAGGGTAGATTGTGAAAGTGTGATGTTCTGATATCCGAGAAACTGTTCAGGAGAGAATAGGATAAATCAAGTTTAATAACTCTGCTCCTAATTGTTCCCCCAATGCTCAACTCTAATTACTTGGAGAACTCTCCTGACTGTCACCTGATATTAAGTTGTTGGAGGCTGAGCCTGGAACAGCGAGATAATCAATAAACATTTAGTGGGGAGAAGAATGAAGATCCTGTTAAGCAGTGGGAACCTGCAGCACCCAAAGCCCTTCTGCTCATGAGAAAACCTGTGGGACAGCCATAGTGATTGCAAAGCAATAATCCAAAGCACTGTTTTTAGGCCTTGAGGCCTTTAGGCAACAGTGCATTTGAGGAAAAGAGGTTACCACGGTCACCCTAATTACAGCCCACTTTCACATACTTCATATATAAGCGAAGACAAGCCAATTAGGTAGAAAGGAAGATAAGGGAAGTTTTATTTGTATACTAATTAAACCCCTGATGAAATTAAAGGAAAAACATACAGCTCTGTAATTGTGTCTGAGAAAGGTCACTTCAGGTTCAGTTATCAGAACTGCACAGCCTTGAGATATTTCACTTAATCCACAATACAGCCCTCATTTTGTACTCAGGTCTTAATATTTACAAAAAAAATTCAAAGCCTGATATTGCATTTATCTTTAAACTGCATTGTGAACAATTTTAGCTGTTAGAAAGTTAATGTGAAATATGATAACAAGAGTTTTTTAAAAGACAGAGAAATAGTCCAGCTATATAAAAACCATTGCCACAATATTATTTATCAAAGATTCCGAGTTTTTACTTTAAATCCAAAGTGTTTTAAAGCAAATTTTTACAACAAAATCCCCAAGTGAATGCATTTCAAAAACTATTCTGCAAGATATTTATTATATTTACTGTATTTCTTTTTAGATAATGATGTTATCGCTCACCTTCATGTACACCTCTCCTAGTCCAGGGAGAAAAAGCCAAAGCTCTCACTAAACTCTCCTTATAAGAAGATATTTTTACATCTGGTTGCTTCCCTAAGATGGTCATGAAAAGCAACTGACAACTAATGAAAGCTGGCAGGAAAAGAATGGATACCAAGGAAGGGCAGTCACGCACGGCTTAGCGACAGGGATATCTTCTGAGAAACGTGGTATTAGGTAACTTTGCTGTTGTGTGAACATCAGTGTGCTCACACTAACCTCAGTGGTAGAGCCTACTACACACCTAAGTAATACAGCATAGCCTATCGCTCCCAGGCTACAAGCTGGAGAGTATGTTACTGTACTACAACTGTAACACAATGGTAAGCATTTAAACACATCTAGACATAGAAGAAGTACAGTAAAATAGAATCTTTATTTTAAAAAATGATACACCTGTCCAGGGCACTTACCATGAATGGAACAAGCAGGACTGGAAGTTGCTGTGGGTCCATCAGTGAGTGAGTGGTAAGTGAATGTGACAGCCTAGGACACTTCCGTAGACTGCACAGACCTTATAAACACTGTACACTTAAGCTACACTTAATGTATAAAACAGCATGAGATTAAAGCAAGCACAGAAGAAAATGGTGTGATCAAGACACACAGTAACACTAGCCGTGTGGCTGCCGACAGCATAACACAGTATAATGTTTAACAGCAAACTTTTTTATACTTATACTCTAAAATAACAATAAAAAGTATAGTATAGTATGTATATTAAGTACATATAAAGCAGTAACAGTCATTTATTATCAAGTATTATGTGTTATATATAATCATATGTGCCATGAGTTTTTTAGAAAAGATTTCATTTATTTATTTTTGGAGAGAGGGAAAGGAAACATAGATGTGAGAGAGAAACATTGATCTGTTGCCTTTCAGACGCACCCCGACTGGGAATGAAACCTACAACCCAGTCATGAGCCCTGACTGGGAATCGAACTGGCAACCTTTCACTTTGTGGGATGACGCCCAACCAACTGAGACAAGCCTGTCAGGGCTGAGCTATACTTTCTATGACTGGCAGCACAGTTTGTTTACACCAGCATCACCACAAACACACGAGGAATGCATTGCACCACAACACCATGACGGCCACATCACTAGGTGGCAGAAATTTTTCCAGCCCCATTAGGACCTCAAGGGACCACCACCATATATGTACGTGCAGTCCACTGCTGACTGAAAACGCAGTGATGTGGCGTGTGCCTGTGGTGAAACACAGGGACAACTTAGTGACAATGCATTGTAGAAGTGAGTGTTTAAAAACCCACACATTTTTAAATGTCTTTTTTCTTATCTATAGTTTCTTAAGTTTCTATAATAATGTGTTACTATTGAATAAGAACACATTATTTTTAAATCACATATAATGTCATATTTATAAAGCTTTAAATGTTTATTAAGGCTAAAAATTTTTAAATAAATTATATATATAACTTGAAATTCTACTAGTTTAAACCTATGAAAACATTTTGTGCAGTGGAAATTTTTTAAAATCACAGCTTAATTATGATATAATTCACATATCACATAATATACCCATTAAACTATATAGTTCAGTGAGTTTTAGCATACTCACAGAGCTGTACAACCATCACCAAGTGGAGATCTTTTTTGAAGAGTTTTTTTTAAGCAAAATTTATAAAAACGTGGCCATCGAAATACAGTATGTCTTGTTTCAGCAAACTCTAATTTTAAACTACTCAAGATATATAAATATACACAAGTTAATAATTTTGTTTTATAATAGCTTCAAAAATATAAAATGTACAGTGTGAATGCCCTAAATCAGAACGTTTGATTGATACATGTAGCATAATACAAAATTTAGTTATCTGAAAACTCTGCATAATTCTCCAATTAATATTTCTGACATTAAGGGAATCATGCAACACAATTCTTTCTCATGAGGGCATAGTACAGCAGTGCCAGCCCACAAAGCCAGCTAGGAAGACCAGCCCCCGGGGATATTGCTTGTATAGATTTTTTTTTGTCTAGTGGGAAATATCTATGGATCCACTCTTCTACAGACTAAAAGCTAATGGCTTATTCAATTGGATAGAAAAGTTAGTTGAACATGAAAGGCAAGACAACACATGTGTTATAAAGGACTATGCACACTTCCTAAGTCAAGGAAAAAACCCATCTATAACATTTTTTAATAACATGGTTTAAAAAACATCTATAACATTTTACTGCTATCTGAATAGATGTTTTGAATTAACATTTCTAGATTGTGATAAATTGGGTAAAACATCTCAGGACACTAAAATTAATGTTGGAAAAAGGAATAGAACCGTCTTCATCCCTACTATTATAATGTGATAACTAGAAATTATACTAAGAATTTAGTAGCTGCTGGGTGGATCAAACTATGCAGGATGCCACAGAAAGTATAAAGTTAAAATGATAACTGGGTTTACGAGTTATGGATGAAACTAAAGAATAAGGATATAGACATACAAGTCCAGGAAGCACAGAGAGTTCCAAACAAGTTGGACCAAAAGAGGGCCACACCAAGACACATCATAATTAAAATGCCAAAGGTTAAAGATAAAGAGAGAATCTTAAAAGTAGCAAGGGAAAAGCAGAGAGTTACCTACAAAAGAGTTCCCATAAGACTATCAGCTTAGTTCTCAAAAGAAACTTTGCAGGCAAGAAGGGGCTGGCAAGAAGTATTCAAAGTGATGCAAAGCAAGGACCTACAACCAAGATTACTCTATCCAGCAAAGTGATCATTTAGAATAGAAGGGCAGACAAAGTGCTTCCCAGGCAAGGTAAAGCTAAAGGAGTTCATCATCACTAAGCCATTATTACATGAAATGTTAAAGGGACTTATATAAGAAAAAGAATAAGATTAAAACTATGAACATTAAAATGGCAACAAATTCACAACTGTCAACAACCAAATCTAAAGAAACAAACTAAGAAAACAACCAGAACAGGAACAGAATCATAGATATGGAAATCATCTGGAGGATTACGAGCTTGGAGGGGGAAGGTGAAAATGGAGGAAAAGGTGCAGGGATTAAGAAGTGTAATTTGTAGAATAGACAGGAGGAAGTTAACAACAGTATAGGAAATGCAGAAGACAAAGAATTTATATTAATGACTCATGGACATGAACTATGGGGTGTTAATTGCTGGAGGGAAGGGGGTTACTGGAAGGAAGAGGGTAAAGGAGGAAAAAATTGGGACAAGTGTAATAGCATAATCATTAAAATATATTTTTAAAAAAGATAGACACAGTTAAAAAAACATAGTTTATAACAAAGTTTGAAAATCTGTGAGATAAGCAATTAGAGAATTTATAATAAATATGCAATAGTAAAAAATGCTATCCCCCCAAAGCTGGGACATTGGTTAGGGGGTAGAGGGAACAAGCAAGAAAGAAAAAGGACTCGTGGACACAGACAACAGTGTGATAACTGCAGGGTGAGAGCAGTGAGTAGAGGTGGGTGAGGGTATAATGGAGATAAATGGTAATGGAAAAAATGCAGTAAAAATAATGAAAAATAGATAAACTTACAAATTGTTTATTTCTGGAATTTTCCATCAAAAAGATGCTGAAATTAATATAGGAACAGATTTCAGCCTTGGTATTCTATATTTTATATGGATGATTTGAATGAAAAGTTCTGCAATTTTAAGTTACTTTCCTTAGGAACACTGTCTTTTATTATTTTCTAATAATAATCCTATACGGAAGGCAGGTGACATTTATAAACTGAAACTGAAAATCAAATAACTTACCCACTTTAGGGGTTGAAGAAATGAGTGGCAGTGCTAGTTAGAACTCACGGGTCTGGTAAGACAACAGATGTGGAAGTGTCCGATAAGCTCTAAGAGGCTAAATAAATTTACTATACATAATTATTCTAATACTTTCACTTCACATAGTGTCATTGCATGTTCTTTAAATCCCCACTTATATGTGGCTACTTATGTTTCCATATTATTTTTACATCATCATTTATACATATACATATATAAACATAGTTTTTTAAGATCACACTTGAAAAAGATACAAAGAAATTAATGAAAACAAGGATAAAATAAGTTACTTTTATAAGTAGACCTTATGGTAGGTTATTATTTTTTTTAAACGGAGCAAATGAACAATAAAAATTCACCTTTAAAATTTCAGAGTATGCTGTAAGATTATGATGTTGTATAATGCTTTATGATTATTGGTATCACAGTCTCACATACTCCTTTGAAAATGTCCTCCGAAATTCCATCAATTTAGGAAGAAGGAGTTAATTCTCCCCAGTAAACTAACTGAAAGTGATCAACAGCAAAATATAATGTAAAGAAAAGAAACCTCATGAAAGTGCTTAAAATAGATGGAATGCTATTTTTTCTAAGCCTCACATACTACAAAACTCTCGTACACTAAAAGTGGTGAATAATAATGAGGTACAGTGGGAGAGAAATAGTTAAAACACATTTTAAATAACAAAAAGAAGGATAATAAAGAGAATCACAAGAGCTCTCTCACCTAGAAAAATACCCCCAGAAACGTACAGAAAGACAAGTGGTAGCTAGATTCTCCATGACCCACGCATGTGAGCAGCAATGTGGCAGCGATGTGTGCTCAGAGTAGAAAAAAACGGCCTCTGACTGCCCAGCAGACCTTATGAGACAGAAACGAGTGGCAGGTGACAACCATCATGATGCTGCTCAGTGAAGTCACCCCCATCTGACTGCTAAGTTCTCTCAGTGATCACCTAAGAAACACAAGGGGACGGAAGGCACACAGATTCCTCTGTTGGACCTTAATCAGCTACAGGCTACGCAGTAGGTTTTAAATACTTCACACAGTTGACAATCCTAGCTATGTGGAAGCCTAAAAGTTTGCTGAATTCTCTGGCAATAATTTAAATGAGTCAAGCTATGATTTAGGTTGTAGAAATAAATTTAGAATTAAATGCAGTTTTAAAATCATTTGAGAACTACTTAAAAAAACTGTTTAAGAGGAATTTGAAAAAACTGGAATAATTGATAAGAGGCTTCATATAGCTGAGTTCTCACATTTAATAAAAACTTATTGTTCAAAGAATTTTTCAATTTCAAGAATTCTTTTTGTGATATAACAATACAGTAGGTGATATAATGTAATAATTAAAACACCCTCTCATTAATAAATACACTGCACCCTGGCCCATGCTCAGTTGGTTGGAGCACTGTCCCACCCATGCACCAAAATGATTGCAGATTCAATCCCTGCTCAGGGCACATACCTAGCTTGTGGGTTCAATCCGATAGGGGCACAAATGGGAGGCAACCAATTGATATTTCTCTTTCATGTCAATGTTTCTCTCTCCACCCCCCACCCCATCCTCTCTCTCTAAAATCAATGAAAGCAGATCCTCAGGTGAGGAATATAAATAAATGAATTAATGAATGAATAAATAAATAAATAAAACAATTTAAATGACTGCCTTAAATATGTTATATAATAAATAATATTAATAACAGTAAAATAATATTAACAGTAAATCTAATAACAGCTGAATCAAAGTAAATTATTTAAAGAGAATCTGAAAGTCAAATTTAAGTTAGAAAAACAGGTTCTTTTAGACTAAAATGTAAATAAAACAAAGTCTGAGTTTTTTCTTATAAGTTTATTCACAGGATGAATTTTCTGTGTTAAGTATTTTACCACTGATTTCTATCTGAATAGCGAACACTTATTAACTTTCACTCTCTGGAGCGTTCCTTCTCCATATGAAGGCACTCAGCCTGTTCTGGAACAATACCTGTCATGCTGTAAGCATTCGATAAATGTTTGCTATGAGAACTTATTCCCCCCAAATCCTGGGGGGAAACAGCTTGAGTGACAACTGTATCATCATACAAGCATATTACATTTACATTAACTCATTTGGTCCTACAAAATCCAGGGAGGTAAACTACTTTCTCAGCCCTATTTTACCTGTAAGGAAATAAAGAATCATAGAAGTAACGTTTCCAAAGTCAAGTAACTACTAAATGGGTTTATGCCAAAATGTGAGCCCAAGTCTTCTAAATCTAAACCCTTATTCTTTATCCTGCACCACAGTAAGATTAGTAACCAGCTCTCCAGATGTTCCATAAAATCCACTAACTGGAAAATCTTCACTGAAATGTCAAAACAGTATTTTCCTATTTATCAAGTACTCAGTAAAATCAGGTATTTTATGGTATTATGGTATGGTATTTCATGCTTTCTACCTACCTATACTGACACAAACTCCAAAAAGGACTTTAGTGTAACATAACAACGAACTTTCAATATCAAATACCAAAACATGTGCAATTCAAGATTCCCTGTGCAAAGGCAGGACCACTGTCATCATTTATTGACTTGGGATGGTAAACACACAATATACAGATGATATATTATAGAATTATACACCTGAAACCTGTGTAATTTTATTAACCAATGTTGCTCTAATAAGTTCAATAAAAATAATTTTAAAAGCAAATAAATGTATGTACTAATGAAATAAAAAATAAGTATTTCCAAAGTAAGAATGAATTATATAGCAAGCCACTGCAGTACAGAATTTTTTTTAATTACATTTTATTGATTATGGTATTACAGTTGTCCCAATTTCCCCCCTTTGCTCCCCCCAGCCAGCACCCCCAACTCCCTTAGGCCATTCCCCCACCATTGTTCATGTCCATGGGTCATGTGTATAAATTCTTTGCTACTTCATTTCCTATACTGTACTTTACATCCCCATGGCTATTCTGTAACTACCTATTCATACTTCTTAATCCCCTCACTCCTTCACCCATTCCCCCATACCCCTCTCCCATCTGGCAACCATCAAAATGCTCTCCGTATCCACGATTCTACCTCTGTTCTTCTTGTTTGCTTAGTTTGTTTTTTAGATTCAAGTGTTGATAGATATATATTTATTGCCATATTATTGTTCATAGTTTTGATCTTTTTGTTAAGTAAGTCCCTTTAACATTTCATATAATAATGGTTTGTAAAAATGAACACCTTTA
Source organism: Trachops cirrhosus (assembly GCA_028533065.1). Lineage (NCBI taxonomy): Eukaryota > Metazoa > Chordata > Mammalia > Chiroptera > Phyllostomidae > Trachops > Trachops cirrhosus. The sequence continues at coordinate 56,700,529 of CM052540.1, read as the reverse complement.
GTTTTTTGTGGTTTTTTTTTTTTTTTGTCTGAGAAGTTCTTTATCTGCCCTTCGATTCCAAATGATAGCTTTGCTGGGTAGCGCAGTCTTGGCTGTAGGTCACTGCTTTTCATGATTTTGAATATTTCTTGCCAATCCCTTCCAGCCTGCAAAGTTGCTTTTTTGAAAAATCAGCTGCCATTCTTATGGGAACTCCTTTGTAGATAACAAACTGCTTTTCTCTTGCTACTTTGGAGATTCTCTCTTTATCCTTAAACTTTGGCATTTTTTTAAATATATTTTATTGATTATGCTATTACAGTTGTCCTATTATCCCCCCTTCATTCCCCTCCACCCTGAACACCCTC
>CM052540.1:56602932-56699682 GCA_028533065.1 Trachops cirrhosus | reverse complement strand
TTGCATTTCTCCAATGATTAGTGATGTTGAGCATCTTTTTATATGTCTATGGGACATCTGTATGTCCTCTTTGGAGAAGTGTCTATTCAAGTGTTTTGCCCCTTTGTGATTGGATTGTTTGTGGGTTTTTTGATGTTGACTTTTATAAGTTCTTTATAAATTTTGGTAATTAACCCCTTATCGGATGTGTCATTGGTGAATATGTTCTCCCATTCAGTGGGTTGTCTTTTCATTTTGATGATGGTTTCCTCTGCTGTACAAAACCTTTTTAGTTTCATGTAGTCCCATTTGTTTTGTTTTGTTTTCCCCTGCCAGAGGACACTGCTGCATCTTCTTAGTAAGAGAGAAAACATGGTAAGTAGATTCATAGCAATTTAAAGTTTAGACCTTGAGATTAATGACTTTCATGGTTCCCTGTTTATCCAATCTCACATCTTGAGATCTTTTTCTCTTTCTTTCTTCTCATTCTCTATCTCATCTTTATGTCTTTTCAGAATCATGGCTTTCAATTCAGGCGTCCCTAGGTGGTCCTAATTTCTTTAAACTTCACTTGACTATAATCTGTCTTCAGGTTACCATGTATTATCTTTCCTTTTTATCATTGTTAATTCCTCAAAAGTAAACATCTGTATCTACTACTTTCATTCCCCATCCATACACCAGATATAATAAATAAGTAGGAATTTTAAGTCAACAAATCTAAATACAAATTCCTACTTTAATATTTACTAGCTGAGGAAACTTGGTCAAATTACTAACATCCCTGAGTCTTATTTCCCTAATCTGTAAAAACAGAAATTATGCTGCCTCTTTCACAGGTTGTTGTGAGGACTAAATATGATGAAATATTTCAAATACCTAGCAAAGAGCTAGTCATAATAATCACTTAATAAACAAACTAAATGCATGGCATTCTTTGCCATGTGAAATCCAGCCTCTGATTCTGATATAGTAGGCGGTTAGACATGAGCAGAGCAAGGACAAAAGGCCAAGTACAGAAGGTCACCAGGGCAGAAAGCCCCAGGTACCTAGCAATGGGAAAAACTGGGGGAAAAAAGTATTGTAGGGTGGGACCTCACCACACCCCCCCCAAGGTGACCTTTCTCCCCTAGCATATCACTAGTCATGTGGCTTGGACCCTCTCTTGACCATTCCTCCCCTGGCATCTCACTAGTCATGTGATAGACTAAGGGGTTAGAGGAGGAACAAGGGGTGCCAAAAATAGCCTCATATGCCTCCCTTGCTTGACTTTAAGCAGTAAGCACTGAGGACAGTGAAGTTCTAACCCTCATCGAATAACCTTAGGAACAAAGCCTCAGTCTGCTGACCACAGAGTCAGCGTTTTGGTAAAACTAGAGACGACATCTAGACCTCAGTTGTGTTTCAGCTCCAGGCCTAGTAGAGCCATAAGGCCAGGCAGAGCAATGCCATGGCTGACATCAGGACCAGCTGCAGTGGCTAATGACCCCCTATCCTGGCACTGACCAATCAGTAGAGACCACAACCCTGAAAGCACACACCTGGAAAGCTGATGAATATTCCATTGAGATCCGCCCTTGAGACTTCCAGATAAAAACATCAAGACAAAGGACCCAGCATGCACACACACTCACACTCTCTCTCTAGAGTATGCCCATGCCTTCCTCCAACCCCTTATTTACTGAGGCATGCTCTCTGTAAAGCAGGCCTGCCCCTTCCCTCCCCTCTGTCCCCCAGGTGCATTTCCATTGCTTTTCTTTTTCTTAAGCTCGGAGGGCCCCTCTTTTGCCTCCATAACTTGTTTCCTGAGCCCATGCAGCTCAGCTGGCTCACTTCTTCTATTTCTGTGACTTTCTAAATAAACTTTTGCTTATATTTGAGTGTTTGCTCTGGATTCTTTCCTAGCCAAAACTCAAGGACCAAGGTCTAACATCTGGTACCATTCATCCTTAACAGCTCCACCACTCTCCTCACAGATGCAGGACTCATTTTGCCAGTGTCCAGTTCCCAGCTTCTTCTTTCTATATCAAGAATGAGAAAACCCACTTATGAACTGAGGATACACAAACCCTGGTGGTTATTTTCTCAAATCAAAAGAAGCTTATTTTCTGACCTGTTTTTAGAAAAAAGAAAATGTTACAGAGGAAAATGGAAGAGTTTTAATGTAAAACTTAACAACTCTCTGACAACCTACAATTTTCACTAATAATGTCATTCAGGCTTCTGTAGCAGCCTCTGTCTCCATGAGGGGCTTCTCTGTTAAACTTGGGAAAAGAAACAGCTATCTGTTGAGTAAGTCTTCCTTTTGAAAACTATCTTCTTTTAAAGAGTTTCTACATATAAGTCTAAGCATATACAGATATATGTGTATTTTAAACAAAGTTTTCAACACGGATGCAAACTTACTACATATTATTTCTGGGCACTGACATCACTGAACGTGCTTTCAATGAAATTTTTCAAGTAAGACTTTTCTCAGTCCTATTTTTCTATACCTCCTCTTTCTCTTCCTGACGTCCAAACAGATCTTTCCCACATTTGTCAGCTATTTCTTTCACCTCTTTGAGATATTTCATCCACTCTGTACATCTTTGACAACACTTCGCTACAACGACCAATTATATATTTCCTCGTTCAAATCCATGATCATTGCAAATTAAACAAAACCAAAAATTAAAATCATGATCTCTTGCCTTTCCCAGACAGATCCCCAACCTTATCTATTTATGTTGGAAATACTATTAATCTTACAAAGTAAAATATTAATTCACCTTGTATTGCTTTCTATTCCTGTAGCTTCTCATATTTACTCTGTTGTGAGGCACTGCTATTGAAGATTTATAAGAAAGAAAGGTCCTCACCTCAGATTTTTGAAAAATAGATTATAAGAAATAACAAGATTAATCCTTTTCTCTCATTCTGGCCCAGTGGAAAGCAGGTCAGACATAAAGAATTCTAACACTCATTGCTCAGGCACAAAGTTAAGGTTAGCTTAAAAGCAGTCCAGCTTATTTCAGCTACAACAAGCAGGAGGTTCAAGAATCACAAGATCTTTGAACCAAGCGGCCTATTCAAACTAAAAGGAACACAACTTAGGGTACCCTCACCAGACTAGTTTAATCAGATTAAAAATACACATACACAAAATTAAGAATAAGGAGCTGATAATATCAGATATGTGTAAAGTTTTAATGATTATAAAGAAAGATATGGCATATTCCTAGGTATATATGAAGTACATTCTCAAACTTGCATAAAATAAAAGATTTCTATAAAAATATATACTCAGGCAATTGATTCAATAAGGCCCAAAGTCCAATTTAAAATGACACTTCCTCTCCCTATCATGACACCATTTTAGGAAAAAGTTCAACAAACAACATTAATAAAGAGGCATCAGCAGGAGAAAGATTCCCAGATGCATGTAAGGAAGGGAAGAACAGCTGCCAGGTGCGGCCCAGCAGAGGAGTGGTGGTCAGCAGCCGAGAGGAGGCTGGAGGCTGGAAAGCACAGGCCCCATGTGGGGCAGGAGTAAGTCCAGGTGCTAAAGCCAGAAATGACTTACTTGAGAGGCTGCACTCAAAGTGACCAACCACACCCACATGCCCCTCCCCCAACCATGCAGAACCCTCTGGAAACAGACATTAGTCTACAAAAAAAAAGAGAGAGAGAGATTTATTCCATAAAACAAACTAAAATGAAAAAGAACCAGATGAGTTCTCTAAGGGAGAAACAGGCAGCTAGGTGTGCGAGGCAATGCCACAGAACAAAGCCCAGCATACTTATCCGGGGTCATCCAGCCTTACAGCCAGCTCACAGCCCACTTACTCTGAAGAAGAGCCAACCAGTCACCAAGTTCTATCTCTATGCAGAGCTCCTAATTAGCTTTTCTTTTTCTTCATTCTTAAATGTGAAGAACAAGTCTTAATGATAAATTTGAGAAAAGTTTTGGTTTCAGTTACTGGGGTTACACAACAAAATACTTCAGCATGTATTTCTGTGTGTAAAACTAATTTATTAGGCTCGTGTATTCTGTGGATCAGGAAATAAAACCGGGCAGAGCAGGGACCGCTGGTCTCTGCCCCCTGATACCTGGAGCCTCAGCTGAATGAATGCTGGAGTGTGAAATCATGTGCAGGCTCATTCATACAGGTCGGGCAGCGGGTGCTGGCTCGCTGCAGGAGACCTCATCTGGGGCCATTAGCTGTAAACATAGTTCACCCTGTGACTGGGGCCTCCCCAGGGGACAACAGCTGGATTCCAACAGAACACACAAAGAGTCCAGAGAGAGCGCAGAGCCAGAGGACAGAAGGAGTAGGCAAAAGACAGAAGCTTGTTGCCTTTTATGATGACTAAGTCCATAAAGTCACGCAATGCTACTTCCTCCCTATTCTATTCACACAAGGCAATCACAAAGGCCCGCCCAATTTCAAAGAAAGGTAAACAGATTCCCCTCTTGATATGGATGTGAAAACGTTCTGGAAAGTTTGTGGGACCAGAAATATTGCTGTGCCCATTTTGGGAAATACCATCTTCCACAGCCTCCAAGTTGAAAGAAAGTGATCAATGGAAACAGAAAAAAAAGTAAAATTAAGACCTCAGAAGAAAGAAAAAGAACTTAAATAATTGTTTATTGCCATTAACACCCAATAGAAAAAAAACTACAATGTAAGAAGATACAGAAACTATTTTTTAAAAGGAAGAAATGAAAAAATATCCGAGAATTAAAAGCTATTTTTAGAAAAAATGTCTACCAATATAAAACATTGAAATAGAAAAACTAAAAGAAACTTTAAAATTTTATCAGAATCTAAAGCAAAAAGACAGGAAACATTAGAAAAAATATAGCCACCATAGAGAATTAAGCCAGGATATTCAACTTCTCACAAATGGTTATTCTACAAAGAAAGAAGGGGGAGGAAAAAGAAAAAAACAGGGAGAAATGTGATTGATTTTGAAGCATCTATCAAGTATTATTTTTACACAGTAAAAATGTTAATCCTCCTGAAACTCAGCATCAACCTCATTTTGGTACTCTCCTGCCACCAATTCTGAATTGAATTTTAAGTAGTCTAAATTACAATACTCACTTGAAAAAAAGCATTTGAGAGCTAAATAGCTACAGATTCAGACACTTACAGAATTATTCCAATTTTCATTTCTAGGTACTTTTAACTAATTTTCTTGTTTAAAAAGTCTCTCATAGAGAGAAAATAAAATGCCCAAACTCTGAAAGAGAATGCTGTATTGGAAATACTATGAATTGGGCAGATGTTTAAAATCAAATTCTGACTCTAAAACCTACAAACATGTGACTTTGGGCAGATATTAATAACTTTGATCCTTAATTCATTATATATTTATAATTTACATTTATGTATTATTTTATTTTCTCTTTACAGATAATTTTAAGGAACACAGAGAAAGTATATAAAGCAGGTAATCCATAACGGTTACTCACTGGCATGATTCAAGATCCTGGAAGAATCCAGAAGTGTGACAGCCACATTCCCACTCTGCCTATATCATCAAAGAAACATTCTCTGGGCTAATGCTAGGATGACCAACCTACCCAATGCCAGGTCTTATCTACCTCCTGTATTTTCAGTCACCAATTATGTGATTTGTGTTCAAATAATTATGTAATTAGTGTTCTTAAGGCAGGAGATGGTAGCATTCTGAATTCTGCAAAGGCAAATGAATAGGTTGTTTCCAATAATGTGAACTGGAAAACTAGGCTCATTTGAGATTCAGTCATAGATGAGAAGGAAGACTGGAGAGTTAGACAAAGCAAAAGAAAAGTAAATGCCTTCCATCTCTTTAATTATTTCTCTAGGTATAGTAAATGGTTACCACCACCCAAGCCTAAGAAACAGAAAGAAAGGAAACATTTTAACAGACGGGCCTAAAATCTTAAAGCCATGTAGATAATGACTATCTCATAATAATACTGTGAGCCATGTTGGAATTCAGGCAATGACTTGACCATCAGAGGCTATCAAAGTAAATTGTGTATCAAAGTATTGGGTTGGCTAAAAAGGTTAGTTTGGTTTTTCCCATAAGATTGCTCTGGTAGCACTTAGTTGTCTTTAACTTCGTTTGAAACAATTTTACAGATTGTTTTGTGATAGCTGTCATATCAGCATGCATTTTTTAAAAAAACTTATCAAAATTTGCCCTGGCTAGTATGGCTCAGTGGATTTAGCACCAGCCTGTGAACTAAACAGTCACTGGTTCAACTCCCAGTCAGGGCCCATACCTGGGTTGCAGGCCAGGTCTTCAGTAGGGGGCGCTTGAGAGGCAACTACACATTGATGTTTCTCTCCCTTCTCTTTCTCCCTCCCATTCCCTCCCTAAAAATTAATAAATAAAATGTTTAAAAAAATAAAAACTTATCAAAATTGGTGAATTTTTGTGTAGCCATTTTAACATTGAAATTGGAAGAAAATAAGCAATATTTTCAGCATATTATGCTTTATTATTTCAAGAAAGGGGAAAATGCAACTAAAGCACAAAAGATTTATGCAGTGTATGGAGAAGGTGCTGTGAGTGATCAAACGTGTGAAAAGTGGTTTGTGAAGTTTCATGCTGGAGGTTTCTTGCTGGACGATGCTCCATGGTCAGGTAGACCAGCTGACGTTGATAGCAATCAAATCAAGATGTTAATTGAAAATAATCAACATTATACCACATAGGAGATTGCCAACATTCTCAAAATATCCAAATCAATACAGTTATTGGTGAAAATGAAAACATGTCTTTTATTTTACAGAAAAAAAAACAGAATTTTTGGCCAACCCAACACAATGATGAGTCTAGGAATAGTAAAAAAGATATTAAATTGTACACACAGGTATTTGTTTAACAGGACAGAAATCAGCCAGTTCCCTACATGGAAACTATGTTAATAAAAGATTTTTATTACAAGGAAAATCCTGTGAAATTCTCAATTCTAATCTAGACCTTAGCTAAATAAAGCACAGGCTTTGCCAGTTTAGACCAAAAGATCATGTGAGTCTTGGGGTGGTTGGCTGGGATGGTAGTAAAAGACAGAAAACTGTACTTGAACAATAATTAATTTTTTTTTAAACAAGCAAAAAAATAATAAAAAAATAAAAAATAAAAAAAAAGATCATGTGAGTCAAAGTACCTGCCACCACCTGGAGACAGTGTACCACCAACTGTTGGAAATGACCTAAGGGCAAAGACCCATTACAAGTCATAAAATTGCTTTCTAACAGTATATATTACTATACATACATACATGTATAGCTTACATATTAACATATAAAATTAATGTAAGCAGAAATATAATTCTATATAAAATTGGTTTGTATATAAACATATAAATGAAATATATGTTATTTATATAAAGTATATAATTGTACAGTATGTCTGTGTTTACACTTAACCCAGTGTGTCTATATATGTATGCATATCTGTGTATACAGTAAGTCCTCAATGTCATCCATAGGTTCTGTGACTTTAAGCAACATACAGGAGTGGGCAAAAACATACTGGTACATCTGTAGTTGTGAGTACGTGAAACACAGAGTTTATTCTTGTATTATAATTTATTAATTACTGTAGTCTTTTTTGTATTAAACCCACTTTTCCCCACCTGTGTATGTATGGCACAGTAATTACAACAACAGAGATGGCTCCCTTTACCAACTGTCACGTATGCGCCAGCCCATGCTGAGCATACCACACATATGCTCTCATTTAATTCCCCAACAAGTGGTTAAGTTGCTTGCCCAGTAGATGGTGGCAGAGGTGGGGAGAGAACTAGGTGTTTCTGTTTCCACAGGCAGGCTTCTCCATCACATACAGACCAAGCTACGCCACCAAACTAGCCTCAAATTGGCTATTGGACTTAATCACCCTGAAGGTTCTGGTCTCTTTCCCAAGCTGAGTCCCAGCTCCCTGTGGGCAGTATAGGTGTGCATATAATAAAACAAATTTTACCATAGCCTAATTATAGACTATGACAACAGTTAAATTCCTATGATATAGACAACAGTTAAATTCCTATGACATCTCATCAACATTATAATAAAATGTTGAACACAATGAAGTTATTTGAGGACCTGCTGTATGTTTATGAATATCACTGAAAACTGGAAAATCAATGTGATTTTTAAAATTAATAAAATGAAAATTTTGATAATAGTAAAATTTCTTTTTGTAAAGCTCAGAAAATAATTTCCTCTGCTGTGTAGCCTGAATAATTCAGAATATGATTAAGTGGCTTGATAGGGGAAAATAAGATTCATTGCTACCAAGTTTCCTTAAAGTGGGCAACATAAAACAGGTAACAGAAGCATGCACATTTTCAAGTCGAGAAGTAATAATATCTGTTGTAAAACTTAAGAATGCTTTTATTAAAAGGCAAATGATTTTCTACTCTGTCATGAAAATACTATTATAATGCACAAAGAAAACATAGTACTTATCAACTTTTCCTTTAAATAGGTGTGAAACATTTTATTTTTCTTAAATATAAAACTTTCCTGCTTGATATATTAATATTAAAATTTTCAAAAATAACACTCTTTAAAGTTACTAAGGGCCCAACAAAAAATCTTTTAAGCAATATTAACCAATGCATTTGGCTTTTATATAAAGCAACTCGATCATGTATACTGTCAAGTTCTTTGCGATTATTTTGTTTCTTAATCTACACAATACAAGCAATAAAATTCATCTCTTAAAATGTTATAACTGTTAAATAAAATAATATTAAGTGCCTTATAATGTGTTTAACCAAAGTGTATGCTCAGAAATGTTAGTTCTCCCTCTTTTTCTAAAACTACACTACAGGTAGCAAATTAACTTTACATAAAATTATTTGAATAAAAATCACCTGTGTGGGGGAAAATTCATTGTTCCTTTTTATGCTCAGTGCAAAACAGTTTACCTTTCCTTATATCTGTCACACTGGCAAATGTTCTTGGTTTTGATTTGCTGTTGCTCACATGTTAATGAAAATGCCTAGTGACACCTGAGGCTGCCGAGAAAGAGGCCGGGCAGGTGCTCCTGTACACCCTTTCAGATGTACACACTGACCTAAACAAACATTCATAGCCTCAAAGCACACACACACACACCACTTAAACCATCTGTATTTCTGAACCAATAAATCTGTGTTTCTTGAGCTCTGCCCGAGACTATAAACACCTATGTCATAAGGCTTAAACTATAAGATGCTCATCTCAATTTTAATAGTAAAAAATAAATGTAACTTGAATCCCCAGCAACATGAAAATAGTACATCTCACAGCATAATCATAAGATGGAATATTGCATGGCTCATTAAAATAAGGTTTTTAAGTAGATGTCAATCCCGTTTTCCCACTTGTTGAGGATCATCCTTGATTCATTTATTTTATACTTCACATCTAATCCATTAGAATCTCCTTGTTTTACCTTTACAAAGCAAGATAGCCAGAATCTCACCATTCTTTAATCCCACCACCCGGTGCCAGGCCACCATCATCTCCGGTCTAGATTACATGGTTAGCCTCTGATGGGTCTCTGTTTCTTTTGTATACCTACAGTCTAAGAGATGCTAGAATGATGTACTTTTAAATGGAAATAATGCCACTCTACCCAAAAATACAGGACACAAAACTATATATAGCATACTTCCAGTTTTATCTGCCAAAATGTTAATAATGTTTATATATGGGTAATAATGGAATTACATACTTTTTTTTCTGTTTTCAAAGTTTTTCTTATTGTGAGCATGTTTAACAAAAAAATAAATAAATAAAAATGTTCATTAAAATTTTTAGATGAAGTTGAACTGTATAATTTTAGTATTTAAAATATGGTCTAATGAGAAGCTAGTACTCAATTAAGAAACATGATAACTCTAATCTCAAATTACTACTCACTGTGGACAAATTTAAACATGGAAAAGGTATTTTAAAATTATATATGAGAATGCACACTTTTAAAAAGGAAACTATCATAAGAAGTTTAAAATAAAAAGGTACTTTTTATTTTATTATATATTTTTCTGTTGTTCAACCTAACCAAAAATGGAAATAACTTTTTATGAATCTTTTAGCTTCCAGCTTGTACCTTCTCTGTTAAATTATTATTTTTAAAAAATGATGTGGGAGCTTTTGTTTTCTCAGTTCTTTTTTCTCTGACCTTGAAATATAATTGACTACTTTATAAGTCTCAATGGTATAAGTCATTAGGAAGATAAAACATATATGGGATTAAAGTAAAAAATGATAAGACTTTTAAATTAAGTAATGATGTTAATAATCCTACTCTATGAAATGGCTTATGTGATAGATTTTAATTATTATTGTAATCAGGGTTTATCAACTAAAAATGTTTAAACTTTTTAAAGTAAATGAATTTTGGAGCTCTTGTTCAAAAGTTTATTAGAGAAAATATGGCTATACCTTGAAAATTATTAAATGACTTCATTATAACATTCGTATTCACATTCTATATCCTCAGAGCATGGCAAATAAATTTATTAATAACATAAACATTAGGACTACATCTGATAAAAATAAGGTCAGTATTCATGAAATGGGATGCTTTGCCACAATTATTATGACTCCAAAAAATCTCTGCAAACATGCCATTTGAAATTTGAAAAACATACTCTTTTTTCTTCTTGCTTCTTCTTTCCCATTCATAGTCTAAGTATAATTAAGTTTTGAGAGTGAAAAATAATAAAGCACGGAGTTCATTTTCTATTAAAATTGAGACATAAGCAATAAAAATCCAAAGCAGCTGCAAAAGGTGAGGAATAATACAGGGTGCTAAGAGAAGGCCTGCACCTCTGAGCCCCTTTGGAGCTGCTACAGCTTGGTGGGATAGAAGTAAGCAGATGACAGAAAATGATGATGAAAGAGGGCATGTGAGTCCTGGCTGGTGTGGCTCAGTTGGTTGGAATGTTGTCCTGCAAACCAAAAGGTCACGGGTCAGGGCACATGGCTAGGTTGCTGGTTCAGTCCAAGTCAGGGGTGTATGGAGAGGCAACCGATCCATGTTTCTCACATTGATGTTTCTTTCCCTTCTCTCCCTCTCTGTCTCTCCTTTCCTTCCCCTCTCTCTAAAATCAGTAAGTGTATCCCGGGGTGAAGAGAAAGGAAGAAAGGAAGAAAAGAAGGGGGAGAGGAAAGGGAAGGAAGGGGAAAGGGAAAGGGAAGGGGAAGAGGAAGGAAGGAATGAAGGAAAGAAAGGGAGGGAGGGAGGAAGACATGAATAAAAGCTGGATCACAGTTAGACAAAGGAACTATTTGGGAGACTTGCTGTGAATAAATCTTTTATTTTTTCCATAGTCATCCCCTTTTAACCAATGTCTAGGATTTTTCATGGACAGAATTATAAAACTGTGACAACTCAGAGAATATAAGGTTTTGGTACTTGTTTCAGAAGCTCTCATCCATTTTTATATCAAAAATGTCACTAACCACTAAGATGCAGGTAGTCCTTTTAATTAAATTAAATATATTCCCACAATACTTTCCACATGGTAAAGGCTCAAATGTAAGTATTAATTAGAAGACCAGATTTATGTTTTTAAGACAGATAAATCAAGAGGTGACTTTTTAACTTTATAGATTCTTTGCTTTATCAAAAGATCCTATAAATATAAAAATATTTTAAAATTTTCTATAAGTAATCAACATACCAATTATGTTTCAGATGTGATTTAAGGTTATCAGAATTTGATACATAACTTTTCCCAGGAAAAATAAGAAACAACTGTAACTATAGCTTTATTCTAAACCTAAATGACTGTCATTCTTAATATCAAATATACTAGAGATAGCAAAATAAAAAATCTGTTTTCATATAAGCAGTATCATTTCTGACAAGTCCTTCAGTTTCTCCCTACTCTAAAATATTTTTAAAGTAACACAAACCTAATGCCCATCAGCAATAAATAACTAAGTAAACGATGTCATATATAGTATGGAGTCCTGTATATAAATTAACGTGATTAACAGATAGATCATTTAAGGCTTGTTTAAGGCTCAGAGTATAAGGCTACACACAACTGTCTCAAAAGGTTGGCAGGCTTTAATCTGTTTGCTTCCAGTCAATGCCATGTGCCAACAAACACACCAAGATTCTTTCTTGGAGATTATACTCACCACTGGTTTCCCTGTTTCCATATAACCATGTGTACATACTGGCATAGAACCTAATGAGGACATCTAGGATAACCGGTTAGAATAAGAGAGCTATATCCCTAAAACGTTCTTTGCTATGGTACTGAAACCTAATGGGCTCCTTCTAGGCCCCAGATTTCTGGGTTCTCTCTTTCTTCACTTTTTATTTATGCTCACAAGCCAACAAATTCTTCCCTGAGTTTATCTTTCTTGTAATACCTTGTTCAAAGCAAAGTGTCATAACAAACAGATACAAGCAATTCTTTCCAACCACTTCCCCTAGAACTATGCCATCTGTAATCTTAAATTATCACAAAAACAGTTTTCTCAAATATTTTGCCACAGCTTACCATGAATTTCCATCTTTCCACCTGTGATGTGTTTCCTCACCACAAACTGCCTGATCTCTAAGCCACTGCCTCATAGTTTGGTATTGGTTATAGCAGAAACCCATTTTAATGCGCAAATTTATATATTAGCTCCCACAAGTATTTACCGACAAGCTAAGTTCCTCATTAAAGTAACTCTATTTTAATCATTCTTTCACCTATTCCATTAACCTGGAGTGTCTACCAGCAAATAGAATTTGAGGTATATTAAGCATAAAAATGTAAGACAGGATCCAAGATAAAATTGTTAGCATTAGTTATTAAATTTAAATCCAAGCTTACTTGAAATCAAGAAATAAAATACATTGGATATGTAGATTTTGTTGTCTTCTGAACTACTGTACACCATATAAACTAAAGTTGCCTAACAAAATGGCTTCAGAGGTCCAGTGGTACTAAAGATATTATTAACCAGGTCAACAATATAAAATATCTCAAGAATAGTATGGTAGAGTTGGGGGAGGGGAAGAAAAACAAAGAAAGAAATCTTTGGCTTATTCTTTTTCCACACTACATTTTCCATATTCACTTTCTAGAGTTACCAATAACAGAGAAGTGTGCTGTATCTAACTAACTGTAGTTCCTGACTTGAAAGTGTGTTTCCTTCAGGGACTTAAGACTTCCTAGAGAATTTTATAACTGTTAAACTAGTTCCGTTAATTCAGGATCAGCGATAGAACCAACTTGTCTTTCCTAAACCCATAGATTTTAAGATTTTACCTTTGTCTTTGTCATTCTATAGTTTCATTAATATGTTTCAATGTATGTATTTGTTTTTATTTATCCTGCTCATAGTGTAATATTACTCTTTCGTTAAATCTATAAAGTTTTTAGTATTCTTGCTCAAAATATAGCCTTGCTCTGATTTTGTTTCTCAAAGTTTATTACACATATTTTATTTTATTTTATTCTACTTTCATTCTTTTATTAAGTAAGTCTCATTCACTTTTTCTATTCTGATTACTTCCTGTTATCCATCACTTTGTCCCTCTGCAGGGCACTCTGAGTGACTTCCTTATCTATGTTCCCATTCCCTAATACCTCTATATCTACACAATGTTCAAACCATTCACTGAGTTTTTCATTTCAATGATGGTATTTTCATTTCTGGTCTTGTGATTTCTATTCATGTCTTATTTCTCAGAACATTTAAAAACACTTATTTTAAAGTATCATTTAAAGTACCTTTCCACATCTTAAGTAGTATTCCTACCACCTGAGGTGCAAATTTTCTCATTTGATGTACAAGTCATTTCTTTACATGCTTTATACTATTGACTTTTCCATCAAAGCCTTTTGTGTGTTCTCTGAAGCATGCCTACTGAATATTTTTGAATTTCCTTCTACAAGTACACACTGGCTCTACAAGGACTGGACCATTTTAAAGCTAATTCTCAGCTGAGCAGTCCTCGGATAAAGCAGTGACATCAGCTGAGACCCTACCTGGATGTATGGCACAGACCTGGGGTTTCAATTTCTTTGTGACTTTTTCCTACCCAACGTCCAGAGTAGACATCAAATACCCCTGTACCTGACAGGCAGGGATGTTCCAGGTCCCATTTCACAGAACTGCCCCTCCTGACTCCCAGCTTCACACAGGTCATAGAAAAGAGAGGCTGAAGCCTACGTTTCCCTAATGTTACGATATTCAACTCTTAGCCTCCAGCTAACTTTGCACACCCCAGTGAGCTATTTAAACTTCAATGCTTCTCTCATTTGGTGTTGAATATCCTCTTTATTTCTAGTATCTGAGCATTTGCTCACTTTGTTTTAAGCTTGGCTAAATATCCCTCAATGCATTTGTTACATTCATCTAGTTTCCACTCCATGTGTTCAGAGTGAGAAGTCCTTTCACCTTAGCAAAACTTTGATAACCAAAACTGACAAGGACAGTATGGGAGAGATAACTTACAAGACAATCAAGACCAAGAACAGATGTATTTTTACATCATCAATGTAGTTTCTGAAGTCATCACAAGTAAGTGGGGTTTATTTCAGGATCGCAAGGCTGACTTAACATTATGATATTGAACAATGCAGTGCACGCATTGGCATACTTTACATGAGAAATACACTGTGTGCCACACACACAAAGTCTCTGTCACATAGTCTTCTTTGGTTGGTTGGTTGGTTTGTCATGGTGCTTTAAACATGTAAAGGCCATTCTTAGATCACAGGTCATACAAACACAGGCTGTGAGCCATATTTTGCCAATCCCTTATATAATTCAACATGCTAACATAATAAAAATTATATAATTATCTCAATAGATGTTTAAATATATTTGATAACATCCAACAATCATTCATGATTTTTTATATAATGCATAATACAGGAAGATATGTCCCTTAACCCAATAATGATCATCAACTAAAAACATGTAGCAAACTTCCTTCTTAAAAGAGGAATGTTAGAGAGATTTTCTTTAGAGTGGGAACAACATAAGGGTGCCTACTGTTTCCACTTGTACTCAATCAACACTGCATCCCTGCCAGTGCAGTCAGGAAAGGAAAAAATTAACAGTTTAAGGTTTGAAAAGGAGAAACAAAACAGTCACCATAGAATAAATAATTTTATGGTCTAACTAGAAATCCCTACAAAGTGCAGATAAAGTATTATTCAAATTGATAAGAGAGTTTACCAATGTGGATGACTATAAGACTAATATATCTATTTATTCATGCACCTATTACTTGGTTGATCTAGTCTGTGGGGACTCCTGGAGGAAGTAAATAAGGCAAGCTTTCTTCCAGAAAAAAATTTCACATTAGTTTCTGTGTAGACACGGCTGACCTATGGTTATCCCATTCAGATTATTAGACAATCCTTAATGTGGGAATCTCTCATCCAAGGCCCAATCTGCTGGTGGAGCCCAAAGCTTGGTCTCCTACTTCCAGCATTCAATTCTGTTCACAGCGCTCACTCTGATTTCCATTCATTGGGGTTTGTTGTTGGTGGTGTTTGTTTTATTCTTGTCCTTGGAGATTTCCTTTATTCTTAATACAGGAAGGGACTTATCAAAAATCTAGCTGTAAGCATAGAGAAAGGCTTTTTTGAGCATCAAGTCCGAAGTATGATTTATAAAAACTATTACATATAGAACAAATGGTTAAAAACAAAACCCCAAATGTTAACACTGGTTATTTTCAGGTAAGTTATAAGTAACTTTGTTTTTCCTTCAGTAGTTTTCCCTATCTTTTATCCATGACCTTATTTTTGTTTTAATAAAGAAGAACAAGCAATATAGTTTATTCTTTAAATGAAATTATGTACAGGACATATTTAAAAAGCTATTGTAAGGACCTGGCCGGGTAGTTCAGTTGGTTAGAGCATTGTCCCAATACAAAAAGGTCACAGGTTTGATCCCTGGTCAGGGCACACACAAGAATCAACAAATGAGTGCATAAATAAGTGAAACAACAAACAGATCTCTCTAGCTCTCTCCCCCTCCCTCTTTCTTCTTCCTTTCTCTCTCTCTCAAATCAAATTTTAAAATTTTTTAAAAAACTATTCATTTATTATTGAAAAACAAAATAATATTTATCAATCATATACTTGCTTTTCAAAGAATCTTTTAATTCTCATAAAAATTCTGTAAGATCCCTAATTTTGCAGAAGAGAAAACTGAGGCTCAGAAAGGTTAAATTATTTGCCCAAGTGACAGAACTGGGATTTGATTTCAGAAACGCTTGTTCCAAGGCCAGGACTTTTTCTATTGAATCATGCTCCTCCCACAAGAGAGCATTTTCACACTGCCACCTGCTAGTTCTAATTAAGAGATAGTAATTAAACAATTCTCCACTCCAAGCAACAATATTTAAGCTACTGGCATTTTAAAGAAATTAATACAAACAGCTTCTTATCTGCTGGACGAAACTACAACTAAACACAAACTACAAGCTGTTGTAAAGAGAAAAGACTCCAATATGACACAGTTATGTTTATTAAAAGAATGGTTAATTACATTACCTATTAATGGAACATGAAGCATAAAACTGTTGTTGTTGAATGACGAATTTACTTGTAAAAATATTTAATTTGACTGGTAATCAAAGAAGTACAAAGAATAACAATGGCATATTAATCAAAAAGAAAAAACTTTTGAAAATAGTAATAGCCAAATGGGTAAACAGTAAAATTCTCATACATTTTTAGGAGAGGATATAACTGGTAAAAATTTGCTGTAGGCCAATTTATAATATTCACTCTTTAAAACATAATATGGCTGGTAATTCTTACCTAGAAAATTACCCTGAGGAAATAATCACAGATATGTACATAAAGATTTAGCTATAGGGTTGCTCATCTTAGAATTACTTGTAAGAGCAAAAATGAAGAAAAAGAAAAAGAAACTGGAATGAATCTAAATCTATAATAGTAAGAAATTAGGTTAATAATTTTTAATAAAGTTTTTTAAAAACTAAATCCCAGTTTCATTATTTATAGACCAAGAGACCCTGAGCAACTCCACTGAGACCTCTCAACTTTACCAAAAAGCAACAGGAATAACAATAGTACCTATTTCACTGGGGTAATTTACAGATGGTATAAAGTAATCCGTGTAGGGACTACAGCACAGAGCCTGGCACATGCGTGCTGTTACTCAGTAACATACATATGCGGCAGTTAAGAAAGCAGGCGTGAACTCTTACTCCCTTGGTCCACCTCTAATGGTTGTGCAAGTTTTGCAACTTCTTTATATCTCAGTTTTCTCATCTATAGAATGAGAGTTTGTGTCAGGATTATATGAGATAACTGTTTTTAAAGTATTTAGCACATTGCCTGACTAACAGGAAGCTCTCAATAAATTTTGATTATTTTATTAGTAGTATTAGTATTTAGCTATTAGAATAAATATATATTATTTGTGTAATCCATTGCATACTAACTGAGTCACTTACTGTATTAGGTATGACAACCAGTATCGAGGCCGTGCAGTTTCACTTTGGTTTTGCTGGAATTAGTTGTTCCATTTCAGTGTGTCTCGCCTCACCAGTGAGAGCTCCACAGTATTATAATCACAAACTAGAGTACTATTACACTTTATGGCCAACATTTTCAAAAGATACCATAGTCCTAAGCCCATTAATGGAATTTTCTATATAGCAACTATTTTATTGTAACTTTTCTTTTCCCTTCTGGAGAACTTTCCCACAGAGAGATGTCAGGGAGAACAACTCTTCCTAACCAAACCTCCTTCATCCCTAAGCATGCACTTCTGAGAATCAGGGAGACCCAGAACCAGAACCTCTCAAAATCGAACAGATCTGTGGAGTTTCAAGGACCACAGGACACAAAAAAGTAAAGAAAAACAAACAAAAAACAAGAAAGATAAACAAAACAAAGAAGAATATTATTATTTTAAAAAATCACTTTGTTTTAGCTAGCAAGTAAAACCTACTTTTACATTTTCCATACATGTGAATCCTACTTGGAATTAAGGTTCCAGAAGCACATTTCACTCCATCCTTATAAGCTCTTAGAGAATATCTTTTCATATCTTAGGATCGGTTCCCTCCTCAGGAGATGGGCATGATTCCCTCAAGGACCCACACCTAGAGGAAACAAGCCACTGTGCAAGGACTGTTTTCCTACCTTAACAGCTTCTCCGAGAGTTTGGTTTTTTTCAGCTTCCTCACTGGAATGCAATTCAAGCCTATAATTCAACTCCTGCAGCTGCTGTGCCTGTTCATTCAGTAGCATTTGTGCCTGCTGCTCCCGAAGTAACGCATTATTCAGTTCTTCGCATGCACTTTCAAATTTCTCATGGGTGATCAACTTCTAAAATATGGGAAAAATTTAATTATCAGCTATCTGCATTTTGGGGCATTTATTCTTCAGAGCTGTATTTGCTAACATAAAAAGTATAACACAAACATTTGTAAATAGCTGATACATGACAAAAATATAATTTGTTTTTCTTAATTTCATAAACCAAGATAAAAAAAATCACTCTGGTTTTTAAAGTACAACAGCCATACTTCCAAAGTTATCACATTTAGTTAAATCTTAGGAAACTTATTTCAAGTAAATCCACAATGCTCAGTTTAAATCTTTGATACATGACCATGTTAGATAAAGATTGTGACTGTTGGCCCTGGCCAGGTAGCTCAGGTGGTTAGAGCATCATCCCAATACGCCAAGGTTGCGGGTTTGATCCCCAGTCAGGATTCATACAAGAATCGACCAATGAATGCATAAATAAGTGGAAGAACAAACTGATGTTTTTCTCTCCCTCTCTCTTTGCCCTTTACCCCAGTCTCTCTCCCTTCATCTCTCTCTAAAATCAATGAATAAAAAAATTAAAGATTACAATTGTGGGAATTAAAGCCTTTAACAAGTTTCTGTGCTTTTAAATGATCATCTGAAAGTCTGATCAGTGTAAGCTATCCTCCAGGTCTCCCTTGTCAAATACCCCCTCCTTGGAGAGTTCTTACCAAACTACCGCTACTGACTCTCACCACAGCTCAGACCATCATATCACCTTCTACTTTCTTCACAGTCATTATAGTTATCTAAATTCATCTCACGGTTTTATCACCTGTCTACACCCAGCCACCAACCACACTGGGCAGCGACGTCATTCAGCTTCTTCATCCAACATAGAGAAGAGTGCCTGGCACTCAGTAGGTGCTCAAAAGATGTTTGTTGAATGAAAGAATATTCATATATAAACATCTGTACAATAATATACAACACAATTTTTATAATAGTGTGACTACTTTGGAGAGCAGTGCACTCTGCTCTGGAATTACTAATGACAATTCTAGACAAGGGCCATCCCTTCAGGGATGTGGAATCCAGGGAAGAACCACTACTACTATCTCCTGTTAAAAACATTTAAACAAATGAAAATTAATTACAACAAACAAGAGACATCTTGATCTTAAAGTAAAAGGAACAGGAAGGTTTCACAAAAGGTAACGTGAAAAAATAAAGGAAACTGTGCAGGTCACGTAGTCACAGTACATTTACATCTATTTAAGAGTAATACCTTTCCCATTGTTGAAAAGAATTTGCAGTGAATTAATATAATTAACCACAAATAAAAAGGAAATTGATTTGGATTCTTTAAAAAATCTAGCAGGGGGTCGTGGCCGGGGGGCTCAGTTGGTTGGAGCATCATACTGTACAGCAAAAGGCTGCAGGTTCAATCTCCAGTCAGGGCACATACCTGGGTTGTGGGTTTGATCCCCAATAGCAGCATGTTAAGGGAGGCAACTGATCAGTGTTTCTCTTCCTCTCTTTCCCCCCACTCTTTCTCTCACCACCACCCCCCATTTTTCCTTTCTCTCTAAAATCAATAAACATATCCTCAGGTGAAAATTAAAAATAAATAGTAAAAAAACTAATGCAGGCCAGGAAAAAGTCCTATTGATTCTAGGCATCTGAAATATATAAATCATTACAGATGAACGTTGACTTTACCTCTGAGTTTCCTAAATTTGAGACAAAATAGAAATATTCTTAGTTATAGTTTCCTCTTGGACCAATAATAGCCAGCATGTGATTCAGGCAGAGAGAAAAACCTGCTGGAACTAAGTTTGCAGATAAACGTACTACCTGAGTCTTTCTATATTATAATATGTAAGTACTCAGTTCTACTTTGGCACCAGGTATCTGGCCTGCTACCTCCCGGAAGCAACAGTTTTTTACAATTATTTGCCTTTTCAAAAGTGGATACAGTGCATTCCTCAAAATGAAAGTACAGCATAAAATAGATTCTTAATTATTAACCTAAGTTAACACGAGGTAATGAGAATGAACACACAGCGCATAGGAAAGATGCCTCATTTACTGAATATCAACTAGGAAAGGTGTAACTAATACACTGCTGATGCATGTGATATCGGTGGGACTTGGCCGGTACCAGGGGTGGGAGCGGGGCACAGGAGGGGCTGAGCAAGAGAACTGCATGGAAGCAGGGGCAGTGTCGGTGTCCCAGTAACCAAGCTAGCACAGCATGAGGGCATACTCTCCGCGGAGCATGCGAAAAGCTGGTGGGATGATTGGCTAAGGGAAGAGCCCTCCTACTCCCTTCCCTCCCTGGGTAAGGGTGAGACCAGAGGACACAGCCACAAGTGACTGGCAGGTCAACATGGCAGCCGGGCGGCCCTATCCTGTCGGTCTTGTCTGAGAAACGAATGGGATTGGTTTGGGTGGGGGGTGGACCCTCCTGGAGTGTGCAGAATTTGGGGCTGGGAATTTTAAACTGAGGGAAGGGAGAAACACCCCCTTTCTCTGGGGTCCACCTGGCAGATATGCTGGTCAGGGCTGGACCTCTTCTGGCCCTGGAAGCCAGGAGGAAAAGGGCAGCACCAACAGCACATGCAGACCCCAGGAAGGAGCCTGAAGCTGGACAGCAACCCGCTTCACGGCCTCAGGCTCCAAAGGTCAGATGAGGATGGAGCCTGGGGAACTGGGGGCCTTGTTTTGGACTTTGGTCCTTTTAGGAACAGTTGTGTTTTGTGTTTTGCAGAAGAGATGAGCCTGGAGATGGGGAGTCCTACATCCTCCCAAATTATGCAACATTTTAATAAAGACTTCTTTCCTCCCCCGCCAATCTTGGCCTCTGGAACTTGCCTGTGGGTGGCAGCTGGCAGCTGAACCCCACTTTTGCTCAGTAATGCTTATACAGCAGTCAGATTTTAGGAACACACCCTTTTTCTCCCTCTTAACTGCTGCTTCACTCTCCACATTATCCCGTTACAATTAAACCCTCCACTTTTAAAATATCAACTATAAAAGCTCCTCTTGGCACTCCAGTTCCATTTCAACTTCTTAATATCCCTCTAGTTCCTAAAGCCATAGGACTCTCCTGGGATTTGTGAACCAACATTTTTGTACTTCTTCTAAGACATGTGTTATATTGTTTTAAACTACCACTGCTACCACTCTGCCCTTTGCAGTCTCCTTGACATCTATAAATCAAGATTCCCTGCCATTTTGTAGGACTTCTTCCCACTCCTCCAGAATTTCTCCTTTACCAGAAAACTTAGCTAATTCTAGCCTCTCCCTTGCCCATCTATCCCTTCCAGAGAATGCCTCAATTCCATTCACTTTCCTGCCAGTAAACAAGAAAACAGGTATAGTGATGTAGAATAAGAAAAAGAGGGTGTGTGAAAGCAATTTTAAGGAGCTAATAAACCAAAATATGATCATGGCAGCTCAGCTATGTAAGAACAACTGCCAGTAAGTGAACATGGTATTCCAAAACTTGCAGAGTACTGAACAGCTTTTGGCTGGCTGAATATTTCCTTTTACATTACAATTTTAGACCAATCTAAACAAGTTATTATGTTTTCTCCTACATAGTTTGCCTGAAATCAGTGAAAGATAAATGGTTGCAGGCATACTCCCCAATTTTTTAGAGGAAAATAATATCTTTCCTCCCGATCTATTACATTTTTAATAAAATAATCGTTTATTATAAACACAACTGGGGATAAGCATTAACCACCATAGAAATGGTTCAAAATATGAGTTTTGGAGCCTAACTAGCCAGGTTCAAATCCTGTCATTTCCACATACTGTGAGACTTTGGCAAATCACTTAGCTACTCTGTGCCCCATGTTCCTCATCTGTAAAATAAAGGTAATAATACTATTGAACTATTTTTGATTTGACAGAAATAAATGAAGACCCTCATGTGATTAAGGTGAATGCCTGATATACAAGGTCTATCCAGAAGGTACCCAGCTACGTAATATGAAAACCAGAGACATTTACTGAAGAAAATACACGACACAAGAAACATTGTACATGGGACAATGACATCTCAGTTCCCTTCAAAGCAGGCACCTTGGGACCTCACACAGTTCTCCCCATCGCCATCAGCTGCCCCACTGTATTTTCCTGAATCTCATCAATGGTCTGAAATCTCTTCCCTTTGACAGGTGATTTTAGTTTTGGGATAAGCCAGAAGTAGATGGGCACCAAATCTGGGATATAGGGGGCTGAGTAACCTGGGTGACTTGATATTTTGCCAAAAAACTGATGTATGAGCAGGCATGTTGTCCTGATAAAGCTTCCTATCACCAGTGGCCCACAGCCACAGCCTTTTGAATCATCCATATAGTCTCTGTGGAGGAATGTTCACGCTTAATGCAAAATTTGATGCAGATTTGTTGCTTTGCAAGCTTAGTCATTTTGAATGTGACAGCCACTCATGATACATCATGCTCACTCAGGTGTTGTCTAGGCCCCCACTGACTAGTACAGTAAAGTCATCATTGTTCGCACATGCGCATTGCAGTCCTCTCTCCTTGGATGCCAGGTTACATCAATGTGGTGCAAACTGGTCTTGTTATATTAACAAAGGCTGGACTTTTTCTGGACAGACCTTGTATGGTTGACAAATCATTAAATGTTAGAAATCACTTACTAACTTTAAAGCTAAAAATGGGGCCACATGCTAAACCTCCCCATGCAGGGGTTACCTGCATGGGGAGCCTTACAGAGACTGTGAGTAATCACATAGTATGGTCTGACATTAAAACTTTGTAACTAAAAGCAGGTCATGACAGGTAGTCACATCCTAGTCCTGTGGTGCCCTTGATAAAGGTCAATCTTTACCTAACTGAGCCTGTTGATTCTCCTTTTGCATCCAAGGTAACTTACCTCTGAAATGTCAGATTAATCTCCTTCTCCAGACCCCTCAGGGCACAACTGCCTGTGCCAGGGCAGGAAACTACAGAAACCCTCACTGTTTTCTTACTCCCCACATCCCATTTGTATGTGCTGTAAAGGTTAATTATTAACTGTCCCATACCCACCAATGTAAAACAATCATATATCTCTCCATTGTACTTCTTATCCAACCCCAGGGACTTCCCCAATTTGCTTTCTCCTGCCCTGTTAATCTACCATCAAGGGAATTCATGTAACCCACCCTTAAGTCTCCTCCTTTGATTCAAATGTATAAAATAACCAAATAAAGTCATAAACATTTTCTACAGGTTTGAGTGTTTCTTACATCAACAATTTTATACCTTATGTCAAAATATAAAAATTATATATCTCATTTCCTCAATTATGTTTCTATTTCTACACTCCCGTGGAAGGAAGTCACACTAAACATTTCCTGGAACATATTCTTAGCTTTTGATGCAAGCCAGTTATTCAACCAAAGCTCTTACAAGAGGATTCTGTCACCTTCCCGCAACTTCAAACTCTTGCAACCTCTCTAGAAATTGAATCCTGACTTCTTCCAAACTAATCAAAATAAGATTTTAACCTGTTTTCCTAATACTTAACTATGAACTAGAAAACCATATTGTGTAGAATACCTAAAATTCTTCATATATATTCCAAGGAGTAACAAATATAAAGAATCTTCCAATTTTCAGGAAATAGACTATTAGCTAAACCTTTATATTTTAAATCTCAGATTGCATCAATGGCTGTCTCTTCCCACGTTAGCAGATCATCTCAAGATCCCATATATAGTTAGTGTGAACAACTGAAAGCAAATCAAAAGGAGGGGGACACAAACTGCACAGGAACTGGCTTTTAAATGTATACACAACAGCTCTTTATGATCTAAGTATAATGGTAACAAAATTTGGGGAAAAATTAAAAGTCTGTGAATGGGGTATAGTCAAATTTTGATATACCCATATTAATTTATATAAAATAAAATTAATAAGTGGCATAGGAAAATGTTTACAAGTACTTTAAAAATACAAAAAAGTCATCTTTTAAACTCTATATTCCGCTAGGCACATATACACAGAGAAAAATGTGGGAACAAAACACAACCACGCTTCAAAAGTAATTGATTTGGGTTGCTAAGTTTAGAGGGATTTGAACTTTCTCCTTTATACTTTTTGTATTTTTACTTATGACTATTATATATTACCTTTATAATCAGAAAGAAAGGAAGGAGCTCATGAATTTTTCTTCTCTGAGCAAAAAAAAAAAAACCTGAGATGATAAGGGGAAAAACTGTGTGGTCTTTAGACATTCATCAAAAAGAAAACTACTACTTATCTCCAATCGGAAGGGTAATTCATGACCATCTGATGTGCAGAATTTATAAGAACTGTTCACCCTTTGAAGGTATAGCTATTTGAAATAACACTTCACATCAGCAACTTGCATTATCATAGGATTAATAGCTACTATCTGCTGCTGTCTCCATTACAACAAATATGAAAACCGCCAACTACAAATAAACCAGAAGATACGTTTAAACTGAATTTAACCTTGCAAAATGTAGGTTTCCCAAAGAAGGGGGTACATAAAGTAACTTTTTACTGGGTTTAAGAAAAATTTTATAATCAATTTATATTGCTATCCACAGTTGTATACAGTTTTGAAGTTTCAGAATAATATTTTAACTCTATATTCCTGTATGCACATTAAGAACAACAATGACTGATGAGTAACCCGACTGCAAACAGAATACATAGATGTCTGCATCTCGCTATGCTTCATGTATTTACACATTTGCATCTCGATCCAATGTTGTCTGGCATATAGCCTTTCTTTTCTCTCCTATCTTCTGCTTTCTTAAATAATACATATAAGTCCTTGACAGAAAATAGACAAAATGAACATTTCTCTAGAAAAGCAACTTGATTTCATACCAAATAACCTAATTTAGTCAAAATATTCAATATAAAACAAAAAGAGAAAAAATTCCACCCCCTACTCCAAACATCAGGCTCCTCCATTGGGGATATTTTAGTTTATTTATTATACATTTGGGGGCTTTTTTGCTATAGCAGCTATGTGATCCTAACTTAATCTTTTTCTATACTTTCAATCAGAGTATAAATTTTAACAGGAATATGAGTTCTGCTGATACAGAATCAGTATTCCTTTAAGCATCTGGTATAATTTTTTTTAATTGGGATATAATTCGCACACAACACTGTGTTGTTTAAGGTGTACAATGTGTTAATTTGATAAATGTATACGTTGAGATATGATTACCACTGTAGCATTAGCTAACACCTCTATCATGTTACTAATTATCATTGCGTTTTCATGGTGAGAACATTTAAAATGCAGTTTCCTACCAACTTTGAAGTATTTAGTACAGGTTGGAGCATTTTAGCAGGAAAGCGTTCTGAAGAAAAAGAAATATTAATGGGACTTAATTTTTTTAAAGATAATAATAAATTAAAGAAAAATCCATATATAAAACCAGAGGAGAGTTCACCAAAGCCACAGTTCTTTAAAACATACATACTTACAGAGTGCTTAAATTCATTTAGTTGCGTTTGGAGACCCTGGGCTTTATCAAGCTCCTTCTTCATTTCAGTCAAACTCCGCTTTAGTTCTGTGACCTCTATGCGCAGGGAGCGGCGCTCCACTTCCACGGCATGCAGCCTTTGTGTGAGTCCAAATATCTGCTTCTGTAGTGACGTTGTGCTTTTCTGTTTTCAAACAAGAGCAATTTTACATGAAGTAACTATAGATTTACTAATAGATCAATAGCAAAAGTTTATTTTTTATGTGACCGATAATTTGGCTTGAAATGAACAACTGAAGAAATACTCCAAATGGCCAGCAAACAGAACTGACCATTGTTTATGTCTCACACAGTTCTGCTGCAGTACACTTAAAGAGAGCAGCCAATCCAGAACTCATACCAGAACTTTTGTATTTTGACACTTGGAAACTTATTTGGGAGTAGTTTTATTTATAGTATTAAATGATCACAAGAAGCCCTGGCCAGAGGGGCTCAGTTAGTTGGAACATCGTCCATAAACCAAAGGGTGAATTCTCAGTTAAGGCACATAACCAGGCTGTAGGTTCAATCTTGGCTGGGGCACTTACAAAAAGGTAACCAATCGAAGTCTGTCTGTCTCTGTCTCTGTCTCTGTCTCTGTCTCTGTCTCTCTCTCTCATCTCTCCCCTCCCTGCCTCCCTCCCTCTCCCATTCTCCTTCTCTCCCCCAACTTTCTCTCTCTCTGAAAGCAATGAAATAAAAAGTCCTTGGGAAAAATCCTTGGGCAAGAATTTTTTTAAAGATCATATGGAAGATCACATGAAATCTAAAGGAAACCTAGATATATTTGTGTCCAACTAATGTAAACTACCAATAAGTCTGACTCAGAATTAAATTCAAGTCCTAAAGTCCCCATTTAACACAATTCACTCATACCAAAATGGGCACATGGCCCTGTAGTCCATATTTCAAGGCCAGTGTGTTCACTTTATGAAGTCCACGGGCCAACCTCTGAACCAGGGAATCTTTTTCCACATACGTAATACTCCTGCTGCTACTGTGCAAAGGCAGACTCTCCATTGCCAAACTAATTTTATCCATGAGTTTTGCAAAAGAATTCTTGGCTGCACCTATAAGTAAATGTCCACAAATTCTAGAATTTGGATCTTCAAAGAAAGAAAAAGAGACACAAAAATGTAAATTATCTCTTGTTCATTTCACAATAGTTCTAATCACAATACAATTTTCTCAATTATGTAATTTCCACTCACCTGTAGAGATTCATTCAAAAAGTCCCCTCCCACATAAATTTTTACTGTGAAAAAGAAATGCAGAAAATAGCTTGCCTACAAAACAATGTATCTAAAGAAAATCTGCTTGTATTTATTTACAATGTCATTCACACTGACCACTGTGATACTAAAAATTTATCATCACTCTTTTCTTTGTTTTAAAACATAATATAAATCCATTTCCTATTTCCAGCTACTGAAGCTTGTTATCTTAATGTTATACTATTTATATTCATACACAAGAAACTATAATTTGCCTGATTCAAAGGCAATTAAAATGTTACAACTACAATTACTTATTTCCCCACAGGAGTTTGGTAATCATCCCTCTCACTTAATGGACTTAAGGTCCCAGCATATCCAACATGGCCTGTTTGCTGCCAGACTCATCAGGTCTGTAATTAATAATTGTGTTTCATGTTGATAAATAAAATTGTCAGTGCTCTTTCTACTAATTAGTATTCCAGATAACGGTTAATAGGTTTATTTATGCCTTAATAAAAGTCATGTAATTTAGTTTTCCCTCTGCTAGGCAGGTCTTAATCTGTCATTACTTGTCTTATTATACCATTCGTGTAAAATGACAATCATGGAGAGATTATTTGAATTCAGTAGTATACGATTTCAAGAGCCTTTAAATCTTGTGTTTACATCAAAAGCACAAAAAGTATATTTGGCAAGTTTTATCCAATAACAAATGTTTTATAATTCTAAGAATATGTGAAGATGATCAGTCAATGTCTTCTGCATAAACAACCATTTTCACTAAAGCCCTATATTCAAACATTTGAGGCTTTATTTCTTTTTTTAAATTTATATTTATTTATTTTTTTAGAGAGAAGGGAAGGGAAGGACAAAGAGAGGAAGAGAAGCATTCATGTGTGAAACAGACATCAATCGGCCGCCTCTCCCACATGCCCCAACCCGGGACCAGGCTCACAACCCAGGCGTGTGTCCTGACTGGGAACCTAACCTGTGACCTTTCAGTCCATGGAGAGATGCCCACCCACTGAGCCACACTGGTCAGGGCAAGCCTTGTTTTATTTCTTTTATTCCTCAAGGTATAAAAGAAAAGTTTTAAAATTTATGCAGCAGTCAGAATTTGAAAACCACATTCTTGGAAGTTATTCATGAAATAGATATTATTAATTGGATAAAAGCACAATATCTTCCATGTAGAATTTATTTCTAACTGATACTGAATATACAGCTTCTAAGACTATATGGTAAATATAAGTTTAATCTTATGTACTTCTCATACTCTCTGAGAATCCTAAGGACAGAAGACAGATGAGGTATAATTAAAATACACAGTTCCTTTGTTAACAGATTCCTTAAATAAATCATGAGTAAAAAAGAATTTAATAGCTTTCTATGCAGTCAACATATAATGCAGAATACTGAGTTAAAAGAATTATTAAACTACAGTACACATTTAATAGGTCGCTGTTAAATAAATAAGTAAATATTGAAATTTATTTTACCTATAACATTCAACATAATACATCATTCCAGTGCCTAATATATGTATTTCTCCAACTGGCCTTCAACTCCTTAGCTGTGTCTTTTTTAATCTTAATAAACTCTTTTTATCTTTACTGTGCCAGTCTAGCATATGATTTTTATGTATGTTGGATTAAATGTATTTCTTTTTTACTTCCATAGAAACTACAACAATGCTGAATACAAGAACCCATTCAATACCAAGAGAAAATTATTATATTATGGTATGTCAAAAGTTATTCTTCCCAAGTACTGTATTTGTCGGACTATAAGATGCATCTGCCCCTCCAAATTCAGGAGGCATAATGGTTAATGCTGCTGTTGAGTTCTGTTTACATTTATATTGGTGAAATATTATGTTATTTATGTTACTAAATATTTTACCATATTTTTTGCCTCAAATTTTTTTTCCTATTTTCCTCCTCTAAAATCTAGGTGTGTCTTATGGTCCAAAAAATACAGTAAACATTATTTATTGTTTTATGAAATTTTCAGGAATATAAAAGTAATTAACTTTTCACAAAGAGCTTTTAAACACAAAATTTACCTATAATTAAATTTTAATAATTAATGTTTTTTACATTATCACAGAAATGTGTTGTGCAGACACCAATCACTATAAAAGGTGAAATTAAGTGACAATATAATTCTATAAGGTATTTCTCTGCATTTTTAAGAAGTAGGAAAGAGGCATGCACTCTGAATTTCCTGACTGGTGACTCTCTATGAATTACAGAAAGAGCACCAAATAACTTATGCTTTCATGAGTAACAAATGTTTTCACAATGTACTTCGCATTATACAGTACAGAGTACAATTAGTTTAACATTAAATAAATGAAAAAAAATCTTCTAGTGACATAGTTGTAGAGTTATGTGTATAACAATACAGAAATAAGAGAAAGAAATAGGGTCCCTGAAGTTGTTCATACTTAAGTTTACCTATTATTGCCCTCACAGGTGTGGCTCAGTTGGTCAGGTGTCATCCCACAGAGCAAAAGGTCAGTGGTTCAATTTCCAATCATGGCACACGCCTGGGTTGTGGGTTCAGTCCCCAGT
This sequence comes from Trachops cirrhosus, assembly GCA_028533065.1. NCBI lineage: Eukaryota > Metazoa > Chordata > Mammalia > Chiroptera > Phyllostomidae > Trachops > Trachops cirrhosus. Next base: position 56,670,129 of record CM052540.1, on the reverse strand, counting down.
CTGGGCACATACAAGAGGCAGCCTATCAATGTTTTTCTCCCCGTCTTCCTCCCTTCCTCATCCTCTCTCTAGAAATAAACAAATACAATCTTTAAACTTACCTAGACTATTTAAGTGTTGTACTTGTTACAACAATTTAAGAAATTCTTGTTCACATTAAATCCATTGTTAATCACTTGCCCCTGTTTAATAGAATGCGTCTTTCAAAAAAGAGGAAAACCCTATGTTTTGTCATTACTTTTTCAATATGAGGGGCAATATTGCACTTCTAAGCTTAAAATTTCACAGCAAACTCATAAAGAATTGTTTCGACCAGCAGACCTAAACCTGTGGACAACAGATCACAGGGCAGGGGAAGGGAGGCTGAAAAGTCATCGTCACCACTCATAACTGCTACAAGTATTATCATTTTGATTTTTATTTACTCCTGAAAAATGTACACAGCATGAATAATATGTGCTCATGATAGTGTGAGCAATAAAATTAAAGGTCCATTAGAACATTTACAGAAGCCCACTGCTACTAAAAATACAATTATCAAGTGGAGAAAGAGAAGTCTACAATGTTTTCTTATTAAAATGCAGTCCTCACACTTAGAAAGATTGAGAAACACTCCTTTAATGAAAAAAGAGTAATTATTTAACTAATGTATATCTAAACATGCAATTGCTTAACTATTTAATGTAATGTTAGTCCTGACTATAATAATCATTATTAATAATAATAATGAATAATGTTAATAATAATGTCATAAATGTTAACAATGTTAACGTTAACTGCATTTAAATCCTACTCAGTGTACATCCTGGGAACATTTTGTCACCCCTGACATCTCCGTGTCCCTTGCCATCTCCCCCACAGCCTGTCCTCAATATTTCTGTAACTATTCAACAGTCTCTGTGGCCGTGGTTTATCTCATTGATACTCTTACAAGAGTCTCTCTAGTCTTCTCCAGTCTTTCTCCTCTTCAATCCATCCTCCACTGTAAATAAAGTGACTCGTGAAACACAAAAAAGAGCTTGTCATAATCCCTGCTTTTAAGCCACAAAGGCTCTCTTCAGATCTCGGAATAAATTTCAGACTCCTTAAAACATGCTCATAAAACCCTTGCTCACATTTCCAGGAACACCTTTCACTATTTCCCCGTCTATAAGCAGCTCCTTTCAAGGAACTCCAACACATCACAATCTTAAAACATTCCTCTAAGCAAAAACAATGCTTCTGTCTCCAAATTGCTAAAAACTGGAAAATATGATGCAAACATCAATTTTCAGACATGGGAGCCAATAATTATAAAATGCTTGCTTCAGAGCAATGTTCTATCTAAAAATTTTTTTAAATCTTATAAAAACAGCCCAAAATACTATTCAAAAAAAGTAATGAGAGAATTTGTCTGACCATATTTTAAAACATCAAGATGTACCCACAAAAACAGCAGTATGATACTAGTACCAGGATAGATAAGGAGACTAACGAAGCAGACTGAAGAGACAGGAAACAGTCTTATATGTCCTTATAATAATTTAATATATATCAAGTGATACATCTCACTTCAGTGGGGAAAAGGTGGATGGCTGAACTGAAAAGAACTGGAACTAGCTTGGTCATCTGGACACAAATAAACCTTAACCATTTCCTCACTACTTACACAAAAAATAATTCCAGATAAATGCAAATTTAATATAAAAATTGAAAATACTGGACTAAAATGTGAGCGATACAACCCTGAGCTAAGACTAGCCTTTCCAAGTAAATTACCAAAAGGTACAGTATAAAGTAAGTGATTAACAATTCTATCCATATAAAAATTAAAATATGAACTGTAAAAAAGATATTTATATTATATATGTCAAAGTTTTAATATGGGTGATACAAAAGTTCTTATAACTCCATAAAAGATACCCTCATACATAGATATAATGGGATAATGTGTAAGGAGTACAAATGGGTATAGAACAAATGAAGGTATGCAACCTCGCAATGAAAAATGTAAGTAATAATAACAGTTTCTTTTGCCTTTCAGATCTATAAAGATGAAAAAGACTGTCAAAACTATACCAAAGGCATTATGAAGAACTCAGAGCTCTTAGTACGATTCATGGGAGTGAAATGTAAAGCAACTTTTATAAAAAACAAATACTTCCCTACTATAAAATATGCAAACTCATTTCTCAGGAGTGTAGCCAAGGAAATAATTGTATACGTGTAAAATGATTTTAAACACAAATGTTAATTACAGCACAGTTTACTACAGTATTGTTTAAAATAGTGAAAAAATAAGAAAAACACCAATATCTATCAATCAGGAATGAGTAAATTACAGTGTGTGCATACACACAAACACACACACACAACAAATTTGGATCAGCATGTAACCAAACACAACTAATGATGCGCACTGACTTTACTGACACGAGAAAGACATTTACTTTCCACTGAATAGACTAAAGTCACAATGAGGCATGATTGCATGATTCCTTCACATGAAACTGTGTACACATACATGTCTCTACACCTGTGTGGGAAATCTGTACAAATCACCAGTGTTGACAATGACTAGGGGTAGCCCTCTGGGTGATTTTTATTTCTTCTGTGCAGGTTTCTGTACTGTGTGAAATTTTTATATCAAACATGAGTACTTTTACAGAAATAAACCTATTTTTATAAAGCACTATGTACTGCCTTCCTCATTCATTCATTAAACAGCTAGCTATAGAGTAGTTCATGTATATAAAGGCATTGTGTTAGGCAACAGAGATGGGGGACCTACAACACTGATTAATAATCAATATGTCTTGTTTCTATCAGTGTTATTTATAAATAATACTATAGGTATAAATCCCCAATAATAGAACTTATCAAAAAAAATACTGTGACTTAGACAAATGATATTTGGGGAATGATTATCTAGAGCAGGGGCTCTTGATCGTTTCTGTGTCATGGATTTCTTTAGTAGTCTGGTAAAACTTACAGATTCACTTCTCAGAATAATATTTTTAAATGCATAAATCAAAATATGGAAAATTACAAGGAAAGAAAATTGTATTGAATTTAAGTTTATTAGTGTAGTAAATTTAAGACAACACATTACGATACAGACTAATTAAAGTTAATGTAAAAAAAAAAAAAAACATAGCACAGTGAAAATCATTATGTAGCCAAACTAAGAACATTGAACTATGAAGTGGTCTTCAAGAAGGCATCATATATTTCATGATGGACATCAAATTATTTTTTATTTTGTTATATTTAAAAGCTATAAAAATCCTGATTCACAAATATATACTGCTGCAAATGCAATTAAAGCTTCTATGGTTCACTCTATAAGGTAGAGGTCAGCTTCTCTAAAATACCAGAATTCCCTAAGGCTTTTAAATTCAAAACCTACTGTGGTAAGTTTTTTTGTCCTAAGTCAGTGAGTCCATCTTTGGCTTAGGTCAACATATTCAATACAATTTATACCAGAGAGAAAAAGGGTTGTGAACCCATGGTTCAAATGTGATACTATGGCATGGCACTGGAATTTACATAGTCATGAACACTTCCAATAATAAATTCTCCATTCAAAAGTTGTTCTTAAAAATTATGATAGGTAAATAAATTTTAATTTAAAAACCAAAATACTGTATACTGTAAAATTTTTTCAACTTTTCTATATACTTGAAAATTCTCATAATGTGACAATATGAAAAATTGCCAAAGTAATAATAAAAAAGAAAATCACAAAATTAAAAAAATTCAATACTTTAATATGGCTCCTCAAATAGGCACTAGTACCTTAAGTACCAGAAATGATACATGGTCAGCTTTTACTGTTTCAATTTCAGTTATGAGTGAAGTAATGTAAATAAAATATCCTCTAAGTTACTTCCTTTCAAACTTTACTGTGCACATAAATCATCTGAGGGTCTTGCTAAAACGCAGGTTCTGATTGATTAGCTCAGGAGTGGAGTCTGAGGTTATGCATTTCTAACACTTTCCCAGTCAAGGCTGATGCTGCTGTCCACAGACCACACTTGGAGTAGCAAAGATCTTTTTACTGTATTGTTTGTTAGGATTCAATAAAGCCTTGAAGCTTATAAATACATACCAATAACTACCTATTAATAAAAATATCTTTACTTAATGCTTTGAACTTCCTAGGAGTGAAATCTCAGTGTTATGCTGAATACAACCTAGATTTCTGAGTTTTGCCTGAAAGGGTTGCTACGACCTCTAGAAAGTTAGCTCAAAGTATATACAATGAAAAAACTTCTCAGTAGTAATAGCAGGGGTATGTATGCTTCGGTCATCTATCTTCTAGATAATTAAGATTCAATTATAATTTAAATGTGTAAATGTGTCACAAAATGTATTAACATTCTACTCAAATCCATATGCTTCTGTATTTGTTCAGAAATATTTTAAAGCAAATTGGCATATTTGTTTCTATCTTGAGAAATTCAGTCTGGAGCACTCATTTGAAAATATTCAGATACTTAAAGGGTTCTTTAGTCCATTCCCCTAATGACTGATATCCCAGCCCTTCAGTGGAAGTAACATTCTCCCCTGTTTGAGGTAAATGATCTCTTGCAGGCACACCATTTGGATACCTGGAAAAGGTAATTTATCTCAAGTAGGCAAACACTTTAATGAAAGCAGGAAGGTTGCCACCTGTCCAGTATTTACAGACACAACACGGATACTGGGGCCCTTGCCCACTGTCTATAAAGACATCGTTAAAGTTTAAGAAGATAGCAGGGGCAACCACCTTCAGCACTTTCTGAGCAGTGAACTTAAGCTAACATACTGAACTTGTAGTTTCATGAAAAGGTTTAAGGTAAAATACCAGTATTACCCAGTATTACTTTAAAGTGTGAGACATCAGTACACATAAAAGAGATAAAACAACAAATATTTATTGGACAATTACATATAAATGGACTTGGCTAAGCTGATTACATTTATTCCTAATGACCCTATGAGGTGAGAACTTTTCTTAGTCAAATTTTACATATAAGATATTAAAGCTGGAAAGGGATTAAGTAATTTTCCTAAAGTCACACCCAAATGAAGCATTGTAACCCATATTCAAATCTAGAGTCAAAATTCTTATTTCACACTATTACACATCCAACATGTTTACTTTTCTCTACTAAATCACTTGAAAATTTTTTCTCCCAGATAGTTAATGGTACGTATATATTTCATAACTCTAAAAATATAAGCACCTAGTGTTTTAAAAGAGTAATTTATTTTTTTCACCTTAGAACAAAGATAATACAAGAAGCAATACAGCTACCACTTAAAATATCAAAAACAACTACTTGGTATTGGCCTACATGTACCAGTTTTCCTGGGTCTAAGAACAAAAACATTGCCAATGATGCCATCCATATGTAGTTCTGGCATGAAACATTGTTTAATTTTCAGCAAGTTCTTTAAGAAGAAAAAGAAAGAAAAGAAAAAACAAAGTTCTAAGAACTATCCTTTTTCATTTCAGAATTTTCAGATTATTTCCTAAAATGACTTGACATTTCAATTCCCCATTTCACTGAAAGAATTAAGATACTGCACATAATATTAGATCATTCGAAAGACATGAATCGATCACAAATCAAAGCTGAACTGATAGTCCTGATGCCTGTTGTATGATGAAAACACCCTACTGTGAACGGGTCAAATAAATTATGGAATGAGTAACTAATAAATATTATCCAGACATTGAAAATCATTCTCTAGAAAAACATTAATAGAAATGGAGAAAAAACCTCAAAAATATGACTTCTTTTAAACTAAAGCTATGATAGTATATTGTAGGCAAAGCACAGCATCACTTCTGTGATATTCATGCCCAAAATATATAAGCTGAGTCTCATGATGAGGAAACAAATCAAAATTGAGGGTTATTCTACAAAGAAATGGTGTATAATCTTCAGGGTAATGCTAGTCATGGAAAATAACGAGAAACTCTTCCATGCAGCAGAAGACTAAAGAAACATGACTAAATGCAACACAATTCTAAATCAGGTGCTTTTATCATGAAAGACACAGTGGGGACAACCAGGGAAAATAGAATGGGGTCTGAATGGTAGTAACGTATCAGCGTTGGTTTCCCAATGTTGGTCACTGCACGCTGGTTAGGTACAAGAACATCTTTGAAATGCACACTAAAATATGGGGAAGTAATGGGAAATCATGTCTCAGCAACTTGCTTTCAAATCATTCAGCAAAAAAAAAAGGGATCTCTATAGTGTACTTGCAACTTTTCTCTAAGTTTAAGGTCATTTCAAAATAAATTTTATATAAAACATAAAACAGTATATAGTCTATGATATTTATAACATTTGTTAGTCTGCTAGTAGATGGATGGGTGGATGGCAGGATGGATGAGAGGGAGGCAGGCAGAGTGGGTAGACAGAGAGAGATAAAGGGATAAAATAGAAGAAGATACACAAAAATATTAATAGTAACTATTCCTTTATTATGAGAAACTATTTTTGTTTTTGTTATTGTTGCTTTCTTATTTTTTTCCAAGTTTTCTTGGAATTGACCAATTTTCTTTTACAACTGATGCAGCAGTAGATGTGGAGGCAATTTGTTTTCTAAAATCTGAATCCTCTCTATTGCAGACATTGTTGATTAGCTGAGCCATCCCAACCACAAACTCTCCCTTCTCTTCTGCCAACTTCCAGGCAGCCAGCTAGGAATAACCATGCGATCCAGTTCGGGTCACCAAAACAACAGCAGAAACCTGCCGGGGAGCTTTTAGGAAATCTTTTGCCTTGCTGAAATAAAGGGATATATTCAGTAGCCATGTTTTCATATTTTAACAGCTTTCCCAAAATATAATTCACACACAATACAATTCACCCATTTAAAATATACAAATCAGTGATTTTCAATACATTCACAGAATTGTCTAATCATCATCACAGATAAATGTATAACATTTTAGTCACCCCAAAAAAGAAACACCATACCCATTAGCAGTTATTCCCCAAGACCCCAACAGCCTACCCAGCATTAGGCAGCCACTAATCAATTTTCTGTCTTTAGATTTGCCTAATCAGGCATCTCAAAAATAAGCATACCCTGGGGGTATTGTTGGTTAGGCTCCAGATCACTGCAATAAAAACGAAAATCACAGTAAAGCGAGTCACACAAACTGTACTGTAGTGCACATAAAAGTTATGTTTATACAGTACTGTAGTTTATCAAGTGTGCAATAATAGAATTATGTCCAGGAAAACAATGTGTAGAGTTTAACCTTAAAATACTTCTTTGCTGAAAATGCTAACCATCCTCTGAGGCTTCAGTGAGTCATAATCTTTTTGCCAGGGAAGGGTCTTGCCTCCGTGTTCACAGCTGCTGACTGGTCAGGGTGGTGGCTGCAGCAATTTTTAAAAATAAGGTAACAATGAAGTGTGCTGCATGGATTGACTCTTCCTGTCACGAACAATTTCTCTGCCACAGGTAATGTTGTTTGACAGCATTTTACCCACAGAAGACCTTGCAAAACTGGACTCAGTCCTCTCAAACCCTGCTTCTGCTTTATCAATTAAATTTACATAATATTGTAAATCCTTGTTACTTCAACAGTCTTCACAGCATCTTCACCAGGAGTAGATTCCATCTCAAGTAACCACTTTCTTTCCTAATGTATAAGAAGTAACACCTGGTTGAAGTTTTATCCTTGTGAGACTGCAGCAATTCAGTCACCTCTTCAGGCTCCACTTCTAATTCAACCTCTCTTGTTATTTTGAGCACACCCACAGTTACTGCCTCCACTGGAGTCTTGAATCTCTCAAAGTCATCCATGAGGGCTGGAATCAACTTCTTCCAAACTCCTGTTAATGCTGATATTTGACCTCTTCCCATGAATCACAAATGTTCTTAATGGCATATAGAATGGTAAATGCTTTCTAGAAGGTTTTCAATTTACTTTGCCCAGATCCATCAGAGGAATCACTAACTATGGCATCTATAGATTACAAAATGTGTTTCTTGAATTATAAGGTTTTAAAGTCAAAATTACTACTTGAACCAAGGGCTGCAGAATGGATGTTGCTTTGGCAGGCATGAAAACAACATTAATTTCGTTGTACATCTCCATCAGAGCTCTTGGATGACCAGCTGCATTATCAATAAGAAGTAATATTTTGGAAAAAAAATTGTTTTTTCTAAGCAGTAAGTCTCAATAGTGGGCTTAAAATATTCACTAAACCATGTTGTAAACAGATGTGCTGTCATCGAAGCTTTGTTATTCTATTTATAGAGCACTGGCAGAGCAGATTTAGCATAATTCTTAAGGGCCTTAGGATTTTCAGAATAGTAAATGAGGATTGGCTTCAACTTAAAGTCACCAGCTGCATCAGCCCCTAACAAGAGACTCAGCCTGCCCTTTGAAGCCTTGAAGACCAGCGCTGACTTCCCCTTTCTAGCTATGGAAGTCCTAGATGGCATCTTCTTGCAATATAAGGCTGTTCTGTCTACATTGAAAATCTGTTGTTTAGTGTAGCCATGTTCATTCATTATCTTAGCTACATCTTCTGGATAGCTTGCTTAGGCTTCCACATCAGCTCCTGTTGCTTCCCCTTGCATTTTTATGTTAGGGAGACAACTTCTTTCCTTACCACACAAACCAACCTCTGCTAGCTTCAAATGTGCCTTCTGCAGCTTCCTCACCTCTCTCAGCCTTCATGGAATTGAAGAGAGCTGGGCCTTGCTCTGGATTAGGCTTTGGCTTAAGGGAATGTTGTGGCTGGTTTGATTTTCCACCCAGACCACTAAATCTTTCCTTATCGGCAATAAGGTTGGTTTTACTTTCTTATAATTCATGTGTTCACTGAAGTAGCACTTTTAATTTCCTTCAGAAATGTTTCCTTTGCATTTACAACTTGGCTGTTCAATGCAAGCAGCCTAGCTTTCAGCCTGTCTCGGCTTTTGACATCCCTTCCTCACTAAGCTTCATCATTTCTAGCTTTTGAATTAAAGTGAGAGCTGTGCACCTCTTCCTTTCACTTGAACCCTGAGAGACCACTCAGGGTTACTAACTGGCCTGATTTCAATATTGTTGTGTCTCAAGGAACAGGGAGGCTCAAGGACAGGGGAATAAGGAACAGCTTGTCAGTGGAACAGTCAGAATGCTCACAACATTTATTATTGATTAAGCTCACCATCTTATGTGGGTGCAGTTTGTGGAGCCTCAAAACAATTACAATGGTAACATCAAAAATCACCAATCACAAATTACCATAACAAATATAATAATAATGAAAAAGTTTGAAATACTGCAAGAATTACCAAAATGTGGCACAGAGACACAAAGTGAGCAGATGCTGTTGTAAAATGCAAGGTTGCCACAAACCTTCAATTTGTGAAAAACTCAGTAAATGCAAAGCACAATAAAGTGAAGCATAATAAAGTGACGCATGCCTGTCAATGGAATCATATAACATGTGATGTTCTTTCACTTAGCATAATAATTTCAAGGCTCATCCATGTTTGGTATGTATCAGTACTTCATTACTTTTTATGACACAATAATACTTCATAATATGGATATTTATTCATTCCTTACTTGATGGACATTTGGGTTTATTTCTACTTCTGGCTACTGTGCATAATGCTGCAATGAATATTCATATGGTTTTGTATGTATAGATATATGTTTTCATTTCTCTTAGATATATTATGTCTAGGACTAGAATTGCTGGCTCGTATAACTCTGTTTAACACTTTGAGGAACTGCCAGACTCTTCCAAAGCAGCTTTCATTTTTCACTCCAAACAGCAATGTACAAATACCTTCACATTATGTCCTTCCACCTTCCTTCCTGCCAACACATAACCCTGATGCCTGAAAGTAAAGTACCCAGCTTAAACTAGGAGGCATGAACATGAAGATGCCAAGGACGGCAGAGCGGAAAGACAGTCCAGATTTCTGCCTTCATCTAGGCTTCCTGTTACTTGAGAGGAAAAAACTATATATCATTGAGGTAGTTTAAGTGGCATTTTCTATAAGTTACAAACAAAGCAAACCTTTGATGCCCACAAACATAATAACCTTCCTACATTCAGAGAAGGAAATTTCTCCTTGATCTTCATATGTTAATTTATAACAAAACCATGTTTTAAAAAGTTAGAGCTGCATGAGATATGTAAATTGTCTTGAAATTTTAAGATAAACTAAGGTGTTTTCATTGGAGTTTTATGAATGTTTATTATTCAGTTAATGCAATAAAGCTTATTAATAATTGATTATTTTAACTAAAAAGCAAACTAATAAACAAAGACAACTTTAAGCACTTTACAAATTAAGTAATTTAATTCTCTAAATAACTCTAAGAGCATTTAAATAACACGCCACCTCACATAGCTAGAGTTGGAACCAGTATTCAAAGCCAGGCAGGACCTCTGGTTAACCCTACACTATCTTGTTTCCATTGTAGAGAATGTTGGAAATTTCAGAATAGAAAATGAATAATTAGTAGTCTAAAAATGTGTACGCGTAGACGGGAGCATGTGCCTGGCATTAAGGTTATACACTGCTTTCACGGTGAGATGTGTGCTAGGGAACAACTTTGTGCAGCACCCTCTCTATGCCAGGTACTACACAAAATTCTAGAAGTATTATCTCATTAAATCCTCAAAACAACCAGGAAGATGATACTATCTCCATTCATTGGTAAAGAATGTGAAGCCCAGTAAAGTTCAAGTAACTTGCCCAATTTCATACCACTACTAGCAGAGCTGGATATAAAATCAAATCTACCTTGTTCAAAGCTAATGAATAAAGTTCTTTCTACTGTAAAATAATAATGCTTACCTATTTAGGTTATTCATACACCTAAATTATAAACTCATGATTATATAAGCTGTTATGGTTTTCCATTTATTACCCTCATTATCATCTGTTGATAACCTCTGATATACTTTAGCTGTTGGAAGATACTTCCCATCTTTTCTGCTAAAACATCTAAAATTCCTACTACTGGAAAACACTTTAAAATCAAAGTGTCATCTGAAAAGGATAATATATTAATCCCTCATCCTGTTTTGAAAGAATAAGCCCAGATAGTTAAGCCATCTCCGCAGAAGGGCCACACTGATCACTCTGCAGTAGCCCAGTAATGGTCAGTTATCGACCTGTCCAGACCACGTCTCTTCCAACGCGCTCCAGGGCTCTGAGACATCAGTTGTTCCCCACTCTAAGCAGCAGCTACTTTCTCCTCTCTAAGCAGTGTTCATTAGCCAACAAACATTTAAAGCCTTCCCCAAAACTAAGTCTCCCTGAACTTGCTATATCCTCAAACTATCAGAGACACAACCAGGTTCTCACATCAAAGGCAGCTCTGTTCCTGCAGATTGGCAGGCACTTAAAGACACCACTCTTGGTCTATCTTCTACTTGATAAGGCTTACATATATTTTTATCAGGGTATCAATAACATTGTGTCAATATTTTAACTTAAAAATGTTGCAAGGGAACATATGCTCAGGGTGGGGAATCACCGCCTACTTTTATAAAACCTCTGCAATCTGACCCCATGCCAACGATCCAACTTATTCTCCCACAGTTCCCCAATATGGTTACTAGAAAATACGTTTCAGCAATTGCCATCGATAAGCCAGACCTGTTAGGCATGGATTTCCCTTCTCATCTCTTTAATGGCCCTTCTTCCCATTCTATCTCATTCCCACTTCTGCAGCTCTGCTTAGGCTATGCACTTCTTCTGAAGGCCATCTCTCCTCTCTAACTTACTATCGTTCCAGACCCAATTAAATTACTGTATCCACCTAAAGCCTTCCCAATATTCATATGCCCACACTGCACTGCACTTTCTATGGATTTTTATGTATAAAGCCTGTATTGCCCCATCTAAACCTTCAATACATTCTGCCTAACACTGTTCATGAATTGTCATTCTTGTTCTATAACCACTGAACATATTTTCTAGACAGCCAGATTGAATCCCATATACTTCTTTTATCTCCTAAAGTGTACACAGAACAATAATAAAAAAACATGTTAAATAAATAATATAATTGAAAAAAAATAAAGCTTAAAAAGTCAATCTACTTTTATGTGTCCACATACCCACAAAGAATATGACTAACACAAATCATCTGTTTATTAAAATAAATACAAAAACTTCTATTAAGTTTTTTTAAGAATATTACAGTTTTGCTTTGAAGCAATGACACCAACCTTCTCAAAATATATTTATCCAGACTTTTATTTAAGTCTCCTAACCCAATATGTTGAGGCTTTGCCAATATATTAAATATGCATATTGCTTACCAACATCAGTTACCACAATCTAAAAATAATCTCTGAATCAAAAATTTCCTTCTACAAGAACCTAGGTTTAGGTTTAGATATTTGAAATCACAATAAATGATCTGTATTTACATAACAGAGTACCTAAAAAATAAAATTACATCCTAAATTATTATTTCATTAATACTTACAACATTTCATTAAGTAGGCAAGTATTAACAACTTCAGTTGCACTATTAAAATGCCTGAAATGACAATAATTAGTCCAATGACATAGCTTGACCAATAGGTGACTATATGTTATTCTTGTAGGATAGAAAAATTAATTTTCATTGAACTTTTCACACAAACATATGCAATCTCAGCCATAAGAAAATAAACTTGAATTTTAGACCTTTGGAAATTACAAATCATAGGGGGTTCCACACGTGGTAGAAAGGAACAGACTATTCAAATTAACTCCATTTAAAATTAATTAGAAAAAATAAAAACATCACCAAATGAGAAACAAAAATTTTCTGCTGGTTCAGTTTTTACTCAAACTTCTAAAATTCACAGGCAGAAAGAGAAATGAAGAAAGACCAGTATTATTTACAAAAAAAAAAACCCAAGTTAATGATGAACAGGAAAATCAGATCACAAAGGGAAAAAAAAGGTATCTACATTCACCTAAAAAATGTCATTTAATTTTCCCATAAATAAGGACAAAATTGCTTGTCAAAATTGACACTAATTCCCTACATCATTAAATATAGATTTAACAATCTCCCTTACCTGAATAAAAGAAAGATGAGAACAAGTATATTTTCTTCCTAGATTGTTTATTAGAATTTGTACCATAAAGCATTTCTAAACATTTGCTTTTAAATATATTTCGAGAGGACATAAAAGAGGGAAACATACCTGTTTTACTAATGACTTCCTGTAACTCAGCCGTAGAAGCGATTATTGCAGCAAGAAGGTCAGAACTGGTGAGCCAGCTGAGCGCTTGCAGACAACGTAACTGCTCCTTTTGATGTTCTGCAAAAATAGAAAAAAATCCATTATGTAATGCTACAAAAATTTACTAAAATCCATGTTAAAAACTCATAGCCATGTTTAGTTATTTAAGAAATAGATCAAAACTTGTGGACAGAACTTTGCCTAATGCAGAAAAGTCTAACAAGAAATGTCAGATTTGATTGACTTTGTTTATATATGACTATTAACTGATATCAAAAGAAATTTTCTTTAGTTCTTATATTACTTGATTTTCAAAAGTTAAATTGAAATCATTATTTCCTCAGAATAGTCAGATATTCACAAAATGTTAGTAAGAAAATTTATATTTGTCTCATTTTCAATGAGTTCTTCATTAAATTTTTATCTCTGATCATTTTATACTGATTCATAGAAAGTGAAAATAAATTATACTGCTAATTAATTTTAAATAGGGCATAGTCTCTGGATGGACTTAACTGAAAAACCACTGCATAAACTCTACTGTGAAAAAAGCATTCAAGTCTGATAAAGCTAGACAAAGTTGAAATTATACATATTTGCTACTTGCTTTGTAATTTAATGTTTATAACAAAAAATCAAAACTTAGTTTATACATAAATATACACGACAACATATTAAATGAATTTAAGTTTTTGCATAATGGTGAAACATTCACACTGTATGTCACTCACATTCAACTTAGATTTTTCAAAGCGCACATTATCTTACTTGGAAATTTGTGCTTGTCTTTGGGCTCTCCTGTACACACTAACATGCTTATGCCTTCTTTGAAACTTTCCATCCAGGTAAAAAGAGAGGCACATGATTGGCCCAAAACCTTCAGTCTGTGTGCTGCCAAAATTGCAATGACACCTTTCCGGAATACACGTATCAATCCCTTGAATGGTTTTTTCTTCATCTTGGCTTCCTCTTGCTTCTTTTCCTCTACAGTTGACAAAGCCTGGGCTAGCGTTCTCACTTCCACTTTGAACAACTCGAAGGTGGCGACCTGCTCCTGGAGAAAATCTCTCTGTGTAGATAAGGCACAGGATCGGCTATAGAGAGGATATAAGGCACCAGCCATCAAGGCACAGGCGGCCAGCAAGGATGTTTGCTCCTTTTGAGTCTGTGATAACACATTTTTGATGCGCGCATTTTCAAGAACCAACTGTTCATGTGACTTCTCAATATGGTTCAACTTTTCCATATTTTTTTCAGCAATTTCTTGAAATTTCTATGAGGAGAGAAGTCAAAATATGAAATAAACAGATGATTTATTAATTCCTTTTTATAGAAACAAAAACTTTTGCTGACAACTACTTCTTCAAAAGATCCGTGTTCTAAAATATCCAACAAATACATATTATGATAGAGGAACAGTGGGCCAAACAACTTAGATCTGAATGTGCAGAGTAATTTTTTTTTTAAGAGTCTACCTATCTACTTCTAGAGAGAGGGGAAGGGAAGGAGACCAAGAGGGAGAGAAGAAACATCAGTGTGAGAGACGTCAATCGGTTGCCTCTCCCATGCCCCCAACCAGGGGCCTGGCCTACAACAGAGGCACATGCCCCGACGGTGAGCTAAACTGGTGACCTTCTGGTTCGCAGGCTGGTGCCCAACCCACTGAGCCACACCAACCAGGGCGAATGTGCAGAGTAATTTTTAAATCCTCTTACATAGTAGCTTTATACAAAGTAGAACACATAAATTTAAAAGTACTTCATAAAGTACATTTATGAATACACATGCTTAAACAATCTCTCCTCTTCCATTTCTCATAATTTCTCTTCTTCCATTCTTTATTAACTTTTATTTCCTGCTTTTAAACAGAAATTACACTACCAATAGAGGCTTTCCTATATAACAGAAGACCTTGCTTTTGCTAAAATAAGCAAAAGGTTAAAGCAATGATACAACAAATAGCACTTGACTGTCTGCCATTTACTAAATGAGAAGGAACTGACTCAAAATATGCTCGTATTTCGGTTTCTTTCTTACTATCCCAAGACAGAAGGCTGAACAAAGTAGGCTCCAGTGAGGGGAGGAAATACGCACTGTAAGCAGGGCATCAGCAACAATCTGATTCTTTTTTCCTAATCAAGGTACTTACATTCCTAAAACCTAATTTAAAACACAAAGAAATTTTAACTGCAGACACCATATTTTAATCACTAGAAAACAAACTAGCTCTCTATGAAATCTAATGACCAATCATTAAGGAATTGCTGATACAGAGTAAATTCTAGAACATAACAGATCCCAATTTCCTTTACAGATTCATTTATCATTCAAAAAACATTTATTGACTACTCACTAAATTCCATGTACCAGGAAAACAGACAAGTAAATCAATTATTGTTGTACAATGTTAAAATAGAGCTATGCCAGATTGCCAGAGGTACACAAAAGGAATTTTACATAAAATGATGTTAACAGGCTTTTGGAGGGTTATGGTGAAGGACACGTAGGAGCCATAGCTATAATACTTTAATCAAATCCTTATAAATCAAAGGTGCTTTAACAGCTTCATTTGGATCTTTAATTAAGCAGGTGAGCTGCCATGACTTGACCATGGAGGCCAAGGGGGTTCACTTTGAATAAGGGAATCAACCAAAGACAGAATCATGCTCTGGATATGTATGATAAAGTGAAGTACTATCTTCATTATATGTGGGCTTAGGAAAATATTTCTCTTTGTATTATTGGTTCAGATGCACTCTATCTAAAATTTGATATTGATCTTTGGGAGAGGTTCAGAATGAGTGTGTGTCTTATTCAAGTGTTACCTATGAACAACTAAAAGAATCAGAGGTATTTCTAAAACTGACACTGGCATGAAGGCCCAAAAGTGATAAGACTTACATGAAATCACACAAACTCTTAACTACTCTGCAAGATTTGGTATCAAAGCCTATCATGGACAATGTTGATAGGCAGTTGTAAAAAGAATTCAAACTTGCTAAATACACTGCTGAGAAAAGTAATTCCTGAGGTGGGAGAAGAGCTTCCCAAAGGTGTACTGTGAATGCAAGTACACTCTGAGGTACAGCCCTGCGTGCAAAAGAGTTTAGGAAGTATACAAGAGACTGTTCTCTGAAGGATTAGACTTCTGCTAGTCTTTTTCTTGGGCAGGAAAAAATATTATATTTTAGACATTGTTTTAAATGTTTCTATACTATAATCCCCTTGATTTACTCTAACTCTTCTCAAAAGTCTGATCTGGCCATTACTGTGAAAAATAAATTGTGGCTTGCCCTAACCACATCCCCACTGATGGCCATGCTGTGGTAGCAGTATTCGATCGCTGGAATCATGCCCCAGAGCTCCATACAAAGACTGGTAAAGGAAGTGGTGTCCCACTCCGAGCAGCTGAAAAAAGCAAGAAACATACTAGCCAGGTGAACTGCTTGGAAGCTGATGTGAGACACCCTTTTAAGAGAGGCAACTTTTAAGAAAAGGGAAAACTGACACATGAATTTTAAGTAGAGAAAGCAGGAAGACTAGCATGTGAAAAAGAGCCAGAAAACAGGATAATGTGTTCTAAGGAAGTGCAAATGACTCAGTATGTCTAAAGAAAAGAGAAAGATGAAAATTTAAGAAGTAGGTTAATAACAGATAATTCAGCTAAGGAAATTAAACTTTATCCAAAAAGCTGTGAGAAGCTGTAAAATCCTGGAACGGTCTCTCTGCTCCAGTGAATGGATGGGAGGGTCAGAAACATGAAGACTGCCAAGCAAAACCAGTTGCAGGGAGTGGGGATGAAATGAGGGGAGCAAGTGGAAATTACAAAGGTCAATTCCATATTCTTTCCCAAATCAATTCCATCAGTTCAGTTAGAGGAAAAAAGGAATATTATAGAAAAATCTAAAGTAAAAGAGGCAACATAATAAAAATAAAACTGAACCTAATCAGGTTCCAGGTGGCTGCCTATTTACATATTCACAGATCTCAAAGTTTCAGGCAGAAGTGTGGTTTCAGCAAAAATTACTTTGTTGCACAAAAGAAATGGAAAAAAGATATATTTTCTCATGATATTTTAAATACTTCAAAATATTTCAAAATAATATTCATTGGTTAGAATAAACATCATTGGTCAAAATCAAGTGGATTGCTGAAGGGACAGCCCATCGTGGAAAAGATTGATTAATTTTAGTGCATGACAGACCACAAACTCCTCTGCCGTGCACTTCCAATTCCACAAACCATCAGGTTAAAGCTGAAAGTGCTGTAGAGAGGCAGCCAGAAACTGACAGTCCTAGGACAAGCATGAGAGAGTTAACTAAAACAGTGCTAGCCCCTGGCCAGGAGGCTCAGTTGGTTGGAGCATCCTCCCTGTACACCAAAAAGGTTGTAGGCTCCATCCCGGGTCAGGGCACATACCCAGGGCACATACCCAGGTTCAATCCCCAGTTAAGTCAAGTACAGGAGGCAACCAATTTCTCTCTCTCTCTCTTTTTCTCTCTCTCTCCCTTTCTTCTCTCTAAAATCAATAAATGTATCTTTGCATGAGGATAAAAATGGACGGAAGTAAATAAAATCTAAAATACCAAAAATCTAAAATACCAAAAATACCCTACTTCTCTCTATATAGAGAAAAACAGGAACATGCTGGAATGTTTTAAAAATGAAACTGAGATTCCTGACTTACACAGCCAGTATTCATTTTAGGTTACCCTGTAGAAGTAGTGACAATGTAATAAAACAGTTTTTGAAAATGTTTCTGTCATTTTATGGCCCCAAATTTTGATCATTTTTAGTAATTATATCTTTAAAAGTGCTGATTAATATTAACTATTATCACTATGGATGATTTCATGAGACTTATATAATTTCTATTGTAAGAAAAAGATGCCATGAATAAAAATAAGATGAACAATACATGTGAAGTCTGTTGATAAATAAAAGTAAACAATCTCTAAAGACCGTTTAATTGTTTAATAACCACTTTGTCTTAAATAATTCTTGGTTTAAGTAATTATAATCAAGACACCCAGTATCAATGCTTATTTTAAAAAATCAACCAGGCCAATATCAATCAGATAACTGGGATTAGCAAAGTAGGATATTTTAATTAAAGATTTAAAAATAATGAAATTAAAGTTTTTAATTTTTAAAGTTCTTATTGACAAATGTTATGACAGTTTTGTTCATTTCTGAGTCACCAGCATCTCCACTGAAATCCGAAATCACAGATCTGACTGTCCAGCAGCCTTCTCTGGCCAGAAAGCTCACCGCCACCTCCAGCGAAAGTATCCAGTCCAGTACTGTTGATTTTCCCTCTGAAAGTGTTCATAATAGCTCTCTTTATATCAGTAAATGGCACCAACATCCACTAAATTATTCGCATCAAAGACATCAGTCGGTCTTCATTCCTCCTTTCACCCTATCCTCTGCAGTTCCAAATCAAAGCCATCAGCAAGCCCCCATCCACCCTGATCCATCTCCCCACTGCCCTAGTTCCAGCTGTCATCACCACTAGCCGTTCGTGCCCTTTTCAATGCCACTTCAGATTCCATCAGTCCAATCCTATTGCTTAACTTCTTTGTCTTTACTGAACCAAGGTTCCCTGCTCAAGTTACAACATCACCACGTGCCTTCTCCTGTAAAAGCCTCACCTTCTCCCACAAGCCTCCACTTGGGAAAGGAGAGAAGGGTCTACTCCTTTATTTTCCAGACATGAACCTCACACCACTTTTCACAATTTAACCACATTCTGTAGCACCCCCAGGTCACTTCCCTTTCCACTCCCCTAATGTAATTCAAGTTCTTAACATATTCAGAACCCATTTCAGGGTCTGCCTATATTCCATGACACCTTTTACTATCATTCTCACTCACACACTGGCTTTGACCATCTCAAGACTTAATTAAACCATTCAAGCATGTAATTCCTACACTGCTACTTACTTATATCCTATGTCTGTATCTTCTCCCCCTCAAGTACAATAGAGTGCTAGTTCCTAGAGGCCAGGAATTATTTACTACAGTGCTCTATACCCCATAGGTACTCAATAAATATTGAACAAATGAAATAATCCTTTATAAAATGTTCCTTGGTGCTTAGCACAGTGTTTTGCCCATAAAAGGTATTGAATAAATGCCCAATGAATAAAAAGTTTTACAGACTTAAGAAGAAGAAAAATATAATTTAAAAAGATATCATTTCTGAATATAATTTGGGACTTATCAACATGTCAGAATTCTGTTTTGAATTAATTCTGATAGGCCACAGGGACCTTCGGAGGTACTGCATTATTTACTGTGAATTATTCTTGAAGAACAAAGCTTGTTTGATGGCAAGGCTAGAAACAGCTATAAGAGCAAATTTTCCTTTAAAAAAAAAAGTCCTGTGTTCTTTACCCAAGGAGATTTAAGGCCAATATTTTTAAAGCAAACATAGGAACATCGCCTTCAAATGGGACAAAAGCATTCCTAGTACTGAAATCCTCCTTAGTGTGTTTAATTTCAAAAATAATATTCCAGAATTCCCTCCCACCCCCCAAAAAGCAGTCTTTTTTGCAATATGTTTTAAAAACTAAAAATATAGAATAGATACCCTTTACACATATTCCCCTGTCATATCAAAAATACTACATCATTTCACTAGTTTTCTTTTACTCTCTACAAATTCAAGGTGCACCCAAAAATGCAGGGGGAGGACAGCTTCTTTCCTTAATAAATCACACACTTACTTCCTGAAATACACAAGTTTTCAGGGATGCCTTGTTAGCTTACAGCACTCCATGAACTTGGAGACTTTGAGCCAGAAATTAGACACTTCCCTAGGGAGTAAAATTTTTTATCACTTTTGCTTGCTGAGTTTCTATTCTTTATGTTGGCGAAAAGACAAATTGCAAACTGGACACTCAGTAACACATAGACATAAAAGGACCTCATTTAAAATGTCTTATTTTCACAAATTATATATCTTGTCTTTCTATACAATGAAAATATTTTAAAATATAATAAATATAAATTCATCTGCTTTTCCTATGACGTAAATGTTTCTCTGTTAAAAACAAAGCATGTGCTATAGAGAAACTGGAACCCTCATATGTTGCCGATGGGAATGTAAAATCGTGTCCGCAGCTTTTGAAGCCAGTTTGGCAGTTCCTCAGAAAGTTCCTATAGACTTACCATATGACCTACCAATTCCATAATTTGAGATATATATGTACACTCTAACTACATAATGATTAACTTGAAAATACTATCTTCATTTTGTAAATTTAGCATGTCAAAAATATGTACTCCTGTGTTTACTCTTGTTTCTCAGGCAAAACAAATTATAAAATGCTCTTCTGTAGAGCCAAGCTCTCAAAAGAACAGAGTTCTCCTTATCATTAGACCGAGAATAAATGTGTCAATACAGGCAAGATGTTTGATTTGCTGATTGTTCAAAGATACTACCTCAGACTGTCTCAAAGTAAGCATTACCTCTAAATTCTGACCTGTCGCACTTGTCCCTTTCTTCTGGGTTTTCTGATCCCAGGTTGGCTCCAGTCTCCTTTTGAAGCCTTCAAACTCTAACCACCTCCTCTTCCAAGTTTATAGCATTCTTTTAGCAATTAATTACACACAGCCTGATGAGAAACCTTATATCATTTAATGTTTCATGTTTATTTAATACGTCCACAATTAAATTTGACACTTTTTGAGAAAAAAACTAAGTATTGTATCTCTTAGTACCACAGCATGAAACGCAGGGTCCTATATATCTGATATATAACATGTAAAGTATTTATTAATATTAACTACATTATATAAAAGTCAGTTTGATGTTCTTTCCTATAGTAGTAATTTTGCAATAGAGTATACTAAAAAGTCAGTACCAGGAAAGAAGTCTGAGAGAAATAGAGATAAAAAAACTACCGTTTATGAATTGCTGACAATGTGGCACTGGTTAGCTTTTTCATACAGTACCATGTTTAATTATTAATTAATCCAGAATCACTCAGAAATGTAAGTACAAGAAATATGAAACTGAGTTGCCGCTACACCTGTTTTCAAATATTACTTTATATAGAAAAATAGCATATTTTCTCCTTAAAAAGTGTTGTATAATGCAAAAAGACCAAACGCTAAGGATGAAGATAATGTAATAAAGACAGCATTATGTTCACTTCTCAATTTCTAAACGCCAACCAAGGTGCTAAGCATTTTACACCTGTTATCTCCATTCTAATCCTGTCCTAGAACTTCCTCACTATGCAAACAAGTGGTATCAGCTCTCTGAACCTTAGTTTCCACATCTGCAAAATAGAAATGATGCTTAAATGATGCGCAGCTCCTGTACAAAGAGGCATGCAAGGTATGCAAAAGCATTGAAAAGAATCTACCAAACATTATGCAAATCAACCAAACAACATTATTATTAAAAAAAATTTCTAGAACAATTATTTGAATACCAGAGGATCTACCAATATTTCATTATAGGTGCCCACTCCAGCCATCTCACAGTCCATCAGAACATGGTGTGTACAGGATTCTGTCTAACTCCCTGTGAATTATTTCAGGCAGGCATCTATGCCTACTCTCCAACAATATAAACAAGCTGTACTTTTTATCCCTGAATAGTTTTGGAATTCAATTAAAAGTTTCAACATCTAATAACAGTTTTATGACTGCCCAGATTTCTTGCCAAAAGTACAATCACTCCCATGATATCAGAGGAATAAAATGCAATATAGTATAATGTATCTGAATTTCTTTGGTTTTTGTTCTCCATTCTAAATTCATTTGATTTTACGAAAATGTCAAACGTAAAATGTGTATAATAAACATTGCATCAAGGCTTAATTATACTTAACTGATAGTGAAAAATCTTTATTTCTAGAAAGGAAGTTCTTGTTCCTGTAATTTCATCTTTTTCAGGTAAAAAAGAAATAAGCACATATATACTAAGCCTGCAAATGCAAACTCCGGAAATGGAATGCAATGTGGCACTGAGCCTAGATGCTTCAGCAGGCATAGGTGCGTGAGATATATTTATACAATGGCTCCAAAAGTATGTAAATTCAAGAAGTACCCAACCATGTGGCCAGCACATTTTGCTCAACACTACAAACATGCTGTGATGCTAGAACCAAACTCTCTGCTCTACGAGTTTCATTTATCTGATAGCAATTCCACTAATTGTTTTAAAGCTTACTACATATTCAAACATCTTGCAAATAACTCAACTGCACTTTTCAGATAGAAGTAATTCAAATCCAAAATTTGTTTTTTATTTAACTAGCTGTAGCTTACTAACCACTTCCTTACAATACCAAACATTAAACATAGGGCTCTGTGGGTAAGTCATTTGTTTTCTAGCAGATGGTTTCTATTATTGGCTGTGTTCATCTGACCCCAAACATCCTCTACAACACACAACCCTATGCAAAAACTGTGGATTTCCTCCCTCATGACGTTATCAACGTAATTTTTGAAAATGCATTAAGTACTATAAAACTAAAATATTCTTATTTGCATTATAGCTTTCAGGGAAAAAGTAGAAGTATACAATTCATCATAATAAAATTTCCTAAAATTTATAGGTCCTGTAATATATATATTACAATAGCAGTTTACCAAATATAAAATCCAACTGAATTGCTGCTGTGTATTCAATTATATTTTATGAAAATTCAAATATGTTCATAAAAAATACAGGCTATATGCCAATGTATAATACTAATGTACTTTTAAGAATAATAAAAATAATACTTTTAATTTGCATATCCATGGATCAAAGCCTAGAGTATTAACTATTATTCAGAGAAAAGCCTTCAGTGAGGGCTTCTTTTAAAACATTAGCATTTGTACCCTCCGGTTCCCTTTCCCATTGGATCTGAACTCCGGTCTCGGTGGTCGTAAAAGGAGGGAAAGTAACACTGAAGCTGGCCTCACGGCTCTGTAGCTTGTGGGCTGGTTTCAAACAAGGTAAAAAAAAAAAAAAAATTAGCATTTGTGATAACTGATGCCCTTACTTCAGAAAGGGAATTGCTATGCCTTCCTGCAGATTTAGAATAAAAGAAGTGCGTTCAAAACACAGAAAATGAAGTTGGAAGACTCATATGACCTGATTTCAAGACTTACTAAAAAGATGCAGTAATCAAATCAGTATAGTATTGAAAAAAAGAATAAACAAATAAATAAATGGAACAGATGAGAAAGTCCGGAAATAGACTTACACAAATACAGTAAATTGATTTTTGACAAAGGTACAAATAGAGAAGGACAGTCTTTTCAATAAATAGTACTGGAATAACTGGACATACATATGCAAAAAAATGCACATCAACCTGTATCTCGCAGCTTTATAAAAATTAACTCAAAATAGATCATAGATCAATATGTAAAACCTAAAATTAAATCATCTATTGTAGAAGAGAAAAAGGAGGAAATCCAAGTGACTGCATACTAAGCAGAATTCTTAGATACAACACCAAAGGCACGAGCATTAAAAAATTGGTAAATTGGACTTTATAAAAACTTAAAACATTTTCTATGCCAAAGTACTATTAAGAGAATGTGAGAAAATATTTTCAGATCATATATCTGACAAACAACTTGTATCTAATAATACAAACAACTCTGAAAATACAGCAATAAGGAAACAAGCAACCCAATTAAAACTGAGCAATATATATATCAATAGATAATTTACCAAAGGAGATATACAGATGGAAAATAAGCATATGAAATAATGTTCAAGATTATTATGAATTAGGGAAAATGTAAATTAAAACTAAATGACATACCACTACACACCTATTTGGCTAAAAGGAAAAAAGAAAATGATGGAACTACATGCTGGCACAGACGCAGAGTGACTGGAACTCTCTGACATTGCCACTGAGAATGCAAAGTGATACAGCCACTTTGGAAAGCAATTTAATAACTGTTTCTTATAAAGATAAATATACACTTACCATATAACCCAGAAATCAGGCTCCCAATTATCTATCCAAGAGAAATGAAAACTTATGATCACAAAAATCTATCTATGAATGTTTCAAGCACCTTCCATTGCGGGGCAGAGGGGAGGGATTGAGCAAAAAGGAAAAAAGACTCATGAACATGGACAGCAGTGTGGTGACTGCAGGAGAGAAGGGGGTATAAGGGGACTAAATGGTAATGGAAAAAATATACAATAAAAATTTGTATTGGGAAAAATAAGATAAAATAAATTCAATTCAATTCAATTCAATTCAATTCAATTCAAAAGTAAAAACAACGAAAAGGCCCATCAGCAAGTATCTGAATAAATAAACTGTGGTATGTCCATACAATGGAGTATCACTCAGGAGTAAAAAGGAACAAACCACTAGTAAACACAACAACAGTAATGAATCCCAAATATACTTTTCTAAGTAAAAAAGGCCAGACCCAAATGGCTACATGCTATATGATTCCATTTATATAACATGATGGAAATGCCAAGACTCTAGAAATGAACAGACCCATAGTTTCCATAAACAGTCAACTCTTTTGTTTTTGTTTGTCTTTTTTTCACAAAGCAGGGGGAAGCTGTTTAATGAGGAAAGTAAAGTCTTGAACAAATGTTTTGGGAACAGTACACACAGGAGGAAAATGAGGCTTCAGCCACTACCTAACATCACGCACAAAAAGTAATTTGAGATGGGTCAACATAAAAGCTAAGACTATAAAACTTCTAGAAGAAACAACAGATTATCTTCACAATCCTGGTATAGAGAAAGATTACTTAGCATATGAAAATAAATACCCAAAAGAGAAAAATATTTACAAGTTAGACTTCATCACTATTTTAAAACTTGTGATCATCAAAAGAAGCATTAAAAAATAAGTGAAAAATTGAAAGAAAATATATGTGATACATATATATGAAAAAGGATTTGTATTTTAGAATATGTAAATAACTCTTACAAGTCAATAATAAAAACACAAACAACCCACATTTTTAAATGGGCAGGTATTGAATAGATATTTCATAAAATAAGATACATGAATGGCCATTTAAGTACATGAAAATGTAAAACACAATTAATCACTGAGAAGATATGAATTAAAACCACAACAGATACCATAAAAACAACTAGAATGGCTAAAATTTAAAGACTGACAATATCAAATGTTGCAGAGGATGTAAAACAATGGAAATTCTCATATATTGATGATGGAAATGTAAAATTAATCAATCATCTTGGAAAAAACTTTGACAGAAATGTGCAAATATACACCTACCCTATGACCTCAAAATTAAACTTTTAACCAAGAGAAATCAGAACATATGTCAACAAAACACTTGTGCAATCACATTTGTAGCAATTTTATTTATGATAGCCAAAAACTGAAAACAATCCAAATGTCCATCAACTTACAATCCATCAAATTGCAATGTAATTATAAAATGGAATAGTACTCGACCATAAAAGGAAATGACTTCTGATACACCCAACAACATGGATGAGAATCAAAAACATTATTTTGTGTGAAATAAGGTATTTCACATAAAACAATGTTTAATAAAATAAAATTAAATAAAAATGTCAACCACCAAAAACTACTGAATGACTCCTTCATAAGTGATCTATGATAATGCTCCTCAGAACAGTGGTTTCCTACAGGGAGTGGAAGCTGACTGGAAGTGGGCATCAGAACTTTGTAATGAAAATGTTTTACATCTTAAGTGAGGTGATGGTTACATGGGTGTTTGCATTGATTGAAACATCAAACTGTACATGTAAGATTTGTTCACTGCACTGTATGTCAATATTACTTCTAAAATAATAATTTAAGTCTCTTACTTCAGTAGTAGAAAATGCAGGGCCTATCACTAGGCACCCTTCATACAGTGAACAAATGTCTTCTTTAAGAGAGTATACTAATTCACTCAAATTCAGAACAGGCGTAAATTCACACAGGGCCCTTAGATTTGGAAAAACAGAATAGTCTTATTTTAAGAAATCCAAATCTGTTTACTGACAAACAAAAATGTATATGGTTTCTTTTTTTAAATTATACTAGCCAACATCCACCTCAGTGGAGCAAATAAGAGATTACATGCTGAATCAATCATGGGAAAAATATACAATCTTCTGGTTCCTAAGTCCTTTGTCTTGAGAACCAGGGACCTACCATTAAATTAAATAGGACAAAACCATATACACTACCATACACTATTCCTGATTGAGCAGGAATGACAGCTAGCAATACAAATCATGTTGACAAAAATTTGTATAGAAACAAAAATGGCTAATTTAACTACCAGGAACTTCTGGTCTCAATGGAATCCAACCCAGGAGACAAAATACATCTCACAGTCAATTATTTTGCTTCAGGTCTACAAGTCCAACTCTAGTTCTTACACAATGTTAGGAGATATAACAAATTTCAACCCCAAATGAATTAAAATGACGGTTCACATAGGAACCCTTACAAGTGAAGAAAACTGGATTTAAAAAAAATACTTACACTAAAACTGATAATATTTTACCAAATCTCTTAACCCTTTATTTTAAAAAGTAAATAAATGAAATGCAATTTTAGCATTTAATTGATCAATACATTCTGAGATATTTTAACCAAATACCCATCTACTTCCAAACTTAAGTGAAAGACAATCCTTAGTACTCATGCACACACAACACATACGTATTTATGCAAGCGTGAGTTTGCATGATCATACATTTCACTTGTGCCTACCAAGTTGTTTGTGGTAGTCAAGAAGTGTTACTGACTTGACAATGGCATTTGAAATAAAGATGGAGCACCCATTTGCTAAAGTTCTCTGTGGAGGGAGCATACCTGTGCCCTCTTCTGCACCTCCAAGAGGAGCTCTGAGTACTGCAGCTCCAGCTCCTTCTTTTGTTTGTGCCAGCAGCTCTCCTGGGCTTTGATCTGCTCTGCTACTTTGTTGAAGGTGTCTTCCTGGGTCTGCTGAAGCTCTCTCATCGTATCAG
This sequence comes from Trachops cirrhosus, assembly GCA_028533065.1. Classification (NCBI taxonomy): domain Eukaryota; kingdom Metazoa; phylum Chordata; class Mammalia; order Chiroptera; family Phyllostomidae; genus Trachops; species Trachops cirrhosus. The sequence goes on along the minus strand of CM052540.1, from coordinate 56,642,957 downwards.
ATTTGTTTTTACAGATATACTCTAGATGACTTATCTAAATGGGAAAATGCAACAGAGAATGAGCTATGCTGACAAACCATTTCCATGTAGCACCTCCTCCAAAGAGCATCCAGAATTTTCTAATATATTTTATTCCTTAAGATCACATAAACATTTGAGGTTGGAAGAATATCTTAACTTCTACATCCAAAGCTCTAGCTGTTCAGATATCTCAATGGGAAAGAAAGTATTTAAATGAGATTTACAAATCTACAGATATTTTGCATATAATAAAGCAGAATTTTCCAACCATTAATGATGTTTTGAAACTATGAAAATCTATTAAAACACCACCATCTCAGAGGGTTAAAACATGAACTCATTTTAATTGTCAGTAAATTTCAAACCCACGACACACACACTCACAATAATGAACAGCATCTGGGTTTCGCAACCCCTCTCATGTCCTCAGCCCCACTTCTCAGTGCCTACGGCAGTGTCTGCCAATCAGACCAAGGTGAAATGCTCTCCCTCACCCTAAAATTGGCCCCAGATTAAAAAATAAACTTTCGGCAACAGTTCTTTTTTCATGTCCCTTAGCAGCAAATGTCACTGCAACTAAGATCTGGAAACTAGACCACATAAACATAGTTCTGACCAGTTTGATAGATAAGAATCAGTATCTTTGATAGTGACATATGTTGATCTGCTAAGCAATTTTGATTTGCTATAACCAAAAGAAGGTTTTTAAATTTTTTTAAAGACTGAATTTCTAAACTTGTGAATTGTAAAGTGACTATAAAAGTCTACCATTTTCTCCTACAATATACTCATATACTTCTTACAATCTAAAGCACCGAATGGGTTTGGTAATACACAGTTTGTTATACTTCAAGAAATGTCATAAACATAATTTAAAATTTTTAACTGCTTTTAAAGTAACACCTCATTATATCCTAAGCAAAGAATTTTAAGATCATGTTTTTGAATAACTGTATCTTGTTTCTATTTTATGCTATCATAAAGAGTTGGTTTATTAATGTAAATGGCTAAGTTCTTTGAATTGCTTCATCAGTAAGATTAATTTATTTTCTTTTAATTAGGTCCCTGTGGCTAATGCTGGCTAGTAGTATTAGCATGTCCTGCACAGAAAGTGGAGCTTAGAGACTTCATACAGACTTCAGTCACATTTACATGCCCACAGCAATGGCATCAAACTGAGTTGTAGACAAGCCATAATTAATGGTACTGAATTATTAACAGCCAAATTCTTTTTGAAATAAGATGAATGTCAGCCCCTCTTAATGATACTGTGATGTGGACAAATGTCACTGAATTTAATAGAGGTGTCTGGTGCCTGAGGACAGTTACCTTCTCATTAGCCCTGTTGAGGTCTGCGATCAGGGCATCAACATTCTCCTGCAAGACTGCACAAAGCTCAGACCAGGAGAATTTATCCAGCATGCCTTCTGGTTGTTTTATGAGCACACAGCCTGCTATCAAGTGCTGATACAAGGTATGAAGGAAGGTTAGCTTCTCCTGTGAGGAAAAAAAAGTACATTAATTCCCATATATAAACACTCTAAGAAGTAAAACACATAATGCACACAGTAAAGAATTTATTTCAAAAACCTGGAAAGGAATTAAAACACTCAGGTCTCAGAATACTGTTACTTGGTGACTGTTTTTCAAAACTAAGCATCAGATAGAAACTGGGAATAGCTTACTCTTAGTATTCAAAACCAAAATGTGAAGTCTCGAAGCCAAAAGACCAGGGTTCAGACCCCACCTCTACTACCACTGAGGATGTGATCTTAGCAAGTGAATGTTCAGGCCTCAGCTTCCTCAGCTGTAATGTTTCTAAGCTCTTCTAATTGAAAGTCTGTATGGTACTGATAATTCTGTAATTTCATATTTACATGCACTAAAACAGATGTTAAGTCAAAAACATCATAACAAACAGCAGAGTGTTACTCAATTCTGTCAAAGAAAAAGGTACACCAATGTCTGAACTTTACAGGTACACAATTACTCAGCTTTCGTCCTCCTCCAGGGATTCCAGTTTACTTACCACATACAGGAAATCTATCCCGAGCCCCTTAGGCAAAGCAGACAGTGATATGAAAGATAACGGAAGATGGGCTCATTTGTTTTCCCCACTTATAAGTTCATACAGCGTTTGGCACAAGGGGCACTTGTAGGTGTTTAAATATTACAAAGTAACGGCCAAAAATGGGACATGGCTGCCCAAGACATACTTTCAAAACTACCCAATTAGAAACTGTAAAAAAATTTCTTTAAAATTACACTGTGGGGGACGAGGAGGATGGAGACAACTGTACTTGAACAACAATAAAAAATAATAAAATAAACTGTAAAAAAATTATATTGCCATTGCAACGAAGTGCACTATGCAGTGTTTATGACCCAGAAATATTCTGCCGTAGAATTCAGTAAAAAGCTGATCCCATCTTGAACACACAAGCAGAGTCTACTGACTCAAGTGCCTGATGCTGTCCTTATGAGGCATTTCGTCTATACAGTCCCAAAGAGTGGGACTCAAGACAAGTAACTGTGAAGCTGCAAAATGAGTATTTTATGTGGATAAGGTAAGTTCCCTCAAGACTTTTTAATGTACCAGCAGAAAAAGAAAATTTGTAAAAGGAGAAGTTTTAACAGGGAACAAATAGAAATTCTAATCTTCTAGATAAGAAAAACTGAATATAGCATACGTAAAGGTTTATAATTAGAATTTGTGGGGAAGGTATTCTGATAGATATCAAAATGTGTATCTTAATCCTCCCTATATGCCTCTTTCCTTTTTTCCAATTTAAAAAACAAACAATTTAAATATGTAATTAAAATCATAAACTTGAGTGAGGATATCAGAAGAGTCTTCATAGATATCTATGTTTTTTTCTTTTTTAAGCAATTAGAGATGTCTTTTGCATTTCCAACTAGGTTAAGATGTTTAAAAATCTTATTAAATATAACTAAGCAAACGTAATATTCAGGCACCTAAAAGCGCACCCCTGAACATTTTGCTATTGAATTCATCCTCAAGGATAATTCGTTGTGTCGCCATTATGTCCTTTTTGCTTGGGCTGTGATAAACCATGCATGACAATCATCCATTTGGCGTGAAAAGAGAATCTCAAGATCCAAAATCAATTCACACATGTTGAACCCAACCACACTGTTGTAGACATGCTGACTTTACAATACAGTCAGGCTTCTAGTTTCCTTTAATCATTATCTGATGTGTAGAACAATTCCAGTCCCTTCATGTGGACACAATTTAAATCCCAGACTGCAAGAAGAGGGGAAAGAATGTTTCCTTTTTACTTTCTTGGCATGCATTTCATATTTGTTGAAGTAATGAACTCAATATGCAGGACAACTCAGATAAACCAGTTTCACACGAGCTAGCCTAGCCCCATGTCCCATGGGAAAAGGAAAATATAAGGTAATTCCATCCACACAGCTCATACAGAATATGAAAGTTGTGTTATCATACTTTAAGAAGTCACTAATAAAAAAAAACAGATAGCCCACTCTATAGGGCACCCAAACAAAGTTTTAATTTTGTGGGATTTTGTAATTTTCTAAATTGTGATATAAAGAGTAAGGAGACTGTCTATTACAGGAAATACTATTACTGTTTTGCAAATAAGGAAACTCAGATGTGGAAAGACTAAGCTGTGTGACTTGTCCATATTCACAGTTTGTAAACAGAAGTACCAGGAACCAAGTCCTACTCTTCCTGATTTAAAAAAAAAAAAAAACTATTTCCACCATGCCTAGCTACTGAACTACTGAAATAAAAAAAATAACTGTGTCATTGGAAATCAGGCCAACCTTGAAAGAACTGTTAGGAGCACAGCTGCTTGAGGTTCTCCATAGAGAAAACCAGTTGTACAAGTGACAGGAGGGTTAATCTACATTACTTCTCTCACAAAACAGGATGACACAAGAGTAATGGAGTGGCTGATTTTTGCAGCTGGCATGAATATTTCAAAACAGTCAGCTCAGAACAATTTTTTGAATTAAACCAAATTAAGAGTAAAAACAGGCATTTAATGTATGTAAATTTATAAAACTGAGATTAGTGAAAGGCCTTTCCTGACAGTCCTCTAGTCTCAGGTAATACCTCAGTCTCCTTGTGGAATGCCTGGGAAAGCTTCTGCAGTTCACAATCAGATTGGGCTGCTTGTGCCTTTTCTTTCTCCCAACAGTGCAGCACATTTTGTAGTTCCACTTTCAAAGTGCTGATTAGAGCCTCTCTATCTGCACACTTAGTGCGCAAATGACTTAACTCCTTACTGACATCAGCCAGTTTATCCTGAAGGTCCTATAGGAGACACCAAAAATACAGGTTGTATGATGGTCAACCAATATATGGGTGGGACTCATTATAAAGTGCATAATGAAGACTCTCAAAGCTTTAACATAAAAAATTCACAAAGGCAAGCATTTAATTATAATGCTAAACATCAAGGGATTTTATTTCAGTATATTGTCTAAGTACAATACTTTAGCTGATAAATTAGAAAATTTGTTATTTTAGCATTTAAACATAAAGTGCTAATAAGATAGCTTATTCCAAAAAGCTCCTTTATTTCAACCCATTATTAAAAAATAACTTGGTGGTTCAGAAAAAATTTAAATAACATTTTAAGAATAAAACTCTTACATTTATAAAAACATTTCCTTCTCCATGAAATTCCAAATACTAATACAAAAAGAATGTGGCATAAAATTCTGTTATATAATTTATTCCTTAACCTTAAATTCTATGAAGTATGTGAAGGACAAACGCAAGATGAACCAACACAAAAAAATTCAGCAATGCTAAGCAACTCTGAGAGTTGTTTCCGTATAGTTTTGCAAAACTGTAGTACATAAAAGCTGCACACAAAATAAAACAAACTGTTTTCCTGGCCCTGAGCCAGGTGTAGTCTTGGCCCATTACTAGGCATGACGTACTAAAAACAATGGCTCTACCCAAAAGTGATGAGATTTGACTCCAAATACTGATGTGCTTATGAAGAGTGTTTACTATGTATCTAAGGGTGGACATTAAATCTTAAATCATTTTTTGAATCTATAGTATTATAATTAAGCCTAGGAAATAAATTTACCCATTAACCAGAACGATTTCTAATCGTTTTATTTTTTAATGAAAAAATAGTCTTGTTACTTTGACCAACAACAAAAAATAAAAATTGTATCCAAATGTACTTAATAATAAATAGGAAGCTATATTTTCAGATATCTTTACTTTAAAACTTTCCCTAAGTAATTATATTTGTTTCTTGATACAAAAGGAAAAAGTTATTTAAAATCATAATACCTTTATATTTTTAGTGTGGGTTTCTATCTTCTGTTTGGTAGAATCGAGTTCACTAGATGCCTTTTCCTTTGCATTGTTCACGCTGTTCAGCTGATAAGAGGAAATGGAAATAACTTCTTTCTATTTTTCAAGGATGAGTAACTCCAAATGTAACTTTTCAATGTTTTTTATGCAATTACTTACCATAAATTTTGAATAGTAATTGAGAGTCTTAAAAATTATTTCTTTTGGTTAACTATGTAATTTGTCACAAGCCCACAGGGCTCAACAGAAAAGAAAGCATTCAAGCTTAAAATGTCAGTGATGTTACAGCATTTTTACTAGATGTCTGGACAAAGGATTTCATTCTTCCTGTAAACAAATACAACTTTATTCTTAAAATCCTACTGGGCCAAAATGCCAGAAGCAGTGGCATCTATAAGAAAAGAAAAAAGGACAGAGCAAAAGACTGTTCTTTCTATACATCATGAGGGTATTCACTGGTCTCTCGCCCCATATGACAACTTCAGGGTCGGTCACATGCAGTCCTACTGGGAAGGCTTGTGGCAGGTCATCAGTTGGTCCTGCTCCGCTTGTGATTTATTTTCTTTGACAGTTCATTCTTCTTTCTGTCAGACTGCTCTTTTTGCTTTCTTTGCAGCCACCCCCTTGGTCTCCCCACTGCTGTCTCTGGCACTGGTTCACAACAAAGCGCATTACTAAGCCAAAGCCTGCTGAGTCGACTTTTCAACTGTGCTGAGGATCATGTGACATTCATCCTCCCAAATAACAATTCGCTGTGGGTAATATGTTCCTAGTTACCCTGCAGCTTCCAGTCCTAGGCCTCAGAAGAGTTTCATAAACTACTAACAATTCAGGTTGTCTTGCCTCACTGGGAAAGACTTAGCAATATTTATCCTTCATAGAAATTTAATTATTGCAGTGGTCACTTTCTCTTATGCTTTTTGAACAATTACAAAGGGAATTAAGAAGGCTCACTTTTCCTTCTTTATTCACCTTATTAAAGTAATAGAAGCCCCTTCTAAAATGTGAAATGTCTTTGAATTATATGAATGAAACAGATAAACAAAAGGATAAAACACTAAATCCCCTGCTGTGTAGTTTGTTTTTGGTTCAAACAATCTGTTTTGCTAATTGTATTTAATGCAATTACTTTATATTATCTAATTTGACAAAATGTAATTAAGCAAACTCTTCAGTTCTTAAAGCACAAATTCATAAAATATTTTAATATCCAAGAAAATTATCAACCCACACTTTAAATAATACAAATGAGATGATAAATAGAAGCATGAGCTTTTTCAATCAGCAAACCAAAAACTTCCAGGCCACATCAAACAGACAATTGTTTCTAAAAACTTCTATGAACACTTTACTCACTTTAGAGAATGAAAACTAACATCTCTTTTTAATTCAGATTTCCACAATTTATAGAAATCCTAACCTAGAATATTGATAATACCTAAATTTCCACTACCTGTTCCAAACTTCATAAAAACACATTAAAATTTAAATATAGCACATATTACAGTAACTTAAATGACTTGCATAGCTTTTGTATTAAATTAAAATAAGTTTTGAAATTCAAGAGTGACAGAGTCTTTACACCTTTAAAAATAACAGTGTGACCTAAGTTACAAAAACATAAGTGAGACACGACTTTAGGCCACACTTAAAGAACAATGACAGACAATTTATTATTTTTTGTGTCTGTGAAGCTGCCAATTCAATATTCCCAATTTTTTTGACCTTTGTAACAAGCAAGGGATACGTACTGCTGCAGGCCGAAGGCTATATGTGTGGAGCCAAACAGTGCAAGTGTTACCTCATTAGATGCATCTTCCAGCTTGTTCTGGTAATCTGTCAAGGTACGCCTCAAAGTCTCAAGGACAACAGAGAAGCTGGGAGGTTTAGCTGTGTCCTTGTGGATGCCTAGAGAAAAATATAGGATGAAAGTATACCCTTAAAGTCAGAAGGAAATGAAAGCAAAGCAAACAACAGATAATTACAATCAGATAGAGCTGAAAAGACTTTATGAAACATCACATAGACTCATTCTCCAAACTATACTGCTGTATACTCAAATATTAATAGTCTTTCTAAACGAGTGGTCAAATTAAGTTCATAATGTCAAGTTCTAATTTATGGCTACGTTGTACGTCACAAGGTCCACACTACAGTCAGCAGTGAGCTCTTTTTCCCCCTCTCTCCTAAGTATCCAAAGTGTTTGTACACACCTGTTATCCAACAGTTAAGCGAACAGCCTCCACTAACACTGTCTGGGGGAGTTATATACACTTACTGTGGTCCTTGTGTTTCTGACCAGTCAGGTCTATTGTGTTTAAACATTAATTTCCAAACCCAAGAGCACATAATTTTCTGTTATGCTTGGAAATACTCTTCAATCCATAAAGTTCTCAAGTTACAATTTGAAGTAAATAATGAATATGCTATTATCTACATAGGCCCACATCATGTTTCAATTAAAACGCTTAAAACTGATACTCACTGTAAAAATATGAGTATTGCCATGTTATACCTCAAACTATTTTAATTTTGCCAGGGCATAAGTTCATTGAGCTAATCAAGGTTACTTGGTAAACTATAGTTCAAAATATTAATCCAAAATAATCAAAAGTTTAGTTTCAAAAACCACTTTAACCTGATTGCTAATTGTACTACTTTGTTAAAAAACAAGTAGAAAATTTAAAAACATTCTTATTATTTTTATTTTCCTATTATAATTTTTCCCTACATTTTACAACCTAAATATTTCAATATTTCAGTATTTTGTATGTGCCCCAACTAGGGGTAAACCCGCAACCCAGACAGGTGCCCTGACCTGGAATCAAACTGGTGACCTTCTGCTTTGCAGGACTACACTGAGCCACTAGGGTCAGGGCGACAAAGATCATTTTTAAAATAAGCATTCATAAAATATGTTTTATTACTCATTGATTCATTCAATCAACTAATTTACTGAATCCCTACTACATACTAATCCAAGGCATTAGGTACATGGAAGTGAAAAAGGCTGGTGCAGTTTCTGGGCTCAGAGAATCTGCAGTCTAAAATGAGGAAGAGAGATAGTAAAAAAATAATTATATTAAAGTCATTCATCCATTCTCCAAGTATTCAATTGCTGGAATTTAGGGGGAATATGGAAGAAGGCAGTAATGAAAGAAAGAAAGAAAAAGAGGGGGAAAATATTTGGTTAATGACAGATCAACTTTATTCGTCTCAGAGTATTGATGATATTTAGTGTTTCAATCTTTGACAAAATTGTATTAATAAATTTATTGCATTCATTAAAGTATAATTTGAATAATATCTCAAGTATGGTTACATCTCAGATTTTCTTAAACAGAAGAATATTTAACTTAAAAAACAAAAGTAATAGGGAAATGACAGATATCCCAGCCAGGGGCAAAGAAAAAAGACACTTCTCTAAACCACAATAACGGAGAGGACAGTATTTGTAATGACCGTAAGTTGGAAAGACAACTCATTAAAAATTTTATTAAAGGTCTTCCCAAATATATATTTTTAAAATTGCTCTCTTGCACTAGATAAAAACATGTAATGTATAATTCTTTTCTTTTGCTACTACACAAGTAGGCCATGAATAAATCATTCAAGGACACTCGGGAAATCTGCTAGCTTTTACAATAAGGGAGAAAACTCCCTCTTAGAAAGTCAGAATAAAATCATCTTAATATGAGTATTGAGAGGTATGGAATAAAATGCCCTCTCCTTACTGACCCATGCACATTCTTATATTTTACATAAAATTGAGTTTCTTTGGCTGGAAATGTTTATACAAAAGTTCAGTTGAAATACAAAGTATGTTTTATATCCCACCCATACCCATTATGAAAAGATATACAGCCCTGGCTGGTGTGGCTCAGTGGATTGAGCACCGGACTGTAAAGCAAAGGGTCACCTGTTCAATTCCCAGTCAGGGCATATGCCTAGGTTGCAGGCCAGGTCCCCAGAAGGGGGCAAATGAGGGGCAACAATACACGGATGTTTCTCTCCCTCTCTTTCTTCTCCCTTCCCTTCTCTCTAAAAAATAAATAAAGTATTAAAAACAAAAAAGATTTTTAAAATATGGTTTAAAAAAAAGATATACTTACTGGTCCCTTAAAACACAAAATGCTTATAAATAAAAAGAAATGGTCACTCAAGACCCAGGACCTTATTGACTGATTTAATTTAATCTAATAATATCCTAATCACTTCACTAAAGCACCCCAAAACAAGTGACTATTAAAGCTATTCTATCAGAGTAAAGTCTAAAAAAATTTTTTACTCATGGTCATAAAAAACTTTTTTTTAATTACATTTTATTGATTATGCTTTTACAGTTGTCCTGATTTTCCCCTTTTGCCCCCCTACATCCAGCACCCCTCATTCATCAGGCAATCTTCCCACCATTGTTCATGTCCATGATTCACGAGTATAAGTTCTTTGGCTACTCCATTTCCTATACTGTATTTTACATCCCAAGAGCTATTTTGAAACTACCTATCTGTACTTTTTTAAAGTATATTTTATTGATTATGCTATTACAGTTGCCCCATTCTTTTCTCCCCTTTATCCACCTCCACCCAGTACCCCCATTCCCTCTAGCATTCCCCTCCCCCTTACTTCATGTCCATGGGTTGTACACATAAGTTCTTTGGCTTCTCCATTTCCTATACTATTCTTAACATCCCCCTGTCTATTTTGTACCTACCATTTATGCTTCTTATTCCCTGTACCTTTTCCTCCATTCTTCCCCTTCCTCCTCCCTGCTGCTAACCCTCCATGTAATCTCCATTTCTGATTCTAGTTGTTTGCTTAGTTTGTTTTAGTTTTTGTTTTGTTTTTAGGTTCAGTTGTTGATAGTTGTGAGTTTGTTGTCATTTTAATGTTCATAGTTTTGATCTTCTTCAATTTCTTAAATAAGTCCCCTTAACACTTCATATAATAAGGGCTTGGTGATGATGAACTCCTTTAACTTGACGTTATCTGGGAAGCACTTTATCTGCCCTTCCATTCTAAATGATAGCTTTGCTGGACAGAGTAACCTTGGATGTAGGTCCTTGCTTTTCATCACTTTGAATACTTCTTTCCAACCTCTTCTAGACTACGAAGTTTCTTTTGAGAAATCAGCTGATAAGTCTTATGGAAACTACTTTGTAGGTAACTCTCTTCTTTTCTGTTGCTGCTTTTAAGATTCTCTCCTTATCTTTAATCTCTGGCAAATTAAATATGGTGTGTCTTGGTGTGTTCCTCTTTGGGCCCAATTTATTTAGGATTCTCTGAGCTTCCTGGGCTTGTATGTCTACTTCCTTTGCCAGATTGGAGAAGTCTCTTTCATTTTTTTTTCAAGTAAGTTTTCAATTTCTTGCTCTTTCTCTTCTCCTTCTGGCACCCACATGATTCGGATGTTGGAATGTTTAAAGGTGTCCCAAAGGTTCCTAAGACTCTCCTCATTCTTTTGAATTCTTGTTTCTTGATTCTGTTCTGATTGGATGTTCATTTCTTCCTTTTGTTCCAAATCATTGATTTGAGTCCCAGTTTCCTTCCTTTCACTGTTGGTTCCCTGTATATTTTTCTTTATTTCACTTCATATAGCCTTTACTTCTTCCTTTATTTTGTGCCCATACTCAACATTTCTGTGAGCATCCTGATTACCAGTGTTTTGAAATCTGCATGTTGGCTATCTCCTCATCACTTTTTCCGGAGTTTTCATCTGTTCTTTCATTTGGGCCATATTTCCTTGTCTCTGCACACCTGCTACATTGTAAGGTGCGGAGCCTTAGGTATTCACCTGGGTGGGGCAGTACACTTTGCTGCATTGTGGCACTGTCTGTGGGGGAGGGCTCAGAGAGGGAACAATGCTGCTTGCTCAGCTCTGGCCCTACTTTCAAGAGACTGGCAATTTCTCCCTCAGTCACAACCCCCACAGGTCTGAGGCTATATTTCCCCACGCTGGAACCTTTGGTTGCACAGTCTGTCTCACTCCCCAGTTGTTCCTCCTGGTTTATCTGCATGCAAATGTGGGGCCACCCACTCTGCCAGCTGCCACCTCGCATATCCCCTCCAGTGTCCTCTCCACCCTGGCTGCCAGTCTCTGCCCCTCTTAGCAATCTGGATGAATATTTCTTATTTAACTCCTTGGTTGTCAGACTTCCATATAGTTCTATTTTCTGGCAGTTCTGTTTGGCTTTTTTGCTTTTAAATTGGTTGTTTCCTTCTCTTGGTTGTGCTAGAAGGGGAAGTGTACTACCTACCCCTGCATTTTGGCTGGAACTCTCCAATAATGCCCCCTATTGGTACTTCTTAATCCCTTCATCTCCACACCCATTCTCTCACACCTCCATCCCATCTGGCAACCTTCAAAATGCTCCCCATATCCATGATTCTGTCTCTGTTCTTCTTGTTTGCTTAGTTTGCTTTTTAAATTCAATTGTTAATAGATTTGCATTTTTTGCCATTTTATTGTTCATAATTTTGATTTTCTTTTTCTTAAGTAAGTCCCTTTAACATTTCATATAATAATGGCTTGGTGATGATGAACTCCTTCAGTTTTTTCTTGTCTTGGAAGCTTTTTATCTTCTCTTCAATACTAAATGTTAGCTTTGCTGGGTAGAGCAATTATGGCTGTAGGCCCCTGCTTTTCATGACCTTGAATATTTCTTGACAATACTTTCTAGCCTGCAAACTTTTTTTGAGAAATCAGCTGACAATCTTATGGGAACTCCCCCATAAGAAGGTAGTTACTTCTTTTCTCTTGCTGCTTTTAAGATTCTCTCTTTATCTTTAACCTTTGGAATTTAATTATGATGTGTCTGGGAGTGGACCTCTTCTCATTCATCTTGTTTGGGACTCTCTGTGCTTCCTGAATTTACATACCTATTTCCATCACCAAATTAGGGAAGTTTTCCTTCCTTATTTTTTCAAAGAGATTTCCAATTTCTTGCTCTTTCTCTTGTCCTTCTGGTACCCCTATAATGTGAATGTTGGACCTCTTGAACTTGTCCCAGAGTCTATTTATACTATACTCATCATTTTAGATTCTCTGTTCTTCTTGTTGTTCCGATTGGTTGTTTTTGGCTTCCTTACATTCCTTATCATTGATTTGATTCTCAGCTTCATCCACTCTACTGTTGTTTCCCTATAAGTTGTTCTTCATTTCAATTAGTGTATCCTTTGTTTCTGACTGGATCTTTTTTATGCTGTTGAGGTCCTTACTAAGTTCCTTGAGCATCCTTATAACCACAGTTTTGAACTCTGTATCTGATAGATTGCTTATCTACATTTTGTTTAGCTCTTTTTCTGGAGTTTTGATCTGTTTTTCATTTGAGCCCTGTTTCTTTGTCTGCTCATTTTGGCAGCCTCCCTGTGTTTCTTTGTATCAGGTAGAGCTGCTTTGACTCCATGTCTTGGTAGTGTGGCCTAAAGTAGTAGGTGTCCCATAGGATCAGTAGCACAGCCATCCCTATCACACAAGCTGGAAATTCAAGGTGCACCCTTCATGTGGGCTGAGTACACCCTTCTCTTGTAGTTGAGTCTTGGTTGCTACTGGTGTATCAATGGCAGATATTTACCCATGCCAGACAGCAGAAGGGATTGGCTATGGCCACTGACCACCAACCTCCGCCCTTTGTTCAGGATCCACTGTGCAGGGTCAGGGTGGTGATGCTCCAACATGGTCTGTAGCAGTGCACTGGCCCGAGGGTTCCTCAGGTGGTACAGGCCAAGATCAGCCCCGACCTATGTTTTGCCCGGAGCTACCCTGCCTGAGCTGTAAAGAAATCTGAGATGGCTGCTCCTTGTACTGGTTTTGGAGATTCCCAGGTCAAGGCAAGCTGTGAATCTAGGCTGGCTACTGCTAGCACAGGGCCTGAGGCTCACTGAGGTCAGCTGTTACTTGTTTGAGAGGATTTAGGAAGTTGTAAAGCATGAGCCAAGACCAGCCATTCATATGGAAAAGCAACTTGGGTGGACCTATAAGTTGGGTGGGGTGGAGTCTCTGGGGATCTCATAGGTGGGTCAAACAGTGTTAGCCAGGTGGCACCAGCCTGTGGGCTCTGTGGGGAGAGGGTTTGGAAAAGGGCCAATGGCCTCTGCTCACCCTGATGCCAGACACTTCGGTGTCTCGCTGTATACCACTGGTGCCTTTCAAGCTGCTACCCTGGTACTGGAGCTCAGAGAGAGTGAATCTGAATAGGTGAGTCCATCTGTGGGTTAAGAGGAACTGCTTCAGGCTCCAGAAGTTTCTTCCACTGACTCATTCCCTGCTGTATGGGCTTGGGGGTCTGGTGTTGGGCTGGGACTCCTCACTCTCAAGATATCCCTCCTGAATTTTTATCCACCAGACATGAGTGAGGGACCATTCTGTTCCGCGTCTGTACCCCTCCTACGAGTCTGGATGGATGTGGTTTCTTTAATTCTGTAGTTGTCAGACTTCCATTCAGCTCAATTTCTCACAGTTCTGAGTGATAGTTGTTGTATATTTTAGTTATAATTTTGATGTGGTTGCATAAAGAGGCCATAACTTTTCAAAAGTCAAAGTCCAAAAGACAAAGGACTGAGCTTTTTTTAAAAAAAGGTACATTATAGAATATGAGTAGCCATGTTCATCCTCAGCATAGGAAAAAATCCTTTTATCTAATCTTGTTCTTTTAATTGCATCGTAAAACACAGAAATTAACATTCAAATGGGTTTTATTTTCACCTGAAAAAAATCCAAACATTTAATACACTGATGACTACAATAATTCCTTTTTCATTTTAAAAGCACTAAATATAAACATTCTTTGGGCCATTACACTTTTCAAACTGAGACTTCATTCTGTCTATTAACTCGTCTTATTCACTGAGATCAAAAACAGTTTCATCATCTTGCAAACATTGGTACCCACTCTGGTATTTTTAAGGGAAATGGCTCATAACTCTTCTAACATATGGGGTGTATTTAAGTCCCCTGGGACAGTTCAAAAAACACTTCCTTAACCAAGGTTTAAGAAATGCTTTGGTTAGGGGAGTCCCAGGCTCTGTGTGATCTGATAAGCTCCATGTAGCTAGAAAACTACGGATAACTGGGAAGTGATGCCATTAGGCTGGGTTCCCTAAATTCAGTGAGGATGATGGCATCTTGGGTGATGCAAACCAAAGGATAACATTTAACTTCTGGAGACAAAATGGACATTGACATCAAAACAGGCAGTGGAGTCACAGCAATAAACAAAATGACTACCCACAGAGATGACAGATTTGACTAACTGATCATGGTGTTCCAAGGACTAAAATAGATAGGCACTCTACCTAATTGTTACTTGATTTATGTAGAAAACCTCTAGGTCTGATTACCAGAAGCAGGACTTAATAAAAACAGAGTATTGGCCCTCAACCAATTCTCAGACAAAAGCTAGTTCAAACATAGTACCCCATGAATAAAGAGGATGGGTCCTCAAAGAAACATGTGACCCTTTACCAGGGTAATCATGTACTGGTGAAGGGAAATTAACCACACTTATCAGGGGTAATTGGACATTGAGTCTGAATGGACTCCAATCCTAGAGACCTAAAATGCATTGTGGTTCACTAGTTAGGGTAGGAGTTTATGGAGGTCCCACCTCATAGTTTTCTCCCCAGTTTGGAATGCGCAGTTAGAAAAGACAAATGGAGAAACTGGCACAATGTCCATATTGGTAACCTGACCCATGGAGACAGAGACTTACAGAGGAAAAAAAGCAAGTGGAAAATAGTAAATCAAAAGCAATGCCACCTTCCTTGAGAGACTACAGAGATTAGTGCCTCTGCTAAGGACTTACAAGGTAAAGGGGTGGTTATTCAACTCACATAACTGGCTTGTGCAGAATACAGATGGATTTTCAAGAATGACAGTAAATTACTGCATGTCTAATCACATGTGACTCCAATATAGCTGTAGTTAAAGAAGTAGTTTCATTGATGGAGCATATCAGTACATTTCCTGGCAAATGGAATGAAGCTATTTCTTTTATCCTTTAGTAAAAACCACCAAAACAGTTTCTTTCAACTGGCAAGGCCAGCAATCTATCTTCACTGCCCTACCTCAGAACTATATCAACTCTAGCCCTCCATCATAACATAGTCTGTAGAAATCTTGATCAACTGTTCATTCCAGATGACATCACATATTCTATTTAGTTCTCTACCAAGATATCATTCTGACTGCTCGAGTTCAAGCAAGTCAAGGGTGGCAGGTCCTTATAGAATAATAGTGAAGTAAAATCCTCCCAGTAGACAGAACTTCAAGTAATGAACCTGGCTGTCATTTTGGCTGAGATAAGACACGACCAAAGGTACAAATATAGACCAGTTTATGGGTGTTAGCTAACAGTTTGGCTGAATAGTCAGGGACTCAAAATGAACACAAATGGAAAACTGGTAACAAGGTAGTCTGGGCAAGAGTATGTGTGAGAACCGATGTCTTCAAATGGTCACTGTGCCCAGATCAACTTCAGTACCTTAATAATGAGGGAACCAAGAGGAAGCATTCTGTGGACGTCAGCCAGCATGTTTCTCCAGCCACCAGTGGACATACAGCAAGTGTAATGGCACAGTAAAGGACAAAATGGGAGTCACGGCAAATGAATAATACATGAGCTCAGCAACACAGACTTCCATTCACCAAGTCTGATAGGATCACAACCCCTTCCTTGGTTGAATGCCAAACCTATCAATAGCAAAGACAGACACTAAACCCATGATATGGCACTATTGTCTAGGTGGACCAGCCAACCATGCAGTGGCAAGTCAATTATACTATGTCACTTCCATTGGGGAATGAGCCATTTATTCTTAATAAGATATACATTACTCTTGCTACAGATTTTCCTTCCCTGATCATAACATTTCTGCTGAAATCATCATCCATTAATTTAAAAAATACCTTGTTCACCACTAAGTATTCCACATAGATTGCTTCTAACCAGAGAACTCATGGTATACCAAATAAAGTATGGAAATGGGCTAATCTTCATAGAATTCCTATGGTCTTCCTGTGTTTCTCATCCCTCAGAAGCAGCTGGCATACAGAATAGCAGAATGGCCTTTTGAAGATTCATGATACTGGATGGATGGCCACACTTTGTAAGATACAGATAATATCCCCCCAGGAGACATGTGCTCTGAGTCAGCAATCAATGCATGCTGTGTTTCTCCCACAGCCAGGATTCACAGATTCTGGAATCAAATGTTAGAAAAAGGAGTGGTTCGTCTCACTATTACACCTAACAGTCCAGTCCGCTAGCGAAATGTCTGCTTCCCCTCTCAGAAACTATGGACTCTGCTATTCTAAATCTGAATTCCCAAGGGTGAAATGCTTCCACCATGGGACACAGCAATGATTCCATTAAAATGGAAGCTAAGAACGTAACCTGCTTATTTCTGGACTTTTTTCTGCTAGGAAACCAAAAAACAAAGAAGGACAATCAGTCTTGATCATCAAGGAAAACTGCTATTAAGAAAGAGTATGTCCAGAATGCAAGACAGCTCACAGAGGATCTTAGTACACTCATGGTCTGTGATAAAAATTAATAGACCAGCAATCCCACTTCTGGGTGTATATCCAAAGAACTGAAAGCAGGATCCTGAAGAGATATCTGTATATACATGTTCATGGCAGTGCTATTAAAAGTAGCTAAGAGGTGGAAGCAACCCAAAGTTCCATCAATGGACGAATATATAAACAAAATGTGGTATATGCATACAATGGAATATTATTCAGCCTTAATAAAAAAGAAACTCCTGTCACATACTATAACATAGATGAACCTTCAGGACATTATGCTAAGTGAAATAAGCCAATCACAAAAAGACAAATACTATATGATTCTACTACATGAGGTATCTAAAGTAGTCAAATTCATAAAGACAGAAAGCACAATGGTGGTTTAGGGGGTACTGGAGGGAGAGGAAAAGGAGACATGATGGTTAATTTGTGTGTAAACCTGACTGGGTCATGGACCCAGATTTTAGTTAAATATTATTTCTGGATGTGTCTCCAAGGATGTTTCTGGAACAGACTGACATCTGAATCAGTAGATTAAGTAAAGCAGATTGCCCTCGCCAATACATGAGGGCCTCATCCAATTCTTTGAAGGCCTGACAGAACAAAAGACTAAGAAAGAAGGTATTCTTTCTCTGTTGTTAAGCTGGACCTCAGTCTTCCCCTGCCTGTGGACTCAGACTCTCACTGGAACTCACATCATCAGCTCTTCTCTGGTTCTTAGAACTTCCAAGTGAGACTAGAACTAGCCCATCAGCTCTCCTAGGTCTTCAGTTTGCCAATAGCAAATCTTAGATTTCTCAGCCACCATAACCATGTGATTAATGACCCCATTAGAGAATGTTGAGTATTCTTGCTGAAGTCTCTCCCCTGGATTTCACAAGCTGAAGTTAAGAGCACAGTGCAGTAGGGCAAGTTTGTTTTATTATCCTCAGTGAATTAGGAGAAGGGAAAAGGAGAGACGAAATTGGCAAATGACACCAAAAGAGATCTGTGTGCTGCTACTATAGGCATTCTCAGCTTGCCAGTAATTTGTTAATCTCTAGTTAAAATGTACCAGCCATGAGGTTCACCAAAACAATTAAAATTCTCAAGAAAATACTTGGTATAGGCAATAATTCTTTATTACCGGAAGAAAGGGAAGCAGAAAAGTCCAATTTCTTGTCCTGATTTCCCGAACAGCAGTCCCTGAAACTGCCCAATTTCTGGGTTATATATACATAGCTAAACGCATCAAACACTGTTACTGTTATTTCCTAGGGTCCTTCAGCCTCTCCAGGAAAGAGTAAAAGAATACCTCTGGAATATTATAAATGACTTCCTCAAGGAAAGAAAGGTTGAAGAAGGTTGGAGGGCTCTGTCTCAGTCAACACAAAAGTCAACCACCCTGAGGAGGATCCAAGACTAAGCCACAAGAAAAACTTTCTTTTATGAACCTAATGAAGGAAAATCACCTTCTTTATTTTGCTAGCATCCTTGAGCAGAGGTGAACTGTATTAGAAGAAATACTTCAGGCAGAAAGACGACATGGGTTCAAAGTGGGAAAAGATTTCTCCCCTTACACATCCTACTATAAGAATTTCTATGAGAAAAGAAATGAGATATGACCAACTGGAGTACTTCAACTTCAGTGGAAAGTAGAAATAGGAAATAAATATCCCTGACCAAATAAAGTGACTCTATCTTGTGTAATGATAGTAGGCAATGAAGGTGATACTTCTAGGACCCATGTAAGACTGTACATCTTTTCCACTGAGGGCTAATCTTCCTGGTGACTCCTCACAAGTTGCTACCCAAAAGGCTGCTATATAGAGAGATTCTATGACTATCTTTATAACCTCAAAAACTTAAATGCAAATGTAATGCAGACCTTCAACCGGATGTTAATTCATTCACACTCTTATTCATACTCAATATTTAGTGAGTACCTGCTTTGGGCCAAGTATTGTTCTAGCTGATTAAAATACATTAGTAAATAAAAGAGACAAAGATCCTTGCCTTCTAAAACCCTTTAACCTATAAAAATTGACCAGTGATGGTTAATTTTCTGTGTGAAGTTGACTGGGCTAAAGCATGCAAATATAACTGGAAAAACATTATTTCTAGGTCTGTCTGTGAGGGTATTTTGGAAGAAATTAGCATCTGAATAAGTAGATTCCCCCCTCACCAATGTGGGTGGGCATTGTCTAAGCCATTGCTTCTCCAACCCCACTTAACAGACCAAAAACATGGAAGAAAAGCAAATTCTCTTTCTTCCTGCGATGGGACTTCCATCTTCTTCTACCCTTGGATATCAAGGCTCCTGGTTCTTGGGCTTTCAGACTCCAGAACTTACACCAGCAGCTCCAGGTACCCAGGCCTTTGGACTCAGACTGAATTATACTACCAGCTTTCCTGGTTCTTCAATGTAGAGAGGACACACTGTAGGATTTCTAAAGCCTCCATAAGTGTGTGAACTATTCCTATAATAAACCTCTTTATATATCTCTCGATATATATATACACACATAGAGATACCTATCTATATGTATACAGATAGGTATAATTTATAATCTATATTATATAAGATATATATAATAGATACATATTTTCATCTACATAATATATACATTTATATAGGATATATATATCTATCTTATTTAGTCTGTTTTTCTGAAGAACCCTGATAATTCAGATATAATGATAAATGCACCAAATAATATATTATACCACAATAAATGGTATTGGGGGGGGAGTAGAGCAGAAAAAGGACAAAGGTAGTGAGGCAAGTGGCATGGGAATGGGTAGTGGGTACGCATTCTGGAGAACGTGAGATTTGAGCATAGATTAAAGGAAGATGACAAAGAGAGATATGCAGATACATCTTATCAAAGTGAAGAACTTTCCAGGTAGGAGAAAGGGTCAGCACAAAGGTCCCCAAGGCAAGAGTACCTTGATGTGTTCAAAGTATGTATATAGGAGGCCAGAGTGGCCCAAACAGAGAGAGGGAGACAATGAATAACAGGTCAAAGGGATGATAAGGGATAGAATCAGGCCTTATAAGGTCTTGCACATCATAGCTAGCACTTCAGCTTCTCCTCTTAGTGAAATGCAGAACACAGCAAGGTTTAGGGTGGAGGAGTGACATGCTGTAACGTAGGATATCAAATGATCATTCTGGTAGTATAGAAAACAGACTATGGGGAAGCAAGGAGGAAGCAAAGAGACCAGTTAGTCAGAAGGAGAGAAGATGCAGAAGGCATTCAGGAAATAAGGTGTAAACTGTGACACTGATCACCAGGGAGGACATCAAGTTAAAACCCTCTACCTAAATAAATTCCTTAGTGTCTTGGACTAACTGAAACTTTGTCTCATCTGTTACATGAAGATAGGTGATAGTTACTCTTGTTTCAGAAATATTTCCTAATATGGAGGATCACAAAATCTAAAGAAGGCAGGGAACAGAACATCTAGCAAATGCTGTCAACTCCAGACTAAAATTTACTCAGGAAAATAATTTTCATTCATTGTATTTTAAAGAGCAAGTCAAAAAAGAAAGAAAGAAACTATTTTGTAACCATTCCTCTAAATTTCTACCATGGATTAATTTTCCTGAAACGGAAGTGGCGGGGTCAGGGGGGACAGTATATATATTGAACTGAAAGGTATGAAGGGAGTACAGCACTACTACCATAACTGCAAAACAGAGGATCTCTCTGGAAAGCTCTTCCCAACTTAACTGAATTAATTTTGCAGCAAGCTCTAAGGCTATGCTACATTACATAGTAAGAATATGACTCTATTTGAAATAGTTTTTTTCTCAAAGATGTATATACACTGTAAGATATTACACACATGCACACATACACACATACACATAGTGTACATCCTTGAATTAGCCTAAGATAAGTTTTAAAATTACTTCATTTAGAAGAAGCAAAATATTTGGCCATCTTTGTATAGCTAAAGCCAGGTCTAATTCAGTAGGCAATCTTAATTGTTTAGATTCTTCCATAAAATATTAAGCAATAAAGTCTATTATATATGTCCCACTTGATGAAGTAACAAAAACCCAACCTTGGCTGGTATAAACAAAGAGTCCATTACAGGTACAGAGGGCCATTTCATGGAAGTCAAGAGCAAGAATGACACCAGGTCCCAAGCAGCTATGTGAATCAGGGTATCAGCAGGTAATAAGATGAATCCGGAAGGATTCATCAAGAGAAAACTTACTAAAAAAGACTATTTACAGAAATGTAGACAGGTTAAGATAATTAATTTAAAAATATGATGAGGCACCAAGAACTACCAAGGGTAGAAAATCAATACCATGTCTAAGTGTAAAGGGTCAAGTTGACAGAAGGCTGTCACCATAGGCCAATACCATCCACAGCTGTGGAAGAGGACTTGCTTAACAGGAGGTGGTGCTGCTGAAAAATGAAGCCACTGCCATAAACGCACTGGACCAGAGGAAGCAGAGGAAATGAATATCCTGACTTTCTTTTTCCTTCCTTTCTTCCTGTTACTCTGCTGGTGCACCCACTGTCCAAATCCAAGCAGAAGCCAGAGGCCAAAGGAGCCCCGATCATGTAGTTTATAGAGGTCAACTGCTATAAGGCAAAACAGACCAGAGGAGAAAGGTTCTTGGTGGGTAAAACTGTGAATAACCTGCTCAATATGGACACACAGACCACTCTATAATGGTACAAAAATCATGAATTCAGCACACTATCCCTTTCCAGAAATGGTTTCTCTGTAATGCATACAATGTGCATATATACGAGAAACTAGGAAATTTTAAAAAATGGTTACTAAAAGAATAAAAAGGAAAACTTTAACAGAAGACAATTCTTTTTCTGTAGGCTTAGTAACAGCTTGTGAGTTGCTTTGTTATCAATGATTTCATTTTAAAATTCAAGTGAGACATGACTTCATTATTCTTAGCTTTTCTAACTCTGAAGTAATATTTAAAATAATGTTGAGGTATAAGATATGCTATTATAATAATTTAATACTTTTTAAAGATTCTTACACCATTACACAATGATACATCTCAATAATAAAAACAGTACCATTGTAAAAGGAAATTTTATCCTCCAAAGCTTTATCAAATATATTTGAAAACTGGATATCCATTTTTTATCCATTTTTATATTCCTTGATTTTTTCACAGTAACAAGCCATGAAACAAAAAGAAGTTACACATTAATTTCATAAAATTACTGCTAAAAAGTATGAAGGATGAAAGCAGACCCCAGAAGTAGATAATAGTAAAGCATATTCAATTTCTAATAGTTCACCAATAGAAATTTGTAGGTTCATTAGGTAAAAATGGGCCTTGATCACATCCTTTTACTCTTCCTAGGACTACAAACTTGCCTGAACTTGAGAGTTTCCTAAAGAACTCATTTGCCAAATATCTGTTTCTTTAAAAAAAAACACAGTCCTGGAACACAATTTTAAAGTGTAAGGAATTTCATCATATGTGCTTTTTGAAGAATATCATTGAGTCAGAAAACAACTAAATAATTCAAGGCTGACAGTGTGGCAAAAGAAAGCTGAAGTACAAGAGTGAAAATTCAGTCAAAGCTACCATAGCACATAAAATGGCAGACGCACAAAATCCAAGGAAGCAGAAACCACGGACAGCATTCATCAGCCAACTAACGCTCTCGCTAGTTCCCAAAATATAACTACCTAGTATACAATTTTTATAGTTCTTTATCATATTAAGTGCACTAATACTAAAACCAAAATGTTCTACCTAAGCATTTTTATCTAGAGAGAATATATATAGGGCAATAGGAAATGAAGGAGAAAACCAGCTTAGAAAGCCACATGTAGAGTATGCACTGTTACAGCCTGTGTCCTACATAACCTTTTGAATGCATGACCTTTAAGTTGCTGAAGGTTGCCTCAGAATTTGGCTCAGTTTGATCAAAACATCTGCTCCCCTTGCAGGTATACTGTGAGGACTTTTTTCTCAGTTGGATTCAGAACACAGCAAGTGAGCCCTTGTCTGTCCAATCACACAGACCCCGACACTTGTAAATCAAGTTCTGGGAGGACAGCAGCACGTCCACATTCCATCACCCTTTCTCAGCCAGCTAGGCCAACTGACTGCTGTGAGGACTGTTCTTATCATGTCATCAGATCAAAACACGGTGTGATGAGGGACTATAAGAGGCATCTGCAGAATTCCCAAAATGTAGTGACTTTGGAACACTGACAGATGCATCTGTCATTTTATACCTTCAACTAACCTGATGTCCACTGGCCCGACACAGTAAAGCTGTCCAAGATCGATTCCAGTTCTTTCACGTTATTTTCACATGTCTCTACTAGAAAGGCCTGGTGCTTCTTAGCCTTTTAATTAAGAAGAAAAAAATTACACATAATAAGGTCACACATAAGAGCTGCAGATTTTTTATGTGAACATATGTAGAACAATTAAGGATAAACAAGCTAATAATTACCCCATTCAAGTTTATTATTAATAAACCTCTTTCTGTCTTAATCACATCTTTTACTTGGTTTAATGTAATACTGTATAAGGTCTCAGCAAAAATTTACTGAGGCCTTACTGCTGGACACTATTCCAAGTATTTTATATACAGTAATTCTTTTTATTCTTACAACAATCCTACGAGGGAAGGGCTATTATTATACCAATTTTACAGATAAAATTGAGGCACAGAGGAATTAAGGGACACTTTAAACAATCATGCTGGCACTCATGCGGAAAATTGCCAGATAGTGGTCCAGAGTGAATGTAGTGAGACCAATTACAAGGAACTATACCAGTCTACTTAAGAAGTGATGGTAGCTTAGGCTAGGGTGTTAGGAGTGAAAAGGGGTTTATACACTAGAAAGACACTTAGAAGGTAGAAGGACCAGACCTTGCTAACATTGGATTGGGTTAGATGATGTTGATTGGATTAGACTTGACTGGATTAGATTGGATTGGATTATTGGAAATTATATTGGATATAATTTCACTTACATGTGAAATCTAATGAACAAAATAAACAAAATAGAAAGAGATCCATAGATACAGAGAACAAACCAACAGCTGTCAGAGAGGAGTGGGTTTGTGGGACTGGGTGAATAAGGTGAAGGGATGAAGCAGTACCAATTGGTAGTTGCAGAACAGCCAGAGATGCAGACTGCAGCATGGACAATACAGTCAACAATGTAAGATAATGGCATACGGGGACAGGTGGGTGGTTGGGGCAGTGGGGGCACCACTCGGTAGAGTGCATGGTTTTCTGGCCACTTTGCTATATATCATAAACTGGTGCAGAATAGAATTGAATATAAACTGTAATTGAAAAATTAAAAATAAAAAGTAAAAAAATAAAATTGGAAATGTTACTCCTCCAATTTTATTCTTTTTCAAGATTATATTGGCTATTCTACATGTCTTGCATTTCCATATGAATTTTAGGATCTGCCTGTCAGTTTCTGCAAAAAGCCATCTGGGATTTTGATAGAAAATACATTTAATTTATACATCAATTTGAGAGTACTAATATTTTAACAACAACATTAACTCTTACAATCCATGAACATAGGATGTCTGTCCATTTACTTAGGTCTTAATTTCTTTCAGTGATGATTTGTAGTTTTTAGCATGTAATACCTGCACTTCTTTTGTTGTTATTCCTGTTTCATTTTTTTATGGTACTATAAATAGAATTATTCCCTTAATTTCATTTTTGAATTGTTCATAGCTATTACACAGATAATTGATTTTGTGTATTGATCTTGTACTGTATCCGCAACCTTGCTAAACTCATTTATTAATTCTAATTGTCAATAGTAGGGTGTGTATGTATACTCCTTAGAATTTTTAATATACAAGATCATATCATCTGTCAAGAGAATTTATTTCCTCCTTTCCAAAATGTATACTTTTCATTTTTCTTGCCTAACTGCCCTGGCTGGAATGTCCAGTAAAACGCTGACTAGAGAAGGTGAAAGTATAAATCCTTGTCTTGAGCCTGATCTTGAGGAGCAAGCATTTAGTCTTTTGCCATTAACTTTGATGTTACCTGTAGGCCTTTTGTAGATGCTCTTTATGAGAATGAAGAAGTTCCTTTCTATTCCCAGTTTGTTGAGCATTTTTATCATGAAAGAATACTGAATTTTCTCAAATGTTTTTGTCTATTGAGATGATCATTTGGCTTTTGTCATTTTCTTAATAAGTTCTATTGCACTACCTGATGTTCAGATGTTAAACCAGTCTTACATTCTTGGGATAAATCCCACTTGATCATGGTATAAATTTTTATATCTTGCTGGATTCATTTGGCTAGTATATTATAGAGGATTTTAGCATCAAAAGGGATAGTTGTCTGAGTTTTCTCTTCTTCTGATGTCTTTGCCTCATTTGTTTTTTTTTTAATTTTATTTATTTGTTTTTAGAAAGGGGAAGGAAGGGAGAAAGAAGGGAGAGAAGCATCAATGTGTGGTTCTCTCATGCACACCCCCTACTGGGGACCTGACCAGCAACCCAGGCATGTGCCCTAGACTGCAAATCGAACTGGCAACCCTTTCCTTTGGTTCGCAGGTCAGCACTCAATTCCCTGAGCCACACCAGCCAGGGCTGCCTCATTTGTTTTTAATCAGGATAATATTACTGACTTCACAGAATAAGATGGAAAGAGTTACCTCCTTTTCTGGTTTTTGAAAGAATCTGCAAAGAACTGTTGTTAAGAATTCACTGGTAAAATCATCTGGGCCCAGGTTTTACTTTGTGAGAAGCAATTTGATTACTTAGTCAATCTCTTTACTTGTTATAGGTCTATCCATATTTTCTGTTTCTTCTTTATCATTTTTGATAATGTGTGTCTTTCTAGAAATTTGTCTATTTCATCTAAATTATCAAATTTGTTGTTAAATTATCAAATGTGTTGGCATATATAGTTGTTCACAATATTCTCTTTAATTTATTTCTATAAGATCAGTAGGTTGTACCCCCTCTTTCATTCACAATTTTAATAATTTGGGTCTTCTCCGTTTTTTCCTTGGTCAGTCTAGCTAAATGTTATTAATTTAGTTATCTTTTCAAAGAATTAACTTTGGTTTCACTGATTTCCTCAATTATTTTGTATTATTATTTTATTTCTACTGTAGACTGTATTGTTTCTTTTCTTCCATTTGTTTTAGGTTTAGTTTGGTCTTCTTTTTCTAGTTTAAGATGGGAGGTTAGGTTATTAATTTGAGGGGTTTTTTTAAAATATATGTGACTACTGCCATAAACTTCCCCATTAAGCACTGTGTTAGCTACATCCCATAGGTTTGTTATGCTGTTTCAATTTTCATTCACTTCAAAGTATTTTCTAATTCCCCTGTAATTTCCTTTTGACCCAATGGTTATTTCAGAGAATATAGTTTAATTATCAGATATTTATAAATTTTCCCAATATTCTGTTATTGATTTCTATTTAATCCCACTGTGGTGAGAAAAATCACACAATGTATGATTTCAATCCTTTTTTAAGTTACTGAGGCTTGTTTTATGACCTACCATGTGATCTACCTCTGAAACTATTTCATGCACACTTGAGAAGAATGTGTATTCTATCGCTGATGAGTGGGGTATTCTATAGATGTCTGGTTTGTTTTTAGGTCTGTTCAAGTCTTCTTTTTGTTTGTTGATCTTCCAAGTTGTTCTGCCCATTATTGAAAGTGGAGCATGGAAGTCTCCAAATATTATCACTATTTCTTTCTTCAATCCTGTCAGTTTTTGTTGCATGTAAACTGGAGTTCTATTGCTAGTTCTATAAGCATATATACATATGCTTACATTGTTTGATATTCCTGGTGGATTAACCTTTTTATCATTACAAGATGTTCCCCTTTATCTCCAGTAATATTTTTGTTCTAAAGTCTATCTTGTCTGACATTAGTATATTCATCCAGTGTTTTTTGTTTGTCACGTGAATGGTGTATTTTTCCACCTTTTTTCTTCCAACCTAGTAGTGTCCTTTGTTGGCTAGGGTGTTTCCTATAGATAATATATGGTTGGATCTTGCTGGGGTTTTTTAATCCAATCTGACAATCTGCCTTTTGATTAGATTACTTAAACCACTCATATTTAAGGAATTATTGATATGGTTGTACAGCCATTTTGCTTTTTGTTTTTATATGCCTTATTCCTTTCCCATTCCCCTCCCCTTCATTTATTGATTTTGCATTAAATGGGTATTTTCTAGTATAACATTTTAATTTATTTAATGATTGCTTAAATATATATTTTTTTAGTTTTTTTCCTTAGTGGTTTCTCTAGGGCTTATAATATACATCTTAACTTAGCAAACTCTACTTCAGATTTACACCAAATTAACTCCAAAGTTATATAAAAAACTCATTCCTATACAGCTCTGTTCCTTCTTCCATTTTCTGTGTATGTTATTTTATAAATCCAACAATACATTATTATAATTACTTTATATAATATTAAATCTTTTAAAGAGTCTGAGAAAAGAAAGAAAAGTGTGTATATATTTCCATATTTCTAGAGTTTGCTCTACAGTATGTAATGAAATAACAGTGAATATATGTGTATGCATGTAACTTATAAATATAATGCTAGAGTTTCAATGGAAAGATAATTATGTGATAATACTGGGCAAATACTGAATAAGAAGATCTAGAAAAGATTAAAGCTTTAAGATATTAAAACATTTTCTAGGGAAGAACTTTTGGAATAATGAAGTAAAAAGCTTGGTGAATAGCTAGCAAAACAATTAACTGGTGAAAAAAAATTTTTACAAATCATAAAAACTATGGAAATTGTCCTAAGGGCAAAGGAGAAACTTTCATTCAAGAAAACTTACTAATCAAGATGGAGGCATAGGTAGAAACCCTTTGCTTCCTTGCACAACCAAAAGGAGGATAACAACCAATTTAAAATCAATAAACAACCAGAAAAGCCAGAAAAATCAAACTGCATGGAACTCCGACAACCAAGGAAATAAACAGTCAATCAGACCAGTAAGACGGGTGATGGACAGAACCTGCCCCAAGGCATTGGGCCATGCGGGCAGGGTTGGCTGAGAGAACCCCGAAAGAGGTGGTGGGGGGTAGTGCACAGGGCTGGCTGCAGTAAAGTGGCAGGCCTCTCCGGCGGCTGACCGAATGGTAAACAGAGACTCAGAGCTGACTGTGGACTACGGGGTGGGGGGTTTCCATGGCAGAAGAAATTCCCAGTCTCACACAAGAGTTCACTGAAAAGTGCACTACAGATGAGCAGGCCAGCTGCATTGTTCCCTGTCTGGCCCCTCCCCCACAAGCAGCGCCACAGCACAGCAAAGAGGGTTGCCCCGCTCTGGTGAATACCTAAGGCCCTGCCCCCTTATAACTTAACAGGTGCACAGAGACAAAGAAATATGGCCCAAATGAAAGAACAGAGCAAAACTCAGCCAGCCTATCTGATGGGAGAGTTTAAAGCCCTGGTAATCAAAGTGCTCACAGAACTGATTGAGCTTGATTGAAAAATGAAAAAACAAATGAAAGATACCCAAAGTGAAATAAAGCAAAATATTCAGGGAACCAACAGTGACAGGAAGGAAATCAGGATTCAAATCAACGATTCAGAACAAAAGGAAGAAATAAACATTCGACCAGAAGAGAATGAAGAAACAAGCATTCAAAAAAATGAAGAGAGGCTTAGGAACCTCTGGGACAACCTGAAATGTTCCAACATCCAAATTTTAGGTGTGCCAGAAGGAGAAGAACAGCAGCAAGAAATTGAAAACTTATTTGAACAAATAATAAAGGAAAACTCCCCCAATCTGGTGAAGGAAATAGACTTCCAGGAAGTACAGGAAGCCCAGAGAGTCCCAAAGAAGTTGGACCCAAGGAGGAACACACCAAAGCACGTCATCATCAAGTTACCCAAGATTAAAGGTAAAGAGAGAATCTTAAAAGCAGCAAGAGGAAAGGAGAGAGTTACCTACAAAGGAGTGTCCATAAGGCTATCAGCTGATTTCTCAAAAAAAAAAAAAGCCTTGCAGGCAAGAAGGGGCTAGAAAGAAGTATTTGAAGTCATGAAAGGAAAGGACCTACATCCAAGATTACTCTATCCAGCAAAGCTTTCATTTAGAATGCACGGGCAGATCAAGTGCTTCCCAGATAAGGTCAAGTTAAAGGAATTCATCATCCTAAGCCCTTATTATATGAAATGTTAAGAAGCTGAATGCTAAGAAGTTGAAGATCAAAAACTACAAACAGTAAAATGACAACAAACTCACAACTATCAACAAATGAACCTAAAAAAGAGAAAAATAACAAAAACAAAAACCAAGCAAACAACTAGAATAGGAACATAATCAGAGAAATGGAGATCACACGGAGGGTTTTCAGTGCGGGGGCGGTGGGTGGAGGGGAGGAATAGAAGGGAAAAGGTACAGGGAAGAAGAAGCATAATTGGTAGGCATAAAATAGACAGGGAGAGGTCAAAAATAGTATAGGAAACAGAATTCAAAGAACTTATATGTACAACCCATGGACATGAACTAAGGGGGGTGGATGCTGGAGGGCTGGAGGTTATGCAGAGCAGAGTAGGGATAAGGGGGGGAAATTGGGAAAATTATAATAGCATAATCAATAAAATATACTTAAAAAAAGAAAACTTAACTAATCAGCAAACTAAAAACTGTGGCGCTTCAAATGACACCATCAGAAAGATAAAGACAACCCACAGAATGGGAGAAAATTTTGCAGATCACATATCTCATAAAGGAGTTTTATCTAGAATATATTTAAAAACTCTTACAACTCAACAATAAAAAGATAAAACCCCAATGGACAAAAGATAGGAACAGAGACTTCTCTAAAAAAAACATACAAATTGCCAGTAAACACATGACAAGATGCTCAATATTATTAGTCATCAGGAAACTGCAAATCAAAACCATACTATATAATACACACTAGGACAAATATAATAAAAAGCACAGATGATCATTGTTAGCAGACATAACTGAAGAATTATAATTCTCATATACTTTTGTTGGTAATGTAAAATGATGCCACCACTTTGGAAAACAGTTTGGAAGTTCCTCAAAATATTAAAATTGGAGTTGACATATGACCTAGCAATTGTACTCTGAAGTATACACCCAATAGAAATGAAAATATGCATCCACACAAAAACTTGTACATGAATGTTCATAACATTTTTCATAACATCAAAAAAGTTGAAGTAGTTCAACTGTCCATCACATGATGAACAGATGAATAAGAGCTGATACACCCATGCAACAGAATATTATTCAAGCAGAAAAAGAAATGAAGTGCTGATTAATGGTACAATATGGATGAATTTCAAAAATATTAAACTAAGTGAAAAAAGCCAGACACAAAGGGCCACACACTGCATGACTCCATTTATATGACATGTCCAGAATAGGTGAATCTGCAGAGAAAGATTAGGGTTGCCTAGGGCTGGAGGGGTTGAGAGAAAACGGGGAGTGAATGTTGGTGGGTATGGATGGGGGTTTCTTTTTAGGGTGATGGAAGTGTTCTCAAATTGATTCTGGTGATGGCTGTACAACTCTATGAATGTATTAAAAACCATTAAAGTGTATACTTGAAATGGTTAAATTGTATGGTATGTACATTTTATCAAGCTATTGAAGAAAATTTAAATTTTTTTAAAATAAAATCTAAATTTCAGTAAGAATGTATACTATCTTTAACACTCATCAAAACTCCTGCGTAGTTAAGATTATTAGCATCATTTTACAAGTGAGCAAACAGATTGACAGATACTATCACCGGGGGTCATATAACAGTTAGGAGACAGAACTGGAATTAAAACCCAGGTCAGTCTGTCTCCAAAATATCTGTTCTTCCTATTACGCCATGCCATCTGAGGCTGGGACTTCACTGATATTAAGAGACAAAAATTTACAGAAAAATAAATGTAGAAATTCACACAAATCGCATACTTGGAGTCAGTTCAATATAAAGGTTCAATTAAATTCCTATCAACAATAGTTCTTCTCTTTCAATACAGAGATCAATCCTGACTAAAAGATGAGATAAAATTTCAACACCATTAAAATTTAAAATAAAATTTTAATGTCAAATTAGCCAGGAAACATTGACTAGTGTAACATTTTTCAGAGAATGAAGAAGAGGTTTGATCAATGACAAGGATTAAGAAGAATTAACTAGGCTTGAAAGCTGCTATTACAATTAGCAGTGTTATAATTTTGTACTGACATATCTGGCTAAGAGCCTTGTAGCCAATAGAAACTTAATCGTTAGGTTTATGAATCAACTAATAACCAGAAACATCATCCTTATTTTACAGCTGACAAATTTACTTTCCTAATAAATTGCTTTAGTTTTATAAATGAAACTTCCATTCTTCATTCATATACCAAAAGCATTTGCTTTGCTTTGTTTTTAATGTGGATGTACTTATATTTAAATTTCATTCCCAAAGCTGTTAGTTCTATTAATAGCCTTTGGGTGAGCAAGAAATTCTAGCATAAAAACAGAATCCATCCATCACCTAAATAAACAAAACCCTTGCATTAAAACAAAGTGCCAACCAAAGATAAAATATGAAGTTTCTAATTTTTAATTAACATGTTTTCCCATATGAGATAAAGAATATGTTTGGGTGAAATGTTAAATTGTTGATTCAACAAATCCCATGAAATTATACATCCATAGAAGTTACTAAGGTTTTTTAAAAATAAAATCGGTACTTTGGCAACAGTCCTGAACACTATTAACTCTCATAAGTTTTTAAACTTTTAATCTGAATACATTTTAAGCCATTCCAAAGGAATTTTGAGTAAAAACAGGGGAGCACTGGAACCTGTGTGCCACATCACACACGTCTGCTCCACAGCTCTCCCATTTTCATGGTCTCCTCTACCCGGCACCTACCACACACGCCCCGTGCATTTTTAAGGACTCAAGGAGAGCTTGCTCAGCTGATCTGGTTAGCGTTCATAATCATCACCACCTGCAGCTTTTCCTAGGCCATATTAATGACAGCTAATATCTCTTCATAAAACCGTTTACAATTTCTATCCCTCCGTGCTTGCCTATGCTGCTTCCATGGATGTGAACCTTCCATCATCCCAACTATTTATCTCATATGACGGAATGTCGCCTTCCCTTACGTAGCTTTACAATCGGTTTACTTTTCAGTAGATGCTACCTTCCAATCTGAATGCAGGCCTTAACACAATGCCCCTCCCTCTCTCTCTTTTTCACACACACACACAGACACACACAATAGCATTTTACTTTTCACAAGTCAAGAAGAATATTTGAATTTTGAAAAGTTAATAATATATAAGAATAAATTTCAAAAAGCTTTATACTCATATTATCAACCTAGAAAACCAGCCATAAAGTTAACATTTAAATAAACAAACACACACATCTGATGAATACTATTAAGCATTAAATTTTTACAGAACATTAAGAGACACAAAGTGATGTTTATGTTATAAAAAACAATGCTCATATAAATACTACTCCTATTCTGGGTGAAAACAGGAATCAGCAATTTTTTGGTAAAACTTAGAATGGAATATTTTTAGCCCATTAGTTTCAGATGCCTCCTGCAAAATCAGAAACATGTCCTTCTAAAGCAAACCTGATAGATTATTTGAAGCAAATATTATCAAGAAACACTAACTTTACCACAAAGCATAGTAATCAAAGCACTTTTCCAAATCACATCTAATGCTAGCAATCATTATTATTATATAATCAGCAAAGCCCCCAAAGTATAGGGAAAAAATATATATTTGACCATTTTCAATCACAAGTTCTTTAGAGAATAAAATATTCTTTGAGCAAAACCTCATGAGAACTAGAATTCCCTTTCCAATATATGGTCTCTCCTAGAGCTGTAACTAAATATTACTGAGTGGCAGAAAAACAAATCTCAAGAAATGATGGACTTAAAAAAATTTCATTGTAGAAAGCACAAAGCAAGTTCTAATAATACCAATTTGAAAATGATAGCTCCCCAGCTTCAAGAGAAGCAGATATAAAAACTCACAGTAATGACTAAAAGACCCAACTGGATCTGTGGAGCCTCTGAACTTTAATAAGCATGATCACTGAGCAGCTTAAACTAGAAATTCAGTTTTATTTAGCACTTGATTAAATCATTATTAAATTCATAGATCTTGAAATTAATAGTTCAATTTTAATCAAAACTTTTAAAGTAAAATTCAATACAATATTACACAGAACATGAAACTAATTTTGTTAAATCCTTAGATGTCCAATGTTGAAATTTTATTAATTCTATGACATTAAAGATAAGAATATACTATTCACTTACTAATCATAAGTTTAATTATTAATTTCATTAATATAAAAGCACCATTAAATTCAGCTGGGTTTATACTCTGGATGTTTCCAAAATTATGCTCTATGTTTGTATTATATCTCTTGACACAGAGGAGCTATCACTTTCCAAGTGGTTTATTAACACTTTGTGTATCCTGACCAAGTTGATCTCTAAGGCTCTAAAAAGCTATAACGCACTACATTACACAGCTGTTATTTTTAAGTCTCAAAACTTCCTGAAGTCTTTGCATATTATTAATAATACCTTTATCTCTCTTGTAAACCTACAGAGGAAAGAGGCTTTAATTTTCTCTTGCAATGCAACAGAGAAAATAAAAACCAAGACTTGAATAATGGCCATGAACATGACCTAAACTAGAAAACAAGCTGTTATCTCAAAGGGAGAGAAAAATTACCTGTACGTAATTTTATGCTTCCCACCTATATTTTATAAAATACTGAAACTATTATGGTCAAGAGAAATAGAACTGTGGGAAAGACACACTGGTGTACACAGAGTTATGAAATGTGATTGAAACAAAGTTTGATTTCCAAAACAAAAGGTAAAAGCTTCCTAAGTCATTCTCTCTTTGGTCAAAAACAATTATGAATTCAAAGCAAAAATAACAGTCAGACGTTGAGGATGCAGGAGTAAAATAACTTCATTTTCTGTGGTTTAAACTTTGTAATTTGATAGATATCTCTTCACAAAACAATTTTTAAAAACTTCCTACCTGCCCCTCAAAAGCCACTAATTTATTGAAAGGAAAAAAAAGGCAATAGGGGATCATGTATAACAAAAATACTTCTAGAAAAATGGTAGATTTTTTATAAAAACAAAAACACTGTACTTATTATTTAATATAATACTATTTATTTTAAATAAATACTCATTAAATAATTTTAAAATTTCATATTATAGTCAGGTAAAGAGAAAGAGCAACAGTTCTAATTAGCATAAAGCAGAGCAAGTTAAAAGAAGAAAGATAACAGTGAAGGGAAAAAAGGAGGAAAACAAAACAAAGATGGAAGAAATAAGACATAAAGCTAGGGGTTTAAGAGAGATGAAAAAATGGAGAGTAAACTATAAATAGTTAGGTTGAACTATATGAATTATAAATCATTTAGGCTGCAACCTGAATAAGTTTCTTGAACATCCCATTAGCTCCTCAGCACCAAACGATTCACAGATCTTCAACTGCTTTCAGTAATGTATCAAGCTTTGAA
The DNA here is from genome assembly GCA_028533065.1 of Trachops cirrhosus. Classification (NCBI taxonomy): domain Eukaryota; kingdom Metazoa; phylum Chordata; class Mammalia; order Chiroptera; family Phyllostomidae; genus Trachops; species Trachops cirrhosus. Next base: position 56,608,527 of record CM052540.1, on the reverse strand, counting down.
AAAACAACCCACCATCTTCAGCACTATGATCAAACAACAGTGTTTTATAGGATGAGTGCCAAGGGCCCAAATGAGCAACAGGAGGTTGCTAGTGAGCTGCAACTTGCCTTATTGGAGGCCACTTACCAAATTGTAAATGGTAAAAAGTAAAAACCTGCTGGCACCAAGTAAATTTTTTTAAGCACAAAGCACCCATACCTTCAGCAGTGAATTAATCCAGTCTTCTTTTATTTTCTGTCTACTCAGTGGAGGACTAGGGAACCAGAATCAGAAGGATGCCTGCAATCTGTGTTGTTGACTATCTTCACTGTTACGTTCTGTTACAACTCGGGCTCACTTTCCAAACTGAGTACAGTGTCTAAGCAAGCAGACCAAGTCCAAGGCTCAGCTCAATGACTCTGACATGTTTTTATCCACCACTGACTCACGCCCCTGGCTCAGCAGGTAAGAGGTAACAGCCCATGAAATTCAGGGTAGCACATAACACTATGCAGGCACCAGAGTATGTGACACAGAGAGCTCAAGGTTTTCTAAAACCCCACATTCACAGTAGTGAAACAACAAATTCAACTACAGAGCAAGCAAGATCAACCCCTAAATCAGAACACATTGACTACCTTCAGTTGCATGGAGAATGTATATAAAACTAGATCACTTAAAAATAACAGTTTCAAGTTTAACCTATCATTACCTTTCTGTCTGGGCAGATTGATTTGGCCACCACTTCTTAGTATTATAACTTAGTATTACAATTACAGTATAACCTCAAGTTTTTTAACAAGGAGAAAAAATACTCATTTCCCTCCACAACTGGTATCACTAAGAGTTGTGGGATATAACTGAAATCAAAGTAGCCAAGTGTCTGAGGAAGGTGTGTGTGTGTGTGTGTGTGTAGAGAATAAGACAAAGAGGAAATAGGATATTACTATACACTTTATGCCCTCTCTGTTATGGTTCCCAGAAAACTGCAGAGTAGGAGAATATTGCATTGACCAAAGAAATCCACCTAATAAATGTTTCTGAGGCAAGAACTATAGTGTAATCCTGGTATGTAATATGAATTAAGCTAACTGCAACGCAGTCACAGTTTTTAGGACAGATAGTACACACCACCAACTCTGGTACATGTTAAGGTAAAAAAGTCAAGTGAAGCACTAAAGACACACCCAGTGGGGCATGGGCAGAACTCCAATATTAGGTGGAAAATAAAGTGGGAAAGACAGGACCATGGAAAGCTGCACAGGTTGCAAGGCTGTCAGAGCACGGTGTTACAGGATGTACAGGAATTCATTAATAGAAAAAAGAGAAGGAGCGTTTTAGTCAATGTGGGTAAAAAAAATGAAAACCTGAACAAAAGCAAGAAGATATGATATACATCATGTGTTTAGGAAGCCAAAGCACTCTACTGTGGCTGAAGTAAGGCAATGGAAAAGAAGAAGCTGGAAAAGTTAACATGGAGCCAAAGAAAAGGGCCTTCGACAAAAAGCTGCACTTCGTTCTGAGAGCAACAGGCAGACACTGGTGGTTTTTGAATGAACGGTGACAAGAACAGATCAACATGTTAGATAAATCTGGTGACGATGTGAACACTAGTTTACTGCAGAATGGAAACAAAGTGACCAGGTGCAAATCACTGCAAAAGGGAGTCTTGGAAATCATTAGACCTACTAGTTACAAACCCCAACTCCCCCAACCATCCACCCAGGTGACGTTGTTTTATGCACCTAAAAATAAAAAGATAAGTAAAACCTACTGAGTAAATTTTAAAATATTCTATAATTCAGAGTTTACATATATTTGATTAGTTTTCCCAATTTCAAAGAAGAGAGGTCTTATTATGTGCATCTTAGCTGTAACAGGCATCTCTAATTTTGAAATTTTATATCAATACCACTAAATTACTTTCATACTATTATCATGTGGCATGCCATGAGGAAAAAAACCTGTTAAACATCAAATGTGATCCAATAAAATAATTGCCATAGGGTTTTTTTATCCTTACCATTACAAGTTCTTCCTGTAATTCACTGCAACTTTTTTCATTATACTGGAGTCTCTTTGAAAGGTCTGTAATTACTTTCTTCTGTTCCTCAATCTCTTCGTTTAATTTCTTGTTTTTGGAGAAATATTCTCTTTCTAATCTGAAAAGTTAAAATGTCAGAGCAAGTTTTTCAAATATGCTTTCATAAAGTCCTATTATACACCTTTAAGATAAGTGGCTAATGTATTATACATCATGTTTTCAAGGCAAAAGGCTTTAATAGGTCACCTCTCATTTTTTTCAAATAAAAGGGTTGCACATTTCTTAAATGAAAGACTCTAAATGAATAATACCTCCCCCCTCCTTTTGTTAGCAGATACTTGTCCTATACCCATTGTTATAAGCAAGGCTATGTTTAGTGTTGATTTGGTCTCACTGTTATTTTTGATGAACCAAACCCACACACCACAGGTGAATTAGCTCAGAAACTGCCTCAAGACACAACAGTTCTATCAAATAATTTCCCAGTTAAAGTATAACATATTTAGGAGCCAATGTTTCATTCCTGAGTGTCCATACAAGTGGAACTGGTGTGGTGGCGTGGAAAATACAAAACAAGAATAATCAAAAATTATTCATATTCACTGTGGAAACACAGGAATTTCTTTTCAAAGGATATGCCTTCCCATTTAGGTTTTGTTCGGTGTGGCATTACACTGTATTTATGTTCTTGCATGGACATATGATGAAACGTAGTTTAGGATTACTTTAATCTAAAAGTTGTTGTAGATAATCCACCAAATGCCTTCAAATTTCTTGAGACTAAAACTGCATCTCAACTACACAAGAAGGTAAAGATCAAAAGAAGACATTTTCAGAAAGCAGGTTTTACAATTTTCCATTAATGTGTAAATTCTCAAGAAGCTAATTTACAAGGGAGTTAATCAAACAAAGAAGAAACACAAAATCAGCAAACAAGACATCTAACATAGGAGAAAAATAGAGGGAATTCCAAGGATGATGGTGAAGGGAAGTCCTAGGATGATTGTGAAAGGGGAGCCAGAAAGCAATTTGTCTAGAATGGAGAAAGGTTAGGGTCAGGGTTTGAGAAAGGAAGGAAAAAAGGAAGGAAGGAAGTTAGGAAGGAAGGGAGGAAGGAAATGAGTAAGTGTGTGATGTGTGGAAGAAGAGTACAATAGAGATAAACAAGTAAGGGCCTTAGATAACATCTAAAGGTGGAAATCAAAAAAGTGGTAGAATATAAATATTATTTAGAAATATGAAGTTAAATATCAGAGGGAACACCAATAAGAATTAAAGGTGACTGCCTCAAATGAGTGGAAACTGGTAGCAGAGAGCCATGAGTATGAAACTACTATTTTTCACAAACTTAACAGTACTGTTTTGCATGTTAGACTATGTCCAAATACTAATTTGTTCAAAATCAAATTTTAACTAAAAATTACTGTTACTTAGCAAATATAGAAATGCAACTGTTATTCGGTGCTATTTTATAAGTAAAATCCAAACTGAGTCTACTGAAATGGGGCCATCTCGTTGCTCTCATTAATCTCACGCACAATCCAAAGAAGCTGGCTGCTACGCTTCTGCCAACAGCCCCACCCACAGGGAATGTAGGGCAGGAGGACAATGAAGACTGACGGAAGGCCCTCTCTCTTGGGAATCTGACACAGTTGGGAATTGAGAGATGGGAGTTTAAGGCAAAAAAGGAAAAGGACAAGGTGGAAGTAGGAAAGATACCTTCTTTCCTACCAGATTCCCATTCTATTTTTTTAAGAAAAGCAAAAAAGCTCAGCCAAGAATGTAACAATAGTAACAGAAAGTTTTAACAAATAGCCATCTTTGCACCATCTTTTGCCAAGAAAGAAAATAAAAGTAATACTACTACATTATAATATTTTTGTCATTTTTTAAAGACTTTATTTATTTATTTTTAGAAAGAGGGAAAGGGAGGGAGAAAGAGAGAGAAACATCAGTGTGTGGTTGCCTCTTGTGTGCCCCACACTGAGGACCTGGCCAGGAACCTGGGCATTTGCCCTGACTGGGAACTGAACCAGCAATCCATTGGTTTGCAAGCCAGTACTCAATCCACTGAGCCATACCAGCCAGGGCCTGCTTTTGTTATTTTATACTTTTGAGTGATATATTTAGAAAAAATTTTAAGTTCCTAAATTGAATGTAATGAAATAAACAACCTTAGATTCAGTCCTCTCTGAGCAGATCTTTGACTAATGTTTTAAACTGCATTTAAATTTAAACTAGATTTAAGGATTACCATGATCTCCTTTCCCTACCATTGCTTAGCAATCAGTTACAACAGTTAATGAAGACTTGATATGTTGAAAACTCTAAAATAAAAACAGTGAAAACCTTTAGTTTAATACTGTAAGTTTTAGATGGAAAAAATTTATAACTAAGAAAATTTGATTACAGAAACATAGAATATATAGTCTATCTAAAATTATATATATGTTAACATAGCCTATTATCAAATCTCAGTTAAGCTCTTTAAACATATATATTCCATTTAATACGTATGTATACATTCCACCTAAAACAATTTAATGGAGGGATATTCACTGTTATGAAATGAAAATGTTGACCAAAATTATAGGTCAAAAATACACACTCCACTTTTTCCTCCTGACTTTTAATGAGAGCCTGCCTAGATCTACCTGGAAGGAAACGGAAGTTTAAGAACCTTAGCTACTAGCAAGGCTCAGTCAGCATTTTCTCTATAACCTCGTCACTGTCAATCACTAAAAAGTTCTATCCATCAGGTAAAACAATGTTCTATACCAAAACTTCCCACTCTCAAAGTTGTAAATTGAAGGTATGATTATCCTAAAGACCCCAAATCTACCAAGTCTTTTACAATACATTATCCAAACCTTAGAAATACTGATATTTCGAAAACTTAATCTCAAGGATTTATGACTCTAAAGAGTTTTTAAATATTTTTTTAAAATACAATCTAAAGAAGAGTCAGAAGTACAAAGAGAAAAATGAAATAACTTATCCAACCATCCCTCATGTCATATCATTCCTCCAATACTACAGATAATTGGAATGGAAGCTGCTGTCGTGTCACGTATGAGGGAAATGAAGATGGAATGGGGAATAAAAGTCACAGTAACTATCAATAAGTAGTGAGGCTTCATTATTATTTAACTTTTATTGTTTATTATTATCAACTTTTATATCATAGCATGGTTATATGGATGAAGAACAGACAAAGGACATTTTGTTAAAGCATTTAGGATGTTAGCTGGTGCTTACTTGGAATACAGAATTTGAATAAAATTGTTCACGCACCAAAATACAAATAATAGCAAAACAAACTCAAGGGAAAAAATGGCTTTGGGGTTCAGTAGGAAAGAACTTTGGTTGTTAGCAGACTTTTTTATTTAATCTTTTTTTTAATGTATTTTATTGATTATGCTATTATAGTTGTCCCATTATCCCCCATTCATTCCCCTCCACCCTGAACACCCTCTCCCACCCACATTCCCCCCCTTTAGTTCATGTCCATGTGTCTTAAGTTCTTTAGCTTCTACATTTCCCATACTATTCTTGCCTTCCCCCTATTTTCT